>CM057454.1:643997500-645197500 GCA_016271365.2 Neoceratodus forsteri | reverse complement strand
GTTGCTCGCCCCTCTCTCTCTCCCTGCTATCCAATCTCCTGTTCCCACCTCACCATAGCTCTGCCTCATGACTCCTTCCCCTTTCTGACCTCACTAGCCCCCACCTACTCCCTCCTCTCCCCTTCCCCTCCCTCCTTTTCCTTTCCTTCCCTTGCCAATCAACGTGCTTAAACACACCCACTACCTTCCCTTGGTTTGGGCCTGTGTACAATAGGGTCTGCCCCTTTAATTGGGCAACCCTCTTTATTACAAAGCAATTTCCTTTGATACATACTGATACATCCAGATATATAGTACATTTTTATTACAGCTGCAGTAGGCAGAGCCGGCAGCCATCTTGCGAGAGCTCTAAAAATGAACCACTGGACTGACACTGAAGAACAATTTAGGAGTTGCAGTACGGTCATTCCGCAACTCCAAAACACTCTGCTCACTCACCCCCAACTCTGCGGGTACACTACTTTTGTTGCTGTCACCCACTGTGGCCTGCCATGCTCAAGATGGCCACTGATGCTCAGTGCGCATGCGTGGGTAGTTGTGCATGTGCGACTTCACCGCACATGCGCACTGAGCATCGGTGGCCATCTTGGGCATGGTGGACTGTTTCACCATGAGCTCAGTGAGCGTGCCTGAAGCCATATTTTGTCTCTGGCCAGAGATTGTTTCACTGGCTATCAGTTTGTATCTGCTTGGTCTGAAACTCTATATGCAGTGACCACAAAATTATGAGATATTACATCTAATGGGCTAATATCTCTTTGACAGCAAATTACAAACAAATGACTAAATAAATAAATAAATAACTAAAGTGAAATAATGTGATGTGGCTCAGATTATAGACTGTCTCCAGCTCCCATAGATCTTAAAGCTGGTAAAATGCAATTCTAGACCCATGTAAAGGAATCTGGGGCCCTATAATAATACAATCAGACCCAGGTACAAAGTGATCCAGTTTGAGAAAGCTCATCTGTATCTGGGACCAAGATGGCTATGCTGCAAGCCATGGGGACAAATGTGGGGGCAAGCTCCCCAGTTATGACAGGCAGTACCAGGCCCTATGGATGAGTGGATACTAACAGGGAGTTTGCATTCATACACCTGACTAAAACAGAGGTCACACGATGCAACCCCAACCTGGAAATCTGGGCATGCAGCCAATCACCTGTTGTGCCCATTGGGAACAAGATGGCCCTGTCTACGGGTACTATGCCTCCTGGACCCAAATGGATCACAACAGACAATCAAGAGCATGGGTAGATTTATTTATTTGAATTTTGAATTTTGATGACCGGGTAGGCCCACTGAGATACTCGTATCCCTTTTTCAGGGGCAACCTGGGGAAATACAATTCCAGATGTCTAGGATTGGCAGTACACAACACTTGATCCCTCTCCAGGTCACACGTTGAGTCCCCCTAGCATAATCCCGGTGCACAGATCAACCCCCAGTCCAATCCCCAGTATAACATTAACAGGACAATATTAAGTACCCAACTACCCTCGGTACCTGATCCCTAGTACATAATATAACCACCCCATTCTCTTTGTGCAGACCCACTGTTCTATGTGCTGACCCCCCCACACACACACATATGTGTATACACACACACACACACACACATGCACACAACAGCTAATTAGGCTGCTAATACACCTGCTACTGAAGCTGCTGAGGTTATAATGCTGCTGCCTAAATTCTAAATGTTCTATTTAAAACTATATACACACACACACACACACACACACGCACAACATCTGATTTGGCTGCCACTGCACCTACTGTGACAGGGCTGAGATTATACTGCTGTTGCCTATATTTGCTATTTAAACATATACACACACACACATAAGCATGCAAGTACACATGCACACACACACACACACACACACACACACATATACATATGCACACACACACACACACACATATGCACACAGCCAGTTTGGGTGCCCAGTACCTGGTACTGAGGCTGCTGAAATTATATTACTGATGCCTAAATTTGCTGTTTGAACCTGCACACAGACACAAACACACATGTGCGTGCATATGCACACACACACACACACACACACACATCTGATTTGGCTGCCACTGCACCTACTATGACAGGGCTGATATTATACTGTGGTTTCCTGAATTTTTTTAAACATACACACACACACATAAGCATGCAAGTACGCATGCACACACACACACATACACACACACACACACACACACACACACAATTTTGTATTCGTAAAATTATATGAACCTTTACTCTTGTGACATCTAACAGGACTTGTCTTGTAAACAGGGAATTATCCCTAATGACATTTGTTATCCTGTATAAAAATTTAAGTTTTACCTACCTACCTACCTATTTGAACCTGCGCACAGACACACACACACACACAGACACACAGCCAGTTTGGGAGCCCTGTACCTGGTATATACACACACACACACACACACACATGCATGCAGAGAGATACACACACAGACACACACACACGCACACACACATATACATGCACACAGCCAGTTTGGATGCCTTGTACCTGGTACTGAGGCTGCTGAGATTATATTACTGAATACTGATACCTACATTTGCTGTTTGAACCTACACACAGACACACACATGTGCACAGAGTCAGTTTGGGTGCACTGTACCTGGTACTGAGACTGCTGACATATTACTGATGCCTACATTAGCTGTTTGGACATAGACACACACACACACACACACGCACACACACACACAATCACATACATATGCACACAGCCAGTTTGGGTGCCCTGTACCTGGTATTGAGGCTGCTGAGACTATCAGTATATTACCAATGCCTACATTTGCTGTTTGAACCTTCACATAAACACAGACACACACACACACACACACACACTACAAAAGTCAATTTGGCTGCCACTGTATCTGCTACTGATAACTGCTGAGATGCTGCTGCCTAAATTTGAAATATAAACCTATACACAAGAGCACAACAGATGATGTGAATATAGGATCACTGTCTAACTTAATATACACAGAGCAATAACTCCCAAAATAGCTAAAAAACAACAGAACCTCCAGAATGCTGTAAACTACTAAGTTATAAAGAAACAACGTTTTGTCATTTTGCATGCTTTGATGAAGAAAACTGAACTTTGAAAGTAAAATATTTTGTGAAATCCCATCTATAAAAATATGCAGTTCCATAAAGTTGCACTGTAAGCCACATTGTACAGCAAGATGCCAACCAACATAAGAGCCATGCTAATGTCAACCGTGCTCAAAAACAGTAAACCTGCACATTTTACCACTACAAAATCACTATTTAGCAAATTGTACATTTAAAGCTGAAGAAAAGAAGATAGTTGCCAAATTGTGTAGTTTTACAAGTATAATTGTTCTAATTATGAAACTGTACACTTCATCAACATAAATTTATGTAACTGAAAAAGTCCAAGGGAATTCACACGTTGCACAAAATTAAGCTGGAGTTTAATGCAATTTGCAAAAAATTGCGTGAAATAGAATTTTTAATTTTGTGCATCACTAATGCACCACCGATGCAGGGATGGCCTCCTTTACTGTATACTTGTCCTGCATGTTTCACAGGGGTTGAGTACATGATGCATAGCTGCACCACCCTATGCACTCTTCTACAGGTATGTACATATCATGCATAGAGTCAATGCTGAACATAAAATGAAATGTGGCACTAAAGATGTGTGAAGTTGACAAATTTTGCTTTGTGAATAATTCGCAAAGTTTTCCAAATTCAAAGGGGTTAACTTTGCAACATTTTCAGCAGGCAATGTAGCACTTTCTCAAGCAAAGTCATGCAAATTCACTGGCAAAGTTGCAGCTCTGCCATGACTTCACCTGAAAAAGTGCCACTTCCCCAGGGAAACTCATTGTGAAGTGATGAAGTGGCAAAGCTGGCAATTTGTGAAGGTTTCCACAAAGGTGAATTTCGCAGCTTCACTGGAACTTCGCCGTTGAAGTAAAACTTTGCATTTTCTCTATGTGGCACCACACAAATGGATATAGAAACATAAATAAACAACTTGGATCAACATGAGAGTCTGTAAAGAAGTGCATAATGACATGCATACAGTAGCATACAGTACCATTTTTAAAATAAACTGCTGATTTCAGAACCTTATGGAAACCAAGCTTTTGGGTCTGACATTTTAGGTATAGTGCATTATTTTAGTAGCTGAATGCTTATAATGACTGCCAGGGCTTCAGTTCCAGTGCAGTCACTCTGTCATCTTTCATAACTACTAAAATGTCACTATTAAAAAATTAATAAAAAAGAGATACATCTGGCAATGCATTTTGGTAATGAATTTGCTATTGCAGTGCTAAGACCTCTGTGAATAAGTGGTAGGAACTACATCCCTCTTATCATACAGCAGCACTGAGTCAATGAAGTTATACAGCTCTCTCTCAAACCATATCTAATTGACTGTGAGGAGCATGACAAAAAGCGATATGAGAACTGGGTGTCTCACTGAAAATTGTCCTCGGGGAAATGTAACTTTCACCTTTTGGCAACTGTGCACTGGGTAATGCTATATACAGCAGAGAGATGATGCCATTGATTAACCACTTGCCTGTCTTCTCCCATCTGAATTCATTTCAGTTTTGGTCACATGCCAGGGTGCAGGAGTCAAAGTCCCTGATCAATGAAAGAAGTACTTGGGAGACAGGAGAAGCATGTGGGAGGGGAGGTCAAAGTTGCACGCTGCTCCTCTGGGGAGCTAGGAGAGTATCCTGACCAAGTGCCAGATGGTCTCAGTTTGAAAGTGTCTTTCAAAGTGAAATTCTGCTTTCTTTTTGTAAACTTCTGGAGTTGAAAAAAATGTTAAGGGACAATCCCCCCCCCCACACACACACACATATATACTAACACGTTCCTGTATCCAGTCAACAAAATAAAGATGTGTTTACTTTTTATATTATGCTATTCATTTAACTGGATTGAAAATTTGTTTCCACCCATGCCTAGTATAATACAATCTTTCAAGACATAGCACTTCTCTTGACAATAAACAGTACAAGTGTAACAATATACTTAACGTAGCTAATGGAAATAAATATTACAAAGATGGGTTGCATTCTTGATTTAAACAAAAAGGTGGAATCTCATTAAGAATGCAATACTAATATTTTCTTCATAGTTTTTTGTTACAAAAGCCATTTCTGTATTACACCTTAGGAAATGTGTAGTTTACTGGCCAGTTAAATAACTCCTGACCTCTCATGGACAATTTGAAAAAACAATTTTTAACACAGTTCAGTTTAGATGTCATAGGTTTTGGTATTTGATCTTGCCTTTTTCATTATATGTACAGCATGAGCATTAACATGAAAGCAATATTAATTTCACTGTAGACTTCTCCTGCTCTGGCATTTTGCCAGCACCAGACCCATGGTTTAGTGCATAGCAATAATTTCTACAGCAGCAGAGTATAGGCTGGGATGTCACTGTCACAAGCTGAGGATGCTGATGTTATGTACTGTATAGACAGGCAGTCAGATCAGCTAAACTCTAAGAGGTAGTTATCCCAAATTCCAGAATTCCCTGTGACCTCATGCCTCAGCACGCACACACTGGAGAAGGGCCTATATTTCCCAAATAATTCACATCCTGTCATCTATTATTGCATATATATATATATATATATATATATATATATATATATATATATATATATACATATATATACACATATACATGTATATATATATATATATATATATATATATATGTATCTGAAATAGGAGTGGAAATACATGAAGTGTGACAAATCCATTTATCTGAGTGTGTGTATAAATTTCATTTATACACACAGTTACTGATTATACACACAGTTTCTGTGTCATAGGCTATGTATCTATACAGTTACTACATCAGACATCCCCCCTCCCATGCCCGGCACTACTTCAAATCTTTCATTTTCATTTTCCCTCCTTTTACATATACTTTACAGTGCTCTTTCCTGTACCAGCTCTACTGGCTACCCATTGTTGTATGTCACCCCTCTGTGTCTCCGCCATTCCCTGAAAACCACTCATAAAGAAAAAGTCTCATCTCTATCAATTACCATTCTTACTCATAAACTAAGTTTACCAATACCTAAATGGCATAACATTACCTCACATTCTCGTAAGCCACCCTCACTCGTCGGTCACTCCTGAAAGCTTCACAACCTCTTTACGTGATGAAATACTTAAATCAAATTGACCAAAAGAACAGTGAAGTTAAAAGTTATCTCTGTCACAAAAATTTTTTAATCTTAAGCACTCTGTTCCAGGACAAACTCTCCTGCTCCCTGCTCAGTAAAACTGGCCACCATGTTGGGCAAGATTTTTTCAAATCAGCTACAGCACGCACCAATGACTGTACATGTCGCAGCATAAGTGCAACGTCATCATGCCAACTCCCATGGTAATGGCCATGGCAACGGTGCTTGCAATAAGCGGAGCAGATTCTTTATAAAAAATAAACCTGAAAGGTTTTATAAAGGAAAAGCAGAATAGGCACATTAAACAAATTAAGTTAAAATAAAGAAACACACATGGTGTTCCCCTATTGCACAAATGAAATATGAGGGGGGGGGTGACTGTGTGACAAAGCAGGTTCCATGTCATAATAGCGATCGCAATTATGGCGAGTGTACTGTATATCAACGAAAAGCAAATTGGTGATATACACTTGCCAGCAACCCTACATCCAGTAAAAGAAGAAGTGTTTTTGATGGGCCCTGCTTCCCCTTCACAGGGGGCTTTACCCCCGCACCCCCCTGAATAAAGATTACTAACTCAAGTGGGGGTGCATGTCGGGGAAGGGGAAAATTAAGTGCCTCACCCGCAGGCAGAGGCAAAATTGTAACCCTCCAAGTCCCCAGCCCTGAACCCCATACCTGCTCCACCAGAGCTATCCACCCTCACCACCACACCACAGGGCTAGCTCAGCTGGAGCGGGCAGAGCAGTCCCCTATGGACCCTTTCCCTATCCCTCCCCTTCCCTTTGCAATACCCCCTTCTGGTCAATCTCCCTACAGTCGCTTTCACTATAGGGTCACTACCCTTGCAGGGTAGCCTTTGATGATATTGCTGAAAATGAGTCACTGTTTTAGCAGTTGCTCATTTTTAGTCACTATCATCACAGGATACCATAAAGCATTTATCTTGGCTAGTTGCCATTGACATCTCGAGGTCAGTTGCAGCTAACCAAGATAAATGCTTTATCACACAGTCACCCCCTGCATATCACATATAGCATTATATACAGTATATATATTTATAACAGATATTCCACTACTAGACCTGTGGTTGTGCTCTGATATATGCATGCCTTGGTGTGTGTTGTGAGGCACGAGATTACAAGCCAAGTGTGTTTAACCACCCAAAGCATGTGCATTTCAGAGCATGACTGCATGCCCTGTAGTGGATTATCTGTCCTATAAAATGGCCAAAATTATTTTGAAGGAGGGTGAAAAAATAGAAAGGAGTGCAGACGTGCAGTAATTGTGGGATGATGAGTGATCATGTGATGTGTTTTCTCTGGTCAAGAGACAGCATTTTTACTGATTTTTCTCACCCATTTTATACATAAATACTTGCCCAGTCAATCTGTCAGCATCCTTTATACCCTGGCCCCCGCTCTCTGGCATGTTTTGCCTGTGTATTTACCCCGCTCCTGTCAGTTCTTACACCCCGTTTCTTACTATAAAGCTTTTTCTTTTTCCAACCTGCCACCAAGTCTAACCTGGTGCAAAGTAGAGTCATGGGAGCTGGCACATTTTGAGAAGAGTTGGCGGTTTCAGGATTTTAGAATGGTGGAGTGAGAACGAAGTACTTTCTTGAAAGCTCGGCAATGTTATAACTTTCTCACTGCCGGACCTCTTTTGTGGGTTGGGAGTGGTGTGGAAGCAAAATGGCACAGTACTCCACTAGATTTAAAAAGAAAAAGCATTTGTCAATGCCGAACATTCGCTTGCAGGTATTTGCAGTGGTGTTTGGCATGTATGGTGCTTTACCCTAATGCCCTGTGCGATTGCTGGTATTTGCACAATAAATTGTCAGCATGATCTTTTTGTTACCCCCATTGTGCGCTACATAGGCGGAAACACATTTTGGGCAGGATGTGAAAAATGACAGCTGTACTGCTCATAAGGAAGTGTGATAAAATGCCAATGTTGAAAATCTGGAGTGGAAATATTGAAAATTCGCAAACCTTCTGACATGCGTGGGAACTGTGCAACACACGCTCGTAAAACAGTCATTTTTAGGAATTTTTTCACCAAATTTTCAACATTGCCATTTTAAAACCTGTGCTAATGAACAGTGTCACTGTGATTTTCTTACTGTGTCCCATACATTGATTTCGCACACCGACTGCGCCATTGTGCACTACATGGGGAAAAGATATTTTGGGCAGGATATGAAAAATGACAGCTGTACTGCTCATAAGGAGGTGTGGTAAAATGGCAATGTTGAAAATCTGGTGAAAATCTTGAAATTGCAAATTTACGAAGGCGTAGAAACTGCACAATGCATGCTTGTAAAACAGTTATTTGTAGGAATTTTTTTGCCAAATTTTCAACATAGCCATTTTAAGATCTCTGCTCATGAACAGTGTCACTGTGATTTTCTTAATGTGTTCCATACATTGATTTCACACACCAAATGCGCCATTGTGCGCTACATGGGTGGAAACACATTTTGGGTGAGATGTGAAAAATGACAGTTGTACAGCTCATAAGAAGGTGTGGTAAAATGGCAATGTTGAAAATCTGGAGTGAAAATATTGAAAATTCATGAACTTACGAGCCTGCGTAGGAACTGCGCAATACACGCTCGTAAAACAGTCATTTTTTGGAATGTTTGCACCAAATTGTCAACATGGGGTTTTTGGGACCCCTTCTCATGAATGATGTCACTGTCATGGCGTTATTTGAGGCGAAGGGTGATTTTGCGCAGTGACTGTGCAGTGCCTGTGAAATCACCCTTCGGGCCTGAATAACACCATGACAGTGACATCATTCATGAGAAGGGGTTCCAAAAACCCCATGTTGAAAATTTGGTGCAAAAATTCCAAAAAACGACTGAGATATGCAATAAACTTGAAACCACCCTATGTAGCCCATTATACAGCTTACCGGCATTTCCTCAGTTCGCAGTCGACTTTGAAGGTGCAGGCGTGTTCCCGGTCCACGAAGATCGTTGCGCGGAGTCAGAGGTAAGAGGATGGGGTGGGGTGTGGGAGGCTGGCAGCGGTGGGTGGGTGAGGGTTGGGGGCGGGTTGGGAGATGCGCCGTGGGACCATTTTGTTTTACAGGGAAAAAAAAAAGAAGGCGAGGGGCGTGTGCCACGCTGGGTGGAGCTCCCAGCATGGCAGAAGATGTGTGGGGGCCAAGGGCCGAATGGGATTGGGCATCCCCAGCAAACTCACGCCGGGCTGTCCGAGAGCCGACGGAGGATTGGGCACCCCTGCTATGGCAAAGCAAACAAACAGTTTGCCACACTGGGGTGGGCCCCAGCATGGCGGCAGGATGGCTTGGGGGGGCGTGGAGCTGACGGGGGATTGGGCACCCCCATCGGCAAAACAAACAACTTTTGCCACTCTGGGGTGGGCTCCCAGCATGGCAGGAAAGCTTTTGGGGGGGCGGCGTGACGCGCGTGGGGAGGAGCACATGATGGAGGGGACAGCGGTGGCACTCAATATGGCAGCGGTGTTTTCCTTTGAAGCAGAGGAACACCGCTGTCATACTGAGCTTCTGCACCCATTGGTGCAGGACCGCCATGCCTGCTCAAGGGAGCAGTGCATTGGATGGGAGAGGCACACCTCCAAGTGTGCTGCTCTCCCAAAATGTTCCTTGCGCATGCGCTCAAGTGAACGTAAAAAAGGCAACTCTTGCCTTTCCTGTTCCCAGCCCTGTTCGACTGGAGGGGGGAGGGGGAATAAAACAGGATAATTGCCTAGTGTTTGGAAAAAAACAGAAAGTGCTCCCCAGCTACTTTTTGGAAACTTAGTGGGTGGCCTCAGTGAGCAGACCAGGACAGTCTCATTGACCTTTGTTGTGGGAGGAGGGGGTAAGTAATGAGCAGCTGCCAACTTATTAAGGATTTAAAAGTCTGCAAAGAGAGATGCACACTTACCAACACAGGTTAGCATTTTTTTTCTTTATGGCTAAAAATTGCATAACGGTTAGGGCAACATTTATTTAGTTATTTATTTATTTAGCTTTTGCTGACAAGGTAAGTGCACCAGGCAAACAAATACCTATTTTCAGGCACGACCCAGGAGATTACATGCAAAATACAAAGTATAACAAATACATGTAGCTTAGCACAATCTTGGTGGAAATTTGACAGCACATATTAAAACATGAGTGAACTAGTGTAGAACTAAATACAGTAATCCCTCACTATAACGAATGACTTAGGAGCCATAACGTATGTTCGTTATAGCAAGTCATTCATTAAAGCAAGTGTAGCTACATTCAGTTTGTGCATTACTGTACTGTATGCATATAGTAGACAGTGAAGAACTATAAAAACATAGCAATAAATCTACATATTACTTCAGGTAAGACACAATGAACTATACACAACTGCACAATAACTCAATACTATAGTAGGTTACAATACATGAACAGGTAGAACCAACTCATTGGCAAGAGCACTTTGTTACCTTAAGCAGATGTTCACAGAACCTACTACAGAATGAGGCAGCCATGGGACATTGTCAAAATCAGGTGGGATGGAGTACCTTAACATAGGGGCAGCATATGCAAAGGAGGATTCCCCTGACTTAGTTTTAAGTTTGGGAATAATCAATAGGGTGTTAGAATCAGACCTCAGAGGGTAAACATTATGTACAGGATTTAGGAGAGAGGTGAAGGATGGTGGCATTCAGTTATGTTGGATGCCATAGACAAAACCCCCAAAGAAGAGTTCACGACACTATGACAGAGGAAGCCCATTGAGTTTGTTGTATAGAGAACAGTGATATGTCACTCTATGGGATGCCAGTACAAAGCAGCAGATATTGTTATAAGCCATCTATAAGGAGAGTGGTTTTGGATGCTACAGTAAAGACAGGTACTCCATAAAGGAGTTTGGGAAGGAGCATTCCTTGGGTAATACCTGTGCAAGCTTGGCGGTCAGACTGCAACCGACTTTATAGGAGACACCCAGAATGGAGATGACTGCTTTGCAGGTGCTCTGCATATATAGTGCATAATCTAGAGAGGGATCAAGGATAACACAAAGAAAGGAGAAGGAGGTGCCAAGGGGGGACTGGACAGCCATCATTCTAAGCAATTAATAATGAGTCTGGGCAGTGCTTCAATCAAGAAGGTGTCCTGAATAGCATGGATTGTGGTTTTGTCATACTGACGAGAAGTTTATTTCAAAAGAGATAGTTATGCATAGCCTGAAGGTCAGAGGTGAGGTGCAGGTTGACAGAGGTGATATCTTTAGAGCTAATATGAAGTACAAAGTCATCTACAACTAAGATAGCAGAGCAGTGGGACAAGCATTGGTTAATGAAGTTTATACAAAGGCAAAAAGAAGTGGCCCCAGTATAGAGCCTTGAGGGACCCTCACCTTTGTGGAGGCAGGTTTAAATAGAGAGGATCCAAATTTAGTTCTCAACTAGCTGTTCAACAGGATCAGCACAGGAGGAGGGGGAATCTGAGTTCCTGCGAGTTCCTGCCTGATGTAACCCCTGCACAGAGGGGACCAAAAGGCAGAGCTCTTGGATCTCTGTGTGAGGAGCACCTTTCCCCTGCCAACCAGGTTTTGTTGAGAAAATTACCTAAAGTCTAGGAGCTATCAGAAATTATGATTTGCCTTTACAGATTGCCATTGACAGTACAGTAGGAATACTGTCAGGGCTTATGAAACAACATTTTTCACTTAATGTCTGCAATGGAAAGTTAAGCTGTGGCCACTCAGATGAGGCAACCATAGAAGCAGTGGCTTAACTGGAAGCGTTCAGGAGGTGGAACTATAATCTCTACTGGAACAGCTGAACCAGGGTGGTGAAGTGGGAGATCTACCTAGATAGGCAAGTTTGTCAGACAGTAGCACGTTGTCAACTTATGTCAAAAGCCTTGGTTAGGTCAATGCAGACCACTCCTGTGAAGTTGCCACAATCCACACCTAAAGCAATTTGCTTGGTGACACTATCCATGCCTGCAGCATTATGATTGGTAAGAGTAAGCAGGGCAGTAGTAGTGCTATGCCCCTTGTGAAAGTCATGTGACAAGGGACAGAGGAGATCATATGCTGTGAGATAATTTGTAAGCTTGGCGGAGACAATGTCTCCAAGATTTTATTTAAAACTGGAAGAATGGTGATGGGCCTGTAGTTTTAGATCAGCTTACGATCTCATTTCTTAAAGATAGGCATTATAGTTGAGATCTTCCAGTGCTTAGGCACCATACAAGAGGACAGGGACAGATTAATAAATCTGGTGACATGGGAAGGGGGCAAGCTCATAGACTGCAAGCTTAAGATGTTTTGGGTCTATTCCATCTGCACCTGCAGATTTTGCTTTGTGAATTTGCTATAGGAATTTGCGGACCACAGAGGTGTCAACTCACTTCAAGTAAAAAGCAGAGTGCCAATGGATGGGGAGGACTGAGATGGGGAGATACTGGGACATGATGATGATGTGGACACATAAGGGAATGACTTAGTATAAGGGTAGAGGTCTGAAACAAAAGCTGTTAAAAGCATTGGCTATTGTTATGATATTCCAGGTTTTAATCAGATATAAACCATGGCATACATTGTACAATGCCACATGTATTGGAACTTCTCTAGTTATACACTCTTGTAATGTATTGTATAATTCCTTGTTTTGTTTGTTCTCATACTTTCCCAATATGTATTGTTCGTCTGATGTAGAACCTATGAAATGAGCTTGTTCTCAAAGGTGTTATCTGAAATTTCAATAAATAAAAACAATAAATAAAATATTTGTACAATTAACATCATTTAAGATCATGCCTGTGTGAAGAGAGTCCTATTTTTACCCAACATACTCTTGACATGTTTCTAGAAGAGCTTCAGGTTGTGAGCAGTGGAGTTAAGCAACCATTTACAGTGAGAGATCTTAGTGTGCCACATAGCTTTTTTGCACTCAGTATGACATTCCCTATATGCTACCCAGTCAATGGGAGAGGAGGAGGCCTTGTACTCAGCCGTTTTTTGTCCCTAGCAAATAGCCTGGAGAGGAGAGGGCAGTCTAAGCATACAGTAATAGAACCTCTCATACTTCTCTTTGTGAAGGGTGTAAATTAATTTGGCAGGCGTATGAAGGCAGAAGTAAAGGAGGCTACTGCAGAGTTAGGGTCTAAAGTCTCATACAGAGGGGACTGACCAGTTTGCAAGTAGAGATGTGCCAAAGTTTTATTCTGCAGGTGAAATTCCCATGAAATCGGCAATTTCACCACGTGAAATATTTTGTGGAATCAGATCATTATGAGAAATATTTTGTGGGGTGAAATTGCTAGAATTTCACCTGCGAAATATGATATTCTGCCTGGAATGGTGGGATTTTATCTGCAACTGGTGGAATTGCACTATGTCCCTGGTGGTCTAGCGAACCCCCCTCCTTCCCTATCCATGATTGATCCCTTCCCAATCCCCAGACCACCCAGTATGTTTTTTTTTTTTATAAATTTCCCTGGTGGTCTAGTGAACCCCCCACTATCCCCCAATCGATTCCCCACCACCTCAGTAGACTTTTTAATATAGTCCCTGGTGGTCTAGTGGTCCACACCACCCACCTAACCCAGCAAGTACTGTCCCACCCCGCTCCCTCCCCATCCCGAAATGGAGCGGGCCATCAGCACAGCCCTCCACTCTCCTCCATAGCTGCAGCCCGCTAACATATGAATGAATGAGTTCATGCTGTGCTGTGCACGTGCTTATTCATTCATATAAAAAAAAAAAATACAACAAGTTTTTCTGTTGTTCATAAAAAAAATAGCCTTGGTGGCTAGCAGTCCCTCCCCCCAACCCCATCAACCTGTCCGTCAGCCCATAGTTTTTTTTTTTTTTTTAATATTATTCCCTGGTGTTCTAGTGGCCCACCCCACCTCCCCAACCCAGCAAGTACTGTCCCACCCTTCTCCCCCATCCCGATACAGAGCAGGCCACCTGCTCAGTCCTCCACTCTCTTCCATGGCCAGCAGCCCACTCAGATGTGAATGAATGAATGAATGAATGAACAAATGAGCGTATGCTTCCTGCAGTAATCGCCCATGGAAGAAACTGCCTTTCTCAGAGTGATTGCCTCCTGTTACTCCTTATAGTGAGTTCTCAGGGTTAGTTTATGCTCTAACAATCCTGATCTCCACCAAGAATGCTCCAATAGCTGCCTCTTGGCATTTAGCTGTCTGGTCTTCTCAGTAAACCATGGTGGACTCTGTCAGGAGGCTCTCAGGTGTACACAAAATGGTGCAAGTATGTCAGGAGCACAGTG
This sequence comes from Neoceratodus forsteri, assembly GCA_016271365.2. Taxonomy (NCBI): domain Eukaryota; kingdom Metazoa; phylum Chordata; order Ceratodontiformes; family Ceratodontidae; genus Neoceratodus; species Neoceratodus forsteri. Next base: position 645,183,002 of record CM057454.1, on the reverse strand, counting down.
ATAGCTGTATAATAAGCATTCACTGCAACCTCAACTCCATCAGCACATGCCTGCAACAGGCTCGAGCAGCTCAGTACTGACAGGGTCCACATTTATTAATGGTCGATACCAAACTGACTCCACCAGGGGGTTTATATGCTTCGGGGTGGGGGGGAGCTTGAACTGAAAACTTACAGCATGATGATCCAACCAATTGATTGGATCAAGCTCCATGTTTAATAACTGAAGCCCCAATAGGAAAATGAGGCCCACAGTGTGACCAAATCGGTGAGTCACAGAGGTACTCTGTGAAGCCCAACAGCTTCAAGAGTAGAAAGAGATAAAACAATTTAACTGCTGATGAGAAAGAACTACTGTATGTATAGAATACATAAATGATACAAGAAGGCAGATATGTTCCAGTTTGTGTAATTTCTGTAAACACACTGAAAATTAAAATCTTCAGCCACAGCACAAAGCATTATGGGTATGAAAGCCAATGCATGTTTGCGTGGGGGAGTATACGTTGACTAGAACATTATTCAAATAGTGCACCAGTCTGTTTGACAGGTCACTATTCAGACCTCATGACAGCAGACTCAGTCATTCTAAATGTAACAAAGAATCCTTAAAATCTGCACAAAAAAGTATGCATTATGACAATAGGTGGCAACTATCACTTGCTGCCTAAAAATAAACATTAAAGGGAGCCCAAACCCCAACTAACTGCCAGCTTTCAAAATTTAACTCCTGTGACTTCTGAGGAAATTGCAGTCAATGTTTACGAAAAAAATTGAAAGAACAGCTGTTTCTGCCCTAGAAATCTCAAAAGCTAAATGACTATTTTTGCAGGAAAACAACAAAACAAGGCCACTCCTGTGACAAGTGGTACAGTCAGCAAAAAGCAAAGCTGAAAAACATTGGGAGCAATATTCACATGGATGTCAATAATGAAGCAGTTCTCAGACAGAGGCTAACACTAAAAACTATTTTTTATTTGCACACAGAAAACAAACTGCAGCTACAAACAGGTGACCAAACTGGTACAGGCACCAGACACAGCTACCAGCTGGTGTCTGTACCCGTTTTGTCAATTGTTCGTAGCAGCTGCACTTCATTTGCTGTGTGCAAATAAAAATATTTTTATAGCAGCAGCCTCTGTCCAAGAACTGCTTCCTTATTTCAACCCATGTGTGCATGGCTCTCAGTGTTTTTTAACTTTGTTCACATTACCTAAACTGAGAGACAACTTTACTGAGAAAAAACCCTGATATGTTTTAATCCCTTTTTCTAAAGATCACTTAGAAGCAAGGGAAGTAATTGACTTTCAGGGTAAACTGTACAAAGCAATCAAATCCTAACATAAACTATCTGTCTGTCTGTCCATCCGTCTGTCTGTCTAGCTAACTAACTAGTTAGCTAGCTGTTGCAAAATCCAAGTTAAGACATCAGCTAGGGGTAAATCGTAGTGCCACAAAAGTAAGGAAATACTGTATGATGTTTGGATAAAAAAATGTGCCTGGAGCCTTGCTGACTCTGTGGCATGATGCTTCTCATACTTGGAATGATCACACAATGCAGATTTGTTGTTGCCCTAATTTTGGCACATTCTCGGCACTAAAAAATACTCACACATGAATGCTTGGTGAGAGGGCACATAAGTTAGGCCATCTGAAAAGAATTGGTAGAATCAAATTGTTGGGGCAATGGTGAGAGGCCTAACAGCACTTTACATGAACTGATCACTTTATATTGGACATACCGTATCTGGGCTGAGCACCTTTCTGAGTGGAAACTGTATCCATAAGCTGTATTGCTGTCATTGCTGCTATTGTCTGGTACCCAACCATAGACCCCTTTTCCCAGAAAGAAAACACAGACACCGATCTTGGAGGAAATGGCCACAGTCATGCGTTTGTTGATTACAGACTAGATAGAGAGCAGCATGCACACACGGGAGGATCAACAGTCTGAGGTTGTAATGGCCAAGGCTTACCAGTCGCCCCCTGTTAGGCACCATTAGCCCTGCAGGATAGCTGTATCTGCTGGAAGCGGGCCTCAGGATACTCAGTTTCTACCTCCATGCCAACCAGTGCAAGGGGGCAACAAGTCTTTAGCAGAATATGGCTCTTTACCACCCCCACCGACCATTCCATGTATCATGATCCTCGCTAGATGCCATCAACATGACATGATATGCACCTATGCCCTGACTATTTGCTCTACCCTATTTGGTTCTCCCACTTTTAACTCTGTTTTCACACCCTTTTGGAGGAGGTGAAAAACCCAGAAAACCCATGTACAGGGAAAAAACAGGAAAAGCTGCTTCACAACCCCTATTGCGGGCATCCTGAAGGGGTCGGTGTTGGGGACCCAGCTGCCTGGCCCTACTAATTCTGCTTTACCAGGGCGGGTGGTGGGCATCCGCAAAGGAGAGAGGAAAAGAGAGGCAGAACTGCTGGATCCAGTCCTAGATATCCACCCCCCCCCCACAGGATGTAGCCCCCCTTCCAATGTGGGAAGCCACAGTGGTCCCTGTGTCCAATCACTGAACTGTTCCTATCCCCCTAGGGACCACCATCTGTTCTTTTCCCTCCCCCATGTCTTCCTCGGTCCAGGGGAGGATGGCCCAGATAAAATACGGCTTCTGCCAGCTGTTGCAGCCTCTGTATTGTCTGGTACCCAACCATAGACCCCTTTTCCAAGAAAGAAAACACAGACACCGTCTCGGAGGAAATGGCCGCAGCCATGTGTTTGCTGATTACAAACCAGACAGAGAGCAGCAAGCACACACGGGAGGATCAATGGTCCAAGGTTGTAAGGGCCAAGGCTTACCGGCCACCCCGTCAGGTGCCATTAGCCTTGAAGGATAGCTGTACCTGCTGGAGGTGGGCCTCGACCCCTCCCCCAGGTCAGGATACTCAGTTTCCACCTCCATGCCAACCAGAGCAGGGGGCCATGAGCCTTTAGCAAAATATGGCTCGTTACTGCTCCCACTGACCATTCGATGTATCATGATCCTCCTAAGACGCCGCAGGACAGACAACGTCTGATCCACCAAGCCACCTGCTCCTCTAATTCCTCCAAGACCCATGCTTGCCTTGCCTAACCCAGCTCACCCCCCTCTTTGGGACTGAGGCCTGTCTCGGCCACCGCACCTTGACCCAAAGCTTGTATCTGGCTATGTCTTTCCATGGTCCCCCGAGCTCCCACCTGACCCTGCTCATCCCCCAAGCCGACCCTAAGGTGGGCCATGCATGAGAGGGACCACCACTCCCCCCAGCTGGTAACTACTAGATCAGCTTGGCCAGGAGAGCAGGTCATGCAATGGCTACTCCCCCATGGTTCACTCTTCATGCCCTGCACAGTAAGTCCATGGTCTTCCGCCTTCCCGGTGAGAACCTTCGGATGACCCTTTCCATCATAGCAGCCTCATACCCCAATGTCCTTTCAGCATGAAGGTCTAGCCACCAACCAGCTTGAACCATCCAATGGGGGACCCTGGAAAACAAAAGTTGTTATTGCAAATAGGGGCACACATGCTCCAAGAATGCTTGGGACTTCCAACGCCCCAGTGCCTGAATCTAGCTGTCCACCCATCCCAGATTCCTAGCGTATGTGGCTGCCCCAATTCTGAAGGAATGTGTCCCATACTCCTTCGAATCCAGTCCTGCCTCTTGGACTGCATTAGCCAAGATGGCCTGAAACTGGTAAGCTGTGACTGAAGCCCCATCGGCATGCCTAAAGAAGATGCCCCCTGACTTTGGCATGACCACAATATAGGCCTGCACCCTGTCCTGGATCTTCCAGGACACCCTGGGTAGAGCTTGCACCAGGCACCAGTGGCCTTTCTGCTCCTGGTCAGTCCTGCTCATCTGGAGCCTCACCTAGGCCTCCTGTGACAATACAAACACGTTTCCCACCTTCAGCCCTATATGCTTGACCCTTTTGGGTGGTTGGGTAATCTCTGATACCCAGAATGCCCCTCAGAAGGCCAACAGAAACATGGTGTCGAACATCAGCTCCTCAAAAGGGGTCCAACAGACCTTTGGCAGGACCCCCCTGATGCTCTAGAGGGTCGCTGGTGTGATTGGGCATCTCATGTCCTGGTGAGGGGCAACCAACCTCATCCACCTCTCAAGGACCTTCCTCACCCTAAACACTTTCGTGGTGTCCAATATCCCCAGGACCCTGGAAACCCAGGACAAACTAGCAAGATGCCCAGCCACCACCTCTGGCGTCGCCCCCGCCTGCTTTGACTGCATGATGTACCGGCACAGCTGCTCCACCAGAATGGGCCAATCCTCTGGCCATGCCGCCTGTGCCCTCATCCCTAGGAAATTTTTGACTCCCCTCCTGTATACTTTTCTTGTCTTAGGTGTGATGGAGTTACCTACCCATTTCCAAGTAGAGATGTCACTACCCTCCACAAGAAGGGGGTTACTGCCCATGGCTGTGGCTCCGCTGCTGGAGCCAGCTCCCAGAACCGTTGCCACTGTGAGCGAGACAAAATGTCAGTGATCCCATTATTGACCCCTGGTATGTGAATGTCCTTAAAGGAGATGTTCAAGAGTAATCATTTTAGGACAAAGATGTGCATCCAGTCCCCCATCAGGCTCTTTGGCCCCAGTAGTGTGCACCACCCCCATGTTGTCCGATCTGAACAGGATCTTGCAGTCCTTCAGCTGTGCACCCCATAAATGCAGGGCTACCACTATGGAGAAAAATTCCAACATAGTGATGTTTTTAAGCAGCCCCACTGCCTCCCATTCTGGTGGCCATTGCCCTGCACACAACTCCCCTTGAAACCATGCCCCAAACCCTAAAGATCCTGCTGCATCTGTGAACAGCTGAAGCTCGTGCTCTCAGCTGTCCACCTGCCAGAAAGCCACATCATTGAAGTGCTCCAAGAAGACCTTCCATATCCGCAGGTCCTCTCAAAAGTCCTCCATGACCCACAACCTGTGATGTGGCCTGGTGCATCCCCTTCCCATCTTCACCATGCGGCGCAAGAATGTGCGCCCCATCGGCATGACTCAACAAGCAAAGTTGAGGTGTCCCACCAGCTGCTGCAACTGCCTCAAGGTTACCTTCCTGGCCCCCTCCATGGAATCAAGCAGGCGTCTCAGCGCCTCCACTTTCTTCCCAGGCAAGTGGCACAGTCTGTTGAGAGTGTCAATTTCAATCCCCAGGAACACTAGCACCCTAGCAGGTGCCTGAACCTTCCCTGGGGCTAGGGGGACCCAGAAGTCCCTGCAGATCACTATAAAGGTGGACAGTGTCCTATCACAATCATTTTCTCTGTCTTCCTCAGTGAACAGAAAGTCATCGAGGAAGTGGACCATGAGCTTGTTACCCGATTACGTCTTTGTTACCCAGTGAAGGAACCTACTGAATGTCTTGAAGACTGCACAGGCTATGGAACACCCATAGGCATGCAGTTGTCTATGTAATACTGCCCTTCAAACTTCATGCCCAGTAGTTCCCTGTCATCTGGGTGAATGGGAAGCAGCCAGAATGCAGACTCGATGTCCGCCTTCACCAGGAGTGCCCGAGGCCCCACCTCTTGCACCACATGAACTGCCCTATCAAACGATGCATACTGCACCGCCATATGGAATGGGTCGATATGGTCATTCACTGAGTCCCCTTCTGGGTATGACAGGAGGTTTACCATCCTGTATGCCCCAGGCATTTTCTTTGGCATGAGCCCAATGGGTGATACCCTCATGGCCGGGCTCAGTGGGGCAGCAAATGGCCCACTAATCCGCCCCAGCCACCTCTCTTTTTCCAGTTTCTCACGGACTACCCATGGGCGATCCCTGGCAGATTTCAGGTTCTCTGCCTCCTGGCCCCCTCCCAGGCCTGTGTATTGTAGCCTGAAACCCACTGTGAATCCCTCCCTGAGCTGGGGCTGGTGGCCTCCCAGTCCAGGTACTGGACCAACCACTGACTAATCCTGTCCACCCTTACTGGGGTAGGCAGGCCTGTCACCCTGTTGCCTCCCCAATTTCCTAGCCACCCCTCTGAATTCCCCTTGAGGGGCAGAGGTGACGTGCACTGGATGAAGGGTTGCTGCAGCCCACAAGCCATGCATGAGTGATGAAAGCAGCACGAGGCCCTGGTACACTTCACCAGGTTGTACACATAGCAAGCCTGCCCAGGCCCTGTGAACCCTTTGGGCTTCAATGGGGGTGGTGGCCTAAATGCCAAGCTGCTGTCGGTGTGTACCACCTCACCGCCATGCATGACATCCACCAGCAGAGTCATGTCCACCATCCCCCAACCCTGGGACCCATCTTCCTGTTTCCACCTTCTGAATTTCTCATCGTACTCAAGCCATGCCATCCCCCCTTTTCTCCGGTGCATGAGCGTAATCCTGTTCTGATAAGTATAAAGTACCAGTCCCTGATCCTTCTCCACCTGCAGTATGGTGCCTGCATATATGGGGAAGGCTGCTATTCAATTCTTGAAGGTGAGGGGAATTTTTTTGGGTTTCTTATCTATCTCTTCCCCTTTTTCCTTCTTCTTGTCTTCCCGCTCCACCAGTCTGTTCAACAGGGAGAACATGTCCACATACTCCGTGTTCCTGATTTGCTGCCTGACCTTCTCTGCAAGGTGAGACAGCAGCTGCTTGTCCAAGCCGGTGTATGAGCTTGGGGCAGGAGGAGGGGGCACTGAAGCAGATGGCACCCCTGTGGCGGTAGCCCCCATGGTCATGTCCTGCAACCCCGTCTTCGCTACAGTCACTGCCATGAGGTCCAGAAGCTTGTTCAGCATGGCCTCCACTCCATTAGCAGAGGTATCCCCGGCCCCCTACCCCTTTGCTGTTGGCCTGTTCCTGTGTCACAGGGAGCCCCCTCTTCTTCCTCTGCGACCTCCTGCCTGTGCGGGGATTGCCCTCCTTCTCCTAATGCCACATCAAGGACTTGCTGCATGTCCCCATTGGGCAGCTCCCATACCCTGTTGCTCTGCTTACCTCTCCCCGGCATCCAGACCCTCCAGGCAAGCTTCCAGCCAGGCAGCTCCCTTCTTCTGGTACATCTCCCAAAGCTGTCCTTCCATGCCCTCTGTGGCTTTCTGTGATGGGGTTCTCTGCCGTGTAGCCATAATCTGAAAAACACTAAGAGGCCCCCCATACAAAATTGGTTAGTATTGCCACCCCGTAGGAACACAAGGATGGTCCAGGAGGATCCACCATATTTTGCGGGCCTCAACCCTCCCCTTGGCCCCTCTTGCCCCACAAAGCCTGGCTTCTTCCCCCTATGCATCAGAGGGAAAAAGGGGGGGGGAGGCAGTAACTCGTGCCATGCCCGTGTCACCTGGCGTCGATCCACCAAGCAAGGCCATCCCCAAGTAATCCAAAAAAAGGGGGGGACAGAAGGTGAGCTCTGAGCAGGTACCCATATGCCAGCCCACTCAGGCATCCCCTGATGGCCAGGCCCAGGCTGATGCCCCCATCTCACCTGCTGGACCCAGGGGACTGAGTGCCTACTAGCCCTAGGATCTCGGCTATCACTGGTGGGATTCCAACCTACAGCCTGTGACATTGGGGGCACATGTCCAGCCCACCCACTATACTGGTCACACTGGTTACAGGCCAAGCGCGCTAACCCCCTCACTTTATTTATATATATATATATTTTTTTGTCATGTTCCTCTTTTTTTTTTTTTGATAAATTTTCTGGGGGGGGGCACTGCAGCCGTCCATCTACTTCCTGCCCTGACTTGCTTGCGAAACACTGGCTCAGGTTACCCACTAGGCCTCCTGGCTCTGCCCAACCTGTGGCCGCGCCTGGGAGGGAAGTCTAACTGGCATTCCCAAGAACGATGCACAAAATCGGGCCCACCGGCTGAAGGCCCACCCAAGATGAAGCCTGCCTGTCGTGCAGTCAAACGAGATCTGCAATGGCTGTATGTGTCTCAGGGCCCAGATCTCATGGGATGCCAAAGCAGTGCGAGTTCACTACTCGGCCAATCCCCTGGCTGCCCACAAGCCCCCAAAGGATGTTTGGACCTGTAGTGTTACTGTCGGCCCCTGCGATCACTGTCCATCTCCCAGACGCTGAAAAGTGGCTGCTTGCCACCACAACCAGAGAACAGCCAGACCAACCCCTCACTCACCTGGACCCCGAGTGGATGCGGCACCAATTGCCACTCACTGGCCTACGATGGAACCCTTGGACTCCGAGGGCACAGGGTGAGGGATGGGAGGACTCAGGAAACACTACCAGAGGTTAAGCAGGACCTGGAGAAGAAATGCGGGGCTGCCCAGAGTGTACAGCTTCTTCCTCGATGTAGCCCCACTCACTTGCCACCACGGGACTGAGGAGCCATAATGCCGAGCCACAGAAGCTGTGGGGACTCTGCAAGCCCAGGTAGGCCCATCCAGCCTCACTACTTAAAATAAAGCGATTTCTACTTCGTCTTTTTTTGTTTTTTTTAAACAGCCCTGGTGGAAGCACTAGCAACCCCATGGGGAACTTGGGAGAGAAGCCGTCCCATCCTCTGGACTGCCTGGGACTGAGCTGTCCCACTGTGCCTCAGGCCCCTAACTCAGGCACCATCCCATGGAGGAGCACCACATGCTGCAGGACAATGGCCTGGGGTGCCGTGCCATGTCTAGAAGCAATTGTAGCCATGGGAAATGAACACAGTTCTACTGGATGTACCAAGCTGGCTCACAACCCCTCCAACTAACCTCTGACCTATGTTGCCAGCCAAGGAGCCCCCCCCCAGGCCCCAGCTACCTTACCTTTTTTCCTGGTGTCTGGGAGCTGGAGCTACTGTCAATCCTGAGCCTGTGAGGGAGAGAGGAGAAAGAGGCAGAACTTGTGGCTCCAGTCCCAGATATTCACCCCTACTCTCCCCCACAGCATGTAGCGCCCCTTCACATGTGGGAAGACTCAGTGGTCCCTGTGTCCAATCACTGGACTGTTCCTATCCCTCTAGGGACCACCATCTGTTCTTTTCCCTCCCCACCTCTTCCTGAGTTCAGGTAAGGATGGCCCCAGACAAAATACGGCTGCTGCCAGCTGTTGCAGCCTCTGTATTATGCAAAACTGGCTTTACAAACTGACTTTTCAAAAAAAAAGAAATGCAATGAATGAGCCTGTGTACAGAGAACAAGCTGAAAGTAGCAATATATATTCAGCCTGGATTTATTTGCTTCTATCTGGGTTAGAGCGCCACATTTTCTAGAACTTTCACAAGTCAGGGCAATGCCAACGTGTGTTGTTGAATCATTGGAATATGGAAAAACACCATGTCACAGATTCATCAATGCTCAGGGATTTTTTTTTTTACCCTAGCAATACATTTCCTTACTTTTCTGACATTAAGGTTAAAACTTAACTGATGCTGTACTATATATCTATCTATATGTATATGTATATCTATATGTATATGTATATCTATTTATTTCGAAACAGTTAATGTACCAGTTAGGGTTAAAGCAACAAAAGTAATGAGATGTGGTGTTAGAGTTTCCAACTCTAACACCCCATCCCCACCCTGCTGGCTGCAACAGGAGAAACCAATATGGTTTTCCCTCTCCTGTATCTTGACAAAGCAGGTGTGGGGTGGGCCTTGGGGTTTTCAACCATAATGCTCACTCCATTCTACCATTAAAGAAGCTGAGATATATAGAGTACATGAGAATGGGGTGAGCATTAGAGTTGAAAACCCTGAGGCCTACGCCACACCTCATTGGTGAAGATGTAGGAGAGGGCAAACCGAAATGGTTTCTCCTGTTGTTGCCTGCAGGTTGGGGATGGGGTGTTAGGGTTGGAACTGTAATGCCACATTTCCTTACTTTTTTTAGTTTAACCCTAAGTGGTGCATTAACAAAGTTTTTGTTATGAATTTTCTTACTTTTTGAGGTAGTATAATTCAATCTTTATTTTCCTATTGGGGGCACAGGGCCATCTGGGCCCTGCGCTCCCTTTCTCAATAGATGCTTACATGATTGTTGTTGTGGAAGCACAGGGCCCTCCAGGACCTGCACTTGCATTTGTGCAAAACTGGCAACTAAATTGTCAGCATAGCCTTCTTATTACCCAACCTAATGAACCCAGTACCAAAAATGTTCAAATCCCCTCCGAAACTACATTTTGTGCCACTGCAACAACATTCCATGCCACAGGTTTGAAAATACAGTTTGGCCAGGATTTCAAAACTGGCAGCTGTCATGTTCATGAGGTGGTGTAAAAAATGGATATGTTGAAAATTTGGGGTCAAAATATTTAAAATTACCAAAATTATGAGGAACCATAGTAACATTTCAATGGATGCACATAACATTGACATTTTTACATATTTTGACCCCCACATTTTCAACATACCCTTCTTCTGACCCTACCTCATGAACAAGAGCTGTGATACTTTTCAAATCCTGCCTGAAAGGCGATATCACCAAGTGACTGCAAAATAACCTTTTGGGCCAGATTTGTATAATTCAACCACCATTGTTCATGAGGTGGGGTCTCAAAAAGGCCATGTTGAAATCTGGTGTAAAAAAATGCAAAAATGACAAAGTTGTGCATCAGAGTTGAAAACCCCATCAAAATACATTGAACTGTAATTACTTTACTTTCTCATATAGCAGTTGGTGTTTCCAGCAGCAAGACGTGTCTTCAATCGGAGAGTGGATCTTTACCCTGGGACTCTGTTCAGGTGAATGATGGTGTGTGGGGGGGGTGGGGAAGCTGTGGGGTAGTGAGTGCTGAGTGGGAAGTTGGGGTGGGGGTTCAGATTGGTGAGGGACCGTTTCCTTTTTTACAGGTTTAAAAAAAAAAGACATTTAGGTACTGTTTTCTTTATTTCAGACAGGACAGTGATTGGAGGCTGGGGGTATCACTAGACGCCAGGGAAATAAAAAAATCTCAATGGGGACGGTGATCAGAGGGTGGGGGAGGTGCCACTAGACACTAGAGAAAAATGCAATAATTACAGGGATGGCAATTGGAGGGTGGGGATGCTACTAGACACTAGGGAAAAATACAATAATTACAGGGATGGCAGTTGAAGGGTGGGGGTGCCACTAGACACTTGGGAAAAATACAATAATGACAGGGATGGCAATTGGAGTGGGGGGTGCCACTAGACACTACAGAAAAATACAATAATTACAGGGATGGCAATTGGAGGGTGCCACTAGACACTAGGGAAAAATGCAATAATTACAGGGATGGCAATTGGAGGGTGGGGGTGCCACTAGACACTAGGGAAAAATACAATCATTGCAGGGATGGCAATTGAAGAGTGGGGGGTGCCACTAGACACTAGGGGAAGAATACTATAATTACAGGGATGGCGATTGAAGGGTGGGGGTGCCACTAGACACTAGGGAAATATAGAATACTTACAGGGACGATTGTCGGAGGGCAAGGATGCCACTAAACACCAGGGTCAAATTAAATAATTATGGGGATGGTAATCAGAGGGTGGGAGGTGCCACTAGACACCAGGGAAATATTAAACAATATGGGGACCGCAATTGGTGGGTGGAAGGTGCCACTAGACACCAGGGAATGATTAAATAATTAGGGAGACAGGGATCATAGGGTGCAGGGCACCACTACACACCAGGAAATTATGAAATAATCATGAGGACAGTGATTCATATGAACATTTTTATATGATATTGTCGCTTTGACTTAGTATGAAAATGTTTGTATGAATGCAACTATCATATGAAATTTTGAGTTTTAACAAAAATATTATATGAAAATGTTCATATGAACAGAAATATCATATGAACATTTTTGTGTGATATTGTTGTTCATAAGAAAATTGTTATATGATATTTTCATTCATTTGTATGATATTTTCATTTGAGCTTAGTACAAAGATTTTCATATGAACGAAAATATCATATGAAAACTTTTATGTGACCAAAATCTTTCATCTGATATTTTAATTCATATGAAAATTTTCGTATGATATTTTTGTTCATACAGACATTTTTGTACTTTGCTCAAATGATAAAAAGCAGAAGCGAGTCATGAAAAAAGATTTAAAATGTTTAAAAAAAGACATTTCAGGGTAATTTCTCCTACAGTTAACTTCAGAATCCACCTAACGGAGTTCCGACGAACAAGATAGATGTCTTGGTCTATATGCAGGATGTCATTTTTATAGGTTTTGAAATTTTTTTAAAGAAAAATTAGACAACAAGATGGTGGCAAACAAAAAAGTATTTTCCCTCATGAAAAAAGATTGGCCCTATATGAATAAGGATTCTTTTTCTGTTTCATACTGCTATCTTGAAGTGCTTACTGAGCATACTCCGAACCCAAACTTTTAAAATTAAATAACTTTGGAACGCAATATTATTTTCTCACAAAACCAGCAGAAGACACTACTTTTGTCCAAGCCCTTTCTACCCAGAACATTTCAGGCCAAAATTACAAACCATCTGGGCACAAGGAGCTGACAAAAAAAACAGCGCCCAAAAAAAAAAAAAAAAGGTTTTCTCACTATCTGGATCTCAGAATCTATGTATCCAAATGTAACCAAAATTGGCATGTCAAGAGATCTACCCCACGAGACCACACATGAAAATCTGTTGAACAGTTGCAAAGTTATTAAAGTGAAAAATTTGGGGTTTAACATTAAAGTGCCTACTTAACCCTAGTGCCCGTGCCTATATATATATATATATATATATATATATATATATATATATGTTGCCTTGGAACAGCATTGTCAATATTTTTGATGGCAAGCAGTATCCAGTCACAGTTCGTCTCCAAGCCCCCGATCCACCCTGTACCAGTGATCTTGTGGAGGCAGAGAAATGGTGCAGGAGGGGTCTATCAAGAGGAGTGGAGAAGGTGGGTTGTTTAGAGGTCAGTCTAGAAGGCATCCAGGGACAAGGAGGGTACCTGAAAGAGGCCTCCCATGCTTTGTCACCATCTAGAGGATGTCTTAGAAACCAACTGGGTAACTAGATGCACAGCCAGCTGGCATTGATCCTTCTCATGGGCAGTTCTTGTAAATGCCAAGTCACTAATGAATAAAGCCGTGGTAACAGCTGGTTTTATTGCAGACAACTTGTTTGACCTGGTGTGAATCACCTAGACTTGGCTAAGCAATAGCTATGGCCCTGTGTTGTAGGACGTCTTACTAGCCAGGTACTTGGTGCTGCACTTTTTGAAAAGGGAGTGCAGAGAGGGTAGGGTGGCTATCTATTTTATCTTCTCTCTGAGCCATTCCTTTGACCCAGTAGAAGAGACCAGACAATTAGAACATGTCAGTGAATAGTGGGGCGGTTGCAAGGTGGAGGATCCTACTGGTATAACATCCTCTGGGCAATGAGCTGTAGTTGATGCAATAATTTGTGGGCTTCATCATTGATCTTGCATTGAGCTAGCATTGAGATCACCTGGCCTGTTAGTGCTGGGGATTCAACACAGTGATAACGGATCAGAGGTTGGCTTTCAATTCATCCAGCTAATGTCACCACCGAACTTTGTCCAGACAGTTGCCATTGCTACCCACCAGTTTGGCCACACCTTGGATTTGGGCTTCTCACAGGGCCTTGATATCTCGGATGACAAGGTAGTCCCAGTCAGTTGGTCAGACCATGATACTATTAGGTTTTAATTTGGGGCCCCATTCTGATTTTCCCTCTTGGAGAGGGTCAGGTACCACCTATTGTAAACTTTGAAGCTGCATAGGCTTCAGGCAGTGCTTAATAAATAATGCATGTTGTTAGCCTGAGCAGAGTGGACTGTTGGTGTGACTTAGAGTTATAATAAGACACTCAAGGTATCCTTAGACCCAAACCTCTGGTTAAGCTTTTCAGTGGATCATGGAAACAGGCATGGATCTGGAGGAGTGGAGTAGAGTACAAGTGGTACCCCTGCACAAAAGTGGTAGCAAAAGAGGAGGCAGAAAACTACCGCCCTGTCAGTTTGACCTCAATAGTAAGAAAAATGATGGAAACCCTACTTAAAGAAAAGCTGGTGGACTGCCTAGAGACAAGGGGGCTGCTGGACCCAAGGTAACATGGATTCATGGCAGGGAGGTCATGCCAGACCAACTTAATTGATTTCTTTGAGAGGTGACGAAGGGAAATAGACCAGGGCAGAGTGGTAGGTTTGGCCTATCTGGACTTCAGGAAGACTTTCAATTCAGTCACACACAGGAAAGTAATCCACAAGCTGGCAAATCTGGGGGTGGGGACAGAGGTAGTCACATGGGTTAGAAACTGGTTGAGTAACAGAATATGAAGAGTGGTGGTAAATGGGGTTAGCTCACAGGATGGATGAGTAACAAGTGGCATGCCCCAGGGATCAGTTCTGGGACCAGTGCTCTTCAATGTCTTCATAAGCGATATTGCAGAGGGTCTGTGTATGACCTCAAAGCTATGCCTCACTTAATGTTCACTTGATCTTGGGTCCACCCATCTTTCATTGGACTGCCAGGAGGAGCATGGACAAGTGTTCACTGGGATTTTTTTGATGTTCCTACTTGATCTGAAAGAGGTGGAAATAAGACCCTTTCTTTTTTTTTTGTATATTCTTTTTATTAATTTCAAAAACTGTTTTAAACACACAGTAACAACACATATCAACAACATATTACACACATACAACAGACAGATGCATTCCATGCATATTTTCAGACACAGACCTTAATAACTTAACAATACATAAATTATAAATTAATAATGTTCATCTTATCCCTTTAGCCCAGCTCCACTATCTATCAGTTCATTCATTTCCCCGGTGTAGCCCTCCTCCCCTTTTTCTTCTTTACGGAATTTTGTTCCCCCCCCCCTTCTTTAACTTTCTTGGCAGGCAAACATCAGCCAATTTCCTTCTGGAGTTCCTTATTTACCCTAATCCCACCTATCCCAATCCCAACCTTAGTATATTTTCCTTCTCTCCACCTAATGAAGCCAAAAGAGGGGCCCATTCTCTATAGAATGATTCCCCTCTATTCTTTAACACCAAAGTCAACTTTTCAAGGGCCAGTGTTTGCATAACAAGTTTACGCCATTGCGCAATCGTTGGTGTTACACATGTTACCCAGGTATTTTGTATGCAGTGCCTCGCCAATATCAGTACTATCCTTATCCAATGAGGCAGGGGCTCCCATACTCTCTCTTTTCCTGAATCCATTCCAAATAAACCCAGAATCGGCTCTACCCACAGGGGGATACCTGCCATTTGGCTGACTTCCCTAATAACTTCTCCCCAAAAAACCTGGAGGACTCTACATGTCCAAAAACAATGTATATACATCCCCCGCTCACTCCCACATCTGCCACACAATGGGGAAATGGCTGGGTGTGCTCTGTGCACATCCACTGGGGGACAATATAGTCTGTGAACAAACTTATAATAGGCCTCCTTGTATTTATTACATATTAGAAGTCCTCCATGCCCCTCTATCAGCATTTGCCAATTCTCTTCGGATATATCACTCCCTATATCTCTTATCCACAGCATTCTTATTTTCTGAGTATAGCCTGGACAACCCTGCTTCCCCACTTTTGTCACCTTCCTAATAAATCCCTTGGGGTCTCTGCGTGCTTGATATACTACCATTTCTAACTCTCCCCATTTCTGCGCTGCCTCCCCACCCCTGGCCAATTTGGACACAAAAGCCCTTAACTGGAAGTACCGAAACATCTGCTGCTTCTGCAACCCCAAGTTTTGTATCATATCCCCTAATGAGTTTAGAGTTCCCTGCTTGACCACATCTCCTATACTATGTGCACCCTTCTTTTTCCACTCTTTAAACCCTGCATCTACTATCCCAGGGAGGAAAAGGGGATTATTCACAACTGGCAGTAACAGGGTCTCACCCCCACTTATCCCCTGCTTCTTCTTAAGACAGTTCCATGCTTCCAGCACTGATTTTACCAATGGATTACCCCTTCCCTGAGCCGAGAATGCTTGGAGCCCTCTACTGTGTAAATATGCGGACAACCGCCCTGGGCACTTCCATTGTTCAAGATCCACCCAACTGGCTACCGCTAGTCTATGCACCCAGTCTGCCACATATCGCTGCTAGATTGCTAAGTGATAATTACCGAAATCTGGGAAATTTAATCCTCCTTTATAAGACCCTTTCTAAAGAAACCATTAATGAATCCTGATATCCTGACAAATTACAGACCTGTCTTGAACCTTCCCTTTTCAATGAAGATTATCAAAAATGTATTGGCTCTACAGCTCAAGCTCATCTAGAGAGCTTTAATATATTCAAATAACTCCTGCTAGGTTAAAGGCAATGACACAGCACAAAGACTGCTCCCTTCAAAGTGTTGAATAACATTCTTATGGTAAGAGATGGAAGAGAATAGCCTATCTTAGTTTTTCTCAGTCTCTGTTCTGCATTTCATTTTGTTGACTATGGATTACTTATTGAACACCTGAGGCAATTTTGTAGATTTATCTATACTGTTTTGTGCTGCTTTGAGTCCTACCTAGCTGGCAGGGTGCAGCAGGCAGGGGTAGGAGAGATGAAGTCAAGCCCACCTGTACTTAGTGAAGGGGGGTTGCAATAAGGCTCAGACTTCTCTACAAAATGTTATTTGGTACACACACTTCCACTGGGTAAGGTCATCAGACAACAAGGCTTGGAGTTCTGCTGCTATGCAGATGGCACACACTTATACATGTCTTTTTCTTCTGACATACAGTCAGAAACTGTGCTGGAGAACTGCCTGATTGACATGAATGCCCTGGGCAGCATCCAGCTAGCTGAGTTTAAGTTTGAACCCAGGCATAACAGAAGTACTACTGGTAGAGCCAGGTCCATACAGGTGATCAATGACAAACAGTGAGCTGATATTAATCCATCTTAATGAGGCCCTGCTCAGAGCCATAGACAGTATGCAGAATCTGGGGGTGATTTTGAACCAACAGTTGACACTAGAACATCAGGTGTTGGCAGTACTCTGAAATGGCTTTTTTCATCTGAAAAGCATGCTCATATTAAACCCTATTTGGTGCGTAAGGATCTGGTGACTCTAGAGCATGATAGTAAAACAATGAAAAGAAAGTATTTAACATAATGCACTTGTTCAGGAGTCAACCCTACATGGCCAGGGTCCAGGCTACCTACAAGAGTTCGTGAATCTTTACTGACCAGGCCGTTTACTCTGCTCTGCTGGTGAGGGGTTGTTAGAGGTTCCCAGGGTATAAAGACTTCTGGGTCTCAAGCTTTTATGTACATGGCCCGCACCCTGTGAAACTTTCTACCTAGTCAGATTTGTGAGTGCCAGATCATGGAGAGCTTCAAGATGGCCTTAAAGACACATTTCTTCCACCTTGCCTTTGGGAATATGATATAATATTTTATCTTATGTATATTGGTATATATTTTCAAATTCTGTCTGTTTCATTTATTTGTTTTAATGTGTTTTTATTTATAAATTTTGTACAATGCTTTAATTTATGAATTGCGCTATAGAAATAAAGATTATTATTAGTGTAATTTATTACATCCAGGTTGGATTACTGCGATGCTTTATACTGCAGACTGAATGGAGATACAGAGCACTACCGACAATAGGTGCAGAATGCTGTGGCCAGGCTGATATTTGGGGTATCTTACTCCATGCATTTCATATAAGCCCTTTGTGAACTGCACTGACTGCTAATTCAGTGTTGCATTGACTTCAAGTTGTTTTTTTGTCCTACAGTACAAATCCTTCCATGGCCTGGGCCCTGTCTATTTGAGCCAACTTCTGGCCAAATATGACCTTCAGTGCACCCTATTCTCTTTAAAGGTTTGCTCATTGGTTGTTCCCAAGTCATTTTATGTTGCTCAGTTGATAGATCATTTGTGGTGGTGGTTTCTTGATTTTGGAACAGTTTGCTGTAGGTCAGGTAGAGGGTGACTTTAGTGGAGATGTTTAAGAATAACCTAACAACCTACCTTTTCCACTAGCCTTTAGGAATGGGTAATGATTTTTTTTTTATTTAGAGCTTTTTATTATATAGGTGGGCTATCAGCCCTGTCCTCGCTCCCCAACGACTGATGCTTGCTTCCCCTGATACTTACCGAACATCCTAGGCAGCATGGATTCACAGCGGGAAGGTCATGCCAGACGAATCTGATAGATTTCTTTGACTGGGTGACCAAAGTAGTAGATCAGGGAGGGGCTGTGGACATGGCCTACCTAGACTTTAGCAAGGCATTTGACACAGTCCCACACAAAAGATTAATATACAAGTTAGCCAGCCTGGGAGTGGGTCCCAAGATGACAGCCTGGGTAAAGAATTGGCTGGAGAATAGGACACAGAGAGTAATAGTAAATGGAGTCCACTCAGAAGAAAGGAGGGTTACTAGTGGGGTACCACAGGGTTCAGTATTAGGACCAGTCCTCTTCAATGTCTTTATAAGTGACATTGCAGAAGGACTGGAAGGAAAAGTATGTCTCTTTGCAGATGACACAAAGATCTGCAACATAGTTGATGCACAGGGTGGGGCGGAAAGGATGAGAAGGGACTTGGCAAGGTTAGAGGAATGGTCAAATGTATGGCAGCTTAGATTCAATGCTAAGAAGTGCAAGGTAATGCACCTGGAAAACAAAAACCCAGGGGAATAGTACACAATGGGGGGTGAGATACTAACAACAACAAAAATCGAAAGGGACCTGGGGTAGTCATATCAGATGACCTAAAGGTGGGCAAGCAATGTGAGAGGGCAGCAAGAAGGGCTGGGGGGATACTGGGATGCATAGGGAGAGGCATCACCAGTAGAAAACAGGAAGTTATTATCCCTCTGTACAGACAGCTGGTGAGACCCCATCTGGAGTACTGTGTGCAGTTCTGGAGACCCAATCTCCTCAAAGACATAGACAGGATGGAAACTGTCCAGAGGAGGGCAACTAAAATGGTGCAGGGTCTCCACTGGAAGACATATGAAGAGAGACTTAAGGAGCTTAATATGTATAGCCTCGAGGAAAGGAGGGAGAGGGGGGACATGATAGAAACATTCAAGTACCTCAAGGGAATCAACAAAGTCCAAGAGGGTAGCATCTTTCAAAAAAAGAGGTGTGCAAGAACAAGAGGGCACAATTTGAAGATGGGGGGGGTGGCTCAGAGGTAATTTATGGAAGTATTTTTTCACAGAGAGGGTTGTGGATGCATGGAACAGCCTTCCGGAGGAGGTTGTGGAGTCAAAAACAGTGGTGGAATTCAAGCATGCATGGGACAGTCATAAGGCAATCTAGGAGGTGGGGGGTAGGAAGAAGTAGGCTGCTGGTTAACTAAGATCTGCAGCTTATCCAGTAGGTATAGAAATGGGCAGACTGGGTGGGCCAAGCGGTCCTTATCTGCCATCAAATTCTATGTTTCTATGTTTCTATCCAAACTCCAGTGGCCAGGTGGTGGTGTGGGCTTGAGAGAGCATGCAGGGTTTGAAGCCTACATGACCTAATTTTTCATTTTCTTCCCATTGTCCCCTGCCACAGTTACATGCAGGTACATGTGTGTGGAGGCATGCATGCACCTCAAACCATGGCCCCTCCATGTGGAAGCCAATCTGACCTGCATTACCACTAGGCCTCCATGTGCTTAGTGTAGTGCCAATGTTATCTTGCACATTTAAAGACTGAGGCACCATATCTCCCTACCTTGGGAGAGGAGAGCAGTCCCTGGCATGGTCAATCCATCTCCCCCTTGGCCAGCTCAAAGTAACCCAGATCCACTGCTGAACCCAGGTCACCAGCATGGTAGCATAAAAGGTGCACAGTCTCATCCCTTCATGTCACTAGGCTGGCCACTGGGTAATGAGTATTTAAGCATTCTGCTGCTTCTGTTATTATGACTCCTGAATAAGTGCACTATGTTAAATAATTTCTTTTGATTGTTTTACTATGTGTATTTTTGTATTTTACAGGTGGATGTTTTATTATGTGAGGTGCTCTGAGCCATTTTGGAAGAGTGCCATATAAATTAAAGTTTGACTGATTGATTGATCAATCGATCGATGATTGATTGATTAATTGAAATGGTTCCAGTATAACAGAGGCAATCCCACCTTCACCCCACCCCCTGTACCAAGAGATCCTTGGTGTCCATTGATACCCTCTCCCTCCCCCTGCTGCAGATAAAAAATTCTTGGAATCCAGTGGCACCTCATTCCACGCCTTGCATTAGTTCAAGCATCCCTGTGATGCAGGGGTACCACTCCATAGCACAAATACTGCAGAACCAAATTTTATCCAAATTGCCAACTTGTTACAAAGGTACCCCGACACATTTCATGTCCCTGATTCAAAAGATGGTGAGTTAAACAGCTGCAGCAAAAGCCATTGTCAGATATTTCTTGAAACTTCTGTTATCTTTTGAGAAATTTCCTACCTGCCTGCAGTACCTCTAAAGGGTCACCCCAAGAGAATCTCTTTAGAAATATTTCAGAATATCTGGAACTATCTGACCATGTCTTTTGCTGCAACTGTAAGCAGCTGAAAATTTGGGTTTGCATGAACGTTCCCAAAAGTGCCCAGGCTGACCTCACTTCTAAAAGAAGTATATAATGCTTCCACCTTGGGTCATCCTCTTCACAGACTGCTGGGTTATCTGTTTAAAGTAATCAAAATAACAATTACCAACTAATCATAGTATGTACTGCCATAATCAGCACAGTTCCACCATCATCAAGAAATGACCTGTTCTGCCAGCACCAAGTACAATAGGCCAGCAATAAGACACAGTGAGGTGTGGGTTATGGCCTGATAAGAACATGTCCCAGCTGCATTATAAGGCACAAGGCGCTTGTGCCCAGTGCCTTTAGCACCTGGGAAGTGCTTATCAGGCCATAACCCACACCTCAGTGTGCCTTATTGCGCTCATAAAATGCCCTTCCCCCCAACAAGTCATTAAAAAAAGAAGAAGAAAAATGTCAAAACTAACAAAAATAAAAGGTTTTAAGACCTGAAATAGTAAAAAAATAGTCCCCCTTTTTAATCGCTTCCTTGTTTTCATGAGTGTTTTAACCCACTCTCCTATCGCCACCAACAGGGAATTTTATATACTGTTAGTTCTTTTTCATAATTTATATTTTATTTTGTGATTTAACAAAGGATAGCAGCCTTCTATGTGATTGTCTGCCTGCCCCGTTTCATAGGTGTTTCAGCCTCCCCCTTCCCCGCCCCATCCCAGCAGCAGCACGGAGACAGGTTATTTTATGTAGAACTCTTCTTTTTTCCTTTTTAATTGCTCTTGATTTCATGATATAACAAAGAGTGACTGCTTCTTATCTGTGTGCATGGTGTCAGCTTCAGGAGCGAGCGTGTCCCTCAGGAGCCACCATAGTGAGCAACTCGTGTTTTTCATTAATGGTCATTTAAAATCTTAATGGAGGAGTGGAACTCTATTGATGTTTTAAGTAACGGAGGAGATGTGCTCTACTTTTAAACATTTCATGGCGGCACCCATTATGATCCGAATACCGTAGTTGGCTTTATCCAATGAAGCACTACCGGCGGCATTCCATTCTTTGAAGCTTGTCTTTTTTAGCTGCAGCACATAGGTCACAGGTTTATGGCAATACTGGAGGACTCCAGGACCCTGATGTGCTTCATGTGTGATTCTATGTTTTACGGTACACTGAGATAGCATTCAGTGTCATCATGCACCGAAGTGACTGTAGGAAGGAGCTTGCAAGGGTACTAAAAGAAATAAAGGGCACTAAATAAAGGAAAAAGTTTAAGAAGGAGCTTGCAAGGGTACAAACTAAAATAAAGGAAAGTTTTAGAAGTTTACGCTGAATATGAGGGATGTGGGGGGCAGAGACCCCCAAATACAAAACATAAAAAAACATCAGCATACAAGACATCAGCATCCAAAACCAAGTACTGCAATCTTTATATACATATACAATAAATGCCTCTGGAAGCCAAATAAGGGGGTTGTGGGGGAAAGAGACCCCCAAATACAGGCATAAAAAACATTCGCATAGAAGACATCAGCATCCAAAACTGAGTAATGCAATCTTTCAAAAAAATATTTTGAAGTGCAAGGGGTCCCAGAGTCCTCTGGTAACACCAATATTTCTTTTATTTGTAAAATGAATATTTCTTTTAGTTCTATTTCTTTTTGGGTTGGCTTATTTAGATGCTGCTGTTGGGTTGCGTTTATTTGTAATTCCATTTAGATGCTGAATAAACTGCAGCATGTGAGTGTAGCATGAGCGTAGGTACAACATTTCACAAAAGAAAAATTTTGAAGCGCAAGGGTTCCCGGAGTCCTCTGGTACTTCCAATTTTATTTAAAAATGTTTTATTGCCATTATACAATCAGGCTGTGTACTCTGTAGAGAAATACAGTTTGTCTGTGTTGTGGAGGGGCAGGGGGTGTATGTTTTTTTACATCAGACACAAAGCTTTCGAAGATCACAGTCGTCTTGGTAGTGTAAAAGTGGTCAGTCTGGTAGATTTCTGATGGCTGGTAAAGGTGGCACACTGATATCTTTCTGTTATAGGGCTCAGGTTACCAGAGGTAGTGCCCATTGTAAGTATATGTCCTGATACAACCATGGCTGAAAATCTGTTACAGCCAATCAGGATTCAGGATTTTTTTTGTGCCCATTTTATAACATAGCCTAACCAAATGTAACTTAAGGCTAAACGTCAATTCTTCTGCATAGAATATGTTTCCCCTGCAATGTCATTTTTGTTCTATCTGTGTAGCTTGCATTAATGTAGTGACTTTATATATAATATCAGTCTTGTAACAACAACTTAATGCTGGGAGCATAGGTCATTTCATAGAAACATAGAAACATAGAATTTGATGGCAGATAAGGACTGCTTGGCCCACCTAGTCTGCCCATTTCCCTACCTAACGGGTAGGCTGTAGATCCTAGTTAACCAACAGTCTACTTCCTCCTACCCCCGCTAGAATTGCCTTATGTCTGTCCCATACATTCTTGAATTCTACCACTGTTTTTGACTCTACAACCTCCTCAGGAAGGCTGTTCCATGCATCTACAACCCTCTCTGTGAAGAAATTCTTCCTCACGTTAAGTCTGAGCCATCCCCCCTCTAACTTCAGATTGTGCCCCCTTGTTCTTGCACATCTTTTTTTATGAAAGACGCTACCCTCTTGGTCTTTGTTGATTCCCTTAAGGTATTTGAAAGTTTCTATCATGTCCCCCCTCTCCCTCCTTTCCTTGAGGCTATTTCACGGTGATGGAGGCACTATGGTTCTTATTTATTTATTTATTTATTTGTTTAAAATTTGGTAACCAGAAAAGGCACACTGAGACAAGGCTTGTTTCCAGGTAGGATCCAGGGAAAGGAAAAACAAAACATTCAAGGGAAAAATTACTTAATGGCAATAATCAAGCACAGTATACAGACAAAACAAAGCTGTACACTGGCACTATAAGCCTTAACACAGTTGTAAAAGACCATTAAGAGGTAGGAAGGCTCAGAAGGTTGAAGGACAGTGGCATCTTATGACAGTGTATGCTATGTTTAGCTGGTAATTGTTGATTCCTTTATAACAGATATCACAGCAATTTGAGGAGTCTGACAAAGTAGCTTAGAAAATGACAAGAATGAATTCTCGATCCTGATTGACTGACACAGCCTCCAAGCTGGGCATTTATTTTTCAATAGATGCCCAGCAAAAAATAAGTACAAGCCCAAGTGCCACCTCTCCACATACCCTTGTACTGAGCTGCCCAGACTGGTTTGTCATTGGTTGAAAGCAGTCGATCAAATTTGAAATCCCCGACATGTTTTTCCTCTCACTTAACGAGAGCTACTGGTCTTCAACCCCCCCCCCCCCAACACTTGTTACCTCTGCACTTATTACAGCTGGCTCTTAATGAAAAATAAAAAACAACAACACTCCAGTTCATTGGCAGTTGGGAAAAGTGGTAAAATAGGCTTTTTTTCTTACAGCCACACTCTCCCAACCGTGGTCTCACAGTACCGTGCTGAACAGAAAGTAAAACAAAGCCATCGCTCTGAACAGCTTCTTACTGTGAAGCATACTTTTGAAATCACAGACAAACTCCCTCTCACCACAATGCCCCTACAGTTAATCAGTCCACAGATTTAAAATAAAGAAATTATTTACCTTGGGGCTGTTCTTCATGCCAGCTACCCTATCCACTTTCTTTGAAGTCACACAGGGTTGCACACTTACTAGATGCAACCTCCAACTGCAACCAAATGTAAACAAAAAAAAGATATTGCAAAAATGGGGCAGAACTTAAAAAAGATGACCAGAGTCTGCTTGGGGGAATTTTTTTCTACACGGTAATTTTCTTTTTCAGCTGGATGTGTGTGTGTTTGTGTGTGTGTGTGTGTGTGTGTGTGTGTGTATATGGGGGGATGGGGGGAGTCAATCAATCAGAATGGCTTAGTAGGGAGGAGCAGCAGGAGCTGGAACAGCCTTAAAAACAAAGACTACTTTTAAAATGATTTTTTTTCTACTAATTCTATTGATTTTTTGTGCTCATTTCCTCTCTTCTTTTAGCACTTTATTAAAACTTACTAAGATAGTCATTTTCTGAGCAAAATAATACCCTCCAGGGTGGGCATTATTGGGAAATACTGGACCTTCCAGGGCCTATAAGGCCCTCCACCTGTGGAATCGGACCTGATTACGCCCCTGGGTGGTCCGGTATTTCCCAATAATCCTACCAATATTATTAACCCATATACAGTAAGCTATGGGCAGCACAAGAGGTGTGTATTGGAAAAATAAAGACTCTAATACTGGATTGAGGGAGTTTATCCTATTTTCTCAGAGTCATAGGTTTTGCATGAATATGTCTTCTCAGACCTAACTTGAGTGGCAATACCATCATCCATGTAGTCAGTCTGTTTGCCTGTCTGTGTGTCTGTCTGCCTATCCATCTGTCTATCAGTCTGTCTGTCTGTCTACCTACCTACCTATCTATCTATGAAGTGTGCGGGGGGGCACTTGGTGGACCTAGAACCCTTTCCATCCTTAAATTAGTATGTAACAGTGTATATTACCATGTTACCTGTACTTTTCATAATCAGAACCAGTACACCACATTCTGTCCACATAACCACACTGAGTTTACCAATCTGGCACTACCAAATGTGATTCCCAATAGTGAAAAACATTCAGAATATTGTTTTTGACCACACCTGTTTCTTATATCAAGACACTACGAGTTTGTTCCTAGAGTCAAGATGTTGTCATGTTGAGCTGCAGCTCTCTGCAAGGGAATTACATATAGACCATGCACCCCATCATACATGATTTCAGCCTGTGTTACCAGAAATAGAAGGGACAGAAGCTTTAAGTCTCCACAGTTCAATCACAGTAATCCTCCTTTAAGTTATTATCTGTCATTTTTTTCAGTTATTTTACATAGATACATAGATACATAGACAGTGTCGGCAGATAAGGGCCTATGGCCCACCCAGTCTGCCCATTTAAGTTTGTAAGTTCAGTTTATGTTTTCCAGGAAGTCTGTTGCCCCTTACCCCTGACCTCCAGAATTCCTTTATGTCTATCCCATGCATTCTTACCTATTATTCTTACCCAGTATAGCCCAAGAAAGAACATCTCATTTTCATTGACATCTTGCAAATTCCAATTTTTTTAACCAGGGAACACAGAAACACTGAAATCCAAGGATGTTTAGTGACTTATTAAAGGTTACAGAGTTATGTTGGATACCCTTTTAGTCGATATTTTAAGGCTAAGAGACAAGAGTCAAACAAGCAAATTATACTCTTACTGAAACTGAAATACTTAATATGATCACTTAATTATGAGAGGTTACTCATAGTTCAAGAACTATTTCAGAGGTTGTGAAGTAATCAAGCGATAAGGGTTGACACAGCAGAGGGGCAACAAAGCAAGGAATCTGGTCTCCAAATGCTAAAGGGATGGTCAAGGATCTGGCAATTGAAACTCAATGCCAAAAAATGTAAAGTCATGCACCTGGGAAAACATAATTCAGGGAAACTGTACTCAATGGGAGGGAGCAGCTGGTGGATACAAGGCTAGAGCAAGACCTGGGAGTGATCATATCAGATGACATCAAGGCCAGCAAACAATGCGAGAGGGCAGCACTAATAGCTAGTGGCATGCTGGGATGCATAGGAATGGGCATCACAAGCAGAAGGCATGAAGTGACCATGCCTCTTTATCAATCCCTGGTAAGGTCCCACCTGGAATACTGCATCCAGTTCTGGAGGCCACACCTCAGGAGGGACATATTGTAGATAGGCTGTGGACAGTGCAGAGAAGAGCAACAAAGATGGTACAGGGCTTGCACCAGAAACCATATGAAGCCAGACTCAGTGAACTCAATCTATACTCCCTAGAGCAGTGTAGGAATCGAGGAAATATGATAAAGACTTTTAAGTACCTTAAAGGCAACAACAATGTACAGGTGCACAACATCTTTCAGGTAAATGACTATAGCAGGACAAGAAGGCATGATCTTCTCCTCAAGGGAGGTACAGTAGGTTCAGAATAAATATGAGGAAATTCTTCTTCATGGAGTGCATCGTTGAACTATGGAATAGCCTGCTGGAGGGGGTGGTGGAAAGAAGACGGTGGGGGAATTCAAGTGAGCATGGGACAGACATTGTGGAATACTCAAGCAGGCAGCTAAGTGGGGGGGTAGGAAAACAAGGGCAGACTTGATGAATCATAAGGTCCCCATCTGCTGACAACTTCTATGTTACTATGTTTTATAAGAGGTGGGTCAGTTGCCCAGTTAATTTCAGCAACCTCCATGCAGTCAATGACTGCTAGCCTCTAAAAATGTTCTCCCAAATGGACTTCTGGGGATGATTTTGGAGTTGATAGTTGGGGGGGCACAACACCCACTGTATCCTAGCAAGCAACCTGCCTTAACGAGAACGAGTACTGAGAGAGGGGTACTCATTCCTATCTAAAGTTGATCGCTTGAGGTTTAAGGGGCTAAACACAGACACACACAGATAAGCAGAGATTTAGTTTAAATTGTTTGAGGCCTAATATAGAAGCCTGTTACATTACAATCCAAGCACTGAATGTTTTTTAGGTTCCTGTAGACAGGGTGGTCCAGTGGTCAGAGTACCAAGCGGAGCAACACAAGTTGAAATGTTCAGTCCAATCACAGTGACCAGCTCATTCTTGGGTAATGATCCCCTGCTTGTCTTTGTTGTCCTTTGACCATATATACAGTAGGATACCTACTGCTGTTTATTTACACACTGAACTCTTGATAAAATATTTTTCAAATGTTCATTTATACTTGACTGTTTATTGGTTCAATATGGTGTTTAATTTCCAGAGGCATGTTAGTGCACTCAATTGCATGGG
This sequence comes from Neoceratodus forsteri, assembly GCA_016271365.2. NCBI lineage: Eukaryota > Metazoa > Chordata > Ceratodontiformes > Ceratodontidae > Neoceratodus > Neoceratodus forsteri. The sequence continues at coordinate 645,155,736 of CM057454.1, read as the reverse complement.
GAGGAGTTGCATAGCTCTGCAAAGAAGAGGGGTGCTTTGGTGTCCCCCAGGAAAATGATCTAATGGAATGTAAATGGGTTAAAAAATGTGGTCAGAAAGAAACCTCTAATTCCTATCTTTCTCTTTCTGTGCATGTCACCATATTCCTCCTTTTTTGTCATCATCATGGAAACCACAAATAAAAAACTACTAAAACTATATAATGGTGAATATGAGGCCAGGTGTCTGAAATGTAGCAAGTATGATGTTAAAAAATAATAATAGGTGAACTTTTCCTTTATTTGTGGCAACTATGTAGCACACCAGGATGTTCTATCAGAAATTCAATATCTGAAAGAAAAAACTTGAAAGATAATTGGATTTTAAGCAGTTTGAAATTTTTATAGAATGTCTAGCAGTAGAAAAATAAACACTGATGGGTGATTCTTCATACAAAAAAGATGTGTCAAATAAATAAAAAAGAGAAAGAGAGCATAATTGCTTAGGAGCTGGGCTGTGCAAGATTTCTCTTCTACCAATGGAACTCTGATGAAATGCTGATTTTGCTTCCGTGAAATTTGAATGAAAATTTCATGAAATGTTGCCAAAATTGTGATTTTGGTTATTTCCATCAAATTTAAATGTTTTTGTCCAAATTACACCAACTTAAGAATGGATACTGGACAAATACCCATATAGAAGTTTGTCAAGTTTCAGATCTCTGTCTATAAATATGACTAAGTTATAAGCCTCCACACATTTGGAAATGTTAAAATTACAGTTAACAACTACATAAACTGAAAGAGTTTGTCCAAATTGCACCACATTTGGTATGGTGACTTTACAAATCCACACACATACATGTACCAGGTTTCAGATCTCTAGTTGTAAAGGTAACTGAGTTATAAGCCTCCAAACATTTGGACATTTTAAAATTACATTTTACATAAACTGCAGAACTGTAAGCCCCTATAAGTTTAAAGCTAGAGAATGGAATATCATCAATGTTCTTAGGTTCACTGACCCAAAATATTAAGCTTTAAGGCAACCCCCATGACCCAGCATCAGAGTGTCATGCTGCTACACAGACCATACAGGTTCGGAAGCAAGTCCAGGAAGTCATGTCAGGAGGCAGGTCATGGCTAGAACATACAATTTACATAACCAGTACTTCTCTATTTAGCAGTGTCTATGACCCTTCCAAGAAAGTATGCATCTAAGTTTCCAATTATCTAGCTCCAAAGGTGGCTAAGTTGTAAGCATAAAAACATTTTCAGAAATTTTCAAATGAATGTTAAACTGTCAATTTTTGAGGTCTTATAACTTCTCCACCCTTCATCCAAATGCTATGAATCTAGGCACACTTGTAGGATCAATACTAGACAATATGCTTGCTAAACAGCAGACATCTAGCTGTACCATGGACCAAGATATAGTCAATTAAAGAATTTCAGAACATTCCAAAATATTAAATACAATTTTATGGAATTTTGCAAAAATTCAGCTCTACTCTGAAGATGACAACCTAGAAGGAGATGCAAGGCAAAATAATTGTGGTAGGGAAGAGGATACAGAAAATAGAAACTCCAGAAACAGCAAATAGGGTGTGGTGCAAGGGAAAGACAAGAACAAAAGAGGATGAAATTCAGATATCTTTAACTTGCCAACGTCCCAGACACAGTAGGTTTGAGTTATTGAGTATGAACAATCCCCCCATCTCTCCACCTCAAGAGGAGGACAAAAATACTCCTATGGCTACTTCATGTTTGGTTATAAATCAGGTGAAATAAAAAGAAGTTATTGGTAGGGATTCAGTTATCTGCTATACAGACTCTTTGATATGTAAGAATGACAAAGAAAACAAGATGGGCACTTGCTTCTCTGGGCCAAAGTAAAGGACATAGCAGATACAATTGATGACATTCTTAAAAAGATGGGATCGAATCCCATAGCTGCCATTCATATAAGAAAAAATGATGTGTGTAAGAAGACAGAGAACCTAATCTTCAAGGATTTTGATTGACTCGGTAACAATCTTAAAGTCTGGGGTAGTACTCCATAGCATGTAGCTCATTTTGGGTTAGTGCTGTTAACCCAATTTCCTAATTCTGTTAGAATTCCAGTGGATGTTTTCTTGTTGGATTTAAAAAAAAGTCCTTGATACAGTTCCTCATTGGGTGATTATTAAGACATTGAGAGACATTGCTCTTGCCACACCATTACTCAATTGGCCCACTGCTTTATTAGACAATAGAATGCAGACAGTCATCCTGATCACTCATCTGTCAACAGTAGGCAAGGTCACAAGTGCTATTCCACAGGACTCTGTATTAGGTTCAGTCTTTTTCCAAATATTCATAGCAGATCTGGACAAAGGCATCGTGGGCTGGTGCTAGAAATATGCGATGATACTAAATGGGTGGTCCATGTTTACACTCTTTACACACTGATTTTGTGTAATCAAATCTCAATGAGGTTGGGTGCTGGGTAAATCAATTGGGATACTTTTCATCAAGACACACGTGCAGTAATGCATATAGGTGCCAGAAACACCAGATACAGTTATAGCCTTCAGGGACATCCACTTAAAGCCATGGACCACAAAAAAAGACCTGGGGGTTGTACTTTCCTTTAAATTCAACTTTAAGAATGTACAGAAGTGGTGGCATGTGCTGTCTGGAGTTATGGTCAATTGAAAAAAGTATCCATAGTCATAGCTCAAAACATATAGGTACAGTACATTATATAGGGCATATGCTCATCTGATTCTAACTGCAGAATCCAGTTTTTGGCACCATATAAAGAGAGTGAGATCAACAAAGTAGAAAGGACAAAAAGGAGAGCAACCAAATTGATTTATGATCTTGGAGAACAGTCATATAAGAATAGATTTGACAGTCTTAACTTGATGCTCTTGAGGAAAGCAAGGATTAGAGGAACGTATAACTGTTATTTTACATTATTGATTCAAATTTTATGTACCTTATGGATTTCACACCTGACCAAAATGATACCAGAGGCCATCCCCTTTACATAAATAAAGAAGTGCATTCAGAACTGAAAAAAAGGAAATATTTTTCACCCAGTAGGTGATTGGGTTATGGAACAGTCTTCTGGATATAAACCAAACTGAATTCATGAAAAAATGGACATATATATGGACAGGAACCCACAGATGATTTACAACTGACATAGTGGGACAGCAGCACTTATGGACTTCCTAACCTTGTCCTGCTCTTACCATAATATGAACAATGGTTTGAAATACAATGTCATTTCCCAGACTTTGTTTCATTTGTATTGTTTATACCAGGAACAAGTTAATATTTGTATCTTTACAAATAAATCAAACAGTGAATGATCTGTCCATATGTTTTAACAGGCTTCTGGACCCCTTCGACATCCTCTTTCCAATCCATAAAAAAATAAAAATTAGATTCCCTTCCCAGAAGAGCCTAGTGGCACTTTTTGCCACAGATTGATATATAGGTAAGGAATGTGGTTTTGTATGCTGCCTTTTATACATACTTTATCCCAAAATGCTTTACAGTCTATGAGCAGGTGGTAGCAGCCATTAGATAGTTCAAGGAAAGGCTGGGGCTTAGGTACAATGAAAGAAAGAGTTATGCTCAGGGAGGGCAAGTGATTTGCTCTGGGTCAAACAGTGAGCCCATGGCAGTTTAGCAATCAACTGAAACTGTATGGTGCGACTCAGTGGAAACTCAAACACAAGGGACAACTCCATGAAGCTGGTAGGGGGCATGTTGAAGAGATATCAGAAAGTACTTTTTCATGGAGATGGTGATGGGGGGTGGAATAGACTGTCCGAGGAGGTGGTCTATGCAAAATCAGTGGGGACATTCAAACGAGGGTGGGACAGATACAAAGGCTTGGTAAAAGCCACACCAGAACAGGAGGGAGAAGGGAGAGTGATGTGCCTCTAGTGTTCTCTCATTAAACATTAGTTCTCTCTGGCCCCCTCTAGCTGCTGGAGGTCGGCCTCTGAGCAAGTAAGGAGTCTACTGAGAAATATAGGATCTTCTTGTCTCAGAACTGGACAATCATGAGCTTGAAAGGCACAGTAACAGTAAGTAAGTAGAGAGAGAAGGAAGGAAAAAACAAAACAAAACAAAAACAGAGGAAAGAATAAGAATTCCAAACAGTAGTGAAGGGGCCAGAAATAAGACATGATGGCAGTGGTGCAGTGCAGTGGTTATGGAGCAGCAGTCTTCCGGGAGACATTCTGGAGGATACAGTGTTGTCTCATCTGCAGGTACCTCTCTGGGCTGAGGGAGGAGGTTTCTCATCTCCAGGCTGATTTGGCCATGATTTGTGGGACCTCCTGTTCCATCCAGGGACCACCAGGGCCACTGCCACTGCCTCAGAGGTAGCCAAGAAAGAGGAACAGTTGGACCACAGTGGGCTCAGGGAGGGTGAGGGTGGTGGAAGAGAAGTGGATCCCTCCAGTTGTACCTCTCCACAATTCCAATGCCATTCTGGCAAAGTGTGGTTCCTCTAAGGAGGCACCCGCAGTGGAGACCAAGGAGGATGCTGGGAACCTCCACAAAGACCCACAGGAGGATGGCATGGGACCACACAGGAGCAGAAACAACTCCTGGTGGGGACTCCATTGTTAGGAAGGTAGAACTGGGGAGGAAGGGAGAGGAGGAAGGTGCCTGCCTGGCGCCATGGCTTGGAGGGACAGGGAGCGAATCCTCAGGATTGCCAGAGCAGCTGCACAGGGAAGGGAGCTGGATGTCATTGGCCACCTAGGGACAAATGACCTGGCTAGAAAAGGGACCAGAGCAGTGCAGAAAGAGTTTGTGGAATTGGGGAGGGGCCTTAGACAAGTAGCATGCATGGTAACCTTCTCAGAGGTGCTGCCTGTCTATGGCGTAGGAGAGGCTAGGGTGCTCCACACCATGGGATTCAATCAGTGGTTGAAAAACTGGTGCAGAGGTCAGGGATTTGGCTTCATTGGGGATTGGGGGTCCACCTGGAGTGATGCAAGCCTATATTGGCATGATGGGCTGCATCTGTCCAGGAGGGGAACCAAGATCCTAGGTGATATGTTTAAATGCTTCATTGGCAAGCATTTAAACTAGCCAAGAGGGGAGGCACTGGAAAGAAGCAGGAAAATCCTAGCCCCCCCAAAAAAAGTCACAGTAGTAAGTGCGGTAAACTCCAACATAGAAATGTTGATTGGGAGAAGGAAAGGGGTAAATGGAGAAAGTGACAGAGGCAGGAAGAACAGGGATGGGGCAAAAAGGAGTAAGGCCATCAGGAAATGGAGGGTAATGAGTACCAATGCCCATAGTCTGGGCAACAAGCTCCCTGAACTGGTGGCCTTGATGGAAGAGGGATGCCTGAATATTGTAGCAGTCACAGAAACATGGTACACAGAGAACCATGACTGGGATGTTAACATACCAGGGTAAATAACCTACAGGAGAGATAGGGAGGGGAGAAGAGGGGGAGGAGTAGCTCTCTATGTAAAGGAAGGGATAAAAGCAACTGAACAAAAGAGTAAACGGAGGAGAGGAGGCACTGTGGGTCACCTTGGAGACAGGAAATGGCACTACAATCCGCACAGGGGTTGTGTACAGACCCTCATGTCAGGGGGAGGGAATGGACAAGGATATGACAGAAGGCATTCTTAGGATGGCAGAGAATGTGGAGATACTGTTGATGGGAGACCTGAATATGCCAGATGTTAACTGGAGCACATTTGCTGCAGCCACATCCAAGAGCAGGGCCATTCTCGATGCCCTACAGTTGGCATGCCTCAGACAGCTAGTTTTGGAACCCACTAGTGAGGGAGCAATCTTAGACCTCATACTCTCAAATGGGGACAGTGAGAGGATCCCAGATCTAGAAGTGGGTTGCCATCTGGGAACAAGTGACCATCAAACAGTGCGGTTCATGTTAAACTCAGCTACAGAGTCAAGCCATACAAAAGTGAGGGTACTGGACTTCAGGAGGGATGACTTTGGCAAGATGGGAGAGTGCCTCAGAAAAGCACTAGCAAACCAGCTAGAAGGAGGTGTGGAGCAACAATGGGGAATCATCAGAACTGCCATCACAGAGGCAACAATCCTTTGTGTGAAGCAAATAAACAAATCAAAATGAAAGAAAATGCCACTGTGGTTCTCAAAAGAAGTGGCAGGGAAAGTCAGGGAGAAAAAGATAGCATTCAGGAAGTATAAGGAAACACAGAAGGAGAAGGATGGAGAGCTGTACCAGTTAAGGCAGTAGGAAACAGGAAGGGAAGTCAGAATAGCAAAGGCCCAAACTGAGGAAAAGATTGCCAACTCAGTTTAGAAGGGGGATAAAACCTTTTATAGGTACATCAGGAAGCGTAGAAAGACAAAGGAAGGGATAGTGAGGCTGAATAGAATGAACGGTGGGTGTGCAGAGGGGGACAGTGAAAAAGCAGGGATACTGAATTAATATTTCTGCTCAGTATTCACAAAAGGGGAGGGGGAGGTGCGAAATCAAATTAACAGAAGCACTCTTGATAGGGGGGTCAATCCCAGTCCTTTCACAGAAGAAAGGTTTCTGAGAGAACTCCTAAAACTGAAGATGGACAAAGCAATGGGGCCTGATGGAATTCACCCCAGAATTCTAAAAGAATTAAGGAGAGAACTAGTGAAACCACTGACTACCCTTTTTAACAAATCATGGGAGGATGGTGTGGTACCCGAGGACTGGAGGAAGGCAGATATAATTCCCCTTCACAAAAGTGGGACCAAGACAGAGGCAGGAAACTACAGGCCTGTCAGTTTGGCGTCTGTGGTAGGGAAAGTGATGGAATCACTTCTGAAGGAAAGAATTGCTGAGTACCTAGAGGCCAGTGGGGCACAGGACCCAAAGCAGCATGGGTTCACAGTGGGACGGTCATGTCAGATGACTCTAATTGATTTCTTTGACTGGGTGACCAAAGTAGTAGACCAGGGAGGGGCTGTGGACATGGCCTACCTAGACTTTAGCAAGGCATTTGACACAGTCCCACACAAAAGATTAATATACAAGTTAGCCAGCCTGGGAGTGGGTCCTAAGATGACAGCCTGGGTAAAACTTTGGCTGGACAACAGGATACAGAAGGTAATTGTAAATGGAGTCCACTCTGAAAAAGAGGGGTTACTAGTGGGGTACCGGAGGGTTCAGTACTGGGTCCAGTCCTTTTTAATGTCTTCATAAGTGACATTGCAGAGGGACTGGAAGGAAAAGTATGCCTCTTTGCAGATGACACAAAGATCTGTAACAGGATTGATACACAAGCAGGCGTGGAAAGGATGAGAAGAGACTTGGCAAGGTTGGAGGAATGGTTGGAAGTATGGCAGTTAGGATTCAATGCAAAGAAGTACAAAATAATGCACCTGGGAAACAAAAACCCAGGGGAAGATTACACAATGGGGGAGGTAGTAACAACAACAAAAAAGGAAAGGGACCTGGGGGTAATCATATCAGATGACCTTAAGGTTAACAAGCAATGTGAGAAGGCAGTAGGGAGGGCTGGCAGTATACTGGGATGCATAGGGAGAGGCATCACCAACAGAAAACAGGAAGTTGTTATCCCTCTGTACAGACAGTTGGTGAGGCGCCATCTGGAGTACTGCGTCCAGTTCTGGAGACCCCATCTCTGCAAGGACATAGACAGGATGGAAGCAGTCCAGAGGAGGGCAACTAAAATGGTTGTCTGAGACATGCCACCTGTAGGGCATAGAGAATGGCCCTGCTCGTGGATGTGGCTGCAGCAAAGGTGCTCCAGTTAACATCTGGCATTTTCAGGTCCCCCATCAACTTCACAACAGGGTGTGCATTAAAGCATTTGTGATTCACACTCCAGGGTTTAACTGACACACAGGGCTGTAGGCTAAGTGTCCATACATCCCTGAGATGTGAATCACAAATGCTATAACACATACACTGGAGAACACTACTCTGCTGAAAAAAAAATGGATTTGGTGTGTGAAATAGATTTTTGGGGCACAGAAAGGAGATCAGACACCTGACCATTCATTTGTCAATAGTATTACAGTATATGGGTAAACTTTATTATACATGAAAAACAGTGACTGTTCAAAAGTTGTTAAAAGGTTGCTGTGCGCATTCAAAAAGTTGTTCTGCACATTCAAAAAGTTATTGTGCACAGTTAAGATAACCAGCATGGACCTCTCGAGCTTCGCTCTCAAGGTCCATACGCTGGTATCTCAACCCCTTGATAAAAACACAGGCTCATTGTGAATGGACGTCCATACTTCATTCCTTATTTAATGCATGTCCAGGGGCTGTGCCTTGATGAATAAGGTTACTGCATTTGTTCTTTCCATTATATAAAGAGTAACTGACACATGTAGGAAAATGCTGAGAACTACATAGAGACAACATATAGTTGCTAATTTATGTACAGTATTTTAAGTTTGGCTAGTGTCCTTTTCCATAATTTAAAGGACATTTGAATGAACAATGGGCTCTGAAGTCTCAGAGTTTATCTATTGATGCTTTTCATTCCCAGCTGAAGTCATAATCCTCTTTTTTCCGACATAACAATCTGTTGCAAATGAATGCAGAGAGTAATGATTTCAGGTGGGGAAAAAGCAGCTATAACCCAGGAAGTCTGATTGACAAAGGCCCTGTTTACTTGCAAATATCCCTATTAATGGATACACACAACACAGTACACAACATGGAAAAAAAAGACATGAGAAAATATATGGATTTTCCATTGAGTTGTCTTAATATTATGTTCCCAAATGTTTTCCCAAAGGTAAAAGCACAGGGAGGTTAAGTGACTTGCTCTGTGTTTTACAGTGACACAGTATGCATACCACTTAACTGTCCCAGATTTTCTGGGACTTCTTGAATTTAGACTCCCTGTCCCGAAGACCTGACTTGCTTCTATTATGGATTTTTAGAATGCCAGTGTGAGCCTGGCAGACCTGTTTAACCCTTACACTACTAACAGATTTAGCAAGTTTAGGAATTCTGGACTGATATATCAGTCAACAACACAGCAAGGGTTAACTGGCCCAAGCAGACAAAAGCATTTTGTAGGAAACAGCCCGCATTCCACAGGCTTATATGTTTCTCTAATGAAACAGAGACAGAGAGAGAGAGAGAGAGAGAGAGAGAGACTGCATTCCAATACAGTATATTTCTATTCAGTTAAGTCTAGAAATTAATAACACTGGATCCTTAAAAGCCAGGAAATTAACTTAATGCTGGGTCCTTAAGAAAATTATTTGTCTAGCAGTGCCCATCTTACACTTTAGTTTCATGTAGGTATATAAACAGAAATGACAACAGAAAGAAGATGCAAAACATTTGCCTGTGTTTTTTTTTATTGCGTCATTTGGTAGTATGAAACTGAATTTGACATTTTAAAAAGCATAAACTAAAGGGACTTTACATATGTTGTTGTGTACAATATCATGTGATGTACATGTCATCCGATGGCACAGTGTCATGCTGAATAAAATATGGTGTCCCTGATTTTGGTAATTTGTCTCTGATTTTTGTGGGGAGCATCCCTGATTTTGGTCCTAGCAGGTTGAGAGGTATGACAATATGTACATGTGTTAAGATTCAATCCTAGATCTTCAGGTTCACAGTTTTGTTTGATGCCCATTACTCTGCACTGCTTCTGGATGAACAGCATCTTTCTGCATGAATAGAGAGGTAGTTTAGAAACAAGACTGAAAACGCCCAGTAATGTGAGTTCTAAGGTCAACACTGTTGCTATTTCTAAGGCTAAATGATGTACCACAGTTACAGCCCCAACAAAAGGATGTCATAATTTAATTGCCTGCATTAAGGAGCTCTGTAAGTCCTGTTGGTTCCAGACAGTATAAAACAGGTCACTTGAAATCTGTACTTAAGTTGCCAAAGGGATTATTTTGAGCTATAAATGTATAATTGCTGTTTCTTTTGTGCCAGTAAAGGCCCTGAGGAGGACTGTGAAATGTCAGATTGAAAACTGGCATCAAACAGTAAGCCCATCATCATGTTCAGGAACATAAGCCCCTGGGAAGTACATTACTTTTAGCATCTGATTGTATTACTATTGTGTTTTGTCAAAGGGGAGGGTACTGTAAAAATACTATCTTAACCCCTATATCTACGTCTTGTGGGAGGGTGTGTTCTTGTCATAGACAGAGATTGTCAAGACTCATTTGAAGATGAAAACAGAAAAAAAACAGAGTACTGTAAAAATGCTGTCTTAACCCCTAAATCTATCTCTAGTGAAAGGTTGTGTTCTTGTCATAGACACAAATTGACAGGACTCATTTTAAGAGGGAAACATAAGACAATTGTACATTGATTCAATTAATGTTTAGGTATTATACTTAATGCTGGATCTGGAAACCCCATGCATTTAAAGCAACACTACAGTTAGTTTAAGAAACAGGCCCCTGTGAATCAAACAATGCTCACAGGCAAACAGAGCCAGTATAGAAACAAAAAGCCACATACTCCATGCACACATGACTCTCATGATGGATGTTTTTGTTAAAAAAGTCAGATTTTATTCAGCAGCTCGAAGAGCTGTGAAAATGGTACCAATGCATAATGTTTTCACCTCTACCAAGATGCTTTCTCAGTGGTAGGCTGCTCCTAGGGATATCCAGTAAAAGCAGGTTGTTTAAAGGTACAGGACACACTAAAGATTTAGTGGGGTTGACAATAATGGGGCATATTGACTAGTGCAAATAGAAACAACATTTAAATAAAAAAAGTACATGTCCACAGCTAAAGTACACCAGAAAAATAATTTATTAATAGACTATTCAGTTTCATTGCATTTAAACAGATGCTGTACATTACTTTAAAGTAAAAAGAAAAACACAAAAGCAGCAACACTCACCAAAATATGAGCTGTCATGCTTAAGTTTTTTTATTTTGTGTGCTAGAAAACTGATTCTCATGTGCATCACCAGCACAAAAGGTTGCTTCAGGATCTCTGGAGAGTATGCTCCAGCGTTTACGCAGCCTTGCATGTCACCAGGTATTGCCCAACGTATTATACTTCAGCAGTTCACATTACCAAATCAAGTGACAGGGAGAAACATGCATATCAATGATTATTGGAATATAAAATGATACAGCTGGGGAAAGATAAGGCAATTTACAGTAAGTACTTGCCACTTGAGATACTATGTAGAGGGTGCACTCTACTGGCAAGGGCTTACTGATCAATATGAAATAATCCCCTTTTTGTAGTTCTCAGAGGGTCCAATATTCAAATGTTTTGGTTTAGTCCATTGCAAAATCCCTTTCAAGAGTACAAATTAGCAAATTTCCTAAATTTTCCATATTTGAACATGTTTTGATCAATGTGTGAGTGCCCTAAACATGTTTGAAAATAGACTGCTAGAACAAAACCCTTGCTGGGGCACTAAAAGGTTCACTTGACACAATTCACATACCCCTGCTGTTCAAAGAAAGATATGTGGCCATTGAAAACATACAGGAAGTGAAGGATCAAGTTTAGTTAGGGCATCTAAGACCTGTTAGTGCTTTGCACTGAATTGCTATACAGTATTCAAACATCCCCACATAAATTACTTTACCTGCTCTCACAACCAAGGCTCTAACAGGTCATTTACATTACATTATGTCCTCATTATAATGTGAGGAGCAATGCAGTATAGCCCCACTAAGTTGTAAGACACAGTTTTCCAATGGTGTCCTGCTTCAACCCAGTTCAGTGCACTGGTGCACTGAGACATCAAGTGAATTTCTTTGGGTGGCACAATGAACATTTGGTTTAGCTGGGTTTTGGCCGCAAGCACATCCCTGGTGCTAGTGATCCCCCTTACCCCCACCCGCACAGTTTCAGTTCAATGTAGAAATAATGCTAATCCCTGTGACAGTGGTACCCCCTCCCTTACCTGATCCCAGTTAGAACAATAACCCTGGTGCCAGTTTTGCCCCTCTTCCTCACCCGATTCTAGTGTTATTGTAGCATCCATCCCTGCGTGTCATTTGCATGTGGACCTTAAAATATACTGTAGCAATTTAGTATGATGCATTAACAGGTTTGGGATGCCCTAACTAAGTTTGCTGTTCCATTACTTGCATGTTTTCTATAAACACCTATCTATATATTCAATGGTCACCATCTCAACATTTCACAACAAAGCAAGTTCACTGCAAAAAGCTGAGATAGCATCCCTTTTTCCAGCACCCCAGGTCTAATGCTGCACTTTATCTTGATTAAATAAACTCACTTTAATAATCTAATAGAGAGTTAATGGCACCCTTTTTGGTGTGGTGTGGTGTGGTGTGGTGAGTGTGTGGCTATTTGTTTTGTTCCAGATTCTTGTTACCAGCCACACCACAATTGCTCTGAGCTGCCTTTTTATTTTTCTCTGTGACTATCCAGTAATCTAAGTCATCTACCTGTTTACATTTCAGAATACACTAGAGAAATCACAGATGGTACAGTTATGTTGCAGGCCCAGCTGAACTTCTTTAGTAGCAGAATGAGTGGACAAGACAACGTCAGGCAATATATTTAAAGGTGATGAAATCTAATGATATATTCGTGGATTTACTTTGTGGTATATTTAAGCTGTGAACATATACTTTATTAATTTTCAGTATTATTTGCAATTTGCTTTTTTCACTACGCACTATTATTGGCCATCCCCATGAAATCACTGGAGTGCCCTGTACCTTTCATCCATCGGTTTAACAGGGACAGCACTAGGGGCAGCCTACTCTTGAGACAGTGCCATGCTAGTGACACACTGGGTGTTGGTGATGACACCATTTGTACTGCTGTGTGAGTTCCTGAATAAGATACTGCTTTTCTCCAAAACTTTCAATTTGGAGTCATTTATGCACGGTGATTTATTTTCAATCAGTCAATCAAAATTTATTTGATAGAGCACATTTCTCACTTCAGCTGAGTGCACTATACAGTAGATTCAGAAACATTTCTTAAAACAGTACAAATAAAATAGATATTATACAAATAATGTATAATGACCTAAATTAAAAACCCATTCAAGCTTGAATAAATAAGAAGGTCTTTAACTCTCTCTTAAAGATCTCGGCTGATGAACTATCATGAATTTGATGAGGGAGGGAGTTCTATAGGCTTGGGGCTGCAAATGAAAATGCATGTGCCCCCGATGTTTTCAGGCAAGTCATTGGAACTTCCAGTCAACCCTTGTCCCTGGAGCAGAGGGGGCGGATGGGGTGGTAGGGAGACAGGAGATCTTGCAGGTAGCTGGGCCTCTGGCCATGCAGGGCCTTATGGGTTAGCAAGCCGACCTTGAAGGAGATCCGCCACCTAACCAGCAGCCAGTATAGATAGCGGAGCACAGATGTAATGTGACATCTTGGTAGACTGGTCAACATGTAACAGTCTCTGGGAGGTCCCAGAATGTTCCACAGGAAATGTACCTTCTACTCCTTCCAGTGCTGCCACCCCAATGTAAGTTTACAGGCAAAACATTCTCTGAATCAGAGTAAAGGCAGGGGGCACCATAAGTAAACTGCAGACAGTACTTCTTTCAAACAGCGCAAGAAATGCTTTTTTATTTCTCAAAACGGTCCACAATCTTGACATTTCACCTAAGGTGGTAGGCTTTGTCAGTAGATGCCTTTTAATACCTAATAAATATATATATATATATATATATATATATATATACAGATCAATTTACTGTCCATCAAAGAAATTCTTAAATACATTTTCACCTTAAAGTTCCAATGCTACTCACTTAATATGGTGCAACTTCATAATTCCTCTTATATTGGCTCCTATTTTATATAACAGTTCATTGAACCTGAAGTAAAAACATGTACAAATCAGCCATCGTAGTCTAAAAGACCACTCTTGCCATCACCATTTTCTAGTACCAGTGCGCACACACACACACACACACACACACACACACACACACACACACACACCAGTCAACAACCTGGCTGTCACATTCTGCACTAGCTGCAGGCGGCTCAGATCTGCCCCCACTAGCCCTAGGTATACAGCATTGCAGTAGTCCAAGTGTGAGGTCACAAAGACATGAAAAAATGCAGACAGATCTGCTGGGGGGATCAGGTATTTCACCCTGGCACTGTTTCCATTATGGTAAAAAGAAGTCTTGACCACAGTTGACACCTGTGATCTGAGCCTCAAACCGCAGTCAAGAACAATGCCAAGGTTCCTCATCCAATCAGAGGTTAGTAAATGGGAGTCTCCAAGCCTCAATCCTGAGACTCAACCAGATTGTACCTCCATCCCCCGGTGACCAGTTACCAGCAGTAGTATATCAGTCTTATCCGGATTCAGCCTCAGCCAGTTCACCGTCATCCAGTCTTGGATTTCATCCAGGCAGGCATTTAGCACCGAGACCGTCTCTTGCTGTTAGGGTGCAAAGGACATGTAGAGCTGAGTGTCATCTACATAGCAGTGAAAACTCAGCCCATACCACCTTATAATGTCCCCTAGTAGCAGCATCTATACTGCAAACAACATGGGGGACAAAATAAAGCCCTTCAGGACTCCACAAGGCTGAGGCACGGGGACTGAGGAATAAACCCCAGACACCACATGTTGCATTTTATGCATGAGGTAAGATCTAATCCAGTTGAGGATGGTTCCATGTGAGGATAGCGATAATGGAAAAGCTACCCGCAATACGGCGTGGGCAACACGGTGACTGCACAGTCGGCTACAGATGCAGCACAGTGAGAGTCACAATAGCTACTGTAGGAGTGTAAAAAAAAAATGCAATGACACCACCATCTACGGGAACACACGCAGACAGGGGAGAGGACCCAGTGCAGGAGACAGGAGGGGAGCGGAGCCCATGGATGTGAGGAGGGGTCATAGAGCATGAAGGACATGAGGCATGGTATACAACAGCCCTAGGAGCTAGAAAGAGCAGGAGAGACACCATGTACATGGCAGGCAGCAACAGGGGCAGGAGGGAGAGGCATGGGCACATGCTAGGGGGGCATGTCAGCACGGCAGACAGGGACACCACAGCGGTGCAGGTGGACAGCAGTGGCCAGGGACTCATGGACCAGCGGAGGCTGGAAGTGCACTGTGGAAACACAGGAATGGGTGCACATGCAGGTGCCACTGTGTGACACCACAGCAGTGACAACAGGGGGCAACATGTTGGCAGCGTACGCAGCTGAGGTAGGCACAGGCAACAGTGGCAGGGGACAAGCAGTGATACAGAGGGAGGTGTGGGAGGGACAAGCAGCAGGCTATACCTGTAGCTGGAAATTATACGCCAGGCCACGTAGGTAGTTGGCCATGCTGCAATGGCCTTACTCCGCAACAATAGCCTCTATGCAGTGCATAAGGTCACGGTAACGCTTGCACTTGCCCACTGCGGCCACCCCGGAGACAAGCTGCTCCAGCTGCAGCTCGCTCAGGTGCTCTTTCTCCCAGAGGCAATCAAGGAATCACCACACAGAGGGGTGGCAGGCGCCCAGCCATGTGCCAAAGTCCCTGTGCCACTCCTCCACCGCATTTTCTGTTCTGGTGAGGCCGGCACACGTGACCTCGTACATATTCCATGCCTCCAGCATGTAGGTAGGTCTCTGCCTGCCCGACCGGCCAATGGGCCTGCCGACCCATGTGTCTTCCACATAGTCAAGCACAGGCTGCAGCAGGGCATCATTGTCCCAGTAGAACGCACTCTTCTGCAATACCTCATAGGCAGTGAGGACATCGGGCACAGGGATGAATGCAAGGGACAGGAGCATCCACACCTGGAGGGCCAACTCCTCCTCTGCTGTATAGCGACCAAGAAGGGAAGGGCACTGCTGTACCCTTCACCACACAACCGGACAAAAATGGAAAAAGCAGCCGCAGATGGCCACCCCGGGGAACACTGCACTCAGTGCCTGTAATGCTGCCCTCTCAAAGTCGAGGAGTGCCATCCATGGCTGTGCGACGCCCAACAGCCGCCGGACTTCGGTGACTGCATGAATATAGCTCTGCCCCTTGTGGGAGCACAAGAAGATATAGACTGCGGGAACAGCAGCGTTGGACTGGAACCTGTGAACCATGTACAGTTGCCCAAACTGGGGTAGTGCCGTGCGGAATGTACTGTCAAGAAACCAGTCCCTGCTGTCCCCCAGGAACTGCAGAGATTGGTGGGTTGCAAATATCAGCATCCTGTCAGTGGTCTGCCCACTGTCGTGCTGGAGGAACAGTTCTCCCTGCCTAGTAGTGGCATACTCTGATGGGATTATGAGTGCCTCCACGCTGGGTGGTGTCGAAGGACAACCCCTTGCCACCTGCCTGGCACATTTCATGGTGCGCTTGAGGAGTGGCATGCCTGGCAGCTGGCCAGCAATGGCATCTAGCATCTCTGAGGTGCACTGCACAACCACCTGCGATGTGGACTCCATCCTGGTGCGTGCACGGTCCCTGACCTTGCCCACCACTGCCCTGACACCAATGTCACCAGCATCTGGTACATGGTTGTGGGGGCACCCATGGTGGACAACGCGGTCCTCCACTCTGTGTACCCATGTGGGGCACTCAAACCTGTGGCACTGTGCACAGCACCAATATACCTTCCTGTGGACATCCTTGTCCTGGTGATAGGCATAGCCTGAGAGTGTCAATAAGGGTTTTCTCTTTTGGCTCTTCAGGAAGGTCGACGTCTCTGGCTCCATGGTTTTGTAAACATTTTCACTGACAGCTACCATTCTGTGTTGTGCTCCATTTGTAGTGTGGCATGGGTGGGCTGTGTGCATGGCCCCACGCACGTGCACAGTGGGCCAGCAATAAAAGCGTATGTCCGTGCAGGCGTGAACCATGGCTGCAATGGCTCTGCAAACTACTGCTGGTGTCACCGCCGTGATGTCCCACCAGTGCCTGTGAGGTGGCCTGCCTGGACAATGGATGGAGGAGCAGGGTGAGTCACATGAGTGTTCCCATTGCTTGCTGTCGCCCCCCGCCATGCCATGGCACCCTGTGCCATTCTGCCTCTCTATGTTGTCCTGTACCTGTCAGCTGGGTGCTTGTGCTATATCGGGATTCAAACCCGTATGGTCCCGCCCAGCCATGTAATGCTTTGTCTGACTAATGGCCTGTGCTATGACGGCATGTTGGGGGGTGGAGTTGGCTCTGCTTCCCTTGTTGCCTGCCTGCCTTAGCTGCTGCATAGGGGTGGGGGACTGCAGTTGCCGCTGTTGTCACACAGTTGAGGGGGATGTGTGCTGGGTGCTTGGTTCACGGTGGGGCTCTGGGACTGAGCAGTGTGCCAGGTGACTCCCTCGGATGGGTTCCCCATTGCAATGGCCGCCCTGTGGCCGACTGCTGTCTGCTGTGTGCCCTTGGCATGTGCAGGGCACAGCTGTGGTTTGTGGTGTGGTGTGTGCATGCGTGCATGCAAATATTCACTATTTCCGCAGTCATTATTGTGCACAGTCGCTATTGTGCATAGTTGCTATTGTGCACAGTCTCTGTACTGCTGCAATCACCAGACAAGCACAGGGCCATTATGCAAAATGCTCACAGGACCATTCCCTGTTGTGTACTGTTGCGGTAGTGCCACATTCTGACATAAGCTGCATTCTCCCTCATGCCAGTCGGCATACTGCATGTGCTATGATTCGGGTGGCAGACATATCCTAGCTATGTTCATGGGCTACCATTGTGGACTACTCTCATTAGCCCACAACATACCTGTAGGCACTCCAACAGTACCCAATGGTCCACAGGGTCAAACGCCACTGAGAGACTGAGAAGAAGAATGAAATGTCTTCTTTGATCCCTCACCACCAGGAGATCATTAAGTACCTGAACCAAGGCAGTCTTAGTGCTATGCCTTTTCCTGTAATCAGACTGGAGAGGGTCATAGATACAGATGCAGCAAAATTTCAATTTGCCTGTGTAGTGAATGTGAAGTGGTTCACCTCGAATTCACGTATCACTATGTGAAATTTCCATTAAAAAGTCAAAATTCGCCTTACTTCACGCTGTCCACTTCGAGTTCCAGTTTGATAAGGCAAAGTTAGTAAGAAACAGGCCACTGATCACATGCCTGACTGTCTCTGCAGGTCTACAGGTCACATGATTCAGGGAAGCAGTTAAATAGTCAGGAAGTCAGTGTTTTACATTCACTTTCTCTTGTAGAAAGCAGTGTTAGCAGCTTATCTTCACTATGGAGGTTAGGTCCGATATAACTCAGGGATAGCATGGGTGGAAAAGTAGGTCCTGGACAGGATCTTCCATTTAGGACAGGTGTGTGCCGCAAAGTGCAGGAATCCCACATTCTCCACAAAGGAGAATGGCAAGAGGTCAATTACCAGCATTTCCACTAATGCAGCATTGAGTTCATGAGTAGATGACACAAAGATCTGCAACAGGGTTGATATGCACGGTGAGGTGGAAAGGATGAAAAGGGACTTGGCAAGGTTGGAGGAATGGTCAAATGTATGGCAGCTTAGATTCAACACAAAGAAGTGCAAAGTAATGCACCTGGGAAACAAAAACCCAGGGCAAGAGTACATAATGGGGGGTGAGATACTGACAACAACAAAAATGGAAAGGGACCTGGGGGTAGTCATATCAGATGACCTAAAGGTGGACCAGCAATGTGAGAAGGCAGTAAGGAGGGCTGGGGGGATACTGGGATGCATAGGGAGAGGCATCACCAGTAGAAAACAGGAAGTTGTTGGCCCTCTGTACAGACAGTTGGTAAGACCACATCTGGAGTACTGTGTACAGTTCTGGAGACCCCATCTCCACAAAGATAAAGACAGGGTGGAGGCTGTCCAGAGATGGCAACCAAAATGGTGCAGGGTCTGCACCAGAAGACATATGAAGAAAGACTAAAGGAGCTTAAGATGTATAGCCTTGAGGAAAAGAGGGAGAGGGGGGACATGATAGAAATTTTCAAATACTGCAAGGGAATCAACAAAGTCCAAGAGGGTAGCATCTTTCAAAAAAAGAGATGTGCAAGAACAAGGGGGCACAATTTGAAGATAGAGGGGGGGATGGCTCAGAGGTAATATGAGAGTATTTCTTCACAGAGAGTTGTAGATGCATGCAACAGCCTTCCTGAGGAGGTTATAGAGTCAAAAACAGTGGGGGAATTCAAGACTGCATGGGACAGACATAAAGCAGTTCTAGTGGGGGTAGGAGGAAGTTGGCTGTTGGTTAACTAGGATCTGCAGCTTATCCGTTAGGTAGGGAAATGGGCAGACTAGGTGGGTCAAGCGGTCCTTATCTGCCATTAGATTCTATGTTTCTATGTAACTGCATGATTTGGTGGGTATTTACTGTTACAGGCAAAAAGACTGTGCAAAGTGGGCTGCATTGTTCAATGTTTTGCACGTGGCATTCCAAATGGCTGTCCTCTGCAAACTGACATGGATGGGGTACCTTTGACGTGTGATGGTGGGTGCACAGGTGACAGGCCAAAAAATGTGGTTATTTTATCTGTTTTAAGCATAGGGGTTGATGTACTAGAATTACTAAATGGACCACTGCTACTCTGACCATGACTTGAACATTCAAAATCCTCCTCCTCCTTCTCATGCCTGTAGTAATTTTCCAGTGTTATTTCACCACTTTTACTGACATGACTACTTATACTAAAGGAAGGGGATACCATGCTCACTAAGGTAGCTGAGGGTGAATGCCCCACTATGGCATTAGCTCCACTCTGGTGCCAAGTCCACAGTGCCATGTGCCTGCTCTTGAGATGAGTATGTTGGCTCCCAGTGCCCAGATGACAACCTTTTTTTACCATGCTTCACATGTGCTTGGCAAAGCTGGCAGATTGCCACTGTTTCACTACTACCATCCTGTATGAAAAAATCCCAAACTAGGGATTTTGATGCCCTACTCTTCATATGTTGCTTCTGGTGTTGCATATGGAATGGCAGTTTTGGTGGCGATGAAATAGGGGGTGTACTGCATGAATTCTGGTGCTGTGCACACTCGGACTTTGACAGAACATCACAATCAATGACTTTCTTCAGGGACAGCAACAGACACAGCTACATCAGAACTTTGGGGGGGGGGGATTGATGAACAGATTGTTTACAAACAGCCACCTTCACTTCCTTTCTGTCTGGTTCTTAAATGGGGTCCCTAGCGTAAACATCATAATCACCATCCACAAATTCACTTTGGATGCTGTGCTCCTGTGGAGATATTCCAACCACAGACTCAATATTATCATCCACACTTTTTTTCATCAACATCTGAATGTTTAGATGGACTAACTTCAAGATCAGTGGAAACATGAGACTGCGAGTCATTAACATGATCAGAATCATGTTCAACTACTGTGGGCAGTGGGACATCAACTACACTCACGTCTGTAGATTTAACATTTTCCCCACCTGATAGGCTTGCCTGGGTTGAACTTGTAGCAATACTTACTTTCAGTATTCCTCCGCACTTTTCCTCCTTTTCCCTCCCCCTCCTCCCTGACAAGATTCCCCCCTTCTCCCTCTGCACTCCCCTTTGCAACTATCTTATACTCTCCCTTCACCTTATGCATCCTATTGCTCTTGTTCCAACTTTTTGGGCTGTAGTTTCTCTACTTGTAGATTTTTCCAAGTTACATTTACAAACATTACCTTTCTATGTTTTATTTTGAGCACTATGTACCACATGTACCATATGCTTTTATGTACCAAGATTTTATGTATGTAATTTCCTTTGTCTGTATACGTTCCTCAGGACCACCTTGTAAATGAGCTTGCTCAATGGAGTTTTCCTGCAAGAAACTTGAAACTTGAAACAATACTCTTGCTGTTACCAACCATGCCATCACTAACTTTACTACCAGCATGAACAACAGAATCTTCAACCACCATTGAAGTGATTGAGTTCGCTATGAAAAACAGAGTTGGAGAAATCCTTTTACTTGCAGCAACTGCTGCCTTTCCCTTCTGCTGCATGCTACCATGGCCATGACCTCTACCCTTAACATTGCTAGACTTGCTACTAGCCCCTGATGAACCTGCCTGATCGTCACAGCAACTTACACTGCTAATAGTTTATTGGCAGCTGCACCATAGCCAAGAACAACTTTGCATGAACGTCTCTTCTCAGGCATTTTTAAGATTACACAGACAATTAACAGCAACTTATTATTTTGGCCGTTTTGGGGGGATGGGAAGCAAAAAATGCAAGAGATGCAGCTGCACATTCACAAGTAACACAAGACCTGAACCAGTCTTCAAAAATCCAAAAGTCACAAAACAATATCTTGTTTTGCGGGGGTGGGAGGAGAGATTACAGCTTTAGCTACACAGACACAAACAGTGAAAACAATTCTAGACAGGCTGAGAAACTCAGAGTACTGCTATTGCAGAGCAGCAATAAAATTAATTAATTAATGTATTTATTTATTTTTTTATTTATGTCTTTGGTAACCAGGTAAGAGCACTGATCCAAAGAACCATTTTCAGTCACGACCCGGGCCACACAAGTGGCACAGCAGCAGAGAATTACATGATATATGATAGCAATGGTCAATACAGAGCACATACAGCTAATGGCAAACAGTCATAAACTGGTTGCAAAGTGCAATGCTAGCATTATGTTCACAAGAATACAACACTATTTACAGTATGAGGATACAAGCACATTAACAGTGGGAGTCATATTTACAAACATATTTACAGCAGGATCACATTAACAGTAGAAGTGGTATTTACATCAGTATTTACATAGCCTGAGAGTGTCAATAAGGGTTTTCTCTTTTGGCTCTTCAGGAAGGTCGACGTCGCTGGCTCCATGGTTTTGTAAACATTTTCACTGACAGCTACCATTCTGTGTTGTGCTCCATTTGTAGTGCGGCATGGGTGGGCTGTGTGCATGGCCCCACCCACGTGCACAGTGGGCCAGCAATAAAAGCGTATGTCCGTGCAGGCATGAACCATGGCTGCAATGGCTCTGCAAACTACTGTTGGTGTCACCGCCATGATGTCCCACCAGTGCCTGTGAGGTGGCCTGCCTGGACAATGGACGGAGGAGCAGGGTGAGTCACATGAGTGTTCCCATTGCTTGCTGTCCCCCCCCCGCCATGCCATGGCACCCTGGAGCCACAGTGCCTTCTAACATATACAGATGACAAGAATAAATTTACATGTGAGGGTTGGTTAATTCAGATCCTAGCAGTGGCAGGTGGATTCCCTCAGAAGCCAGCACTTAGTTGCTGTTTGAAGGACAGGTGGGAGGTGGACGAGTGGATGGTTGGAGGGAGTCTGTTCCACAGAGATGGAAAAAGCTTTGCTACCCATATTGGTGGAGACACGAGGAACATCCAGCAGAGGGACCGAGGATACCCTGAGAGTCCTTGAAAGTTCTCTGCTAGTCAGAAGGGGTGAGTAAGGGGACAGATGTGGTTCCTGAGTGAGTTGTCCACCAGGCAACCAGTGGCATAATCCAAGCAGCCTTGAAGTGGGAGCCACCCAAGGGCCTGATAAAGAGAGCAGTGGTGGGTTGAATAGGGAGCTTGATGGACAAAATGACAGATGGAGTTGTAAGTTATGCTTAGTCATGAGCGAAGAGACCAGGAGACAAGGGAGTAAACAGGAGAGCAGTAGTCGAGGAGGGGTAACGGGTTGCCCTGGGTAATGGCAAGGCATGCACAATGCACACACATTAAAGGTCAGCCACAGAAACTTTAACTGTTCAGTAAACTGCAATACAGACAGTCTTTAAAAACAACTGATAAAATGCCCAGCAAACAAAAAAAACTATAAAAAATGAAGGATAGTTCCCTTACTGAAATATAGGTGTGCTGTGTACATGCAAAATGCATGCCACATGCTTAATTGTACAATGTTTGCATGCGGTTCACATACACAAAGTGAACATATGTGAACCAGGTCTAAAAGGCAAATCAGGTTTGCATGCTGCAAGCTTGACATGTGTGCAGCAGGTAAGCTGTTGTGAACATCTTCTAAAAATTACATCAGGTTCGCATGTTGCACGCTTGACAGGAGTGCAGCAGTTAAGCTAGTGTGAATATCATTTAAACATCACATCAGGTTCATATGCTGCATGCTTGCCATGTGTGCAGCAGCTAAGCTGGTGCAAATCTCATCTAAAAAAACACATCAGTTTCTATTTCTTATACGACTGCTTGAAATTAGTCATTAAAATGCATTTTTATTTGAATTCCCATAAAAATTAGGTAAACTCATTAATTCTGATCCTTTTAAAAGTTGTTTAATGGCTTTTGATTTTTGTCAGTAAATTATGATTAATCTGTAAAGTATTGTTTGCTTATTGCATTAAATGCCTAGGATACATCCAGTCAACACGCCCCATTCCAGATATACGAAGAGGGGCCTCTGTGTTGTGAATTGTATCCTTTTTGTTTTGGACCATGCAAATTCCTTATGCATATTTAGTGCTACAAATGTGTTTCTCCATGACTGTTTTATCTCACTTACTTTCCCTTTGTCATTCTGTACTGAGCATATACACTATGGCCATGCTCAGCACTCTTTGTGCTGAGTGGGGCCTTGGAAGCGTGCACCATATCTCACATTTTGTCACTGAAATGAGGGACATGGACACTCAAAGTGAGGGACAATGAGGGACACTAACCCACATGATGATCAGGACACATCATGAAACTTGGGAGTGAGTCCTAGGGTGGTAGCTTGGGTAAAATAATAATAATAAGCTTTATTTAGTAGAGCGCCTTTCATAATATCAAGGCACTCCACAAATACATAAAAATTCAAAAAGTCCAATAAATATCTATAAAATCACAAAAATTCAGGAAAAGCTTTGCCTCATAAGAAAGTCTTCAGTGCCTGCTTAAAGCTCCCCACTGTTCTGCACTCCCGTAGCTGTCAAGGCAGAGAATTCCAGAGGGTAGGGGCACAAACCCAAAAGCCCCAGAAGAATTTAAACTAACCCTCAGAATCTCCAGCAACTCCTTATCAGCTGAGCGGAGCTGTCGCACAGGAGTGTAAGAAACCAGGAGCTCTTTCAAGTCATCAGGACTAAGTCCATGTAGGGCTTTGTAGGTTAATAAACCTACCTTAAAGGTGATCCGCCACTGAACAGGCAGCCAGTGCAGATCGCGCAGCACTGGGGTAATGTGACATATCCTAGGTAACCCAGTCAATAAATGTGCAGCAGCATTCTGCACTAGCTGCAAGTGGCGGATATCAACCCCAGGAAGCCCTAAGTAAAGGGCGTTACAGTAGTCAAGGCGCGAGGTCACAAAGGCGTGGACACAAAACAGGCAGGTCACTGGACGGAACGAGATGCTTGATCCTAGCAATGTTCCTAAGATGGTAAAAGGCTAACTTGATGACTGACGACACCTGATGCCGAAGGGTCAGCTCATCGTCAAGTATCACTCCCAGATCACGCACCCATTCAGAGGTAAGGATCTGAGCGCCCCCCAAGACTAAACCAGAGGGCAGATCAGTCCTCAACCCCTCTGTCCTGTGACCCGGGTCCACCACCAAAACCTCAGTCTTTCCTGCGTTCAACTTTAACCCACTAGAGCTCATCCAATCCTGGATTTCAATGAGGCAGCAGTTAAATACCGAGATAGCACTAACCTGGTCGGGGGTGAAAGACAGGTAGAGCTGGGTATCATCAGCATAGCAGTGAAACCTCAGCCCATACCGTCTTACAATGTCTCCGAGGGGCAGCATGTACACTGCAAATAACATGGAAGACAGCACCAAGCCCTGGGGCACCCCACAAGGCAGAGAGAAAGACTCAGAAGAAAATAATCCCGAGATAACTCTCTGAGTTCTACCGGTGAGGAAAGATGAAAACCATCTGAGCACTGTACCAGACAGCCCACAGATGGACCTCAGGTGCTCGAGCAGGACCCCATGGTTCACAGTGTCAAAAGCTGAAGATAAATCAAGGAGTACCAAGATGGAGTGGTTTCTCTGATATTTCACCATCAGGAGATCATTGAGCACCCGAACCAGAGCAGTCTCAGTACTATGCCTCTTACAAAAACCCAATTGGAGAGGTTCGTATAAATTATGGATGGCTAAATGGTTCTCCAGTTGAGTTGCCACAACTTTCTTGATAACCTTTCCCACAAAAGGAAGGTTCAAGATGGGTTTGTAGTTTGTTAGAGTCTCCGGGTCCAAAAAAGCTTTCTTCAGAAGAGGTGTCACCACTGCCTCCTTCAGAGAGCTTGGAAACTCACCCGATTCCAAGGAGCACTGGATAATCTGAGCTAGAATTGGGCCAATGATATCACTACAACCCAAAATCAGGGAAGTAGGACCTAGATCTAAACTGCAGCATGTGGGGTGCATCCCCTGGACAATCCTCATAATATCAACGAACTCCAGCAGGTCAAAAGTACTCCAGGAAACACCGGACATAGTGACCGAGCACTGATCAACAGCATCCCCCAAAGAACGAGACTGGCGTAACTCCTGCCTGATGTTGGCCATCTTATACACAAAGAATTGAGCGATCTCATCATACTCCGTTTGGGAAAAAACTCAACAGAACTGCAGACAAGCTGGGTTGCACAACCTGTCCACAGTTCGGAAGAGTTGAGCCGGTCGATTCTGCGCAACAGCGATTTCCCTGGACAAGAATTCTGCCTTCTTATGGGAAATCGCTAATTGATAGAGTTTATAATGCTCTAACAAAATAAGGTGGTTGGCATCCAAGGCAGATTTTCATCAGCGACACTCTAACCTATGCCCCAACCTCCGCGACTCCCTCAGAGACCCATCAAACCAATGGGCCCGGGGCGAAGTGAAAGCGGGCAAACACGGACAGGAGCAATCAGGTCAAGAGCTGAAGAAATAGCCTTATTAGGCCATGACTAGCAGCTCTGGATCTGTACTGGTCTCACTGAACACCGAGAGGTCAATCACCGCTGCCAGGTCTTCAGGGACGACATCCTGCAAAGGGCGGTAACTGACCATCTCCACGGGGGCCGACCTACCCAGGGGGCAGAAAAATTGAACCTCACGGTGTAGTGACTGGACCAACCGACAGGTTCCACCCCCAAATCGGAGGCCTCTATCCCCAGGAGGAAGACCAAATCAAGAAAGTGACCACCATTGTGGGTAGCTGAGGAAACAACCTGTGTGAAGCCCAGTGATGTCATCAACTGGAGGAAGTGTTGTCCAAAAAGTGAGGATTCGTCATCAACCCAGGCATTGAAGTTGCCCAGAACCATCAGTCTGGGTGACTCCAATGCCATGTGGGCATCGAAGTCTGCTACTTCCTGCAGGAACAGCTTCTCATCACCTGGTGGACGGTAAATGAGAGCTATCCTGCACCTCACACCAGTTACCACAGTGCACTCAAATGATGCGACCTCCTCAACCGGTACCCCAGTGAGGCCCAATTCCTTCTTGAAACATACCGCTACCCCCCCGCCGCAATCCAATCTCAGACAATGTAACACAGAGTACCCAGGAGGAATAGCTGCCTCCAAAATTGGGGCAGCATTTCCATCTAACCAGGTCTCGGTGATACAAACCAGATCTGCTGTTCCAACAAAATCTGCAATAAGTGCAATTTTGTTCTTAATAGATCTGGCATTGCATAACAATGCATGGGTTGGACAATGTTCGCGAGCCGTCCAGGCTACTTGCCCTCCCAAAAAGGGGATGCCCTTGGGGATGGGGACCGGACATGAATCACCACATTCCAGACACCATTTCACCCTGGGGTGTCTTCTGGTCCTAACTACCTCTATGGGAGAGGGCCGCTCATTCAAACTCCAATGTCCGCCCCTTCCCACCCCTGCCCCCCTGTGAGCAATCCCCAGCACCTGACATCGCTGATAGATAAAAGCAGGCAAGGGGAGGAGAGAACGGGCAGAGGGCATGGAGAGAGGAGGCTGAAAAGCACAGGACACGGGGGCAAGCAGGTATATTCCACCAAATACCGCAAGAACTGTGGAAAAAACAACACAAAAATCCTAATTTCTTAACACGATCCAAGGCAAAGCTACAATTTAAATTTAAAAAATCCTAAAAGACCTAAAACATAAAACACCCCAGAACCCCAAAACCAGCAAATAATAAATGGTACTCTCACAACCAAAATAATACAAAAATAAAAATAAAATAATAAAAACCTAAAAAATCTAATTTAACACAGAATATGAATTAAAAATTTCAAAATAATAACTTCACTCCCCCTTCCCAACCCTTGCAGTACCATTCACTGTACTACAATAATTTTCCCACAACCAATAAAACCCAATGTACAGGTAAGGCATATAATGGCAAAGACGGGCAATAATTTAAACTGTAAACTGTGAAACCAGTCACAGAAAGTTTCTCATATGAATAATTTGATTTGAGGAGCTCACACCTCCACAGAATAAATGTCCAAATGAGTTCTGTCTGCACTACCTCTCATGTAGGCAGGTAGAACCATGAAATTGTTATGAGCAGAGTAGTTTGCCAGACACTCTCACTGCTTGAGAAATTACAGAATGTCCAAATGAGTTCAATCTGCACTAACTCTCACGTGGGCGAGGTAGAACCACAAAGTTATTGTAGATGAAATAGATAGCCAGGTACTCTCACTGCCTGAAAAAATACAATATGAACATCAGGAAACAAAGAAAAAGGTGGTCTGACCATATCCAGGATCGGGCCCGCGCCTGGTTTCCAAAACAAACCTTCTTCCTGAAATCCAGAGTCCAGGGTCACCTAAAGACTGGCAGGGGGGCCCAAAAAACTCTGCCCTGAGAAACCACTGCCAGAAATATTCCACCTCTGTAACTTCATCCCACAGCTAGTGTCGGCCCACCAGCCAACTCACTGAAGAGCTAGGAGCACCCAGAGCTCATCAGCCGGCTTTCCGGCTGACTCAAACCCCCATCTCCCGCACAGCAGTGGATCTGGAAGCTTAGTTACCAGGAGAAAGCTGGACCCCCCCCCCATGCCAATGGCAGACCCCACAAATGGCCAGTCCTGGGCCAGTGGCACCTCCTGTTCTCCACGGAGGGAGCAACTACAAAATTCAGCAGCAGTCTGGCCAGCAAGGAAACGATCCTGAACAATCAACTCCAGGTACAGCACGGCACTAAATCTTCGTGCAAAAAACTTCCTCCCATGAATCCCTCTCTGCGACTAGCCGGTAACACCTCCCCTAATTCATCTCGCCACTCCACAAGTCAGGCCGGAATCCAGTCAGGAAACAGTATGTCCATATATCAATACAAAATACTCGTAATATAAAAATATTGTGGTAATTAAGTCCAATTCTCTTGTGTGCTCAGGCTGTACTCTAGGCAGTGTTAGGGATCGCTGCACATCTCCAAAAACACACTCCAAGGGTGTTTTAGAAAAATTCCCGAAAAACGCTAAGCACACTAACTACCTCACTTTGTCCTCCCTAGCTAACTATCCTATACTTCGGGACTATTTGTTCAGAATACCTCTTAAAAAACAATTACTAAAATGAAATGAAGCCGTTAAAATGCTGCTAAAACAAAATACTATTGAAAAGAAAATGCTGCTAACGCACACAATTGCAGCTCGCACAGCTTACAGCTCGCCCAGTCTGGCGGCCATATTCCATCTGCCCATTGTATACATCAGCACACCTCCACCACTCATTGAGATATGGTCACATCTATGGGAGGTGAAACCAGGCAGAGCAATCTTATAAGTAACATTGGCTGGACAACAGGACACAGAAGGTAATTGTAAATGGAGTCCACTCTGAAGAGAGAGGGGTTACTAGTGGGGTACCGCAGGGTTCAGTACTAGGTCCAGTCCTTTTTAATGTCTTTATAAACGACATTGCAGAGGGACTGGAAGGAAAAGTATGTATCTTTGCAGATGACACAAAGGTCTGCAACAGGGTTGATACACAAGCAGGCGTGGAAAGGATGAGAAGGGACTTGGCGAGGTTGGAGGAATGGTCAGAAGAATGGCAGTTTGGATTCAACGCAAAGAAGTACAAAATAATGCACCTGAGAAACAAAAACCCAGGGGAAGATTACACAAGGGGGGGTAGTAACAACAACAAAAATGGAAAGTGACCTGGGGGTAATCATATCAGATGATCTTAAGGTTACAAAGCAATGTGAGAAGGCAGTTGGGAGGGCTGGGGGGATACTGGGATGTATAGGGAGAGGCATCACCAGCAGAAAACAGGAGGTTGTTATCCCTCTGTACAGACAGTTGGCAAGACCCCATCTGGAGTACTGCGTCCAATTCTGGAGACCCCATCTCCCCAAGGACAAAGACAGGATGGAGGCAGTCCATAGGAGGGCAACTAAAATGGTGCAGGGTCTGCAAGAGAAGCCATATGAGGAGAGACTAAAGGAGTTTAATATGTATACCCTTGAGGAAAGGAGGGAGAGGGGGGACATGATAGAAACTTTAAAGTACCTCAGTGGAATCAACAAAGTCCAAGAGGGCAGCATCTTTCAGAAAAAGAGATGTGCAAGAACAAGGGGACACAATTTGAAGATAGAGGGGTGACAGCTCAGTGGCGATGTGAGGAAGTATTTTTTTACAGAGAGGGTGGTGGATGCATGGAACAGCATTCCTGAGGAGTTTGTGGGGTCTAAAACTGTGGGAGAATCCAAGAATGCATGGGACAGACATAAGGCAATTCTTGTGGGGGGTAGGAAGAAATAGGCTGTTGGTTAACTAAGATCTGCAGCTTATCCTGTAGGTAGGGAAATGGGCAGACTAGGTGGACCAAGCAGTCCTTATCCGCCATCAAAGTCTATGTTTCTATGTTTCTATATGGTACCTCAGAACACAGTGGAAACCATTGTATTAGCACCTGAGAATGGAATTCCTACCATTAAGCAGGGGTGCCATTTAGGTAAGGCAGAGGGGCGCAGTTGCCCCCCCCCCCCAGTATTCATGCCTAGGTTAGTCTTATGGTGTGGTAGTAATGGCTTTAAATTTGGATTTAATATTTTGCACAATAAGTGCCCACCTGGCCTATGTGTGCTCGTGCTGCAGGTACTCTCCAGACTTGACTGTGTCTGTACTGTGTTGTCCACTCTCTCCACCTATTAGCAGTGGCACAATCACATGTGATGTGGATGAGCTCCAGCCAAGAAAGAGAGCATGAGCCTTGCAGGTGTGACACTGTCTTTCCAACCACAGAGTAGATAGGCTGAACACTACAGCTTGGAAGAGTCAGTGAGCAGTGAACTCTCAATAGCAGTGCTGTGGCAGCTTATTTTTGTTGTTCTACTTTTAGTGAGTCTCCATCTCCCCCTGATGGCTGAA
The DNA here is from genome assembly GCA_016271365.2 of Neoceratodus forsteri. Lineage (NCBI taxonomy): Eukaryota > Metazoa > Chordata > Ceratodontiformes > Ceratodontidae > Neoceratodus > Neoceratodus forsteri. The sequence continues at coordinate 645,125,559 of CM057454.1, read as the reverse complement.
GGGGCAGAGGGTAAGCTAGAAACTTATTCAAGACTAGGCTACCTACTTACTCTACTAGGCTCGCTTTACAAAAAAAACTGCACAGACCCCCACTATAGCAAGCTAGGCTTAGCAGCAGTGGTGACAGCCATGTGGGTGGCCTTCATAGGCCTTGATCAGTGCAGTGTGGCAGCAGCCACAGCAACGACCAAGCAAGAAGGAAGAAACCCAGGTTGGGTGGATTCATATGGTGAGGTGGCTTGGTCGCAGACCATGTTGGGGACCTGTGATGGTCGGTTCTAGCATCCAGCTTCTGGTGAAGGACAGAAGGGGAGCAGACTAAAAACTGGGCTGGTGCACACTATGCCATGCTGCAGGGTCTGGTCATATGGCCAGGTAAGTAAAAGTAAATAATTTTTTTTACAGGATTGGTGAAGGAGGAAGGACTGAAATATTTATGTGTTTTTCACATTTCTTCACCTTTGGGTGGCTTCATGACCCATAGGGTTTGGGTATTGAATGAAATGGAGTCAGGGAGAAAAATCGGGACAAAGTTCTTTTTTTTTGGGGGGGGGTCGATGGAACTTCAGCCAGGAAAAAAATTGATTAGTAACTGGGTGGGTTTAAGCCCAAATCTGATGCACTGCTCTGGGGTATATACAGATGAATCTTATACATTTGAATTTTTCCTGATTTGCATATCATGTTTCAGATAAACCAAATAAGCTGTACCTTTTAGAGATGTTACAGACATTCTAGAGCTGTCCCTTGCATTCACGGACAGTTAACCGGTATGGTATGCACAGACTATTGGAGCACCACTATAGCCAGGCTTATCCCCCCCCCCCCGTGAAGCTGACCTCCACATCCCCACACTCAGGCACATTATGACAAAGGGCGAAGGAGACTGCAGGGGTGTGCACATCATTGATGGAGGATTGGAGATTACTGAAGACCACCACTTTACTAACAAGCGCCTGGTTAGTAGAACAGTGGCCTTCATTATTCTCCAACTCACAATCATAACATATAAAATAGTAATAAAAAAAACCTCCATACATTTCAACGGGGTACACCCCAGCACTCTGACCCATGGACATCATCTGTTAAAGACTCCTGCCTCTGGCTCCCTAGTACGCAAGTAAGATACTTTTTACTTCTATACTTGGTTGGTTGTCTGTTGCAGCATGGCCATACCTGCTACAGTGGTTGTGTGTGCATGGGGGAGGGGACGGACTGGCCATGTGGATGGGTGTTTGTGTCAAATTATTACTATGTTTGTGTTTTCACCTTAAAGTCTGTTTGCATGTAAGCATTCAAAACTATGGAGATAAAATAGCAGGAGTACAGGCCAGACAGAAGTAATTAAGTGGTTTTATGAGTAAGTTTGTGTATTAGGGGTAGGAAAAACATGTGTTTCCATTGGTATGTGTGCTACAGTTCAACTGTGAAAATGAGATGAGGGAGAGAAGAAAAACTGAAAAGCATACACTGGCCACAAGCATGCCGTATGCATGCAGATGTATTCAGATACAGTATGTATTGAAGTACAAACGAAACATATGTGTGCAGACAGTATGGCTTAGTGGTTAGAGGTACTGAACTGCAAGCCAGGAGACTTGAAGGCATGAAGACCTGGGTTTGAATCTCATCAACTACCACTTGTGTATGGTGTCATCCTGTGCAAGTCACTTAACTTTTATGTGTGCAGTTATCAGTGACCACTTGCTTTTTTGCACGCATGCCACATGCATGCAGTCTTTCCAAACTTAACATAAAAATCATGGTTTCTACACTTGCTTGCTGCACGCATGCCATATGCATGCAATCGGTTCCAATTTAACATTTAAATCATACTTGCAGCACGCATATCACTTGGGTAGTTTTATGTGTGCAGCATGAAAACATTTCATACAATTATTTCTGTAAGGGTTGTACTGTGTGTACCAGAATACACAAATAATAAAATACTATCCAACAAAAGCTGGAAAAACTGCCTGTCTCACTAATCTCCCTTCTATACCACAGATCTGCCCCTCCCCTGAAGCACACTTCTACAGTGTCTGTTATTACAGAGGCTGAATGTACTAAATTAATATTAAATATTCACACAAAATAAATAAATGCTCTATGATATAAACACATAAGGGTTTCCTGCAATCAATGTACTAAATTTTGACACAAAATGTGTTTTTAAAGGTTTTTCGATGGTTTGAATCTCAGAGCTCTGAGAGCAAACTGTCTCCAGCTTTCCACTACACACACTACGCTGAACTGAGGCTGTGCAAAACAATATAGAGTCCATGTGACCTTAAATCCCATGAATCACTGCAACATTCACCTTAAAGAGCAAAAAAAAAACAAGGCAAAGTAACGTGACTTCATAGAGAATAGTGGGAACTTCGCGTTACTTCAGGATGCAAAGTTTTTCATTTCATTATGCGGAAAATTACGCAAAATTCAGGTTTTATGCAAAATACTATGCATAGAAAATTTTAGCCACTTTGCCCACCACTAGATAGATGCCATAGGCTGTTAAATAGGTGTCCAGTTGAATGGCCACCATCTTCTCAATAATCTTCCCCACAAAGGGAATGTTTGAGACGGGCCTGTAGTTTGCCAGTTTGTTGTTTATTTGTTTGTTAGCACAGAACATTTTTAAGTCACCACCTACAGTACAATTACAAATATGTTTTTTAGGTTTTTGAGACAACCTAAAATTAAAACAGAAAATGTTTTTAAATAAAAATATAAATTTTTTTGTGTTCCATCTTAAAGTGAGAATCTGAGCATTTAACTTTGACATCTGAAAAATCTACACAACATCTAAAATTTATAGCTATAGCAATATGCATGTATTCTTGGCTTTTGGAAGAATCCTATTTTGGAAAAGTTGACTTGGCAAGTGCAGTACAGTCAATCAATTTGTACAAAATAATAAATAAAGTACAAATGCAGCATACTGGGCCCCAGATTGTAGTCTCATGATATTAGCAGTACTAATATTGGGCCCTATGCATGATGCCAGCCAATGCGCCTGCATAAACCAGGCGCGTTGGCATCGTGCGCATGAATGCCGTGGAGTGGTGGCCACTCAGCATTCATGACACGGGCACAGGGGTTATGCATACAATCCCCCGGCCACTTGGTCAGCAACATGTGGGGGGCATTCTGGGGTCAAGCCAGCACTACGCAGTGTGCACAAACCTGCGTAGTGCTGGCCACATAAGTGCGGAGCAGGGCACAGGTTATGGCAGGGGGGACCCTGCTGTAACTCACTGCATACCCACATGGACACAAGCCACCAGTTGCTGGAGGACTAGGACAAGGCTCTCTGTCCTGCCCCTGACCACTGGACAGCTGGAGATGGCAGGGGCAGATGAAGGGCAAGTGCCCATCACTGGACAGGAGCAGCAGCACCAAGATGTGATGGTGCTACACAGGTCAGTGTGCCTGCAATTGGCATTCACAGCCCTGGACCTGAGCCTCCTTATGCGAGGGATCCACTAGAGGTCCCAGGGGGCATCCCATTGGATACCTGCCCAGGACAACGACTCCTCCCCCGGTCACCCTGCAGAGCCCTGCGAGCCGGGGGGGTGGAGCAGCAGACAGGTGGCCGGTGTTTGAGCATGCCAGTATGGGTGCACCTGTCCATGGGTGCACATCTGTGCGGGTGAGGTATGCAGTTTCCTTGTGTACCTGCATCCAAATAGGGCATAGCACCCATTGTAAGTCTATTATAAGGGGTTTAGTATTTTGCATGTGCAGGTTAAATTTATTTATTATTTTGCTCAGTTAATTCACCTGCCTAGTCAACTGTTCTTACCATGGATTTCAGCAACACAGCATTAAAGAGTGGTTTGAGCACTGCAGAAAAATAATATCTTGAGATGCTGAAATATCTTATTTCACTATGCAAATATCTTGATTTTAGCTGCTCAAGATTTCCTCTACATTTTTTTCTTATTCAATATTACTTCAAAACAAATTAACTTGCTCTATCTTGTCAAGAAAAACAGTTCATTTTTTTAATGGAATATAGTTTTTATTTTAATTTTTTTTTATCTTACTTCTAAAAAATTCTATTTTTATAGCATTAAGCACCATCCTGTTTCAGACTAAAACACTAGTGAAGTTGCATAGATACATAGACAGTGTCGGCAGATAAGAGCCTGCGGCCCACCCAGTCTGCCCATTTGAGCTTGTAAGTTTACTTTATGTTTTCATAGAAGTCTGTTGCCCCTTAACCCTGACTTCCAGAATTCCTTTATGTCTATCCCATGCATTCTTAAATCCTGTGATTGTTTCAGCCCCCACCACTTCCTCTGGCAGGGTGTTCCACATGTCCACCATCCGTTCTGTGAAGAAATTTTTCCTCACGTTTCCTCTGAATCATCCTCCCTCCAACTTCATCCCATGCCCTCTAGTCCTGGAACATCTTTTTCACTTAAAAATAGTGTATTCTTGCACCCTGTTCCTCCATGTAAGATACCTGTATGTTTCTATCATATCTCCTCTCTCCCTCCTCTCCTCCAGGGAGTACATATTCAATTCCTTCAACCTGTCCTCATAGGGCTTGTGATGCAATCCATGTACCATCTTTGTTGCCCTCCTCTGAACCTTCTCTACCCTGTCTATGTCCTTACGTAAGTAAGGTCTCCAGAACTGTACACTGTACTCCAGGTGGGGCCTCACTGGTGTTTTGTATAGTGGAATTATGACCTCCCTTTTCCTGCTGGTGATGCCCCTGCCTATGCATCCCAGCATCCTATTTGCTTTACCTGCTGCCTTGTCACACTGTTTCCCTACCTTGAGGTCATCAGAGATGATAACCCCAAGATCCCTTTCCTGCTTGGTGCATGCTATGTCCTCACCTCCCATCTGATATATTGTGCCAGGGTTTTAGTGCCCCATATGCATTATCTTGCACTTCTTTGCATTGAATTTCAACTGCCAAACCCCTGACCATTCTTTAAGTTTCTGCAGGTCCCTTCTCATTCTGTCTACACCCTCTGTGTGTCTACTCTGTTACAGAGCTTTGTGTCATCAGCGAACAGGGAAATTCTGCCTTCTAGGTCTTGTGCAATGTCACTGATGAAGATGTTGAATAGGACCGGTCCCATCACTGATCCCTGTGGTACCCCACTGGTCACTCTTCCCTCTGTGGAGTGACATCCATTTACCACCACCCTCTGTGTCCTGCCACCCAGCCAGTTACCTACACACTGCACTACTGTCCTGCCCACACCCATATTCTCCAGTTTGTGTAATAGTCTTCTATGTGGCACAGTGTCAAAGGCCTTGCTGAAGTCCAGATAGGCCATGTCCACTGCCCTCTGATCCACCTCCCTAGTCACCCAGTCAAAAATTCAATGAGGTTGGTCTGAGCATGACCTCCCCTGGTGAAACCATACTGCCTTGGGTCCTGTAGTCCGTTGACAACCAGATGTTCCACCAATCTCTCCTTCAGTAGTGCTTCCATGATCTTCCCACTACCGAGGTGAGTCTGACTGGTCTGTAGTTCCCTGCTTCCTCTTTGTTCCCACTTTTGTATAAGGGGACAACATCTGCTGTCCTCCAGTCTTTGCGTACCTCCCCTGTTTCCAGTGATCGGCTAAACAGGATTGCCATAGGTTCAGCCACCACCTCTCTTAGTTCTTTAAGGACCCTGGGGTACTCCCCATCCGGCCCCATTGCTTTGTCAACTCTTATTACTTCCAGTTCCTTCAGGACCCTTTCTCGTGTAAAGGGACTTGCGTCCATTTCTGCACCATTCTCACCTCTTGTACTCCCTTCTGACCCATTACCCTCCTCTTCCTCAGTAAATACTGAGCAGAAATACCTGTTCAATATGTCAGCTTTACTGTTGTCATCCTCCATGTGGGTTCCATCCTCCCCCTTCAGTCTCACTATCCCTCCCTTTGCCTTTCTTTTTCCACTTATGTACCTGTAAAAGGTTTTGTCCCCTCTACCCACTGATTTTGCTATGTGCTCTTCTGTCTGAGCTTTGGCTTCCCTTACTGACCTCCCTGCCTCCCTTTGCTTCTCCTGGTACTTCTCCCTATCCCCTTTTGCCATTCATTTGCATCACCAGGTAAGAAAAAAGGTTTGTCTCCCCATACAATGCACAGGGGTAATGCCAAACTTCACCCAACAACTAACACACCAAAATATGGCCAATGGAAAATCATGTACACAAATGCTCACAGCCTGGGAAATAAGATCCCAGACCTGCAGGCAATAATGTCAGAGGCTAAACTGGACATAGTAGCAATTAGTGAGACGTGGTTTATCAGTAACCACACTTGGGAGACTTCAGTACCTGGCTATGTATTGTTCAGAAGAGACCGAGGTGCAAAAAGGGGGGGAGGCGTGGCCCTGTATGTTAATGAAAATATCAAAGCTACAGAAATTCAGAATACACATAAGGAGCCAGAAGAACTGTGGGTCACCCTGGAAACAGGAAATGGAACAGCCATAAGAACTGGGGTTGTCTACAGGCCCCCAGACCAGGGGAGGACATAGACACATTACTGTTAGAAGATATACAAAACATGACAGCTAAAGGGGAGGTTCTGATAATGGGAGACTTCAACATGCCAGATACAGATTGGTCAATACCAGCAGGAACATCTGCCAGAACTAGACTCATAGTGGATTCCCTGCAGGGAGGGCCTCAAACAACTGGTACAGCAACCCACAAGAGACAGGGCTATCCTAGATCTAGTACTGACTAACAAAGAAGGATCACAGATCTCCAGGTAGAAGGTCACCTGGGGCCAGTGACCATCACATGGTATGGTTCAATTTGGCTACTACATCTAAATCATCCCATTCAAAGGCAAAAATATGGGACTTCAGAGGAGCTGACTTTGATAAGATGGCCAACAGAGTTAAGCTAGCCCTGGCAAAAGAAACACAGGTGAGGAGGTACAGGCAAAGTGGGCAAGCATTAAGGATGCAATACTTGAAGCAACATCCCATTGTGTTAGACAGAAAAGGAAGTGCAAAAGAAGAAGGAAACCACTTTGGTTCTCAAATACAGTAGCAGAAAAGGTCAGAGCCAAAAGGCTGGCCTTCAGGAAATATAAGGAACACAGCGGATGAAGATAGAGAGCATACCAAACTGCCCTAAGGGAAGCAGGCAAGGCAGTAAGGCAGGCAAAGTCCCAAACTGAGGAAACACTAGCACGAACAGTAAAAGAAGGTGACAAGACTTTCTATAGATACATTAGTGAAAGGAGAAAGTCCAGAGGGGTTGCTAAGCTTAATGGAGAAAAGGGAGCAAGTGAGGAGGAGGACCCTGTAAAGGCATCTATCCTAAATAGATACTTTTGCTCAGTATTTACTGAAGAGAAGGTAGGCAGGGCCCACAGCTCAGCATCATGGACACAGGGGAGGGAGGTGAGCACTACTCCTTCACAAAGAAAGGGTCCTATAAGAGCTTGCTAAGCTCAGGAGTGGTTAAGGCAATGGGACCTGATGGCATACATCCCAGGGTACCTAAGGAGCTAAAGGAGGAACTAGCAGAGCCATTAGCAGAATTGTTTAGTGAGTCTCTGAGCACAGGAGAGGTCCCAGAAGACTGGAGAGAAGGGCTCATGTGATACCACCCACAAGAGTGGTAGCAGGAGGAGGCGGGGAACTACAGACCGGTCAGTCTTACCTCAGTAGTGGGCAAGATTATGGAGGCACTCCTTAAGGAAAGGATAGTGCAACACCTGGAATCCATAGGGCACAGAATCCAAGACAGCATGGGTTTACAAAGGAAGATCCTGTCAAACTAATCTAATAGATTTCTTTGACTGGGTAACCAGAGTGGTGGACCAAGGGGAGCAGTTGATGTCGCCTACCTTGACTTCAGCAAAGCTTTTGACACTGTTCCACATAGAAGATTGATAAATAAGCTAGGTAGGCTCGGGGTGGGTCAGAAGTTGGTCAACTGGGTGGCAAACTGGTTGACTGGCAGAAAACAGAGAGTGGTGGTAAATGGTATACAGTCAGAAGAGATGCAAGTCACAAGTGGGGTACCTCAGGGATCAGTCCTGGGGCCAGTCCTATTCAACATCTTCATTAGTGACCTCGCAGATGGACTAGAGGGTAAGGCTTGTCTGTTTGCAGATGACACCAAGATCTGCAACAGAGTAGATGATCCAGATGGGTGGGCAGAATGGGAAGAGATCTGGATAAACTAGCAGAATGGTCAGAAGAGTGGCAACTGGGATTTAATGCAAAGAAGTGCAAAATCGTGCACATGGGAAGAAAACCCTGAAGCCACTTATAGGCTGGGAGGAGTTGCTAGCAGTCACAAAGGAAGAAAGAGACTTGGCATCATCATCACTGATGACCTGAAATCATCAAACAGACCTCTAAAGCAGTAGGTAAGGCTAGGGGTGTTAGGGTGTATTAGTAGGGGTATCACAAGTCGTGAGAGGAGGTAATAATCCCTCTGTACAAGACATTAGTTGAGCCCCATCTGGAGTACTACGTGCAGTATTGGAGGCCACACCTTCAAAAGGACATTAACCAAATTGAGGCAGTCCAGGAGAAGGGCAACCAAAATGGTGCAGGGACTGCATCAGAAGACATATTGAGGACAGATTAACGGAGCTCAATAAGTATACCCTTGAGCAAAGGAGGAGAGAGGTGATATGATCGAGGCATTCAAACACCTTAAGGGCATAAACAAGGTGAAAGAGTCTAACATGTTTAAATATAAGAAAAATAGCAGGACAAGAGGACACAGCATGAGATTAGAGGGAGGCTGATTAAGAGGGAATGTGAGGAAATTCTTTTTCACAGAAAGGGTGGTAGATGCATGGAATGGCTTACCACAAGAAGTGGTGGCTATGAATACAGTGTATGGCTTCAAACATGCATGGGATAGGCATAAGGGAGCAATACAAATGACTATGAATAGATAGGTCACTGACAAAGGCCAATGGCACATTTATAAGGTAGAAAAAGAAATGGGCAGACTGGATGGGCCTTGCGGTCCTTATCTGCCGTCAACTTCTATGTTTCTATGTTTCTATGTTCTGCCTGTGTCTTTTTGTATTGCCTGAATGCAATCTTTTTGGCTTTCACTTTCTCCGCTACCTCCTTGGAAAACCATAATGGCCTCCTCTTCTGTCTTCCCTTGCTAACCTGCTTAATGCATAATTCTGTTGTTCTTGTAATCCCCATTTTAAATACTGCCCACTGTTCCTCAACCCCTGATTCCTTCCCCATTCCCCTTAATGCCTCTTTCAAGCATCTACCCATTTTCCCAAAGTCTGTCCCCTTAAAATCCAGGACATGTGTTTTTGTGTGGTTTGGTTTTGCTCCTTCTGTGATTTCAAACCACAGTGACTGGGGGTCACTGTTCCCCAGGTGCTCCCTCACTGTTATCCCCATCATTCTGTCCCTGTTTGTGAGCACAAGGTCCAGTATTGCCTTCTTCCGAGTTGGTTCCATGACCAGTTGCTTGAGGAAGGCACCCTGAAGGGAGTCCAGGATAAATCTGCTCCTAGTTGATGCAGCTGCTGGGATGCTCCAGTCCACGTCTGGAATATTGAGGTCTCCAAACAGCACTACCTCACCCTTGACTGCCATCCTTTGGATGGCTAGCATCAGCTCCCTATCTGTTTCTTCCTCCTGGGCTGGTGGTCTATAGACCACACCTTTGCGGATAGCTGGCCCCATTTTCCTTTCCAGCTTAACCCACAGTATCTTTTCCCCCATTTTGTTCCTCCTGGATCTCTGTGGCCCTTATGTCATTTTTCATGTACAGTGCCACTCCTCCTCCCTTCCTACCTGCTCTATCTCTTCTGAATATGTTGTAGCCAGGTATGGACATCTCCCAGTCATGGTTATCATTACACCAGGTTTCTGTGATGGCCACAATGTCCAGGTCTGACTGCACCATGACAGCCTCCAGATTCTCCATCTTGTTGCTAAGGCTCCTGGCATTGGCAGACATGGCTTTCCATGATTTGACCCCTCTAGACTGTTTAGCTGTTCTACTCCAGCCTCTACCCTGGTTGTCCTTTATCCCTGGTTCTCCTTGCTGTCTGCCCTTTTGTTGAATTTTGTCCCTTTTCTGCCTATCCATCTCTTGGTCACTTATCTCCATCTTTTGCACACTGCTTTGCAGAGATATCCACTCCTCTGGTTCACTGGTTCTACTGCAAGCTGTAGGGGGTGGGCAATTAGGTACCCTCTTTGCTGGCCTGCCACCCCCCATTGGCTAGTTTAAATGCTTACCAATGTAGCATTTAAACTTATCATTGAGTGCTTGGATTCCTCTCCAGGATGGATGTAGGCTGTCAGACTTGAACAAGCCTCCATCCCTCCAGGTGGGTCCCCGGTCACCAATGAATCCAAACCCTTCCTCACAGCACCAGTTCTTCAACCATGAGTTAAAGTTCCTGATGCATGCACCCCTATGCTCTTCCATGCTTCTCACAGGTAGTACTTCCAAGAAGGTGACCGAAGTAGCTACTTGCTTGAGACCCTTCCCCAATTTCCTAAACTCTTCCTGAACTTCCTTTGACTCCCCATTTGCCAGGTCATTAGTACCTAGGTGGATAATGACATCCAGCTCACCCTCCCATCTTGCCTTCCCAGTGATCCCCAGGATCTTCCTTCTATCTCTCCATGCCATGGCACCTGGTAGGCACCTCACCTCCCTGTCCTCCCCCTCCTGTGTTCCTAGCTGGATCCCTCTTATGATGGAGTCCCCCACCAGGGTTCGCTTCCTCCTCCTCCTCCTCTGGGGTCCACTGCTCTCCCTACTGAGGTCACCCCCTTTGTTAACCTCCACATCCTTTCCTTCCACTTCTCTTGGTTCCTCTATTTGGTTGTCCCCATTTGCCAGTGTGGCATATGAGTTCTTGAGTGGAATAGGATCTGGGATGTGCCTCTGCCTGACTGCCCAAACCCTCCCTGAGCCCACTGTCATCCAAGTGCTCCTCGTTCTCGGCATCCTTTGAGGCAGCGGCATTGGACTGGGTGGTCTCTGGATAGGGGTGATGGTACTCCTGACCCAGTTTACTTCCACTCTGAGTCTGGCTACCTCATCCTGCAGTCCAGAGAGATGCATGCAGATAGGGCAGCATCTCAGCGTCCAGAAGGTCTGCCTGAATATGGCTGCCCCACAGCCACTGCATTGCACCACTCCCCACATTATATTACACTTATACTGCTATTCCATTAGTTGTCTGTTACTGAAGCTCTCCTGGTTCCCTTTTATTAATTTACTGTCCTAAAAATCCTGCCACTGATCCACAGATACTTTTCTTTAAAAAAGAAAATAAATAAATAGAAAATGAGCCAAAACACTTGTGCTGAAGGAGGGCTTCTTTCCCCTTATGCCCTCCTACTCCACACCCCCTACTATCTCCTGTCAATCAGATTTAACAGGGCATATAATTAAGAGTTGGGGGCAGGGGAGTGAGGAGGGAGAAAATTGGCAGCAATTAAAGACAGCCAACAAATACAGCACCACTACAAGCACACAAAACTACGTTTTAAATTTTCAACAAGTTCAAGTTTTTTTTTTCTTTTCTCAACCCAGTTTTACAAAGTTGCTTGTAATACTGTTGTCATTTTGTGTTGGTGCTTTTTTAGCTGCATCTTAGAATTTCTCACTTACTGTATGGCTATGTGCCTCACCATGCACTATGCACCTCATTTATTGTCATTGTTCCCTCTAAACACACACACACACACGCACATACACGCATGCACACACGCATGCACACACACACACCACACCGCATGCTTCCTGTGGCTACCTCCTTGAGATCTGGATTTGCAGCATCATGAAGCATGCTGTAGATGGCCCTACTGTACCCTGGTACATTTTTTCTTATGTTAACTGTATCACAATCTGTTCTTTTCTTTGACTTTAAAAACAACAAAAATAATATATTGATGTGATGAAAAAATAATATATTGATGTGATTAAATATCTTTTATCCCAAACTGAAAATTCTGTAGTAGTTAAGTCTTATTGGTTAAAAATAAGTATACTATTTTTTTTCTTTTTATGGTTTTCATCTAGCTAATTAAAATCTATGAATTGGGTGGTGTTGTAGGGCACCATTTAATGAAGCCAGGGGGTCAAGGGCGGACTGGAAACTTGAAAAAACACACAAGCAGTATGGATGATGATGATGGTGCAGGAGCCTGCCCACCTAGATGCCACAGAATACTTCCTATGCCACCTGTTTGTAAAGACCTTGGCTGCTCCTCAGTGCTTGGCATTGCATGTGCAAAGCATCAGGGCTCTGCTGGGGCAATCCCGTGGGAGATGGAAGCAGGGAACCAGGAGTGGATTGGAAGGGTAAGTAAGTTTAAGTGTGTGTGCGGGCAAGCAGGTCAGAGATTGTGTCTCATTGTTACACATTATTCACTGAAATAAAAAGAAAATACTAAGAAATTGTATTTTATAGTTTTATTGCGAAATGCTGTTCTCAGAACAAAATGCAGGTTTGTGAAGAGTTAGATATTTCCTCTAACCGGTTTAAGGAATTGATGAGCATCAACCATTTTTTTACACTTTTCCAAGTAACTTGATCTTTTTGCGTTGTTTTTGGTGTTTCTTCAACTGAGTCTTGTCAATATCCACTGTAGCTAACTGGGTTATTGTTACTATCATCCATCCTGCCAGCCCTTACTGATCCAAACCACATCAGCATGAAAGGTATGCAGTTGAGGGCAACCCCATCTGCAAATATTTGCTTGTGAATTTTCAATAGACGCAATTGCATTATTTAATTTTTACTACAATTGGTACATACTGAATGGATATTCATGTTCTTGAGGCTGCAATACAGTATGTCCTAGGTGGTCATGAACTTAACTGCTGCTTGTGTCTTAAACCAGCCATGTTTGGTAATGCAGTATGTATTTCCACCCAAATAGTGTTATTGCTAAACTTTTGGCTACTTTCCAGGAGCCCATGACTCGATGGACAGCTCACTTTCACCATTGGATGTGGCTAGAAATGCCAGCTGGCTGCACACCTTACTCTGCCCACCCTCAAGCACTATTTGCCTGGGAGCCCTTGACCAGGTGGACAGCTCGCTTTCACCAGTGGCTGCGGCTGGAAACGTCAGCTGTCCATGCACCTTCCTCTGCCTGTCCTCAAGCACTCTTAGCCTGGGGGCCCTTGGTTGGGCAGACAGCTCACTTTCAGCAGTGGCTGAGGCCAGAAATGCCAGCCAGCTGCACACCTCCCTCTGCCTACCCTCAAGCACTCTTAGCCTGGGAGCCCTTGATGGGCGGACAGCTCTCTTTCACCAGTGGCTGTGGCTGGAAACACCAGCCAGCCATGCACCTTCCTCTGCCTGCCCTCAAGCACTCTTAGCCTGGGTAAGACCTGCTGGCTTTGACCAGGCCACATCTTGGGGCTTTAATTGGCAGTAGCCTTGCCAAGCTGTCACCCCATTGGCTGCTGCTTTATGGCTCCTGCCCTGACTGGATCCTGCTGGGTTCCATTGCTTTCCATTGCTTTTTTTGGCTTTTCCTCACCTCTTTTCTGCTACTTTCCTCTCCTGCTAATTCACTATCCTACTATTTTGGGTTCCATGTCATAATAGTGATCACAAACAGCGATCGCTATTAAGGCGAGTGTATATCGCCAAAAAGCAAATTGGCAATGTACACTTCAAGGTGACCCGACATCTAGACTACTAAAGTGTTTTTTTGGGGGCCCACACCCCTTCCCTGTCCCTCCCCTTCCCCTCGCTATTCCCCCTTCAGTCACCCATCCCCATGGTCGCTTTCCCATACGGTCACTAGTTTGCAGGGTAGCCCAGAATAATAGCGCTGAAAATGAGTCACTATTTTTGTAGTCGCTCATTTTCGATCGCTATCATCACTGGATACCCCTATTTTGGGGATCTGTACTGAAATGTATTTCTGAAACGTATTTTGCTGGGTATTTTCAGGTATGTAGGGTGGAAGTATTTTGATTCAAAAACTAAGGGTTGATTGTTTAAACTGCAATTGATTTGTGCAGCATTTTTACCTCTGCCCTCATTTTTTTTTCCCTGCTCAACTCAATCTCTCTCTTAACTTAGCCCTGCCTCCTCCCGCCACCCTGGCTTCTGATTTTGAATTTACTTCCCTTAATGGTGCCTCACCTCAACTGCCTACTACTTAGCTGTCTGGCTGCCAGCCCCCTTCCTCCTTTTCTCTTTTGTTCTCTTTGTCCCTCTCCCCGCCCCCAAATTTAGTCCTTTTGGCTATGTTTTCTTTATCCTGATTTTATTTTCTGCCTAACATCTAGCTTTCTTCTACTTTCCAGGAGCCCTTGACCAGGTGGTCAGCTCGCTTTCAACAGTGGCTGGAAACACGAGCCGGCCATGCACCTTTCTCTGTCCGCCCTCAAGCACTCTTAGCCTGGGTAAGACCTGCTGCTTTGATCAGACCACATCTTGGAGCTGTGATTGGTTGTAGCCTTGCCAGGCTAACACCCCATTTGCTGCTGCTTTTATGGCTCCTGCCCTGATTGGACCCTGCTGGGTTCCATTGCTTTTTTCAGCTTTTCCTCACCTCCTTTCAACTACTTTCCTCTCACGCGAATTCTCTGTCCTACTAATTTGTCCCACCTGCCCACTCCATCCCTGGCCTCTATTAAATACATACTAGCACTTCCCATTACCACCCAGTCCTATCCTACTGGTTGCCTTAAAGCTGTCCTGAAATCTGAAAGCTACTGACAGCTAATTTCCCTACTTTTATTCTCCCTTTTTACATTCTTGTTACTGACCTAGCTCTGAATCTCTTGATGTGCTGTTTTTACCCATACCCATTATTTTGCTTCTTTGCTAACCTTCTGTGTCCTACCCCTTAGTCCCGTAGTTCCTGTTATTTGTTCCCTCTGCCCTCTGGGTTTTACCCTGTACTCTGGGGGCTTCCCTCCTCTGTATCCTTTGTAGCTGATCAATTCACTGCCATACCCCATCTATTCACCTGAGCTATCTCCAATTGCCACTCTCATGGGCTGCCTACGCTGGTTAGTCACACTGTCCTGCCTTCTTCTTTGCTGCTGGGCTGACCAGTTTATTGCTGTATCCTTATTTTAACCTCCTTATAACAGCAGTACTCCCCCTCCATGTCACATCTGTCCGGAATCCTCTTTTGCACTCTTATACATTCCTTGTATTCCTAAGCCTGACACTGCACTCCTTGGGCTCTGGCTCCAAAAATGCTTGTGGGTACCTATTCTCACAACAACCCTCAAAATGTTATCTACCTGTGTCTCGTTATGGGTCCATTCATCAGTTCTCCTCCTTCTGGTATGTGCTGGAGACATTGAGCTTAATCTTGGGCCCACATGTTTCACCCCATACACATCCCCATCACTACTACCCTACCCACCTCTAAAAGCCTAAAAATAGCACACATGAATATTCACAGTCTCTGCCCTAAAATGGCCGACTTAGAAGCATGGACTATAGACATGACCCCTGACATCTTATGCATTACTGAATTGATCAGAAGAGACCGAGGTGCAAAAAGGGGGGGAGGAGTGGCCCTGTATGTCAATGAAAATATCAAAGCTACAGAAATTCAGAATACACATAAGGAGCCAGAAGAACTGTGGGTCACCCTGGAAACAGGAAATGGGACAGCCATAAGAACTGGGGTTGTCTACAGGCCCCCAGACCAGGGGGAGGACATAAACACATTACTGTTAGAAGATATACAAAACATGACAGCTAAAGGGGAGGTTCTGATAATGGGAGACTTCAACATGCCGGATACAGATTGGTCAATACCAGCAGGAACATCTGCCAGAACTAGACACATAGTGGATTCCTGCAGGGGGAGGGCCTCAAACAACTGGTACAGCAACCCACAAGAGACAGGGCTATCCTAGATCTAGTACTGACTAACAAGGAAGGGATCACAGATCTCAGGTAGAAGGTCACCTGGGGCCAGTGACCATCACATGGTATGGTTCAATTTGGCTACTACATCTAAATCATCCCATTCAAGGCTAAAATATGGGACTTCAGAGGACTGACTTTGATAAGATGGCCAACAGAATTAAGCTAGCCCTGACAAAAAGAAACACAGGTGAGGGGTACAGGCAAAGTGGGCAAGCATTAAGGATGCAATACTTGAAGCAACATCCCATTGTGTTAGACAGAAAAGGAAGTGCAAAGAAGAAGGAAACCATTTGGTTCTCAAATACAGTAGCAGAAAGGTCAGAGCCAAAAGGCTGGCCTTCAGGAAATATAAGGGAACACAGCGGGATGAAGATAGGGAGGCATACCAAACTGCCCTAAGGGAAGCAGGGAAGGCAGTAAGGCAGGCAAAGTCCCAAACTGAGGAAACACTAGCACGAACAGTAAAGAAGGTGACAAGACTTTCTATAGATACATTAGGAAAGAAGAAAGTCCATAGGGGTATTGCTAAGCTTAATGGAGAAAAGGGAGCATGTGAGGAGGAGGACCCTGTAAAGGCATCTATCCTAAATAGATACTTTTGCTCAGTATTTACTGAAGAGAAGGTAGGGCAGGGCCCACAGCTCAGCATCATGGACACAGGGGAGGGAGGTGAGCACTACTCCCTTCACAAAAGAAAGGGTCCTACAAGAGCTTGCTAAGCTCAGGGTGGATAAGGCAATGGGACCTGATGGCATACATCCCAGGGTACTTAAGGAGCTAAAGGTGGAACTAGCAGAGCCATTAGCAGAACTGTTTAGTGAGTCTCTGAGCACAGGAGAGGTCCCAGAAGACTGGAGAAGGGCTAATGTGATCCCACTCCACAAGAGTGGTAGCAGGGAGGAGGCGGGGAACTACAGACCGGTCAGTCTTACCTCAGTAGTGGGCAAGATTATGGAGGCACTCCTTAAGGAAAGGATAGTGCAACACCTGGACTCCATAGGGGGCACAGGATCCAAGACAGCATGGGTTTACAAAAGGAAGGTCCTGTCAAACTAATCTCATAGATTTCTTTGACTGGGTAACCAGAGTGGTGGACCAAGGGGAGCAGTTGATGTTGCCTACCATGACTTCAGCAAAGCTTTTGACACTGTTCTACATAGAAAATTGATAAATAAACTGAGTAGGCTCGGGGGGGGGTCAGAAGTTGATCAACTGGGTGGCAAACTGGTTGACGAGCATAAAACAGAGAGTGGTGGTAAATGGTATACAGTCGGAAGAGATGCAAGTCACAAGTGGGGTACCTCAGGGATCAGTCCTGGGGCCAGTCCTCTTCAACATCTTCATTAGTGACCTTGCAGATGGACTAGAGGGTAAGGCTTGTCTATTTGCAGATGACACCAAGATCTGCAACAGAGTAGATGATCCAGATGGGGTGGGCAGAATGAGAAGAGATCTGGATAAACTAGCAAAATGGTCAAAAGAGTGGCAACTGGGATTTAATGCAAAGAAGTGCAAAATCATGCACACAGGGAAGAGAAACCCTGAAGCCACCTATAGGCTGGGAGGGGAGTTGCTAGCAGTCACAAAGGAAGAAAGAGACTTGGGCATCATCATCACTGATGACCTGAAATCATCCAAGCAGACCTCTAAAGCAGTAGGTAAGGCTAGGGAGGTGTTAGGGTGTATTAGTAGGGGTATCACAAGTCGTAAGAGGGAGGTAATAATCCTCTGTACAAGACATTGGTTAGGCCCCATCTGGAGTACTGCGTGTGCAGTATTGAGGCCACACCTTCACAAGGACATTAACCAAATTGAGGCAGTCCAGAGAAGGGCAACCAAAATGGCGCAGGGACTGCATCAGAAGACATATGAGGACAGATTAACAGAGCTCAATATGTATACCCTTGAGCAAAGGAGGGAGAGAGGTGATATGATCGAGGCATTCAAACACCTTAAGGGATTAACAAGGTGAAAGAGTCTAACATGTTTAAATATAAGAAACATAGCAGGACAAGAGGACACAGCATGAGATTAGAGGGGCTGATTAAGGGGAATGAGGAAATTCTTTTCACAGAAAGGGTGGTGGATGCATGGAATGGCTTACCACAAGAAGTGGTGGCTATGAATACAGTGCAGGGCTTCAAACAGGCATGGGATAAGCATAGGGAGCAATACAAATGACTATGAATAGATAGGCCACTGACAGAGCAAAGGCCGATGGCACATTTATAAGGTAGAAAAAGAAATGGGCAGACTGGATGGGCCTTGCGGTCCTTATCTGCCATCAACTTCTATGTTTCTATGTTTCTATGAATCTTGGCTTAAGCCTACTATTAAGCAGCATGAAGTGACACTACCTGGATATAACTGTTTCAGAAAGGATATGGTGGGAAAAAGGGGTGGAGGTGTTCTTATCTACACACGATCTGACCTGGAAGTTATCAAACTCCCTGTGTCTGACACTGCCCCCCCCCTTGGAATCCCTGTTCCTCTCCCTAACTCTCAGTAATGTCAAGAAGCTTATCACTGGGTGTGCCTACTTGTCCCCTAAAAAGGCTTTCCAAGGCCTCTCCCTTCCTAACCTCCCTAGCCAATCTCCTCCACTATGACCTCATATTCAGTGGTGACTTCAATATTGAATGGCTCTATCCTGATGCTGACAAAGTGCGTACAACATTCACAGACTCCAGCTTAGCTCAACTAATTCAGGATACAATGCATATCAGCACCAAGTCTGGCAAACAAACTCAGCTTCGCTGGGTGGTCACTAGTTGCCCTCTGAAGTTCAAAGCTGTGAGTGTCCTCTCAGATTTGTATAAGTGACCATTCCCCTACTTTCTGAGTTTGGAGGAATAATTGTTCCAACCCCCCTCTCAAAATCTCCCTTGTTCAGTACATGTCCAAGTTCGATGTAAGTAGTTTCATTACCTCAATCAATAACACTGATTGGAGTCCTATTAAGACTCTCCCCGGCATTAATCAAGCCTTGGATTTCTTTATATCCACCTTCACTCAGATTGTAGATAACCATGCCCCTCTGAAAAAAATGTAGATCTAAGGGAGTCAAGGCCCCTTGGCTCACTAAGGAACTTAGGTTGCTTATCTTACATTGTGACAAGGCTTGGCTGACCTATAAAAAAGCTGGTCTGCCTTCAGAATGGCAAGCCTATAGGCAACTCAGAAATAAATGTAAGAATTCCCTTCACAAAGCCAGATGTCACCAATACAAATCTTTACAAACTGAGCTCCTTTGTAACCCTAAGGAATTCTAGAGACACGTTACTTCTTTGGTCAAAGGAAACGCTGCTGATACCCCAAGCTCCATCACTACTCAGGGCATCACCCTTACAGACCCCCCATCTATCGCTTCTGTATTTAATGAATTCTTTACTGATCGCCACAAATACACCCCCATTTTGGGTCCAATGTTGTTCTCACTATTCATTAATGGATTTACCCAGCTTCTGCAGAAGGGCTTGTGTACACCTTTATGCAGATGATGCAATCATCTATCGCTCCTCTCCTGATATTGGTCTGATAAATAAATAACTTGCATCTGACTTTGCTGCTCTCAGAGGTTGGTTTAGGTGAAATCAGCTTATCCTTAATATGAAAAAAACTAAAAGCATGCTATTTACCCACCTACCCTCCTCCACACATACGCCCCCCTCAGTATTTCCTCTCTCAATGGTGATACCCTCGAATCTGTCCATTCCTTTAAGTATCTGGGCATCACCCTGGACACCTTACTCTCCCTTAATGCACATGTCTCCAACGTCATTAAATCTCTCAACCAAAAGCAGGTTGCCTCTATTGCATCCGCCCCTTTCTCACTTCAGCTTCCTGTCTTAATATTGCTTCTCTGTCCCTTCTTCCACTCCTAACTTATGGTGCTCCTTTACTGCTCTCAACTCATACCACAACCCTGTCTCTCCTCACCAGGCTTACCATAGGGTAGCAATGTTCACCTTGGGGGTTAATGCCTGCCACCACCACTGTGATGTCCTCTCATCTTTGGGTTGGCTGCCCTACAAATCAAGACTGAGGTATACCACCCTGAGTTTCATGCATAAGCTGGTCCACAAATTCAGACCTCCTTACCTCAGTGAGAAAATATGCCTTAGACAAATGCCTCGAGCCCTCAGATCTGCCTCCTTCCCCCTTTTCATTAAGCCTAAACTGCATCTAGCTATTGCCCGCAAGTCCTTCTCTTTTGCGGCAGTGTCTGACTGGAACTCCCTTCCTCACTCTGTCCTGTTTTTCTCCTCGCTCCCCAAGTTCCAATTGAATCTACATACCTCTCTCAGCATCTGTAACTTGTCCTTGGTTCTGATGATGCCATATCTATGCTTATAATGCTCTATCCATTCTCTTCCTCCTACCTACCCTTGAACCTCTGTCCAATCCCTGCCCCCTGTCCTTAACTTTCACATACAACCTGCTATTTGTCTGACCCCCTCGTACCTACCACTTATCTTTCTGTTATTAGTTTCTGCAGCCTGTACTCTTAATTGACTAAGCCATGTATTTATGTTACTACTGTAGTGTAAATACCTATTTTTATAATCTGTTATCTTATGTTGTATTGCATTTTTATACCTTCTTTAATGCTGTAGGTCCATTTTTTTGCTATTGTTATCTGACTTTTCTGTGTTATTGCATTGTTCCATATTGCTTGCTGCAATCCCAGGTCAACCTTGAAAAAGGGACTGTAATTGTCTTAGTGGACTTACCCAGTCACCAAAACTCATATGAATAAATAATGCTTCTTTTATACCAGCTATAAAAATCAACTAAAATCATTCCCTGTAACATTTATATTTCTTTGCTGTAAACCACATTTTTGTTCTGTTTTAAATTTATAACTCAGTAAATGTTGACAGTTTTTGCAATAAAAATATATTGTCACTTGTTGCTGAAAAACAAGTAATTAAACAAAAAGGGATTTAATGCATTTTGCCTATAAATCAGACTGACTAAGCAATATAGTATTAGAAAATGGGCTTGAAAAATAAAGCATGCAACTGGCTGAAAGCCATGTTCAGGCATGCATTTATTTTTCAACAGTGCCCGGTAAAAAATGAATGCCACTTTGGGGTGTCCCATTACATAGGGTATCCTTGGGCCACCCCAAATTTTAAAACTCTGCACCCATCATTTTTTTTTCCACTCACTAATTGAGAGGAAACACTGAGTCAGCCACACACACACACACACACACACACACACACACACACACACACACAGACAGATGCACAACCATGCCGATAAGTCCACTGCCATTCTTTGTTGCAAAAGAAATGTAAACTAGTTGACTTTAAAGTGGTAACCTTTTTTTCTGCAACCCCTGACTGCCATCCATTTTTGGCAACTGTGTCCCCACTACCAGCCTCCTCTTTCCCTCTACCAGCCTGCTGTTTCATTCCGATCACACTCATAAGCAGGAGATATTTAAAAGAAAGCAGTGTTTAACATCATTACACTGTCACAAATGACTTTTTTACCCTTCTTAGCAGTACCTTCTTGCTGCTTGCTGTTCCTCCGAAGACTGTTCTCTGCCATGCCATCAGCTTCACACTATACAGACACTGTGCCCACCCTACCATGATTCAACACACAACGCCGGTATACAAAGAAATGGATCACAGCCTGTATGTCTTTGTTTGTTGGGGGTGGAGAGAGTCAACGTTCTCAAACAAAGCAAGTCAGACCCACGATCTGTGCCTGTGTGTGTTGGGGGTAGGATCATGATAACCAGCTTCAAGTCAAAACTACAGAGGCTCCTGTAGGTCAAAGGTCCCTAGCTAAAAGAAAACAGTCTAATATAGGCAGAGGGACTATTTTATTACAAAACTTATTTAAAACTTTTTTTTAAATATTTTTTTTTTGTTAAACTTATTTTTTTAACAGTGCACATTTTCTAAGAGCAAAAATACGCTCCAGGGTGGGTGGTATTGGGATATACCAGACCTTCCAGGAGCTATAAGACCCTCTGCCTGCAGTGGCATGCCTCATTATGCCCTTGGGTGGTCAGGTATATCCCAATACCGCCCACCCTGTCAGGTATTATTGCTTACTTAGAAAATTATTGCATATTCAGTGTCCTCAAACTGAGGGAGGAAACAAATTAATAAGCTAATTAATTTCTTGTTATTCAAATTAATGAGCTAGAGGGCGCAAAAGAAAATTATTCTACTAGTGTTACATACTGTAGCATAAATAGCAGTCAGCACTGTGTTGGACACATAAGAGAAGATCAGTACTTTTCTAAATGTATATAATTTTTTATGTTTGCTTGTGTACATGCACAAGAAACATTTCGTGACAGCTTAGGAGAGAAGTGGGATTTTGGAGGCATAGCACTGTGGTGGCCAATGCCCCACTGCCTTTTGAGGCTTTGCCCACTTTCCCCGATGCGGTGGCACGTGGCTGCTGACACTACTTCAGCCATCATGCCATCAACTTGAAATGAATCTGCCATTGCAGTGAGGGAGCAACCCATCATTGCAGGGTGGTGCCTTGCCTGGTGTAACATTTCAAGTCACATGGTGGTGGCTCTCGCTGTCCGCCTCAGAGTCCCCACGTGAGCCAACTTGGGAGTTTCCAATCCCCCTGTTGGCATGCCCCCATCCCCAGTTCATTTGCTGATGGGGTAGCCCAATCCCCATTGGCATGATGCACTCCCCATTTGTTCTGTGCCAAGGGGGTGCCCAATTCCCCTCAGCTCATATGCTCCCCCTCCCATCCAGCACACTGTATGGCTGATGGGGGTGCCCAATCCCCATTGGCTCCAGTCCCCCCCCCAGCAAACACCAAGGTGGCATGCTGGGAGCCCACTCCAGCATGCCACCTGGTTGGTTTAAGGCTCTGAGCTGCAAATCTGGTGACATCCAGCAGACCAGACCTGGTTTTGAATCCCACAGCTTCCACTTGCATACTGTGTGACCCTATGCAAGTCACTTAACTTCCCTGTGCTCCCAGGTTGCTCCTGTAGAAAAGCTTTCAGCTTAGTGTGCTACTCCTGGTTAAACAACTAAAATAAAAAAATAATGCCAAAAGTGTCCTGCATTGCCTTTTTTTTATCCTGTAAAAAAAGAAAACAGTCCATCGTTGAGTTCCATGCCCCTTCCCCAACCCGCACTCACCCTCTGTGCACCTCATCTCCCCACACCCCCCTCACCCCATACTTACTTCTGGAGCTGAGCAGAATGATCTTCAGTGGATCAGGAACCCGTCTGCACTCTTCAAAGCCAACCTCGAGCTGAAGAAATGTCGGTAAGCTGTATAATGGCATAAATGGTTTTTTTTTCAACTTTGGTCCATATCTCAGCCATTTTTACAAATTTTGGCACCAAATTTTCAATGTGAGGTTCTTGGGACCCCACCTTATGAATTCAGTCACTGCCATCTTGTTATTTGGTCCTGAAAGGTGATTTTGTGGTCGCTGCATGGAATCACCTTTTGGGACCGATTATCGAAATGACAGTGTCACTGTTCATGAGGTGGGCTCTTGAGAAGCCTATTTTGCAAATTTGGTGAAAAAAAATTCAAAAAAATGACTGTGTTATGAGCATGCATTGTGCAGTTTCTACGCATGCTCGTAACTTCGCAAATTTGTAATATTTTCACTCCAGATTTTCAACATTGGCATTTTTGAACAGTGCTGCTGTCATTTTTCACATCCTGGCCAAATGTGTTTAGTGACAGTGTTCATCAGAAAAGGTCACAAAATGCCTATGTTGAACATTTGGTGAAATAATTCCACTAAATGACTGCAGTACGAGCATGTGTTGTGCAGTTTCCATGTACGCTCGGAACTTCGAGCATTTTTAATATTTTCACTAAAAAAATGTAGTTTATTGTTTAACAAGTTATGTTATTACAATTACATTCATATATCCACTATGTGTGCACATACATCTATAAATATTCAATAAAATTCCATACATCGACCATTACTAGTTACAATCAATCTCTTATTGCATTATTCCTACTTCATATTTAAATTAAATTCACTCCCTACTTTCACTAAACACCACTCATCACAATATGGTTTTCCTCATATAAATACATTGTTTATCAATAATTTTGAAATAGATCACCACCTCGAGTGTTCTTACTGACTGAGAATTCATTATTTTTTTTTTGTCATAATCTGTGGATTCCCTTCCAAGGATTCCAAAACAGGCCCCAATATTTTTATTCTTGCCTTCTAATATAATGGGCATTTAATCAGTAAATGAATTAAATCATCTTCTTCTAGATTACATTTGCAAATCTCCTTGGCTTCCTCCATTTTCTTCAGTCTGTTAACTCTTTCACTCGTATAATACTCAAATCTAAATTTTATATATAAATTTTTCCTTTCTGGTTTATTGATGATCTTTACTCCCTTTTAAATATCTTCTTATTTACTGCCAACTATTTACTTATTTTGTATTTTGAACATCTCTCCATGTCCTTTTGTCTAAATATATCTCTTAATTTTGTCTTTCTCTCTCCTTTTATATCCTCTTGAGGTCTCCTTAATATTTCCGCTAAATGGCATATCAATCCATAGGGTTTTACCTACTTTTCTAAAATATCTATTATTGGGAATTTGAATTTCCTATCACAATAATTAATGGCCTCATCCAAACATTGATGTGGCAATCACCTATCTGACATTGTATATACCTTGAAGAAATACAGAATGATTCTTTCTTGTACCAAGTTCTCTATTGATGGCTGATCTAATTCCACTCTTTTTAAGGCTGCTGGGACTCCCTTTGGTAATCCTGTTATCTTCTTACAAAATATGTTAATTATTCCCTCTATCTTTTCATCAATATCCAGGCCCCATATTTCCACTCCATACAAAATTTGAGATCTTATTTTTGCATTGATGACTTTTAATGCACCCTGAATAGAGCTTCCTCCATATTTATAGAAGAAGCTAGTAATTAGCGGTACAAACTTCTTAATATTGGATTTTGCCTCTTCAATATGATTATTCCACATTAGATGTTCATTAATGTTTATACCCAAGTATTTAAAGTACTTTACCTGTTCAAATTGGATATTATTGTATTGAATGTTCTACGTTCTTCTATTATTATTACCAAAGACCATAACTTTGGTCTTCTCTGGATTGATACATAATCTAGCACTATCACATTATTTTTGGAATGCACTGAATAACCTTTTAATTCCTAACTTACTTGTTGAAATCAAGATGATGTCATCCGCAAATGCTAAATAAGGGCAAGCCTTCTTCCCTATTTTAGGCATATAGTATTCATCCTTATACATCTTCTCCATTATCTGGTTCAGGTATAAATTAAACTGAATGGGAGAAAGCACGCATCCCTGTTTGACCCCCTTGCTCCCTTCAAATTCTTCCCTGCAATCTCCTTTGGAATTAAACCTAATCTAGAGCTGGTATGTTTATTTAACACTTTAATAATATCCAGTAAAGTAGTCTCCAGCCCAGATATTCAAACTGCGCCAGTCTGAGGCGCAAGCCCCTGCGCTGCTCAAAATAGTTGCGCAGGGGTGTGTCCGGGGTGATATTCAGGGAGTTGCACTGTTGGGCAACCCTTTGAATATCACCCAGCACCCCAACATTTGCAACGCATGGCGCAGTGGAACGGGCGCTTCACCGCAAGCTGCCAGGAGTTGAGCATTAACCTGCGGTGGCGCAAGTACCATTGCGCCATCGTAAATTCCAATATTCAAAAGGTGACATGCAAATGGGGCCATAATTATGCAAGGTGCAGGGGGCCATTTGCATCTATTTATAGCCCCATTTGCATGCCATTTGCATGTAGATGCGCGATCCGAGGACTTGCTCCTGGCCACCCTGCCAGGCAGCAGCCATCGAGGACGAGCAAAAATACAGCCGATCGCGGGCATCACAGTTACATGACACCCCACACATCTCCCACAGCCCAATCACGGGCAGAACACGTACATGTCACCCCACACACATCTCCCACAGCCCGATCCGCAGGCAGAACCTGTAGCCCCCTAGTGCCCGATCGCGGGCAGATGTAACCCCTCCCCAACCCGAATAACTCCTGGTGGTCCAGTGGACCATAAAGCCCTATCGCCGGGCAGAATGTCACAGCACAACCCCCAAACATCTCCTGGTGTCTAGTCTCCCCCCCACCCACAAAGCCCCCTCCACCCGCTCCCCCGCGGCGGCGGCGACAACATCCACCCGCCTGCCGCCCGCCGCCCGCCCGACTGACTGTCCGGTGGGCTGCATGCCCATTGGTGCAGAGCTACAGCCAATGGGCGGAGCCCATACCATACATGACAGTCCAGATTTATGGATTCACAAATCTGGTGTCATCGACATGGGCTACGCCCATGCAGCCCCACCGGACAGTCAGTCGGCGGGTGGCGGCTGCAGGCGTGGTGGATGCTGTCGCCCGCCTGCAGGGGGGGAGCGGGGTGGAGGGGCTGTGGGTGGGTGGGGGACACTAGACACTAGGAGATGTTTGGGGGGTGTGCCAGACATTCTGCCCGCGATCGGGCTTTACGGTCCACTGACCACCAGGGAGTTATTCGAGTTGGGGAGGGTTATATCTGCCCGCGATCGGCACTTGGGGGTTCATATAGGTTCTGCCCGCATCGGGCTGTGGGAGATGTGTGTGTGTGGGGGTTCGTACTTGTGCTGCCCGCGATCGGGCTGTGGGAGATGTGTGTGTGGGGGTTCTATGTATTTGTACTGCTCCAAGGATCGGGCTGGTGGGGGCACAGGGACCTATTGGGGCCAGCCAGGGTGGCAGCTGCTGTGTTGCCCTGCAATACAGCAGCTCACCTGTGGTGGCCCTCAACTTGATCCTTTTTTTGGCTCAAGGTTGTGCAGGCAGGTTGGGGGTTGGATGCACAACTCTGCACAACCTCGACTGAATATCAGGTTGCGCAGGTTATGCATGGTTCCTCCCCCTCCTGTTGAGCATGCATTCATTTGCATTGCTCTTTTGCGCAACCTGTTGCCAGTGGAGCAACTGCCTCCTGTTGAATATCGCAGAATGGCGCAATGTAGGACTTGCGCATGCGCAACCCTGTTGCGCATGGAGCAACCCTTTTGAATATCTGGGCCTCCATTCCTAATTCTTCATGACATATCCACATCAGTTCCCAGTTGATACCATTGAATGCCATCTTGAAATCCACAAAAATACAAAAAAATTTCTGCTTTTTAATCTTGGAATATTTATACGCTAAATGCCTGAATACAAAACATTGATCAATCATAGGATGGTTTTCAATAAATCCTGCCTGGGCTTCCTCTATCAGATTATTTACCTTAATCCATTCTAGTAATCTCATACTGATTATTCTTGTCATTATTTTTTGGGTATTATCTATAGGCTTATAGGCCTATAACAAGCTGGATCTTCTTTTTTTCCCCGTTTTAAAAATTGATACTATAGATTGTGCCCATGAGCTTGGTATCTTCCCTGTGCTACCCACATAATTAAATAATCTTGTCAATATCAATGCCCACAAATCTAATTGATTCATAATAACATCAATCGGAATCCCATCCGGTCCCAGTGCCTTGTGCCTGCTAAATTTATTCACTGCTAAGATAACTTCCTCTTCCATTATTTTCTCTTGTAAGGGAATCCAATCCACTATCCTATCCCCCCTTTTCCATATTCATTTTACTTAAAATGGGCTTGAAGTGGTTTATCCACTCCTGTGGTTCAATATAGATATCTATTTCTCGGTTATTCCTTCCTAATCTCTTTGCCACTATTTTCTAGAATTCTTTGGAATCTTTATCTAAAACTGCTTTTTCCAGCTCTATCAACAATTTTTGTCTAAATCTTTTCTTAGTCTTCTTCATTATGTTGTTGTATTCTTTCCTAGTTGTATTTAGTTCCTTCCTATTATGTTGTGATTCAATGTACTCCTAGTTTGTTTATTTAATTTTCTTTTCATGTCTATACAGTCTCTATTAAACCATAATGCTCCTTGTTATTTTTTTTTGGATAGGTCTCATCCTCCTCCTTCTGTACCAAGTTAGCAATTCTGGTAATAATATCCTCATATTTAATAATACATTCGTCTTCCCCAACATCACTAAAATATCTCATACTCTGTGTTATACCCTTAATGCTGGATATTAATACTGCACTGGGCAGTGGCGCAAGCCCAGGTGCAGCGCAACTGTGCTGCACCAGGGCATGGACCAGGATATATTCAGCAATGCTGCACCATGGCTCAGCACCATTGAATATGGCACTGAGGGCGCATGCACTGCACACGGTGCAGTGGCACTGCACCAGCACAAGTGGCAGAAGGGGAGCAGGGGGATGTGCCAGTGCAAGTGCTGTTGCATTAGGTGCATCAACCGCAATATTCAGCACTGGGTATGCGAATGAGGCCAAATCATGCAAGGTACAAATGGGGCCATTAGCATGTCATTATGGCCCCATTTGCATGTGGTGCACCGATCCCAGGTGGCCTGTGCCTGACACCCTGCTAGGCTGCAGCCGTCGGGGACCAACACCCTGCAGTCCCATGGTGGTCCCCGCTCCCTTTCGCCCGATCATGGGCATGAGTAAAGGAAATCTCTGGTGGTCCAGTGGACCACTGTCCATCGCCCGATCATGGGCATATGTGATACTAAACCCTGGTGGTCCATGAGACAGCCCACCTGCGCCTGAATGCAGGCATATGTATGAGTAATCCCTAGTGGTCCAGTGGAATCTCCTGCATCACCCGATTGTGGGCAGACATAACAAATGTAGCCCAGGTGGTCCAGTGGACCCCTTCCCCTTCCACCCACTAAGGTTGCCCGCCAGTCAGCATCCCTCTCTAATCAGCGGCGGGCAGCAGCACCCCACCCGCATGCCTTCCGGCCACCCGGCGATTGATGGGCATGCAGACCATACTGTACTACACAGGCCCGATATGTGAATGGACACATTCATTCACATATCTGGCCTGTATAATCGTATGGATCTCCACCCATTGGTCCATGCGGTGGACCAGTAGGCATCCAGACCATACTGTATGCTGTCAGTTGGCAGGTGGCTGGGAGGCATGTGGGCGGGGTGCTGCCACCCGCTGCTGACTGGGGGGTTGCTGGGTGGTGGGGGACCTCAGTGTGTGGGTGGGGAGGGGGGATTCCACTGGACCACCAGGGATGTTAATGTCACATATGCCCACGATCGGGCACTGGAGGGGTTTCCCCTGGATTGCCAGGGATCATTATTTCCTATGCCCATGATCGGGCAATGGGGCAGGGGGGCACAATGCTCCCAGAGCAGGGGGCTTGGGGTCAGTGTTCTGGGTGGGTGGGTGGCCACCCACACCTGGTGGCTGCCGTATTGCGCCCTGCAATATGGCAGCTCACCTGTGGCTGGCCTGTACTTGTTCCTGGTTTTACCAGGCACATCTTTGCACCCCCTGAGTGGCACAAGGTGGGTTTGTGCCAGCATATGCGCCGCACATCCTGGGCTGAATATCAGGATATGCCGCATATGCATGGGCACACCCCCCCCGCACTTGCGCCACATACATTACTGTTGCTCCCCAACGCATCGGGAGTTGTGCATCGCAACTTTCCCCTTTCAATATCGTGCCAGGCGCATCAGTGGGTTGTGCATGGCTCATACCCATTGTGCCATGTGCAACCCATTTGAATATCCAGGCCATGATGTCCAAGATATCCTGAAAACATTGTCCATTAATTTCCTTCCAATTCACCCCTTTTTTTTTGTTTTAATTAGATTTGAAAATCCCTCCTCAGCAACTACTATTTTCCCTTCAGTTTTTTAAATGGACCACCAAGGGGAAATGATCACTTTCTCCTCTATTTTCCACTCTGAGATCCAAAAATTCTGGAACCAGATTTATATTTATCTAGACCAAATCAATCACTGAGGCTCCATTGGAGTTCATGAAAGTGTATTCACCCTCTGAATCAGATTTCGACCTTCCATTCATTAGCATTAAATTTCTTTCTCTTAATGTCCTGGATAATCTTAGAACACGATCATTGAATTTCCTGTCCCTTGAGTTTCTAGTATTTCTAATATTCCCTGTATCCCCTACAACCATGTATTGTTCTAAATCTTTAGTAGGTCTTACTATATTTCCCACTCTAGCATTTATATCCCCCACTACCATTAATCCAATTAATGGATTATCTTCCACTACACCGTCTATTATTTTTCCTAATTTCTTAATTGTATCTTTTCTCACTCCTTTTCCTCCAATAGGAGGTATATAGATGTTAATTATGGCTACTGGATTGACTCCCAGAGTCATTTTTAAACCCAGGATATTTCCTGAGTTCACTTTTATGGTTGTTACCTCTGTCACTACATTTATCCTAACCCAAATTAACAAACCACCCTTTCTCCTCCCCATCCTATTATCCTTAGTTGCTGGTAAATTAAATACTTTGTATCCATTCAACACGGTCTTGTTACTTTCCCAGGTCTCCTGTAAACATATGAAGTCAAATTCATTAAGATAATTCACCAGCTCCTTATCTCCCAATGTATTTCTAATTCCTACTACATTCCATGACAGGATCTTCAGTGATCTATTATCCAGTCTAACCTCAGTCATACTTTCTAATGTCTTTTTTGTCAATTATCCTCCAGGTCCTCCAGGATAGCAAATTTATTGATGTTTTCCTTCATTTTAAGCCATTCTGGCTCAGCTTCTTTGACCTTTTGGTCATCCACACCTTCATCATCTATGAACACATAAATCCCCAGTTTGTCTAGTTCTGGGCTTATTTTCACAAGCTCATCATAGACCAATTTTTTTGCCCAACCACAGAGTTAATTGGTCACTGTCTTCCCATCTTGTGGCCTTATATATCTTATTTCTTAAACCCCTTATTTTTGTCAAAGGTTCCCAAAAATTCCCTATTTTATATTTTAAACGTGCACTGTTTTCATTAGGCAAGTAGTCAAAGCCAAATATAGATAACTGATCGGCCAAGACCTCTTGTCCCCTATTCTCACTTGGCTTGATATGCCTATTTTGAAAATAATCCGGGGAAAAAGTGACTTAATGTCCAAACTTCACCACACTTGATTCCCACCATTTGCACTAGTTTTACTTTATTATGTACTATGGTTTGCAGGACAAACAACTGGTCCATCACTAATGATACTCATTTTTCATCTTCCACTGGTCTAATACTACTAAAACTGGATATTAATGTCTCATCCATTGGACATAGCACACAATAACAATTTCTTAATATTATCATCTCTCTGAAAGCTCTCATTCCCATCAGGTATCAGTCCAACCTCATATAATGGTAACACGTAGTCTGAAGTTTTTGTTTTTACCATGAACTCATCAAAATCCTTGTTAATTTCTTTCTTTTCCTTGTTCTCATTTCCCTTATTTTGTTTATTCTTTCTTCCCCCATCCCTACCTTCTCCATTCTCAAGTCTAATTTTACTTGTATACTTTGGCCTTTCCTTACTCCCTGCTATAGCCATTTTCTTGGTACCTTCTGCCTTTATTTTTTTCTTCCTTTGTTTTAATTTTCTCAGTTTTCCCTCTTTTATTCCTTTTTTCCTCCCCCTTGGCTTCTTTTGTTTTTAACCCTCCTTTTTTCAACTTCTTCCCTTTCTGTTTACCTTGCTTTACAGGTTTATCATTCTGGGGACCTGGTTCTAACTCCTCCCCCACTATCTTACTTACCTCCAATGTAATTAAATCCCCCCTTTCTTTGCCGCATCTTCCTTCTCTTTTACACTTTACTTTTTTCCCCCTTTCCCTCTCTTCCCCTTTTCTCAATAAATCTCGATGTTTATGTTTCAAGTCTTCACAAATACTAGTATTTCTAAGCCTTGGTGAAGGTAGCATAATTAATTCTAAATAAGAGTCCTGACTCTCCAATCTCTGTCCATTTTCTTGCTCCAACTCTTTCTCTATCCTTTCTCCTTTTTTCCCTATGTATGCCTGTAACTCTTGAATTGCTTTTCTGTTTTCAATTAGAATTCCTTTTGTAAATTTAAGATCTTGCAAAATTCTAATCAGTTGTTCATAGATCTAAATATTAACCTGTATTGGATCCCTTAATGCCTTCCTTATTTCTCTTGAGAGACCGTCCAAGTCACTATAACTAAATTCTTCCTGACTCAAGAACAAAGTATTCTTTTTCCCCCTTGTAGTTTGTTCACTTATATAGGACTCATGCAATCTGTTAATTTGTTCACATTTACCTAACTTGCTCTTGCCACCTTCCCTTTGTTTACTATCTATTTCCTTGAGTCCTTGCATAATATATAATAACTGATCTCTAACTTCATTCAATCCTAACATCAGACCCTTCCTATCCTTTATTCCCTCATTCGTTCTTACCTCTTGGCCCTCCTGGCCCTCAAAACCATCTTTACTCATGCTCACTCTCTCTTCACATTCCACTTCCCAATCATTTACTACAACTGAGAATTCTCTTGAACCCTCACTCCCTACAAATCTTCTCCTCCAGCTCCCCACCTCACTCCTTTCCTTACTTCTCTTCTCACTTCCACTCTGAGGTGTTGAAACCTTCCCTTCCCCCTTTATTCTCCCACATCCTTGCATCTTCCATTGATTTATACTCAGTCATATAGGTAGTAATTTTAGGTTGATATATACTGTGTTTCGACCTATTCCCTTTTTCAAAATACTTTCTTTTCCCTACTACTTTCTTTCCTTTATTAACTGTATTCTTTTTTTTCTTCTCGGGCTGACTTATCTGAGCCCTGAGTTTTGCTTTTTCTGAACCATTTCCTTTCCCTTTACAGCCACACTACTTCTTGTTTTAACTGGCATTATATATTTTACTCTCTTTCTTTTTAGGCACAATTTTAATTCCCAGGAAACCTAAGATGGGCAAATACTTCTTACATATCCCAAGACCCCTCACAATCTAATCATGTAAAAATGTGTTCAACAATCCAGCAGATCCAGCAGATCCAACAATACATTTGACCATTTTAAAAATACCCCTGATGAAACTCTAAGAGCATGAAGAACTCAGTTTCTGTATGGAATATAAAATACTAAAGTATAATAAAATACTATAATTTCTTACTGATCTCACTAAAAAAGATTTACCATAGAGAAAAAGAGATTTTCTCTCTTTTGATAAGATAGCGTGCCTCAGGCACTCAACTGAATAAAAACAATCCACTCAACTAGAATTTTCCAAATGCTTAAACACCTCTTTAGTACATAAATAGATTGATAGCTACTATCATTGTACTATTATTGTACTACTATTATTGTACTACAATTACACAATCCCCCAATTACATTACCACTCAATGCTCTAATTGTCTTTGTTGGTCTGTTGGCAGTCTTGGCAGTCTTGAAGTTGTTCTTATTGTCCTTGTAAGCTTTCTTGGCCTTGTTTTCCTTGATATCTCCAACTATTGTTACTGCTCTTCTAGCATCCTCAGTGTCCTAGGGGAAGGGAAATTACTCCACACTCAAACTCAGAGAGATCCTACTAGTCCTATCAGTTCAAAGTAGGAACAACTAGCCCTCATCTGGCTCCCTCGTTCAAGAGTTTTCCACTGGTAGCAGCTTCAGCAGCACAGCTTCCCTTTGCCAAAAGGACAGTGTAAAAAGTACATGCAACATGTATAGAAATGTGGTCATTTGGGTGAAATAAATCTCCCTTGCATTCTCCTTCTTCTCCACTGATTAGGGACAAAAGAAACAAAAAAAGCTGGATAATAAAGGGGGTTTTAAATATCTATAATATTTCACTAAATCATTAGTTCACTAGTTCACCTCCAAAATGCCTTTTCTTTGGTTTTAGTTTTGGCTAAGTAAACATGGCAAGTGAGGCAAATTAAAGAAGTTTACAATATATCTTGTCCTCAATCCCTAGTATAAATCCAAATCATCTAACCTTTGACCATTCAATTTTTACACCTGCTCTCAAATCCACATTGATTATAGCTCAAGTTTGTTTTAATAACTACTGTATAGCTACTTACTTACTTTCTGGGCTTTCTGGACTCAATGTGAGGCAATTTGTTGCTGCCAAGGAGCTCCAATTCTATCCGCCAAGCTGATACAACCCCCAGGCAATCACTACTAGAATCAGAAATGTGCCTGGCACTTGCTCCTTGCAGCACGTCTCTCTAGTAGTGCAGTCAAAAATGGCACTTGTCCTACTACAACACCAGTGCCTGTGCTATAAGATCTAAACCTCGTGACTCAGTTAACCCAGTCCCTATAGTCTACCTCTTCCACCTAGTGAACCCAGAAGCCCACTATTCATTTTTATTAGTTTTTATTAATCTATTCTATACATTCAAATTTGATTATTTTTAAATACTATTGAATCAATGCACTTTCTTGCACCAGTGGTACTGGAAACACTAAGGTGCATTAAGGCATTAAAACATTAAAACCATGGGATGCCCCACTTTACTTTTACTCTCACTTGCTTCCTTAATCACTATAGCTTATATCCAAAACACACAAGAAATACACAAAAGGGCACAAAAAAATTAGAAAAATAATAAAAATATAAAAATATAGCCAAAGGAGATTGTCCTTTTTCTGCTTCAGTGTGCAGTGCAAGAATGGGAGGATAGGTCTGTTGGGCCACTTTTGACCCCCGCTGGTCTTCCTGGAGCCTTCTGAAACCTCAGGATACACGAGTAGGTGCTCCTGCTACCACAGAATGGCATGGTCACTGTGGGAACTCAAAGTTTGGGACACATTAACAAAATCACACTGCTGGTGTTCATGAGAAGAGGTCTCAAATGCTTTCATGAGGTGGGGGTCACAAAAAGGCCATGTTGAAAATTTGTAGTGCAAATACCAACAAACACCTGGGGCAATAGGGTGTCTAACCATAATGTCCTACCCTGTACAGACTGACAGGCATCGGGGTGTGCCTTTGGATTGCTGACTGTAATGCTCATGCCATTCTACCCCAACCCCACCCTGAAGCCAGCGACAGGCATCAAGATGTGCCTTGAACTTTTCAGCCCCAGACTTCACCCCATTCTCCTATACTGCACCCAATTCAGCGTATGTCCTTATGGAATGGGGTAACTGTAAAGCCGAACACCCCAAGGCACACTTCAACACTTGTCAGTGTCTAGAAGGATAGGGTGAGGTGAAATGCCATGAGCATTATGGGCAACGAACCAGAGGCACACCCCAATGCCTGTCCATCTCTGCAGGGTGGAGGTAGGGTTGGCATGAGTTAAATACTTCACTGCTGCTCCTATTCTGCATCTGTCTAACTCCTGCATGTCCAATGCTAATATTAGCAAGCAAATGTTCGGCATTGACAAATGCTTGTTTTCTTACTATTATTCTTTGGTAACCAGGTAAGGCCCACTAGGCACAAGTACCTGTTTCAGAGGTGATCCAGGAGCACTGTGGAGGTTATGTGACTTGGTCAGAGTCACACAGTATGCAACTGGAGGTTGTGGGAATCAAACCCATGTCTGCTGGATGTACCAAGCTCATTCACTGCTCATTATTGTAACCTCTAGGCTATACTGACTATATTATACTGTAGGAAAGAAGAAAAATACAAAATGATGAAACATAAATTCTTCAAGGAGAAACAGGACTAAAAATAAAAATTTAAATAAAGAGGAAACAGTATTGTTAGGTTCTTAAAAAGGAACCTTTCAGTCGGCCCAGTGGTGCTGTGGGTTGAGGTGCTGGATGCCACACCTCACACCACACTGGCGACCCAGGCTCAGGAATGGACTTGGGCCACTGGGGATTGGCAGGGGAAAGAGTGGCTTGAGTGTCCCAGGACTGCTCTGTTCCCTCTTGGGTGGGAAAGGGGAAGCACGTCCCACTGGAGCAGCCCCTGGTAATGACTGCAGGCAGTGCAGTTGCAGTTCTAGAAGGGGAGGAGCATGGCAAGACATCTGCTTACACACAGCATGTCATTGCACTGTCAGCTCCAGGGGAAAAAATGGAGGAAAAAGGCTGGGTGCGACTGAGGCAGCTTGAAGGCCGTGCTCCTGCTGACCCAGAGGACTGTCATGAAATCTCACTGGGGGTCCAGTCCAGCCCGACACGGAGAAGCATGAGGAGGCCCTCTGGTGGGTTGTGGCAGCTGCACTGGACCCCCATCATGCAAGTGAGCCTGCTGCTCTCTGGAGAGGTAGGGGCCAGAAGCTGGATGCCCCTGCCAGTGGCACTGCAGAAGGCGCACAAATAAAGATGTGATTAAAAAAAAAAAGGAATCTTGCAGAAATATTTATAGGAACAATGGCAGGTGAGATCTAAAGATCCCCCTTGTACAGAGATGGGTTAAAGAAGCCTTTTCTAAATGGTTAATCCTCCCAAAAACCTCATGAAGGAAAGGGATCAAGCCTGGCATGCATTTAAGACCACTGGCCTCCAGCAAGACTGGATAGCAGATATGCAACTCAGGAACATTTGCAAGTCCTCCTTAAAAAAGGCCAAATCCTCCTACCTAAAGGAACTGCATTCCAGTAATATGCACACTCCAAAGTGTTTCTGGACAGAAGTAAACAGCCTCCTTTAGGGGCAGACTACTGCACTGCAGTGAGAAATTCTACACAAAACAATTTTGATTAGTGATCCCAAACAGATTGCTGAGGGACTTAATGTATACTGTACTGATCTCAGTGTTTACCAGGACCTTACTGCCACCCCTACCCCTGGCTCATCCACCTGTGAAAGTCGCCACAACTTTCACTTTAGGCTGGTCCTCTAGAAAGAGGTCATGAACCAGCTCTGAAAATTAAAGCAGAAAAATCTGCTAGCCATGATAAACTAGAACATTGACTCCTAAAAGTGGCTGCCCCTATTCTGTCTCCTCCATTGGCTACCCTCTTTAACATGTCACTGCTACATGGCACAGTCCCTCGAAAATGGAAGGTGTCACATGTTGTCCCTGTGTACAGGGGCAGACCCCAGGGAACCAACTGGGAACTATTGCTCTATCTCTATTTTGTGCACCTTGACTAGTGTACAACTAACTGCTGGCCTATATAGAAACCAACTCCCATATGGCCTCCGCAAGCACCACAGCACTGACTCAGCATTGGTACAGTTTGTCACAGACCATGGTAACCACACCGGAGTTATATTTGTTGACCTCACAAAAGTCTTCAACCTGGTCAGTCATGACCTTCTACTGCTCAAACTGAAAAGCCTGGGTCTTGACCAGCTCTTCTGTCAGTGGTTCACCGGCTATCCTGTAGGGTGTAAGAGGGCAGTTAAAAGGGGGTCATGCCACTGCTCCTAACATGAGATCTCAGATGAATCCTCAAGGTTCTATCCTGGGGCCTATACTGTTTTTGCTTCTTGTCAATGAACTTCTCTGCAACTGTGGTGAAACTGAAGTGTTGCTACAGGTATATGCAGATGATGCAGTCCAGTATAGAACTGTTCAAGACTTGAATGATAGTACTGTTGCACTAAACAAGGACTTCAATGATCTAGAAGCATGGTTTGTCTCAGACCACCTTATACTCAATGAGAAAAAAACTAAGGCTATGCTGTTTGTTTCCAGAAAATCAGGCCCTGACCAACGCAAGCTCCTACAGATCTCCATTTTCACTGGTGCTCAGATGGAAGTGGTAGATACAATAACGTACTTTTGTGTCTGGCTTGACCAAGAGCTCACTTTCAAGACCCACACTAAGTGTACTACTAACCTTCTTTCCCAAAACCTGGGACTGATCTACAGGCTCGAAGTCTAGCTTATTAATGAAGCACATATGTCTGTAGCCAATAGTGTCCTCCTCTCTATGCTACTGTATGGATCCCAGTTCACTCCTCCATGAAAGGTGCAGGGTTTACTAAGATTAAAACTATGTATCATAAAATTGGAAGATTTGCATCTGGCACGGGCAGTCAACAACACCATTGCAACATCTTTACCTCTCTATACAGTCCCCCTCTTGAAGAGCACCTCTTCTACCCTACCCAATGTCTGGCCCGTAAGACAGTAATGAATTGTATCCTCAGCATCAGGGTCATATTGGCCTGAAAGCCTGCTAGAAGGTACCTCCGCTCCTCCCTCCAGCCCCTTCTGGAGGTTCCTCAGAACCGAAGGACATCTGGTATATGGTTCTTCTCACACAAAGCACTCTTGCTCTGGAACAAACTTCCCGTACCTATCGAAAAATTCTGTACCTATCAGGCCTTCAAGGGGCTCCCAAAAGGGTGCCTAACCCTTAAGCTAAACTGCTTCTGCTTCTGCTAAGTCTACCCCTGTCTTAGCTATGCAGAATAGCTGCTCATGTGCTTACTTCCCCCTGTCAGTCATGGAATTAATTGTCTAAACTTGATTTGCAATACTGTAACATTGCACATTGCACTTAGTCTTACCAGTTTGTGTATAGAACTTGTTACTTAATATTGTTGATCCTCACTGTTGTTCCAATTGTAACTACCATTGTTACTATATCCTCTATGTCGTTATTTGTACCAACGTGACAACAAGTTTTTGTCTATATGTAACTTATCCTGGGTCTCTCCTGAAAAAGGGATGCAAGTATCAGCGAGCCCACCTGATCAACAAAATCCAATAAATAAATAAGCACAAGTTTAGCAGATTTGGTATTTTGAGCCATTTTTGTGGAGGTTACAGACAGTCTGTTTGCACAAATACATTAGATCCATTTCTTGAATCGTTTTATGTATTTCAATTAGTTTCAATTTTAGAAGTAATAAAGATCTACAAAGTGTCTTCATATGCAAAAAAATATACATAACCTGCCAATAAAACTTTCAGTCATGCAGAGTCTTGCAAGGTAAACTGTGAGCCAATTTCCAGCAAACTTGAATGATAATTCAGCAGGCACTTTCTCTTCTACATCTCCCTGACAAAATTGAGGGAAATCTTTATTTTAGATCTGGCTACTTGCATTTCTTTGACAATTCTGGACTTAGTAATCAGATTAATTTTTTACTCTACTTAGGCCAACATGACTATTATTGTTGGAATATCTGAGGAAACCTTGCCAGAAACAAGGATTGCTGCATTTGATTTTTAATCTGGTTTTCTCTGCAGAAGTGAATGCTTTCACAAGAAGCAAATCCCCCTCAAAAAGATTGGCACACATAGAGTTTAGAACATTCAGCAAATTGTCAGACTCTAAAAACACAGAGAATCCAATAAGTCGTATATGAGGTTCTCAAGCTAGATTTTCCAGCCATTCCAGTTTAAGATGAATCCCAATAGTGTCACTGTCCAGGAAATCTTTGTTGGTTGTACATGAAGTGGTGTTTATTTTGCAGTACTATATCAGAACATTGCTTTAGCTGTAGTGCATTCTGCTCAGCCTGTGCACTGACAGTGGTGAGATGGACTCTGTGTTAGTGCACCAAATTTGAGTTTTAACTAATTAAGCTTAGTAAGAGATGTTTCAGCCAGTGGAAAAAAAAAGTATTGGGATCCTTGCTCTTTTTTCCAATTGTTTTAGCATTTCATTTATTTATTTATTTTTGCTCTTTTTTTTGACATCTTCCAGAAAAAAAGATAGTTCAGCAAGCTAAGCACTAGATTATATTGAGCCCAGGATGAATATGTAAATAGATTTTCACCACTATGAAAAATAGCAGCTTTCAGAGTTCAATCAGAAGGCAGCCATCTTGTTTGCAGCTCAAATTCCACCCCTCAGTTAACATTACCCAACATTTTTTTCTATACCATTGATAACATGATACTTCTGTGATCTGTTAAACATAAAAATCTAAAATACATAATTCCTTTTTCTAAAATCATCACACTGATTGCTTATCAAACATATAAAAGAGTTATGTTCACCAGACATTAAAATGGTAATATTCAATACAAACTTTCAGTGATTTTCATAATTAATTGGAACATCATTAAAAAATTCAGGGGCCATATACAGTCATGCCATGGGTGACAGTAATCAAGGATCATGGCTCCCTGTCCCACCACCCACCAAAACAACAACACATAAATAGGTACTGCTGTCTGCAGAGGGTAGATTATCCTCTGTGACCACAGCATGGTATACAATTACTCAGACTACTATTCCAGATGTTGGTGGTAGCACATAGGCTGTAGTGTTACTGACATGTTGGAAGTGTAGCAGCCACTGGTGTCAGCCCATGACATGGCAACAAGATCATGGTGCCATGCTTTGTCTCATGCTCTAGACACATAGTAGTATTGCTGATGTTGTCCTCCTACCCTCCTCAACCCGTGCTTTAAGGCTTGTCTCTCCAGTCTTACCTGGAGGTTCAGTATCTCTGAAATCTCTCCTGATGGTGACTGAAGTCTCTAGCATCCAGACACCAAATTACCTCTTCCTAGCCCCATCCCTCTCTTGTCTAGTATTTGTTAGCATTGTGTGATGCCTAACCTTCCTCCAACAGAATAGACATTCTAGCTCACAAGGACATGAACCCTTGAAGAACTGTTTAGAGTAGTTCTTTTGATCCTGGGGTCACCAGGCCTTGTGACTGGGGTGTGGGCACTGGGTAGCTGCTTTGTTTAGCATAGCACCTTTGTACATACCAGCACCCTCATTAACTTGATCTATCTCCTCTACCCCTTTCATTGTGCTGCACATTAACCTATGTGCTAGCACAGGGAAAGTCATGCAACACTTTTGTGTGCAGCACAAAGGGGTGCAATGCAGTAATGTGCTATGACATGGTCCTTGTGACCACCTTGCAACACAAAATTGTGACTATGTACGGGGCCCCCGTTCTTCAATGTTAGTACAATTTTTGTTCACATGACAATGAATTCATGAAATCAAACTTTATTGTATGGAATGTTACATTTCTGACTTTTTACACTACATTGCCCGTATATTTCCTACATTTTACACTATCTATGTTTTCTATGTCTCATATTTGAAAATTCTCCTTTCATTTTGAGTTATCAGTGTGTGCAAGAAGAAAGAGACAAGATCCATTTATTGTACTTTTATGTTCCAGTAATGAAGATGGTTCCATGCCATATCACAGACATGACCAGACTATAGTGAAGAATACATTAGCAATAACCCACAACACAGTATGGGGTTATAGGCCTTTAATGCACACCTGGGATGTGTTGTGAGGCATGATGCCACAGGCCAAGTGTCCTCACAGCACCAAAGGCATGCATTAAATTCCTATAACCCCATACCCTGGAGTGGGTTATTGTGCTTATAACATGGGTTATGTCAGGAACACATGAGCACCCACAGAAAGGTTTTTTCTTGTGTTTAAGCACCAAAAAAGGTACTGTATCTTGCCACCTTGAAAATAGTTCCTAAGAAACAATGCACGTCATTACTCTTATGCACATAAACATGTCACACATACAGTGATGACATGATCTGTAGGATTTGTTGTGCATAATATGCTCTGGTACTATGCCTAACATGTTTCATTGTCCCCACACCCACCCATACACACATGCACATGTAGCTTGGACAACACAGGGAGTTCCAATGCTGGCTGTCTCTTAACTTATGTGTGTGCAAAGATCAGCTGCATATGTGAAAGCAAAAATGATACAGTGTTAAACTGGGATACGAGACAAAGGGGGGATGAAAGGGAAGGACAGGAAAGAAACCACGAGGGAAATGATGTAGTGAGTAAGCCAAAAGTGTTCCTGGGGCACAGCTTGTTTCAATATAGACATGGGATTAAGTGCTGAAAGTACACTTGTCAGTCTACATTGTACAGGAATATTCTGTCACGATGAATTTGGCTGTGGCATGCTACCTGCTCCCTTTCTGTCTGTCTGTCTGTCTCTCTCTCTGTCCTGCATGCCCTATATTTACTGTCACTGGCTTGACTATCACAATGGGACATGACACTGCAGCCACCCCTTCAAATGAGACTGCATTCCTGAATGAGCAGGGCACTATCTCTTGTGGGAAGGTGGTATCAGCTTGTGGAGATCACTATCTTGAATGACACAGGGAGACACAAAGGGAAACCTCACCACACACAGGCAATAAAGAGAGAGAGAGAGACAGAGAGAGAGAACAGACAACACAGCAAGTGGAATTTGTTTCCCACAGCACCTCACTCTCTCTGTCTCGTGCTCTCTCTCTCTCTCTCTCTCTCTCTCTCATACACACTCTCACTGGTCTCTGTCTCTCTTTCTGTCTCTCTCTCTCTGTCACTCACTCAGTCTCTTACCCCACCGCACCATAAATGCAACACCTGTGTCTCTCTCTCTTTCTCTCCCTCCCTCTCATCTGCACTACTACTGAATCATAACCCCAACCCACACAACATCATCAGAACACTCAGTGCAGCAACTGGGATGAACTGACAGCGTAGCACCTAGTCCGCTGTTGCCGTTTGGCAAAAAGCATCGGGTGGAGGTAGACTGGGATGCAGACACAGACTGCAGCAGTGGCAGACACACAGCAATGGATGGCAAATCCTTCACCATTAGGATAGTGATGGAGAGAGAGAGACATAGAGGACACTGATGGAATTCTGCAGTGACTCTTCTGATCTCACTGTCAGTGTGTGTGTGTGTCTCTCTCAGCACCACCTTTCCACACACAGACCAATCCTGCACAGCCAAGACACACAGAGAAGAGACACAGACAGAGAAGGCACAGTGCTGGAACTGTAGAGTGTTTCTCCCAATCTTGCTGTCACATTGCATCTCCATTGCTTGTTTGTTGGTGGGGGGGGGGGGTCTTGCGCCTCTGACTCCTGACTTTTCTTACACCGTCTATTGTACAGATATACTGTGCCACTCTCTCTCTTTCTGTCTCTCTGACACACTGTCACCAGCACTCTCGCGCTTAACTAACATGACTGTCTTTTGGTTTTGCTGTTTGCAAGACGCAATGAGTCCTGACGGCACTAGTTTCGAGTTTCTCTGTGCAACTGAGCATTAAAAAGGGAATTTAATGCATGGTCACACAAAGCAAGTCGACCAATGGAGTTCCACATTTTACACAACCCATGTTATAAAATATTTTAATTAAATCCGAAAATTTTCAGTAGTTAGAAAACACATTTCTGCAAGCAACTTATTCCCAGTATTGTATTTGATGTCCCTACTTACAGGCAAAATTTTTAAAATCTTAAAAAAGAAGTATACCTAACAGAAGAAAACAAGAAAAAATAATACTTAAACAAGAACAATTTTTGCCCTTCCAGAATGCAACATAATTTGCATATTAAAATGAACATCTATTACTTAAACTTATCTAAATAATCATAGTATTGATAATTATTAAAATTTAGGATTAAAACAGAAGCAAAAACTAGAGAAATGGTCCACCCATCACCCCAAGCTACATATGTACTATGTATAATATCTGAAGCTAATTAAAGACCAGCACACTTGCCACGACATGTACTATCAAAACGATTATTTTATTACAATACCAGTAGTGGCAAAACAGATAAATATACATATTGTACTGTTATCTATATCAGCTAGTCAAAGACACACAAGGGAGAAAGAAATCCAAAATCAGCAGTCCATATGTAGCAGCAGCTACAACAGCAATGCCATTGACAAGACCTTACAGTTCAACTTGACTAGACTGAGCTTCATCTGAAGTATAATTCAGATTTACTGAAGGATAACTTACTGAGCACAAAAATACCATCAAACGTGTGACTTCACTCTCAAGTTAAAGGCTTTTGTTAGTTGATAGAAATTTGGCATTTCATTAAACTTGAGATGAGGAGAAGAGGAAAATATTTGCCATTGTGATGAGCATCATATAGACCTCAGTAATTAGTACTAAGAATCCTATGAATGTCAAAGCAGTTGTGGATAAAATGCTTTAATAAAAACAAATTAGAAATTCCCCCTGTACTGTGAGTCTATGTCATAAACATTTAATTTTTGTATACATCAGGTCTTAAAATAAGACTTTAGTTTGTATCTTACAGTAAGTCTTAATATCCTGAACTAAGATTGAATATCTCACAATGACCTTAAAATATTTTATTTGAAGATTTAACATGCTTTATAAGATACTAAAATGCTGAAAATAAGAATTAACTTTTTTATTTAAACAAATCTTAAGATATTGGCCCTTCGGAGCAGCAGTAGCACTACTGCTTGCAACGCCAATAGCTCAGATTCAGGACTGAGACTGAGTTGTGTTGGGGGAGGCTGGCCGATGGGGAGAAGGACTGAGCATCCCAGAGGATGCTCTCCTTCTCCAAGGGGGAAGGTTCCATCTACCATAGACACACTGCCACCTGGATGCCAGGAGCAGTGCTATATGGTTAGACCAATTGGTGTGAGGAGCTGCGCTGACTGAGGATGATGCTACACTCTATGTACACCCTGTCCTAGCAGTCCTTGCATGTGTAGCTCCTGCAGGAGAGGGAAAAAAAATAGAAAAGACTGAAG
The DNA here is from genome assembly GCA_016271365.2 of Neoceratodus forsteri. Lineage (NCBI taxonomy): Eukaryota > Metazoa > Chordata > Ceratodontiformes > Ceratodontidae > Neoceratodus > Neoceratodus forsteri. Next base: position 645,081,375 of record CM057454.1, on the reverse strand, counting down.
CCTGCCTTCTGAGGATGAAGGACCCCGGTGATGCTGAGTATCTCCTTTCAAGCTGTTGGATGACTCCTAACGAAATGCAGAAGTTCAGAGGTAAATCCCATCTAACACATCCCTGGCCAGGTGGGGTTGGGTAGCCAAGGCTATGTGGAGGATGACTCCTCAGCATAGGTAGGAAGAAACATAGAAACACAGAACATTGACAATGACAGCAGAAAAAGACCAACAGTCCATCCAGTGTGCCTGAGTTCCCTATTTAGACCTGCGACCTGCTGTGCCTCCATTGTCCTAGCCCTCCCTATCTTTCCCCATTCTTCTCCTAGTTTTTGCCACCCCGAACAACCACTATATTCTGTCCCAGCCATGCTTGAAACTATCAATGGTTTTAGCATCCACCTCTTCACCTGGTAGACCATTCCATGGCTCCACCACCCATTCTGTAAATTAATATTTTCTCATGTCCCTCCTGAACATACCTCCTGTCAGTTTCCACTCATATCCATGTGACCACAAACTAGTTTTCAAGCTAAATAGTTCCCCACAGTTCATCTTGCTAATTTGTTAATTCCTTTTATGAACTTGAGGGACTGTATCATAGCTCCCCTCTCCTTTCAGGTCTCCAGTAAGTGCACGTTCAGTGCCTTGAGATGCTCCTCATAGGACCTGCCCTGTTGGCCCTGAATAACTTTTGTTACCCTGTGCTGCACTGTCTCCAGCCTATCCCTATTCTCCCTGAGGTGAGGATTCCAGAAATGAGTATAGTACTCTAGGTGTGGCCTCACTAAGGATCTGTGTAGGAAAAGTATTCCTTCTTCACTTCTGCTATCAATACCCCTCCTGATACAACCCAGCATCCTATTTGCTTTGCTAGATGCCATGTTGCACTGACTTGATTGTTTGCGGGAGTAATTGATGATAGCTCCAAGATCCTATTCCTCAGCTGTAGTGTTAAGTCTCACCCCACTTATCCAGTGCTCTGTCCTGGAGTTCTTATTCTTAGGTGCATTACCTTGCACTTTTTGGCATTGAATTTCAACTGCCAAAACATAGACCACCCCTCAAGCTTTTGTGAGTCACTCAGCATTTTCTTGATTCCCTCATCATTATCCACCTTCTAGCAGACCTTAGTGTCATCGGTGAAGAGACACAACCTGCCCCAGATTCCCTTGCTAATGTCACCGATGAACATACTGAAGAGTACTGGACCAAGGACAGATCCTTGTGGTACCCTGCTCGTGACCTCCCTCTCTTCTGATTTGACCTCACTGACCATAGCCCTCTGCTGCCTGCCCTTTAGTCAGAAACCTATCCAGTTTAATATGACCTTAACTGCTCCCAGATACTCCATCTTCCTTGGCAAGGTTCTGTGAGGCACTGAGTTGAAAGCCTTGCTGAAGTCAAAGTGGAGCAAATACACAGCATAGCCCCTATCCAATTCCCTTGTCACCCAATCAAAGAAAACTATCAGGTAAGTCTGATGAGACCTCCATGTCAGGAATCCATGCCGTTTCCTATCCTGGAGGTCGTTGCTATCCAGGTCATCCATGAGGTCCTCTTTGACCAGTGACTCCATCAGCTTTTCCCCCCACCTGATCCTTTCATAGAGCAGACTATATCTGCCACCCTCCAATCCATCAGAACTATCCCCATCCTTAGTAAGCTGTTGAATAGACCTAACAGGGGTTCAGCCAGTACTGCTGCCGGATCTCTGAATAAGCGCGGAAGCAACCAATCTGCTTCCAGAGCTCTTTAGGCCTGCCAGCACTTTCTGGACCCTTTTGCTTGTATGTTGGCTGCCTGATCTCTGGAACCCCCCTAGTGGACACTTTTATGGCACTCTCTGGCAAGGGCCCACCATCCTCCCTATTGCAAACCAAGCAAAAGTAATCACTAATGATGGTGGCCTTTTGCCTGTCCTCCTCTATGACCCTCTCATTACTCTTACTGAGTATGTTAAAAACAAAAGTATCCCACATGGGTTATGTGTGTTAATTGATCCAATAGTTAATTGAGCTGAATGTTTCTTTTCATTGTATAATACTGAAAGACAGGTGGGATGCTATAAGAAGAAAGTGTTCAATTAATTTTATGGTGTGAGTGGTGAAGGCAACAGCAATAGAAGAAACAGATTAAAAAACTGAGACTGATAATCTACAGTCTCAATTGTCTACCTTATTCACCCTCAAGGAATGTACCAAATCCCTGGAGAGAATATCTAGAGAATTGGAAACATGTGAGAAGGACTTAAAAAACAAAAAAAAATTAAAGAAATACATGAAGGATACCACTGACTACAGGGATGGTCATGTGTAAGACTGGAGTACACAGACAGGTAAAATGGTTATCCAAAACCACCTTTTTCAGACAGCCAAATATCCTCAGAAGGTGAAGAAACCAGGAATATTCCCCAGCATCACCAACCTTTTTTAGGCAGACAACAGAAACACCCCCACGCCTCACAGAAAGCACAAGTTTCATAACAGCAAGTTCCTCAACAGCAAGACGGGGCTCAACAGTCAAGTGACTTCACCAGTAGCACAGGCCAACAAGGACAGGGAGGTACCAGGGAGCAGAAAGGAACACAACAGAAATTGATGAACAACAAAAATACTAAGAAAAAGAAAAAGCAAAGAAGGAATAGAAACAGAGGGAGAAGAAGGAGCAGGGGCAGTGGAAAGAGTGAGTACCAGGCCAAAGGCCACATTATATTCAACCTCTTGTGAAAGACATTAAATCACACAAAAGAAAAAATACTTAGCAAAGTGCTGACAACTGCACCTACTGTGACACTTAACAGGTTTCAAATAAAACTGGATTTGTGACATTTTTATAGGAAGGTTAGATTGAGATATTATTTTATTGACTCTACTGAGCTAATTAATCCTGTAAAATAGTTACTTAGAGAAACACTGCATGTCGTGTCTAACTTTGTTTCCCAGGGCCAAATAGACGCATTTATTAAAGGTGTAGTGGATCAAAAAGTAGATACTCTGTTAACAAAAAACAAACAAAGCAAAACAAAAAAAAACTCTTCCACCAGGAACACAAATCTCACAAGAGCAGAGAGAGCTGCTATTATGAGTTTGAAATAGAATACAATTATTACAATAAAACACGCTGATAAATGGGGGGAGGGGTTATTTTGGATACAGCGGACTATGTGACAGAATGTAATAGGCTACTTGCTAATGGTACCTGGTCAATATAGCTTGAACAAAACCAAGCATGAAATAACACGTTGTACAAAGCGCGAATGGCACAGTGACAGGGGTTGTTTCAGCATGTGGTAAGAACCGTTACCCCTGTCGCTGTAGGCTGCCATGAAGTAACATCAACTATGCTGTCTGGGCAGTGTTTGGATGAGCCACTCCCATGGTAGAGTGGCAAGAACACCTGCCTCCAGTGACATCAGCAACCTGGGGCTGTGGTTCAATTCTCCCCAGGTTCCACTATAATGCATTTTTTTTTGCAGAAACAAACCTTGTCCCCGCTGTGAGTTTTCCTCTTCCCCCCAAGTCCACAACCCCTCAGAGTTGATTATTATAAGTCTGAGGGTTGTGGGAGCAAAGCCCCCCTCATCAGGAGATGCAGGGGACAGAGCCCCGCTCAAAAAGAAAGGCAGGTGCTGCTTTTACAACAGCATGCGCTCATGTTGATTCAGTCGGGATTTTGTTCCGATGCTGTTAGAGTGCACTCCGTTGTGTCTGTGCTGTAGTGTGTATGCATGTTTTTTTTTTATCATACTATTGTTTATTCTCCTCAGCAGAGCGGCCTTACACGATCTCCGGCTGCTGGCCCTGCACCCCGGACTTTGAGTGCATGCGGGCCACATGAACCCGCTCTTCCAGTGGGCCGGCGATTATTGCTCTCGCACCCACCGGGCACGCACCCCTCTCGGGTCTTTCTGGGGGCGCAAGGCAAGGCCATCAGCCATGAAGATCACCCTCCACATTTTCCACATTTTCTCCCCAGTGGAGAGCCAGATGTGCAATGGTGTCCGCGCACGTAGTGCTGACGCCTGCCACGCTTTCCTCCGTTACTATTGCACGCCACTTGTAGTGCGGCTGGCCTCCACCAGTCACCACTACAGGGTGATGCAAGCCCCACTACCCACCCCAGAGAGAGGAGAGAAGTCGTCGGACACTCAATCTTCCCTATCCCCTGCCAGCCCCTGGTGGCTCGAGTCCGTTCCCGAACTCAGGTCGCTGGTGTGGTGTGTGATGTGTATGCATGGTTTTCTCCATGACATTATGACCCAGTGCCCTTGCTAATGAAGTTAATTACTGTAAAATTCATAACAACCCCACAAGTGACCTAATGTCTGAAATTTCAGAGGAATTTCAGAGAGGGAGAGACAATTGAGAAATATCAGAATGGGTGGCTGAATCTCTGATAGCTAAACATCCTAAAATAACAATTTTTTATTGTTTACTTAAACAGCACAAATTTACCAGGCTGTGTCCTGTAGTCTCTGGACTATAATCTGTTTTGGAGCTACTTTTGTCTTTTGTTGACCACCACTAGTGTTGTGTGGAATGCGGAATTCCACTGGTAAAATTTCTCCTGGAATTTATCTGTTTTTTCTGCAAAATTCCACCTGCTTTGATCCATGGAATATTATTCTGTGGAATAGCAATTTTTTTCTGCAGAAAATTGTTCCACAAACATTTCTGCAGAAAACACTGAGATCTGCAGAAAGACTCATTCTCCATTTGTATGCCATGGAATTCTGACATTCCATTTCTGGTGAAATTCAGTGGAATTTCAGCAGAATTTTAAAAATTCCATGGAATTTCATTCTGCTGGAATTTGAAAATTCTGCATAGCATTAACCACCACCTCAGGGAGTTCACTTCTACGATGACTTCTTATCTTCAAGACTCAAGAGAGGTGTTAAATTGAATTACTAAAATAAACAGAGAAATTAATAACATAGAGGGGCTATTACTGATAACAATGAACATGGCACATTTGTTTACCTTGATCCCGCAGTCCCAAGGGCTAGGAGTATTGACTGATGTATTGAATTTAAGAGATTTGGAGGATAAAACCAGTACTGCCTTCTTGACAGAACTGGCATGCTTTGTACTTAACAGAAATTATTTTAGGTTTCAAGACACCTTTTACCTAGAGACTAGAGGGACAGCAATGGGGTCCACCATGGCCCATCATTTGCCAATTTATTTATGTATCAGTTTGAAAATTACTTTACTGACCATGAAATGCATCCATTTGAGAATCAGATAGTCAAGTATAAAAGCTACATAGGCAATTTGCTTGTTTTATGGTCTGGAACAGTGGAGGAACTATTACAGCTCCATGAATCTCTGAACAGCATGAATGAGAATATTCAATTCACATTGTACTTTGACACTAAATCGATTCTATTTTTAGACCTAGAGTTTTTCAAAACTGAAGGAGGGCAGTTAGGTACTAGATTGTACAGAAAAAAACTAGTGACAGAAGTAATAAGGACTCGGAAATTCCCAGAGCAATACTGTTGAAATCTGTACCTAAGAACAGATCACCATCATGGAGTCTAGCATTTTCCACAGCGTTCAATGGTATCTTTGGCTAAATTAGATCTATCACTTTATGGAACTGACATGTTTTACAGACTGCACACAGAGGTGCATCAACATTTCAAGACCCAACTTTACTGGTGGCTAAAAATGTGACACTCTTAAAACCAGACTGAGCCATTCATATTTGGTTTCTAAAAAAGAAACAGTGACTGGCTTTTCATTCAGACCATCCCTGGTAGGGAACTACCTATGTAGTCATTGTGCCAAGTGCAGCAATACCTACAAGACCCTGGAGGTTCTTAACCCCTATTCTGGAGAAAAAATAAAATTCAGCAACAGATTACTTGTAGCTGCACCTATGTTTTTTACCTGATTAAATGTAACTGTGATAAGATGTATACTGGGCAGACATAATGTAAACTAAGACTTAGGGTCTCAGAACATATAGTAAGTCAATGATTGGATGTAATTCACACAAAGATATTGCTTCAAACTTAGAGAGACATTTCGCTACTGCAAATCATCATATCTTCTCTTTAAAATTCATAGGGTTGAAACACATTGAACCCATTAGGAGAGGAGGAGACAGAGAGAGCAGGCTTCTCCACAGAGAGTCCTTCTGGACTGAGAGATTTGGCACACTCAACAGTGAACATGGTCTCAATGAAGAGATTGATTGACTACCATTGTTGTAGCTAAAATACTGTATGTTGTAACTAAATAAATGATGTTGCAGGTAATTTATTAAAAATATCATTCTTATATGTTTAATGTAGAGTTATGATCATAAGTTTGATTATTGGACTATTGGTTTTGTTCAGTTTATGTGTGTATCAGTTAGTTTTATTTCATATCTTTATATGGGTCTTTGTTGTTTCTACTTGATGTGATTAGCAGTTGTCTTACTTTTAGATACCTGCTCAGGGTCAGCCTGCTCACTATTAATTTAAAAATGTGACCTATGGTGATCATGAGCATACTAGTAGTCAACCTCCCACCTGGTTTGGTCATTATTTTATTTCTGAAACTGTTATAGTTTGAACAATGTGATGTTTAACTTTTCCTGCAATCTTTCCATCTAGAATTAAATGTTTAACATTTTAAAACATTCAATACATTTAAATTTACTAAACTTAAGGGAGGTATCGCTTGCATTTTACACAGTCACCTGTGGCACCAGACACTCTTTTGAGTGTCATTAGTGATGATGTCACTTAACAGTTAGCTGGGGATGGCCTCACATAGCCGCAGCAGCCTACTTATACTCTAGGAGTCCCACACACCAGCAGATCTAGCACCAGCTACTTGGCCATAACAGTAGGTTGCGCATGGTTTTGTGCATTTTTCCTTTCACAAGACAGTGTTAAAGGACAATTTTCTAAGCTGATGTTGGTGTTTAAAGCATTACAACCTCATGTTAACAAATCATGAATGTGTTCAAATGCGCATAACATTTTGTGGTAGCATGTTATGTTTTGATGTAAACATGATCTTTGTTAACACAGAACAATATTATAAAAATGTTTCTAATATTTTTTAACTGTAGGACCACTCCCCTTTATAAAGCTGGTAGATGTGAGCAGCGAAAATGTATGGGGGAAATGTATGGTGGCCAAGCTTGATGTCTTTGAAATAAAAGAACTGGATGAACTTTATGAACTTGTCTGTGTTGACTGGTTGATTGAGCACCTCACACTTTTGAGATTAAACAGTCTGCTTGGACTCGATCTTGGTGGACCTGTTAGAACTGTTGTTATGGGCGTGACCACTTATAGCAGTGATTGTCAACCGGGGGTCCGTGGCCCAAATGGGATCTACGAGTGCCCCCCAAGGGGTCCATGAAGCTGTGTATTTAAATGGTAATGCAGTAAAATGCTCCAAATCACAACCACGAGTAAGCTGTTCTGAATTCCCCAGTCAAACACTCAATCGTAACCATGAGTAAGCCATTAAGCAGTATTGATCAAACACTTAAGTTGCTAGACCAAAATTTGTGACTTGTCCTTAAATCATTTGATGGGGATGTGTAATTAAAGAACTGACTTGTTGAATGTGAATAAATGCGAGTAAGGTAGGAACTGCTGTGATTGCAGCTGATCTGCACTATGGTATTCTTAATTAGCTTAACTTCACACAGACATGCAATGTTTAAGAGTCCTTGAGTCCATGAATCTAATGTTTAATGTTTAATTTGAGCCATTAATAGATTGCAATTCGTAGCCTATCCAGTTGTTTTAAGTGAAATCACTTGCCATATCATTATTTGCTGCTTGGCCTATCTACTTATGCAGTCTTTCCTTTCCTCGCTGCCGATCACAGCTCCATGTTGCTCACTTACTCCTGTTTCTTCGGTTCACTGCACTGGACCTGTCTCTGCACTCCTCAGGTTTAGCAGATTGCGTGTGATATAATTTTCATTTATCCATTCGCTGCATAAGTCCTGTTTGCCCTCTATTTGCCTACAGTGCCTTAGCATTAAGCCAGATACTGTTCTTGCCTGATTTCTCTCGACTCGCAGACTCACGGAATCACAGAATTACTTGGCTTGGTAAGCATGTATTCTACTACAGCTCTATTAAGGCTATTTTGTGATTTTGTGATTCTAAATGCAGGTGTGCAATGTTTGTAGTAAGTTGCTCAGTTAGTTCAGTAGTTATTGTTGAGTTGCTCAGTATGTTGCTCAGTCAGTTCAACCATGGATAATGTCTGTTAATGTTGGTAGTTACTGCTCAGTTGCTCTGTTGCTCAGTAAGTTACTACTTTTATGCATTATAATTCAGGTTATTCAGTGGCAGAAAATAATGTCTTGTGGTGCTCAGTTAGGTCCCCCCCCCTTTGAGTGTTACGCTTTTAAGACTATGCTCATTGTATCAAGCTCAAGTATCACACTAGTTCCGGTTGTATGGACATTTAAGTGTACTTGTTCACTTTGCTAATTATGATATGTTTTTTATATTTTTATTTAAATAAACCATAATGTTGTTTTCTAATATTGATTTTCTGTCATTATTATTCAGTTATTATTATTATTGATTTTAAGACAATGCTGTATAAATGCTGTTGGGTACAAAACTAGTGCTAACGCAGTACTAAATGCGTAACTATATATACAGATTTTGGGTAGGGGGTCCCTGACATTGCAGATAGTTTGCCAGGGTGTCCCTGGACCAAAAAAGGTTGATGACCACTGACTTATAGGATCCCCCTCACACACACTTTTTGGTTTGATTTCAATACCAAAAAGTTTCTACGTAGTGCATGTTGAGGACAGGCACCCCAGGATGAAATATTGGATAGGAGGGGTTAGGTTGGACTCTATTGCTGAGAAAAGAGGCCAAGCAGTAGAGATGTGTGAAATTGGCAAATTTCATTGGGCAAAATATTTCGCAAAATTCGCCCATTTCGTGAAATTGTTTGCAGAAGTGAAATTCAGAATTTTGCCCGCTGAATGCAAAATTATGTCCCTGAAATGTCAAAATGTACCTTTTGCTGGTAAAATTGCACCATGTTTCTGCTGAATTTTCTCATTTCATGCCCTGCAAAATATTTCACATAATGGGCGAATTTTGCAAAATATTTAGCATGGCAAAATTGCCAATTTCACAGGAATTTTGCTGGCAAAATATAATTTCGCAACATTTCTACCTAGCAGTCATCATAAGTGATTCCTTGAAACAGTCTTGTCAATGAAACAAGGCCTACTCCAGGGCAACTAGGATGTTAGGGTGTTTTGTGAGGGGATTTAATAGCAGGAGAAAGGAGATATTACTACCTCTCTATGGTCACTGGTAAAGCCATACCTGGAGTACTGTACCCAGTCCTGGAGCCTTTAGTTGAGGAAATATAGTGACAGGCTGGATACAGTGCAGTGTAGAGTAGAAAAATGATTCATGGCCTGCAAGACAGCTTCTGTGAGGATCGGCTTAGGGCACTGATCACATACTTGCTGGAGACCAGAACGGGGAGGGACAATTTGATAGTGACCTTCAAGTTCTTGAAAGGAATGAACAAGGTAAACTACAAGGAACTATTAAAAGGAATAGTGAATCTAGAACGTGGGGACATGAGTGGAAGCTGGTGGCAGGTAAATCCTGTGGGGATTTGAGGAAGTTCTTTTTAAAGGAGAGAGTGGCTGAGCTGTGGAATAGCCTGCCAGGTGAAGTGGTGGGCATCAACACCATTTTGTTTCATTCTTTGGGTACTGGGTTAGGTCTGCTGAGCACCATGCCTGTTTAAAGGGGCAACATGGGATCACTGGGTAGGTTAAGTGACTTGCTCAGGCTCATACAGTATGCAGGTGAAGGTTGTCAGAATCAAACCCAGGTCTGCTGGATGTACCACGCTCATTCACAGTTCAATGCTCAAACCTCTAGGTTAGACTGCAAGCCCATTAAGGGCTTCAAATATAATTGGGACAGAGTTCAGCTTAATAGTCTCCTGGCGTGGTTGGGGAGCACAGCAGCAGCAAGGTAGGGAAGATTGGAGTGGGTAGCATGCACTTAAACCCTGTATAGGCACTTGGCCTTGGGGCAGAACAGAGTATTACTGGCAGACTAGATGGACCAATGGCCTTTTGCTGATGTCAACTTCTATGTTTCTATGTTTTTGTGTAATGCTCTAAATTTCTTTTTTTTATATAGTAGTTTTTATTGAATCAGAACATAAAGACTGAAATATTTATTTCATAGCAAGATGAGTTAAGCACAGGTATTGCAATCAAAGGATATGCAGCTCTTAATCCAAGGCTGCAACTGCAAGATCAGGGGCTGTAAAATGATTCCTCAACTCACAGCACATGCAGAAAATAAAATTCAGCAGTTAGCATATGTGGGAGTAAGCTGAGATCACAGCACTAAGTGTCACAAAACATATGACAGACTTAATTTCTCCTTCCCACAGCAGAGCTCTCTCCATCATATTACCAGGAATTTGAAAGAAGATGTAAATGGTCCACACATGCCCAGTGAGGCTAGGGTGAGAAAAAAGAAAACTAAGAAAAATAAATGTTTCCTATCCTCCTTGCTTCCTTCCACCCCATCCAGCCCTCCCTCTCCCACACTTCCATATTTCTCCCCTAGATCTTTTAACCCAAAGTTGCTGCTATGTTACAGTCCTTCTAATGGAAAAAAGCCTGCATCGACTGAAGCCGAATAAAGTATTCATCTTTGCCACTTAGTATTAAACTGCACCTGTGTATCATGAACTATAGCAGTCCTCTTTTCCATAAAGTAGATTTCATTCATGATACTGCACCAGAGCTCTACAGATGGAGGGTCTGGCTTCATCCTGAGCCTTGTAATAGCTTTTTTCATGGCCAATAGATATAATAGGATGGGCGAACAAGAGGATAGCCTCAGACCATTCAGAGGAATGGATACGAGGGCCAACTCTGGAGTCAAGTTCAAAGGGCCACAAGGCAGGTCTTCCATTTGAAGGAGAACCTGCTCCCAGTAAAAAGCTGAACCAAAATACTGTATATGTGCATAGTCTGCTGGGTTAGTTCCAGAGTGCCTCCAACAAGATCCATAGGGTTTCAACATATAGCTTGCCAAGACAGCTGGAGTTTGGAAGAATCTGTACATGTTCTTCCAAGCAAATTCAAGCCACTGTGTAGAGGAAGTCATTTTAATGGCAGGTACAGTAAAGCATATTTAATCCAGCAAGGATAGTTTAACATGGTATTAAGCTCTTTGTTCCAGCTGTCTGGTACAGATTGATTTGAGTCCCGCAAGGACTGCTGGAGAGTTTTATAGAAATTGCCTATTAGGTGACCCTAGAGAGACCCGCTCTGAGCATCCTGAAGCATTACCATGAGCTTGGATAACTGTGGCGGTAATTTAGTATAAGTTTTCTGTTTGTGAAGCAAATAGGTTCTAACTTGTAAATAGCCTAAATTTAGTTTTATAGAAACATAGACACTGTCGTCTGAAAAAGACAATGGTCCATCCGGTCAGCCCAACTAGTTATCCCTATCTCATCCCATGACCTTCTGTCCTGGCAGGGTTTCACACCTATACCCCCAGCTCTTCTACATACTAGTTCCTATTGGTGTAGATATCAGACCCCATACTCTGTACAAGCCTTCCATAAACCCATTAATAGTCTTTGGCTCTACAGGTTCAGCAGGGTACACTGTTCCATGACTCAAACACCCTCCTTTTGAACATCCCTTTTTTAGCCATCCTCCTGCCAGCTTCCATTCATGTCCTGTCATTACTGACTCAATTCCTTTTGAATAGCTGCTCATAGTTCACCTTGTTTATTCCTCTTAGAAACCTGATGCTCAAGGCTGGCCTGGTGGTGCTGAGGGTTGAGGCGCTGGACACCACACCTCATGCCATGCTGGTGACCTGGGTTCGGGAATGAACTCAGGTCACTCAGGGGTCGGCCTGGGTGAGAAAGGATTGAGCATCCACAGACAGCTCTCCTTCTTTGATGGGAGGGGAGAATGTGCAGAGTGCTGTAGACTGACACCCAGCGGTGGTTGGCTGTCAGCTTAGGTACACTGCCTATAATGGGGAGGGCCCACATCCAGGGTGTTAGACTGCCTCTGCAGAGGTGGAGACAGTCACCCTGCCCGTTTCACATTTGAGGGCCCTGGCACATAAAACTGGAGGAAAAGACAGAGCTGACAGGCTCCATGATGGCTGGCAGTACATGCACTGACCCCAGCAATCTGGATGTTGGCTTCCAAGGGTGGAGGGAGGCCAGCACCCCTTGCCATCAGCCCTGTCACAGGGGGTAACCCATGGGGGATGGCTCGGTGGGATGGGTGTGGGGAAGCCTGGCCAGAGAGATGAGTCCCCTCGGGGGGGCAGCGCCACCTGCCCACTCTGAGGAAGAGCAGAAAAGTGTACATGGAAAAAAAAAAGAACCCTAATGCTCTCAATCATATCACCCTTTTCCTTTTTGTCCTCCAGAAATTATATGTTCAGGGCCTCCTGCACTCCTTATAGGGTCTGCCCTTTGTCATTTTGGTGACCTTTTGCTGTACTGACTCCAGTATATTTCTGTCCTTTCTCAGTTGTAGTCTCCAGCACTGGGCACAGTATTCCAGATGAGGCTGACCAGTGACTCATACAGGGGCAATATAAACTCCTTTCTACTGCTATTGAACCCCCTCTCAATGCACCCCAACATACTTGGCTAAACCAGGGTCCAAAAATGGACTTCCTGTACAGGAATAAGGCCTGTTTTCCTAACTCTAATTGTCTTCACATTGTGAGCACAATGTCAACACCTCTATTGGACTATGAGGACATACCGTATGATGGGGCAAACAAAAACTGTATTCTACAACAGGTTTACTTGTGTTTCACTAAACGCAACCCTTGATAGCCACCACTGTACACTATCTAGTAGACCAAATTGGCTGAATCTATATGAATGCAGATGTCATCATCTGGTACACCTTATGTACAAATTTACCACAGGTACCGTAAAGTGCTTTACTACTATACATCCTGGCCCTGGTACAGCCCAGACTAGTCCAGGAGGGGCTTAGATCTAGAGCAGGACAGAAATGTACAGTCCCACACATGAACACCACAGTGGGCTTCTTTGGCCCAATACGAGGATGGCACATTCAGCCCTGCTGGCAGCCTAGGCTCTTCTGTAATTGAGCAAGTGTGGAGACTCCATGGTATGCATGATTACACACTGTAGTAACCCATGATGTATGCTTATTAATTATTATAATGGGGTTTTGTTTATACATGCGAGACATACTTAGTAGGTAACTGTAATCTGTTACTGTCTAATACTGTAGCTGCATAGCAATTGCCTCTTCCCATGTAACGGAGAAGCAAAATGTTAAATACTATTGTAATTGTACTGAAATCTGTTTGTACTCAAATATAATGTATAAACTCTGCCTTCTTAAAACTGCAGCCAGACCTTGTTGTAATTGTAAATCACTGTAAATAAGACTAAATGATGTATTAGTTTTTCATAATTAACATTTTTATTATTTTCTTATTTTATTTTTGTTACCTCGAGGTGGGTGAATGGGGGGGGTGAGGCAATAACACACTGCCTCAATCAATCAATCTATCAATAAATCTTTATTTAACCAGGGTAAAGCACCTTTGAGCAAGCTTATTTGCAAGGCAGCCCTTGGGGCACACAAATGGGTAAGGCAGAACATACATCATATACAACAGTGCACAAGTAATTACAGATAATTGGCATGGTAGATACAAGGAGTACAGTGAGCACAACTAGAGAAGTACCTTGCAACCTTCCATTAGGTTACTGGTCAACATGATCAGGTGTGTATTAGACTGTAACTCTTTTTTACAGCTGTGGGCAGAGCCTACAGCAGTTTTGAGATCGATTGTATCTTACAAAAACGGCCGATCCGGAACCTTCCATTGGATTTTTGGAAGTATCCTTCTGAAAGTCCAACAGAGCTTGAAACACTCCATCACGATCGGCCACTATGGAATAACAGACACACTATATATATTTTTTTTTTTTTACAAATTATTTTACCAGGTGAGACACACTAATCTGAAAGCTTGTTTGCAGGTGCAACCTGGGAGCACAAGGAAGTTAAGTGACTTGCTCAGGGTCACACAGTATGCAAGTGGGGGCTGTGGGATTCAAACCCAGGTCTCCAGATTTGCAGCTCAGAGCCTTAAACCACTGCACCATACTGCCTCCATTTTGGCTGTTACTTCCACATTCTGGGGCAAGAACTGCGCATGTGCGACTTGCGTGCATGAGCAGTTCTGTTAGCGCCGCCATATTGTGAATGGCAGCATTCATTCACCATAACTATGCATGCACGAGTGCCACACATGTGCAGTTGCGTTGTCACCATAATCTTTTGGATGGCACTCTTCCCATACCCTCCCACTGCTCCTGTCCTCCCCACTCCCTCCAAGCACCAGCAACAAAGAGAACACCCTCCCACACCCTCCCACTGCTGCTATACTCCATGCTCCCTTCATTTCCCATCCCCACGCCAACATCGTGGTGCCCAATCCCTTTATCGGTTTTGTGTACCCTCCTCAACTCATGTGGCACACTGGGAGCCCACCCCAGTGTGCCCAAATGTATGTGGTCCTTGTGCCGATATTGGGGTGCTCAATCCCTGTATCAGTATTATGTGCCTCTCCCAACCATGTGGCACACTGGGAGCCCACCCCTGTGTGCCCAAATGTATGTTTTTTTTTCCATGCTGACATCGGGTGCCCAGTTCCCATGCTGACATCATATACCCCCCAATTCATATGGCACATTGAAAGCCCACCCCAGTGTGCCCAAATGTATGTTTTATTGTCCTGTAAATAAAGAAAACCATCCCAGATGTATTTTGCTTTTTTTTTCAGTAAAAAAGAAAATGGTCCCTCCCTCCTTCTCCCCAGTCCCCTTCCCCACCCTCCCACTGAGCACCCACCTCCCTTACCCCTACCCCATATTTACCTCCAGAGGATGGCGCTGTCACCTTCTCTGGATCAGGACACAGCTGCACTCTTCAAAGCCGAGCCACAAACTGAAGAATCAAAGGTAAGCATTCTATCCTGGCAGTCAATGGAGTTTTCAACTTATGCTGAGAAGTTAGCCATTTATGAGAATTTTGGCCCCAATTTTTCAACATGGGGTTCTTGGGACACTGCCTCATGAACACTGTCACTGCCACTGTCCTTTCGTCATTCGGCCCCAAAAGGTGATTTCGTGGTCACTGCATGGAATCACCTTTTGGGACCAATTAACTAAATGACAGTGCAACTGTTCATGAGGCGAGGTTCCAAAAAGCCCATAGTGCAAATTTGGTGAAAAAATTCCAAAACATGACTGCATTACGAGCGTGCATTGCACAGTTTCTATGCACACTCCTAATTTTGCCAATTTTTAATATTTTCACTCCAGATTTTCAACATTGCCATTTTTGCTCACCTCCTTATTAACAGTGGAGCTGTAATTTTTCATATCCTGTCCAAAATGTCTTTTCACACCTTTAGCAAAGAATGGCACTGCAAAGTCACCTTTTGAGACAAGTGAACAAAATGACACTGGCACTCTTCATGAGGTGGGGTCCCAAAAAGGCCATGTTGAAAATTTGGTGCAACACCTCCAAAAAATGGGCAAGTTACACCTGGGCATTCAATTTGACCAAAAAAAGGGCACAGCAATAGGGACAACTTTAGTTTAAATCTTCCCAGACTGCTGTACAGTGTCTCTGTAGGGTCAAATAGCTACTCAAACTAAAAATAATAATAATAGATTAGTCTGAAAAAAATTTTACCTCTCAAAAGCAAAGTAGCACTGCAAGCAATATGGGCATGAAACGTGCTGTAAAGAACTGCATTATGTCTGTTTTTCACTTTATGCTGGTCCAGGCAGATTGCATTAGCTACAAGAAATAATACTCGGCCTGCTTTATTCCCACACAATACAGTAGCTACAGGCATAGCACAAGGCCTTCTTTATGTCTGCACTATACAGAAGCTACAGGCATACTACAGGACCTTCTTTATGTCTGCACAATACAATAGATACAGGCATAGTACAGGGCCTGCTTTATGTATGTAAAGGCTGAATAAAGTAGCTACAGGCATACTACAGGCCTGGTGTTATGTCTGTACAGGCAGAATGCAGTAACTGCAGGCATACTACAGGGCCTGTTTTATGTCTGTACAGGCTGAATACAGTAGCTACAGGCATACTACAGGGCTGGTGTTATGTCTGTACAGGCAGAATACAGTAGCTACAGGCATAGTATATGGCCTGCTTTATGCCTATTCAGATACTGATGGAGCCAGATTTCATACCTCAGACATAAAACAGTGGAAAGCAGGGACTCAACAGATCATTTCTTTACAAGAGGGAGATTATCAGATAACAGGATATAAAATTGGGAAAAGTACAATTTACTTTGTTAATGGCAATAAATTATTAAACCACATGAGTAGTGAACACATTAAAGTACTGTACTGGTATGCATTTGCAAAACTTAAAGTAAATGATAATAAATAAAGCAGTGGAGCAATGGGTGTGGGGTACACTGGCTATGGAAAAGTAATGTTCCAATCAAAACTGGTGTGATTGGCTAGGATAGTAATGGGGAAGAGAGAGATGCACAAATAGGAAATTAGGAAAACTTCTGCAGTACAAATTAGGTACTCTGGTTATGGCACCACATAAACAGGGGGTTCCCCAAGCAACTACAGGGATACTGGTATCTAAAACTGGTGATGTCCTACTTTCAAGCAAATACACAGAATAATAAAAAGAGTAAGGGAAAGCTAGAAAAATATATACAATTTATTCACTAAAAATGTGTTGACTTTGGAGAGGCCTGTTCATCCAGCACTCATTTTCAGGTGTGACCCATGGTAGGGGTTACATAGGGATAAACAGTAAATAATAAAATGTGGAATGCCAGGAAAAACATATAAACAATAAAGTACAATAAGTAGGAAATGTGAAATGTAAGCTGAATTGCATCTAAGATTACATTTTTTTAAATATTTTATTTAAAGATTTTATCAAGGCACCAGCTTCTTTTTAAAGGACTTACTAGAAACCATTGACTTGCATTTCCTACATTCCATCTCCAGGACATCTAGAAATGAGCTTTGGCTAGGTGTGTGTATCTGTCTCAGTCATCAGATATTCAGTAAAAATGAATAGAAGTACTTCTCCCAATGATGAGAAGTCAAAGCTGGATGTACACCTTAAATGTACACCCTGGAAGAGAGGAGGGAGAGGTTGGGCATGATAGAGACCTATAGATATTTCACAAGGGGGTGAATAAGATACAGGAAGGGAGTATTTTTCAAAGGAGAAGGGGCACAGGAATGAGGGGGCACACAATGAAGCTGGAATGGGGGAATTTAGGAGGGATATGAGGAAGTACTTCTTCACCGAAATATTAGCCGATGCCTGGAACAGTTTTCCAGCATAGGAAGTGGGGGTACAAACAGTGGTGAGCTTTAAGCATGCATGGGATAAACACAAGGGAATCTTAATAGGAAAGTGGGGATTGGGTGGCAGCTGGAGATCAGGTAGGGTCTAGGGTGTTAGTATAGGTAGGGAAAAATCGTCAGACTAGGTGGGCCAAGAAGTAGTTATCTTTCGATAAATTCTGTGTTTCTATATTTCTTACTGTAGGCCTCACTACAGTGGGAGCAGCCACTTATGATGACTCCTGGGTCTCTTTTTATGGCAGTGGGTGGAGCCTATAGCCATATTGCATTTATCAAAACCACTATACATAACATTATGAAAACCTATGTTAAACAAGTTAATAAATATAATAAATATGGACGAAAACTCAGATGGCTAAATAAAAGCCTTACCAAGTTAAAAAAAAAAGGAAAACAAAGCATATGGACAGTACATTATGAAGAAAACAGAATCAAATTGGTTAAAATTTAAGCAAATTCAAAAAAAGTAAGAACAAAATAAATAAAGCAAAAAAGGAGTATGAATTACATCTAGCAAAAACTGCATCAAAATCTAATGGTAAACAGTTTTTCAGCTATATTAACTCATTGAAAAAGAGTAAAGGGGAATTAACTTCAATTACAGTTAATGATATTGTTACTACAGAGCCAATGGAGACTACAAATTCATTCAATAACAATTTTTGCTCTGTATATGCCGAACAGACTGTACAAAGTATACAAAAAGATTATGGGATAATGGAAGAAAAACAAAGCTTCTCAAAAGAAGAAATAATTACAGTTATTGAAAAATTAAAAGATCATAACGCCCCATGGAATGGATAATATATCTTCAATCATGCTTAAAATTACAAAAGAATATATTTGATTACCCTTAAAAATACTGTATGAAAAAACACTGAACACTGGGAATTCACCCAAAGAAAGGAAAAAATCTAAGGTCACCCCTGTTCATAAAGGTGGCAGCAAAATATTGTCTCTAATTATAGACCAATAAGTCTTACATCAATACTGTGTAAAATACTGGAAACCCTTGAAAAAGATAGAATAAATCAATATATTAACAACCGATCCATTGTTTGATCAAAATCAGCATGGTTTTAAAAAAGGGGTATTCATGTGCAACAAACCTGGTTGCTTTTTATAATCACCTTAGAAAAATGAGGGATAATGGTGTCCCTGTTGATGTACTTCTGCTTGATCTGAGCAAGGCTTTTGATAGAGTTCCATATTGGGCAATACATCAAAAACTGAAAAAGTATAAAATAAATAATTTTATTGTTAGGTGGATTGACGATTGGCTCTATGATGGATCCCAAGTAGTCTCAGTTCAGGGTCACCAGTCTATTGAGGATCAGCTGGCAAGTAAAGTGCTGCATGGATCTGTGATTGGACCTGTGATATTTCAGATTTTTATGGCAGATTTAGATGATAATATCAGTAGCATTAGTATGAAATATGCTGACAACACCAAACTTTGTGGCCCTTGTAAAAACACTGATCAAATTCAGACTTTACAAAATGATATTGATGCAATAAGTGGGTGGGTAAAGAAATGGGGATGCAACTCAACATTCAGAAATGTTGTGTTTTACATATAGGTAGACACAATCCTAATTATGTTTATTATTTGGACGGGGTACCAATTGAACAAAAGTCACCAAAAAGGATCTCAGGATAATTGTCAACAATAAATTAAATTTTAAAGCACAAAAAACATCTGTCATAGCCAAAGCAAATAGGTTAATAGTAGCAATCAAAAGAAATATTAAGAGCAAAAAATCTGAAGTACTATTCCCACTATAAATTTCATATGTGAGACCTATCTTGGATTACGGATCCCAGATATGGTCCCCATACAAAATAACAGAAATTAATAAATTGGAAAAAAATACAAAGAAGATATACCAAATCAATAACTATGTTAAAACGGCACTCGTATGAAGATCGATTAGGTAGATTAGGGCTGCACAGCCTGGAGATTAGAAGTCAGTGAGGTGATCTATTGTTTCTTTTTGATATACTAAATAACCCTTTATTAATACTAGACCTAGAAATTGAATTTAAGAACGATCAGTTGAACACCAGAGGACATCCATTACAGATTAAGAATGAGAGATTTAAAAGTAAAGACAGAAAATATTTGTATACTCTATGAACAATTTTGCTCTGGAATACATTACCTTTTAAGGTTATTTCAAGTATCACAAAGGATAATTTCAAAAAAAATCTTCATGATTATATTTCTATTAATGGGACCCTTAATTACTACAAATTGTCCTAATAGGAGCTATCATGGGCTATGCCTTTTTTTGCTCCTGATGAACTTAGTGAACTTAGTGATATCACTTTAGCTTGAAAAGGGGTTTCCGTGGAACACATTTTTTAGTAGTTTTCAGTGTATTCTTCCAAAACATGGCAAATCCCTATGGCAGTTAAAAAATACTCTCTTCTTTCTTTTTAGAAGGCTCTGAGAACAAATGTGCACACTTTTCATACAAATCTGTGTACACCTTCCAAACAAATCTAAATATCTTTAAAACTATTCAAGGTGCACAAAACAACCAGTGTGAAAGCTGTTCAGGGCAAAAAGACCTTTCACATGAGGGTAGTCACTAATCTGAATTCTTTATAGTTTGTATAATATGGTCTTCCAAACAGCCTCATTTTTTTTCTCTCTGAGTGAACACAGTAGGAGTCATGCCAAACAAATGTAAATATCTCAGAAAGTATACAAGTTACCAAAACACAACCAAAATAAAAGTTGTTCAGGACAAAATGACCTTTCAAATGAGAGTAGTCAATAATCTGAATGCATTAAATTATTTTAAATATAGCCATCCAAAATGTGAATATTGTGAAGAAAAATGAAAATTCAGGTACTCAGATGGCCATAGTTTAAAAAATATTATTAGTACAGTTTAATGAATAGGCTCATTAGAAAGGTATTATTGTCCTGAATAACTTTCATGTGATGGTTTATGTGTAAAGTGCATACTTTTAGAGATATTTACATTTGTTTGGCATAACTCTTATGAAAAATGAAAATTAAGGTGATCAGATGGCCATGGTTTAAAAAATATAATTAGTGCAGCTTAATGAATAGGTTCATTTGAAAGGTCTTTTTGTCCTGAACAATTTTCATACTGTTTTTTATCTGTAACATGTAAACTTTTTAGAGATATATACATTTGTTTAGCATAACTCCTATTGCACTTCAAAACAGCCTCAGTTGGGGGCATGGCCTAGCCCTGATCCATACTGGATCACATAGAGAGATAGCTCTTGCAACACAGGGATAAATCTGACATTAGCCATCACTAAGACCCTCTATTTCTGCCAGAATGTTTATCGTAGCAGAGAGGAATCTCCTGGGCATAATTTTGGGGACTTTTCTTGCAAGTTCTCTTGTGGAAATCACTCATCTTTTCCCTCGGAAGGTGGATTTGCAGTGCAGCCTACAATATGCAGCCTTCTGCAGAATCATCGAGAACTGAAGCAATGTTCAGCCAGCTTATGACCCAAATAACACAACTCACAATTGCAGTCAATGCCATTATGCAAACTTTGCAAGGGATTGAAGTTAGGCTTTTCCACAATGAAAGACAAATATTCTCCCATGATGCAGCTCTTCATGAAATGACTGCTACTCTGAGAGAACAGGCCAAGCTTATCCACACACTACAAAATAAAGTAGATGACCTGGAAAATCACAGCTGTCAAAACAATATATTGCCTTTCCAGAAGGTGCAGAACAGAAATCAGCCATTGACTTCTTACAGTCAATCCTCCCGAAGCTACTCAAACTACCAACTGATTTTCACCCTCAGATAGAATGGGCGCATCGCTCACTTGCCCCGGTACCAAGGCCTGGAGCAAGGCCTAGACCCCTGCTTGCCAGATTTTTGGATTTTAGGCAAAAATAATCTATTATGGCTGCTGCTCGAACTGTGGGGGAAATTATTTGGCAAGGGCATCATATCCAGCTCTATCAGGACTATTCTAAAGAACTCTCCGATCGCCATAAGGAATATGCCCAGGTACGGATACTGTTACAAAAACTAAACTACTTTTACTTACTGTGGTATTCAGCGACCATGCGGATTATGCACAATGGGTCTTCCCTTCTGTTTGAGACCCCAGAGAGCTTGATGGACATCCTGCGGGCTAGACACCCTGCAGAGTTTCTGGACCCTAACAATCAGAGTGAGCAAATACAACACTCTCCCTCTCCCTCTCCGTCTGCAGTGAATATTTCCTCAGTTCCTAAACAAGACATACCTGAGTCTGGCGTGCAGATTTTTGACACATCGCTACCATTGAGGCCAAGGAAATGGCAACCATCTCATCTTCATGATTGACAACAACATCCTACTGAAAGACCCAGCTCCCCGAGCCAGCAGGCGATGGCTCACTCAGACCAACTTTCAGATCAACAAGATCCCATAGATCTGCAGACTTTCTTCTCACCCAACCCATTTGCCATTCTACAACCAGAACTGCAGGACTCAGATACTGCACAAGGGATTTCAGAAGGGGCAGAGATGGACATGTGTGGGTCGACATCCTCAAGACCTATGCTCTCCATGTCTCAAAGCAAATCCTGGGCTGACATTGCTGCTGCATCCCCAGATCTTGCAGCCATCCTTCCCACTGCGAACTCACGAGATGGAACTCTCGATGCTACAATTGGTCTTCCAAGACCTGGCTCAGAATCCCCAGACTGAGGACATGTTTCAAACTGTATGGTACCAGTTTAATATGAGGGGTTCAGTATGTAATAAGGGAAAGAGAACCTCCTTTTTTTTTTGTTTGGTTCTCCCTCTATGTGTTAACTTCTCATCCCTTGGCTTACCATGGAATCTAAATTGCTGGGAGTATTAAGCTCAGCTCTCCCTATCCCTTGTCTATCAGCTGGGAATATAGGAATATTGTAACTCCTTTCAGGACATGCTTTTGAGGATATCCTGCTATGTGCTTAGGGACCCAAGGTCCTAGGGGAATTCCTCTCATATGTCCTCAGGATGGTCTTAGCTCTAACTGTATTTTTACACCCCATAGTATGGACAAGCTGTTCTTTTTTTTTTATTTGTTTAAACAGGTATAGCACACTAAGCTGGAAGCTTTTTTATAGGAGCAAGCTGGGAGCACAAGGAGGTTAAGTGACTTGCTCAGGGTCACACAGTATGCAAGTGGAAGCTGTGGGATTCAAACCCAGGTCTGGTCTGCTGGATGTCACCAGATTTGCAGCTCAGAGCCTTAGACCACTGCACTATACTGCCTCCCTTCTGGAGGGTATTTTCTCCTGTCCTGATCCCAGGCCAACCCCCACAGATACCAAAGGAGGTCTTGTGACTTCGGTCAGTGACATATTACCTTTGAGACTCCTAATGGCTGTGGACAGGCTGATATGTGTATATAGTTGGTTAAATGTTATCAATCAATATTATGTTTTACAAGTTGAAATTTTTATAGGTTTTTCCAGATCGTGATTAGTACATGCTTGGGGGATTGTGTGTGTATTTGGGGTCCCTTGCTGGTGGTGTTTAAATTGATTATAACAGATTTTATGGTTCAGATGATATGGGGCAGATCTTCACTCTCAGTCTCTATTAGGTTCTATAGCTCATTCCCTTCTAAATCAGACCTCCCACTTCTAGACTATGGCTGACATTCGCTATATCACCTGGAACGTACGGGGCCTTAATACCCCTATGAAGCATCCTCAGGTGCTAAATCATTTCAAGAGACTGGGTGTGCAGGTAGCCCTACTACAAGAGTCTAAGTTGAAAAAGTTGGACCATGACAGGTTTAAAAGGTCTTGGGTGGCACAAGTTGTTTCTTCTTCAGCCTCCACCTGCAAATGGGGGTAGCTATTTTATTTCACAAATCCCTTCAGTGGACACAACTAAAAGTGCAGTGAGATAGAGATGGCAGATGGGTGACAGCTTTGATAGATACTCTGACAGGTACCCTAGTGATAGCTAATGTGTATGGCCCTAATGACGACCAGCCTGAAGTGTTTCACTCACTGGCCCAAGCTATTAGCTCCTTAGCCTCTCCACAGGTCCCTATAATCTTAGGGGGTGATTTCAATCTGCCCCTGGACCATTTTCTAGATCACACATCTGCCTGCCCAGATTATCATCAGAAATGTCACCTCTCACTGCAGCAGCTGATCACAGATATGGGGTTACAAGACCCCCTGGCGCATTCTGCATCCGCAGGACAACGATTATACATTATTTTCTCCGGTGCACAACTCCCACTGTCAGCTGGACTACTGGCTTGTATCTCCTTCTATTATGAACAGCACCAATGATGCTGTAATTCATCCAATTATCATATCAGATCATGCTCCTGTACAACTTCACACGCTAAGTAGTCCCTCAGCCCCTAGATCCCCGAGCTGGCATTTGGACCTGCTTCTCTTGAGGGACCATAACTTCCCTCAATGGTTTTGGATACAGGTCACTAATTTTCTACAAGATCATGCTACAATGGAGGTCCCCCAACAATGGTTTGGGAGGCACTGAAAGCCACCATATGAGGCGCTATCATGGGATATTCGGGCATATCGCAGGCGGCAGAGAGAACACCAGCTTAAAACATTGGAATCCCATCTTATAGAACTCAAGACCAAATTTAAAAGTATGTCACACACTTCCTTACATTCCCCAATAGGCAAGGAAATCACTAAAATCCATTATCAAGTACAGGACCTACTTGTCAGGAAAGCTTAATTGGCCTTTCTCAGACTACGGCATAAATACCGGGAGGGGGGAAAGAAGGCTGGGAAAGAACTAGCCTACAGACTCTGGAAACGGAGGGCCAAGAGCCATATTCCCAGACTCAAAGCCCAGTGCAAGTTCAACCAGAATGCATAAATGAAATGATGACAGATTTCTATAAACAGCTATATTCTTCCTCTGGCACTTTTAATGTTGCACAGGTATGAACTTTTCTGACATCTATACCTACCTGTCATCTAACTCCTCAGCAAGCTGCTACCTTGGAATCTCCCATTACCCCTCAAGAGGTCACAGATGCACTTCGCAATTTAAATCATGGGAAGGCCCCTGGTGGGGATGGATTCCCCCTGAAATGTGGAGCCTAGTTGCACCACTGATCTCCCCCCTACTTAGTGACATTTTTAATTTGGCCCTTAGTTCAGGATCCCTCCCCCATCCCTTCGGGAGGCGATCATTACTGTATTTCTCCCCAAACAAAGAAAGATGCCACTTTACCATCCAGCTATCACCCTATTTCACATATCAATTCAGATAGTAAGATTCTTTCAAAAATTCTGGCTACCAGGTTAAACCCCTTGCTTCCCCACCTTATACATCCTTCCCAAGTTGTTTTTTTCCTGGGTCGGCTCAGCAGAGATCATATATGTTCCCTTATAAATATTGTATATCAGGCCAGTAACTTCCCGGCACCAGCCGCTGCAGTAGCAATAGATTTTGAGAAGGCATTTGATTCTCTCAAATGGCAGTACCTTCAACAGGTGTCAGAAGCCATGGGCTTTGGTCACAATTTTAGAAGCTGGGCGACGGCTCTGTATCACAACCCTTTGGCTCGGGTTCTCACCAACTCTGCTCTGTCTGCACCCTTCCCTCTGGGGCAGGGCACAAGTCAGGGCTGCCCCCTTTCTCCCTTACTTTTCATAATAGCAGTGGAGCCACTTGCAATTACCATATGCCACTCTTCAGCCATAACAGGTTTTCCCTTTGGCGATATCACTTTCCCCACATTTATGTATGCAGATGATTTGTTAGTCCCATTAGTGGGCGTCACTACTTCCCTCCCTGCTCTGCTTTCCCTCCATGCAGATTTTCCAAGCTACTCTGGCCTAAAAATCAACAGGTCTAAAACAGAAGTACTCCCCCTCAATAGCTTGTGCACTTTAGATCAGGTAGCCCATCTCGGCCTTCATTGGGCCCCAAATTCCCTTGTGCATCTAGGGATACAGCTCACAGTAGATCTTACTAAAATATGGGATCTGAACCTTAAACGCCTTCTTGAAGATATCAAGAATGAATTTGTGCGCTGGCGTGGTCTTCAGCTTACACTAGCAGGTAAAATATCCGTGATCAAAATGGTGGTAGCCCCTAAACTTTTATATATCATCTCACATATACCATTTACACAACCGGCCTCATGGGTTAAAGCCATAGACCAGGCCATTTCCAATTTTATTTGGGAAGGCACCAAACCCCGTTACAGTATAAAGAAACTTAGAGCCCATTGGTCACAGGGAGGCTGGGGTCTTCCTTGGCTGGAAGGGTATAAATGGGCCTTCACTGCTACTCAGATCCTAAACTGGTTCCTCCCATAGACATCTGAGCGACCACAATGGATACACATGGAGGCGTATATGGCCCAGACCCAATCCCTAGCAGTTTTACTTTACAATCCCCTTCCCAAACAGTTGTCCTCCTGCCAAACAATAGCAGACTCAGAACTGACATGGCATTTAGTGGAAAAGAAATTGGAGGCAGATTTATGCCCCCTTCTGGCTTCCCCTATATGGGGAACATGCTCATAAAAGTGGATGGCAAACCTTTGCACTGGCCCCATTGGCAGAGTAAAGTAATTTTTACACTAAAGGGCTTGATGACAGATGACAGTCTCACTATCAAAACATTTTAAAAATTAGATCAGGAGTTCCACTTAGGTAAGCAGGCCTTTTAGCAGTACTTACAGCTCAGAAGCTTGGTTTTAGCTTATATTAAACAACACCACACGACAAATATAGCAAGGTCCCATTTGTTAATTAAATGGCTGACCTATAAAAAGGGTAAAGCCAGTCTTATATATGCCAATCTTATGAATCATCTCCCTGCACAATCAGCTCAAGCTAAAGGTAAATGGGAGCAAGCTCTTCAACAATCCATTTCGGATGCCCAATGGAAGCTATGGTGGAAATATGCTCATTCTATGTATTCAGATATGAGTAGTAAACGTATGCAAAACAAGATACTGTCACATTGGTATCGCACTCCTGTTGTCTTGTACAGAATGCATCTCATGGACAACAGTCATTGCTGGTGATGTCTTTTGGGAGAGGGAGACCTTTTGCACATACTTTGGCTTTGCCCACTTCTCATTCCATTCTGGATGGCTGTCTTGGGTCTGGCTCAACAGGCCTCAGACTCTGCTCTGACTCTAGATACCCTAGTTTGGATTTTGGGCCTTCCTTCTGTGCTGAGGGCTTTCACTCATCAACAGCACAGATGGCTGACACTTCTTAGCCTCCAAGCTAAGAGGTTTATCCTCTGTAGTTGGAGAACCACAGAGGTACCCACCATCTCTGAATTATATAACGCCCTTTATAATGTAGCAGTACTGGATCATCAGTCCCACTTAGTTACCAACACTCTCTCACAATATTATCTTACCTGGGCCCCTTACTTAGCTTATCTCTCCCCACATGCAGAGATTTCCCTGTGGAATGATCTGGACCAACATAGTAGATACAACAGTTGGAAATGGTTTGAAATCCCAAAACCCACCCCCTTCCTGTAAGGGCTGTTATCTTTTCTCCTTATAGGTTAAGAATTCAGATCTGGACCTTAAGGTTGCTAGTATTTTGTTATTATGTCTGTACTTTTCAGGCTTTTTCAATTATCAGGAGACACTTACGTATTATGCCCATATTAGACAGCTTAACTAATCTAGATGCGGTGGTAATCATGCAATTTCTCATACTTTTCTTTTTTGGGGGGGGGGGCACAATACCACAATACAACTCACTGTATAATTTCTTACTGTATCATTATTTAGCAATGGCCTTTTCTATAGGCTAGACTTTGTCAATTATATAATGACACTGCAGTCAATGTGCATGTATATGTGTCATGTTGTATCTTCTTTATATACCTGGCTATGTCTGATATTATCTTTCAAACTTAATTAAAATTATTAACTAGAAAACAGCCTCAGTTTTGCAAATTACTATGCCATTTAAGAGAAATTCTAAACCAGACCACCTTGTTCATCTCTGGTCATGCCTAATTTAAAGTAGACAGGAATTGATTACTTATGTGCAGTTGTTTGAAATGTCTCTATTTTCCTAAATTACATTTATACTTCTAAAGCAGTGGTTGTCAACTGGGGGTCTGCGGCCCAAATGGGGTCTGTGAGCACCTGCCATGGGGTCCATGAAGCTGTGTATTTAAATGGTAGCACAGTGAAATGCCCTAAATCGGAACTGCGAGTAAGCTGTTTTGAATTCCCCAGTCAAACGCTCAGTCGCAACCACAAGTAAGCCATTAAGCAGTATTGATCAAACATTTAAGTTGCTAGACCAACATTCGTGACTTGTCCTTAAATCATTTGATGGTGGTGTGTAATTAAATGAACTGACTAGTTGAATGTGAGTAAATGCAAGTAAGGTAGGAACTGCTGTAATTGCTGCTGATCTGCACTATTGTGTTCTTAATTAGCTTAACTTCACACAGACATGCAATGTTTAAGAGTTCATGAGTCCATGAGTCTAATGTTTAATGTTTAATTCAAGCCATTAATAGATTGTAATGCGTAGCCTACCCAGTTGTTTTAAGTGAAATCTCTTGCCATATCATTATTTGCTGCTTGGCCTATCTACTTATGCAGTCTCTCCTTTCCTCACTGCCGATCACAGCTCCATGCTGCTCACTTACTCCTGTTTCTTTGGTTCACTGCACCGGACCTGTCTCTGCACTCTTCAGGTTTAGCAGCTCATGTGTGACATAATTTTCATTTATCCATTCGCAGCATAAGTCCTGTTTGCCTCTACAGTGCCTTAACATTAAGCCAGCTACTGTTCCTGTCTGATTTCTCTCAACTCACGGAATCATAGAATTACTTGGCTTGGTAAGCATGTATTCTACTACAGCTCTATTCAGGCTATTTTGTGATTTTGTGATTCTAAATGCAGGTTTGCAATGTTTGTAGCAAGTTGCTCAGTCAGTTCAGTAGTAATTACTGAGTTGTTCAGTATGTTGCTCAGTCAGTTCAACCACGGACAATGTCTGTTAATGTTGCTAGTTATTGCTCAGTTGCTCTGTTGCTCAGTAAGTTGCTACTTTATGCAGTATAATTCAGGTTATTCAGTGGCAGATAATAATGTCTTGTGGTGCTCAGTTAGGTCCCCCCCCCCCGAGTGTTAAGCTTTTAAGACTATGTTCATTGTATCAAACTCAAGTATCACACTAGTTCCATTTGTATGGACATTTAAGTGTACTTGTGTACTTGTGCACTTTGCTGATTATGATATGTTTTTTATATTTTTATTTAAATAAACCATAATATTGTTTTCTAATATTGATTTTCTGTCATTATTATTCAGTTATTATTGACTTTAAGATAATGCTATATACATGCTGTTGGGTACAAAACTTGTGCTAACGCGGTACTAAATGCTTAGCTATATATACAGATTTTTGAGAGGGGGTTCCCGACATTGCTGATAGTTTGCCAGGAGGTCCCCAGACCAAAAAAGGTTGACAACCACTGCTCTAAAGGATCCCTATTTAACTGTGCCTGAATAAAAGCTGAAGCTGTCAGTTGTGTTTTGTATTGTTTTCTTTGTATGGACAACATTCTATGCAGTTCCTTTTATGGAAACAAGAATTTGAAGTTTTGACTATGTCACTTCATGGTTTCAGAACCAATGGCACTATATTAATAAGTTCCTACTAAAATTTATGAAACTGTGAAGCCACAGAAAAACTTGTTGCTGTATTGGTCCTTGTAACACAAGATCCACAGAAACAGCTGATATGATAACTTTTATTGGACCAACAGAGTTGTTACAAAAGAACACAGGTAATTTTAGGTTTTGGATTACACAGAATCCTTCATCAGAAAACACCGGCAGTTGTTTTAGAAGAACATACTTTCTCAAACCCTGATCACAAAAAAAAAAGATGAAAAGTTGTTAAAGCATACCGATATAAAGACAGCAAAAGTTCCACCAAAAGAAAGCTATCCCAAGGTCAAATGACACTGACTTTAAAGTTCACTCCCTGAGAAAAGCTATAAACCAGCAGAAGCTTCATTTTAAAACCCTCGGTGCATGTCTGTGCTAGCATTAGTAAACGACAATGATTAAAAACCACAAGGAAAAATAAGCTTAAAAAACAGCTGACAACTTCAGGAGAACTTTAACAAAACATAATATTTAGATAAAGTTCAGTTTGTATTTCACATTAGTTCTTTATTCCTCCTCCCCATTATTTATTGCTGGGGTCATTTGCATGAAAACAGAATTTTTGCTCCTAAAGAGTTCACCTATTTCTGTTGCTGTCTCCCCACCTGAGGTCATAATGCACTGATTGTGACGTCACAGTTACTCTCATAGCAACAGATTGTGATTTCACAACACAGCATTATTGACTTGAAGTAGGGAGTAAGCTACAGAGGCAGATTAACTTTAAAGTAACTGTAAGTGATAAAAATCATGTATTTCTGCATGTTTCCTCAGTAATAAATAATGGGGAAGAGAAATCTAGAATATATATGGAATACAGTCAGAATTATACCTACTTATTATGTTTTTCAAAGTTTTCTTTCGGGCATCAGCAACTCTTTCAATAATAAATAGTAAATAATGTTAAAAGTCTTATACATATGAAAATATCTATCTGTTAAGTGAAAAATAGGTTAGAAGACAACCTGCCCTAGTGTAAATTAAGCATTCACCAGCTGTTTTACACACAGTGGTGTCAATCAAATTTTACACAGTGTATTGTTCAGATAAATTTTCCTTAAACTCTGTGTACAGTAAGTCCATATTACTCATAAATAGTCGAACTTGGTTCTGTGTGATAATGGTGATCGCAGAATAACGATCGCCATTAGGGTGAGTGTACATCGCCAAAATTAAATTTTGGCAATGCACACTCACGGTGAACAGCAAGAAGGTACCCAAAATCTATGGGTTTCCTTTTAATGCAGGGGGCTGCACCCCCTCACACCCCTCTACTAAAGGATTCTCAACTCCAGGGGGGTGCATGTGGGGGGGGAATACTTACAAAAAAACAAGCCACCTGCCGCGAAAAAAAAAGAACAGCGCTGTGCTGAACCTGAACCCTGCACCTCCCAAACAACGACCCTCTCCACTTTGCTAGCAGATCAGCTTGGCAGTTGCCCACCACACCCCCTCCCACATACCTTCCCTCCCCTTCCTCCCCCCCACATGTGCATGCCCAAATACATGCGTACACTTCCCATCCCTCTTCCTCACCCACCCAGGTAACTTATCACTACCCTGCCTGGCAGCCCTGAACAGAGGCACAGTAATTGAGTCACCATTTTTGTAAGCACTCAATTATGATTGTCATGTTCACTAGATACCATCAAACCTATACTGTCTTAAACATGATATATCTGCAATTCTGTAACAAGTGACTAGTGTATGTGTATATTCAAAATCCAAAACCTAATACAGACCCCCCTTGTAATTGAGATACTGTTACCCAAATATGTCCATGTATTAATATGTGTCCATATGTACCTAATCTGCTGTTGTATTAAATAACAGTTCTATCAATCTAAAACCAAAACAAAACACAACTGACAGCTTCAGCTTTTATTCAGGTACAGTTAAATAGGGATTTCAAACATCTATGCATAAGTAATCAATTCATGTCTCCTTTAACTCATTCAGATCCATTGTGTGTTTAGAACATTGGAGACAGAACTCCAAACTGCTTTTCATTGAGAATCTTCCTAAGGCACTGTGCAGAATTCTTAGCAAATGTGTACACATTCCAAACAAATTAAAATATATTTAAAACTATTCCAGGTGCACAAAAACAACCAGTCTGAAAGTTGTTCAGGACAAAAAGACATTTCAAATTAGGGTAATCACCAATCTGAATTCCTCATAGTTTGTAAAATATGGTCATCTTATTACCTGTATTTCCATTTTTTTTGCAGTTAATCTTTTTATTGTAATTATTGTGATTATACATACAAATACACTACATTCTCCAATATGCACTTACATAAATTCTTAATGGGAGAAGGAAGTATTATACAATGATATTAAAGGGGAAAACAAATGTTAAGAAAACAATATGTAGTAGTACAATCTGTATGATAGAGAGAAAATATGGCAATTTATGATTCAAGGGGTAAAAGGAGTAGATACAAGCAAGAAATATCAGCAGTTGTGATTGTACCTCTATTATGCTGTAATTTAATACAAGTATGTGTAAAATTGTATAAAGGAAGAAAATAAAAAGAGAAAAATATCTAAGAAAATAAACAAGAATGAAGAGGGAAAGGAAAGAAGAAAAGGAAATAAAAAGATAGAGAGGAGATGAAAAAGGAACAAAAGAGCTAGAAGCGAGATTCCAATGTGAACATATAATAACCCAGGGATTAAGTGACGTAATGTGTAGACGTGTTTAGATATTTAAAATAGTCCTGCCAGCATTTATTATATAAATTAAGTCAGTCAGAGACTAAGTATGACATACAATCAAGGATGGCGTATTGAGATAGTTGTTTGAGAATATCCGGGAGGGTGGAAATGATGTTGGATCTCCAATGCATTAGTATAAGGCATTTAACTTGATGGAATAGTAGGGATAATCAGGCTTGCCAATTAAAGGCAAGCTAGTTTGTCTAATGCCCCCCTGCCAGAAAAACAAAGGGGGGAAGGGATAGGAAAGTAAGAAAGGGGCGGGGGATGGGATGTCAGAGAGGGTGTCAGAGAGGGTCAAATGACTAGGGACAGGAGAGCTTCCCAATTGTTCAAGGGGAGGGGCCAGAGAGGGGGGGCTGAGAGGTGGGGCCTGCTTGGGCTATGTAAGAGCCTGCAGAGCTTTTGGTCTCCCTCTTTTTTGCTGGGATAATGTTTCCCCACCCACCCTGCACTAAGTAGAGAGGTTTTTCCGCTGGCTGGCACTGCACGGGAAGTTGAGGGTATAAAATGCGGTCCCCGTTGGATCCCGAAGCAGGGTTGGGGAGCTGCAGGAGGTCAGCCTATGGTCCTGGGGGCTGGCAGGGGCCCTGGGGGTGGGCAACAGGTAGCCCACAAAAAGGGTAAAAAGGACAAGAAAAGGGAAAAGGGGAAACAAAAGGGAGAAAGATAAAGGAGGAACAAAAGGGAGAAAGAAAGGGGGTCAGGCGAGGGGGAGGGGGTAGGCAGCATGGGCTGGGGGCAGAGGAACCCAGGCATGGAAGTAAAGGGGGGAAGGGATAGATACTAGGTGCTGGATCATGTGTCCAGACCTAGTGGGGTATGGACCAGGAACAGATCTTGTGCGGGTTGGGCCCGGGTAAGTGGGGGTACCTGCTAGTGGTACTAAGTGGTGGTGGTACCAAGGGAGGTACCTAGTGGTGGTACCTTGTTCTGGTGAGGATGGGGGGGCCGGATCAGATGGTGTCTGACCCCAAAGTGCTACAAGCAAGGAGGAGAGGATTAAGTCAGCAGAAGGTTTCCAGAAAGAAGAAACTGAATGAATTATTGTAGTGGAACTGTACTGTACTGTACTGTACTGTATACTGTTGAAACTGAAGTTGGGATGTAAATATAACTTGCGTGCCTTTTATTAATATTGCCAGCATGCATCCAACAGAAATAGTTGTGGAGAGATTTATTTCTGGCAGGGGGATCAGAGGACAACCACCTATTCTGAGAATGGGATATTTTGTATGAATGAGCACTGAAAATACCAAGTATGCAATGTTTTGGATCTAGTGCAAAGGGTAGACCAATCACTTTCATTGCAAAGAAATGAATACGATGCCAAAGATTGTGTATGGGAGGACAATGCCATAAAATATGTACCAAATTGCCATTGGAGGAGTTACAGCGCCAACATTTATTGTTGTTCATTAAGCCCATTTTTTGCAAAATCTTAGGAGTTCTGTACCATAGATGGGTATTTCCATTTTTGTTTTGCAAAATTCACATTTCTGATGTCAATTTAAAAAAAAAATGAAGAATTTAGATTAGTGACTACCCTCTTTTGAAAATATCAGTGTCAGTGGAAGCTCAGAAGGCTGTGGGTTCTATCCCCACTCCAGGCACTTGGGTTACATTCTAATACTGACACTGTAGTGCAGCATGAGGGGGGTGTTGCACTCCTGAGGTGCCATCTTTTGAATGAGATGTTAAACTGAGGTCCCATCTGCCTGTTCTGGTGGATGTTAAGGATCATATGGCACTTCTTGAAAAGAGTAGGGGAATTTTTTATTCAAACTGAAAAGATTATTCATACAATACTTAAATAGAAATGGTATAAAGAAAAGTTCAAAAACATTAAAGTCAATAAGTATTAAGGCACACATTCCCCTTTTAAAAAAAAGAATAATGCAAAACTATAATAAATTCTAAAAACAGAACAAAAGATCCCAAAGCAAATAAGTATTATTGCATCCCCCCAAATAAGAAAAGAGTAGGGGACTTTTATATTTAAACTGTAAAAAATGAAAATACAATACATATTAATGGTGAAAACTGAAACATAGATGCATCAGCACAAGGCAAGCAAAAATAGTACATCATATCATCCCCAAATTCCAGTTCCTGAGAAGAAAAATCACATTCAGTCCAAAAACAAGATGTCAATCTAATGATAA
The DNA here is from genome assembly GCA_016271365.2 of Neoceratodus forsteri. Taxonomy (NCBI): domain Eukaryota; kingdom Metazoa; phylum Chordata; order Ceratodontiformes; family Ceratodontidae; genus Neoceratodus; species Neoceratodus forsteri. The sequence goes on along the minus strand of CM057454.1, from coordinate 645,047,354 downwards.
CATGCACCCCTCTCCCACCCACCCACCCCTTTAAGAATATTAAGGAGCATGTGCTATATAACATTCCACCAGAAAAATTCACATGTGATTTGCTGGTACCAACTGTGGGTAACCCAAAATGGTGCCCAATAGTACTACTTTCGTCACAGCATCACTGAAACAGTGAAGTACGGGGATATCTGAAGTTTAGTCCCAGGAAACATTTAACAATTTGTGTGAAAATTATCAAGTTCTTCCACATATAATCCATAATATCAGGCTCCCTCTATTCTTCATCATCTACTTTTTGTCCTAACCAGGTAATTATTCCAGACTAGTTAATCAAACACCTATATACAGTAAGTTTATATGGTATCTAACCAGGCTGTATTTCTCCACCATAGTTTGTATAAGTCAAGGGAGATTTGTGCCTTCTCTGACCTTTGTATTCTACTAATGTCCTGTGAAACAGCATAAAAAACTTGTTCTATTGACTTTCACTGTTGTCAGAGAGTAAGCCCACATCTAGCATGCCATATCTGATATGTAATCCTTCAAAAAATGTGTTGCAGTGTGCTTTTTTCCCATCTTTTTTCATCCTACAGGAAAGAGACCAAGGAATAATATATCCGTAGTTATGTTTATGAAGAGGCATGAAGTCCATTTTATCCTTATATATTTCCAAAATGAGACCACATGAATTGTATGTCTGGCATGCTATCCCAATTCTGAATGTATCTAAGCTGTACTGCAGTTCACCATTTTATGAGTTCCACTGGCTTGTGGAACAGACTGGCAAATGTAGTATCTGTGGCTTCTTCTATCCCATTTGACTGCCCTGGGTTTCTGGGGGAGTTCAGAAGTTGTATTTGGGTTTCCTAGGGTTTCTTGTGGCAATTCAGACTCAATAGCAATATTCAAAGATGAGGGTACAGTACCTGTATTCTCTGGAATGTCTGTTCATTCAGATTCTGCCTCCATGTTAGGAGTTATGGCAGGATTCTCCATTTTGCTCCCTCCCAGTAAGTGAATTGAAGGGTCAGGTGTCCAAGTCCCTGCAGTAGTTTCAATCCAATCGGCCCCTTTCAGAGCCGTCTGGGGAGACCAGTTATCATTTTCTCCATCGTGTGTCCAGGGCCCTTGGGGTGCAGTCCACTGTTGTGAATCTGGGTATTCATGGTTTGACTCAACTGCCAAAGTTTTAGATGGGCACTTTTTTCTGATTGTTCCAGCAATGTCAATGAATGTTTTCTTTTCTTTTCATCTTCTTGCTGTTGCTTAGACTGAGTTTGGTATATCAGCATTTGTACTTTTTTCAACTCTGCCTCCAGCATTTTTGCTTCTCCTGAAGGATAAGTTCACCAACTGGTGTGTCAAATATTTCTCTGTCTTCTTCCTCAATATCCATTATAGTTGAAACTTTTTGCTCGTGAACCCCTGGGTTGGAGGCAATGTGCTTGCCACCCCTTGGGTGCATTCTACCCACCCCACTTCCAGAGAGTTTTATGTTATCTCCACCACCCTCTTCGGTATCCTGTGGATTACTGGACTTCTCCATCCTGGCACTCTGGAACAGCTCCCCCTACCAAAAGAGATGGGGAATTTCCCCACTGTCCTGGCCAAATAGCCCCCATTCACTAAAAATATCACCAACAGCTTAAAATCTGGTTCAGTTTCAGTTGGCATTCAACTGTATCCCCCCACACCCCCACCGGACAAGGCTGAAAATAGGTATAACACTGTCTAGTCCTCCTTCCCATTCAACAAAAACTAAAATAAAATCCTTTTTGTCCTGAACACAAAAATGTAAAATAATGTACTTTGGGCACAGAAATCCAGGGGCAGAGTACAAAATGGGTGGAGTGGTACTGACAACATTAAGAAAGCACAGATTCAAAAAAACTAAACTTTTACATACAGTTAATTACTGTTTAACAATATTATGCATCTATGGCTGCCACTGTAAATCTGATGCAAACCCATAATCACCTTCCTCACATGAAGCAAAAAGGGGTGGGTGGAGGCCATAACTGACTCCTTGTTTTTGTGTTAAAGGAGTCAGTATTTTTACAGCAAAAACAAGGAAAGTGGTAATTTCTAAAATGTGCAGACAAACAAGGGGACCACTTTTTTTCAGAGCATGCCACCACTGGCAGCTACCACTTCAAGACTGCTACTACCCCCACCTAATACAATCAGGGGAAAACCAGAAGTAGTCTACCAGCGCTGAGATCAATATGATTGAGGAGCATTTACCAGAAATTACTGCTTAGAAAAGAATGAGAACGTGACTGTGATGACGAGCAAATCCAAGACCAGACCTTTAGCTTGTTAATAGTCTCCACCTGAATCTGATTTTTATGGCTATGTGGGCCAAGCTCCACAGATGTTATGCCATCATCTGATTTGTATAAGAGCACTGTGGAAGCACATAACTGGACCACTTTCTGATGTTCTGCCACAGTGCTCCAGCATAGTTTCCAGTGTTTCTGTATATGCAGCCATTCCCCTCTGCGGGTCACATAAACATACCCACTTCCTGGTGCACTGCTTTTCCTTTCCACAACTGTGGAAGTGACGGCTGCCATGTGCAACATGGTGGTTCTGACTTAATGTGTGCATGCACGAGTATTGTGCATATGTATGTAACCCCCATGCCACCTTTGGCTAGCTGGCTTCCCCCTTAGAAGAACTACTGCCAACTACATGGCATACAATTTTCTTTTGGCAGAAGTACACTCATGGTACCACCCCCAGCATCGGAGTGTATACCAGGCTCATTATCTAGAGGATGGGGGAGAGTACATACTAAAATGAACCATTTTATTTAAAACCAGGTCCAGGGTAGAGGATGCTAGGCATCTGCTAGACCTAACTGCTGAGGGGTCCCAATAACGTTCACACTAGAAGCAACAAGCGGAATGTCCAAATCAGTAACTGGGATTTTGCAGTATGGCTTTATTTACAGATGTTACTTAAAGCAAGGGTGGTCCCCGAAAGGTTTGTCATTGCAATACAGGCACACTGTCTTTTGCAGGATACTTTGGTAGGCAGTACTGTTTTCCACAAAAACATCTCTATCTCTCTTCCAAAGCATATGTCTGTGGGATGTGCCACACACTTTAAAATCCTACTGGTGCATGGTCTTTGCCCAGGGAACAGTGATGCCCATCCATGAACCACTTAGCCCTGCCTGAAACTCCAGATGATGTTCCGCCCATCCTTTGCCCCAAACAGCCTCTGCCACCCCTTCAGGGTTACACCAAATGAATCTCCAATCCCCACTGAATTGCTAAAGACTCCCAACTTTAACTTTTAATTCAGCACAGTTGTGGTGAAAGGGGTCCTGACCAGTGCGATCTAGACTTATCAGGGGCACACACACCTCAGACAACTCCCCCAGGGAACAGTTTCAAATTCTGTACTCACAGATTAGTTGTTCCTTCCTCACAGTTATGGAAAGAACAAAAGGCAGCTTTCTTTCTCTGGTGGCTGTCAGATTATACTCATTGTTCTTCCTTAAGGCAGCTGTAAACTTCAGGAACTTCAGGGGATTGTCCCTTGCATCCACTAGAATTGCATTCCCGCTCACTCCCCCTGGAGTGAAACTAAAGAGTCCTGCAGGCAAACTGAAGATTTTGTATTCTAAAAACTTTCATTGCAGGGAGCTAGAGCATCTTTTTTTGTGAGAAATCACTTGACAAAGTGTAAACATTCATTTTATTTTTATTTTAATATTCGATTCCCCCTACGTTTTGCTCCTCAGAGCTTGTTCATGGGGATTTGTTATCATTAACACTTCTGCAACATCAAATATTAAAATAAAAAGGAAATGAATTTTTACACTTTGTCAAGTGATTTCCTACAGAAAAAGATGCTCTGGCTCCCTGCAATGAAAGTTTTTGGAATATAGCAAGTCACCTTCAAGGGAGCAGCACTGAAGACGTTTATAACCATTTCCCAGTTGTTGTTTTTTTAATTAATACTGAAGATTTTACCAAACTAGGATGAGAAATACCAGGTCTCCCTTTGACAGAGCCCGAATGGCAGACCTCCTGCCACTCTGACTGCTACACTTGAACTTCCTGATGAACATTCTAAGCTCCCCAAAAGCAGCTGACTCTAAAATGGTTTTGCTGCTGTGAGAGTTCTAAATGACATAATCATCCTTCTCTTAGGCTAGCTGAGTAAACAATGATGTCATTATGTAGAAAGCCCCTAATGAGCTCCCCACCATCTGCCTTTTCCTACCTGCCTAAGACTAGTACTAATGGAATTCTAGTAACCTGAGGGGACTGGGTTGTTACACGTAGTAATGCCAGCACCACCATGTTGCACAAGGCAGACTCGGGGGCAAACTGCACATGTGCAAGTATCACACATGCGTAGTACTGTAATTGCTGCAGTATTACGGCCGACTCCAGTACAGCGAAAGCACCACATATTCTTTTCATAGAAACATAGACTTTGATGGCAGATAAGGACTGCTTGGCCCACCCAGTCTGCTCATTTCCCTACCTATTGTACAAGCTGCAGATCCTAGTTAACCAACAGTCTACTTCTTCCTACCCCACCCCCTAGAATTGCCTTTTGACTGTCCCATACGTGCTTGAATTCCACCACTGTTTTTGACTCCACAACCTCCCCTTGAAGGCCATTCCATGCATCCACAACCCTCTCTATGAAAAAATTCTTCCTTACATTACCTCTGAGCCACCCTCCACTATCTTCAGATTGTGCCCCCTTGTTCTTGCACACCTCTTTTCCTGAAAGATGCTACCCTCTTGGACTTTGTTGATTCCCTTGAGGTACTTGAAAGTTTCTATCATTTCCCCCCTCTCCCTCCTTTCCTCGAGGCTATACATATTAAGCTCCTTAAATCTTTCTTCATACGTCTTCCAGTGCAGATCCTGCACTATTTTAGTTGCCCTGTTCTGGACTGCCTCATTGCTTTGTCCACCTTCAATTTTAAGAGTTCTTTCAGAACCCTTTCTTCTGTAAATGGGCTGGTATCAACTTCTGTATCCAGAGTGTTTCTATTGTTTGGTTTAGGTACCTCCTCCTCTTCATTTGTGAATACTGAGCAAAAATGTTTGTTTAGTATCTCTGCCTTTTCACAGTCACCCTCTGCCCACCCCTTCCCTTTATTAAGCCTCACTATCCCTCCCTTGGTCTTCCTCTTCTCCCCGATGTACCTATGAAAGGTTTTATCCCCCTTCTTAACTGTGTTGGCTACCTTTTCCTCAGTTTGGGCCTTTGCTGTTCTGACTGTCTTCCCAGCTTCCTTTTGCTTTAACTGATACAATTCTCTGTCCTGCTCCTTCTGTGATTCCTTGTACTTCCTGAATGCTTTCTTTTTCTCCCTAACCTTCCCTGCCACCTCCTTTGAGAACCATAGTGGTTTCTTACATCATTTTGTTTTGTTTATTTGCTTCACACAAAAGCTTGTTGCCTCTGTGATGGCAGTTTTGATTATTCCCCATTGCTCTTCCACCCTTCCTTCCTGCCCATTTGCTAGTGCATTCCTTAGGCACTTGCTCATTTTGGCAAAGTCAGCCCTCCTGAAGTCCAGTACCTTTGCCTTTGTATGGCTTGACTACTGCTATGTTTATTGTGAATCATACTGTTCTATGGTCACTAATTCCCAGATTGCTACCCACTTCTAAATCTGTGATCCTCTTGCCATCTCCATTTGAGAGTACCAGGTCTAAGATTGCTCCCTCTCGAGTGGGTTCCAATACTAGTTGTCTAAGGCATGCCCCCTATAGGGCATCTAGAATGACCCCACTCTTAGAAGTGGCTGCTGCAAATGTATTCCAATTAACATCTGGCATATTTAGATCCTCCATCAGCAATATATCCCCTTTTTCTGCTATTCTAAGATACTTCCTATCATTTCCTTGTCCATGTCCTCCCCCTGAGATGGTGGTGAGTATACAACCCCTGTGCAGATTGTGGTGCCATTGTCTGTCTCCAAATTGACCCACAGTGCTTTCTCTCCTCCCTGTTTACCATTTTGTTCTGTAGCTTTGATTCCTTCCCTTATGTAGAGGGCTACTCCTCCTCATCTTTTACCCTCCCTGTCCCTCCTGTAGATAGTGTATCCTGGTATATTTACATCCCAGTCATGGTTCTGTGTGTATCATGTTTCTGTGACTGCCACGATATCCAGATGTTCCTCCTCCATCAAGGCCACTAATTCAGGAAGCTTGTTACCCAGACTATGGGCATTAGTACTCATTGCTCTCCAGTTTGTGATGGCTTTACCTCTTGTAGCACTATCCCTGTCCTCACTGATTTTGCTTTCTTCATTCACTCCTGTCCTGCTCCCTAATGACCTATGTACCTTGGTCTTCCCTCATTTAGTACCCCGTTTTGTAGGGGGAGGCTGGGAATTTCCTGCTGTTTATCAGTGCCTCCCCCCTTAACTAGTTTAATAGCTTGCCAATGAAGCATTTTATTTTATTTATTTATTGTAATATTCAGAAAAGACCTTTGAGTCAGAGACTCATCTACAAAGGTTCCACGTCATACATAAAAGGTACAGGGACAGTACTTGAAATACAGATTACAGCACATAACAAATAACAGTCAAAGAGGTTACATAGTTGTTCAGTTGATGGCTAACAGAAGTTTTGTTACTTTAGCACAGCTATAATAGTTACAGAGGGTTCTGTAGAAGGCTGATAATCATATAGTTTCATAGGTGCAATTAGGTACGGGGCCCCAATAATAGTTAGTTTGAAAGAGGCATAAGTCAATCTGGTGTCAAGGGCAGTCACATCAGTTTGAGGCCTGAAGGTATTCCCTTGGCTTGGATTTATAAGGGCCAAGCCTTATTTCATTTGTTATATGGCTTGGGAGGGCGTTAGTCCAGGAAGGGGCTCTGTAACTGAAAGTTCGCTGGAATTGGGAAGTCTGGCCACGGGGTAGCCATAGCAGCCACTTGTTTGAGCTATGGATTGTTTTGTCTGGTGGTTTTGGGAGGATAATTTGGTCTAGGGTAGGTGGGATGAGGCCTAGTAATACCTTTTTGGTCATAAGTCAGGTGTGGTACCTGATTCTGCTATCTAGGTTTAGCCAGTTTGTGTTGCTGTAAAGGGAGCAGGATTGTGTAAACGATCACATCCAAGGATGAGATGGCAGGCTTTGTTAAGCATGAGTCAGAGTCTGTTTAGGGTTGTGGATGGTGTGGTACTGTAGATTAGGATGCCATAGTCTAGCAGGGAGAGGATCGAGGAGTTTATGGTAAGTTGTAATGCTTCAGGGGTGAGGCAGTGTTTGTACCAGTATAGTACACCTAGTCTGGAGCTAAGGGCTGTTGATAGGTGTAGGATATGTTGATTAAAGCTGAGGGTGGGGTCTAATGTGATCCCTAAGTATTTAAAGCTGCTTACTTGTTCTAAGGGGGTTTGATTGGCAGTGAGAAATTGGGGGCAGAGGTTCTTGAGTGGGTTCTGAGGGTGGGCAAATATCAAGACTTTTGTCTTTTTGTAGTTGATAATAAGATGCTGGGTGGTGAGCCAGTCTTCAACTTATGGAAAGAGTGTTGGAGAGTTTGGTGGAGTTTGAGGGGTGTCAGGTCAGAGGCGAACAAGACCGCATCATCCATGTATAGGAGCAGATTTCAGGGGCATGATGATGGGAGGGAGTTGAGGTATAGGCTGAAAAGTAGGGGGCCAAGTATGGAGCCCTGTGGGACACCGGAGTGGATTGGGAGGCAGGGTGACAGGACCTTGGCTATCTGCATTGTATCAGAGAGATAGCTGGTGAACCAGTTTAGGGTGTCATTGGAGAAACCCGTGTAAGCCAGGGTGTTCAGTAAGAGGGCATGGTTTATGGTATCGAATGCTTTAGATAGGTCCACGAAGATGGCGTCTGTGAGGTGGCCATGGTCCAGGGCTGATTGGACATGGGAGGTAAAGTCAAGGAGGGCAGTGGTGGTACTATGGCCCTTACAGAAACTGTGCTACTGTCCAGATAGAAGGCTATATTTATTTAGGTGGTCGGTAAGTTGGTCGGTGACTATGCGTTCTAGTGCCTTAGACGGGGGGGATAGGATAGAGATGGGGCAGTAGTTGTTTGTGGATGTGTGGTCACCACTTTTATGGACTGGTGTGATGTAGGCCGATTTCCAGTGGGTGGGGAACTTCCCTTGACAGAGGGACTGGTTAAGAATGTGGGTGAGTGGGGCTAGGACTTCCTGGAGGGTGAGATGGAGAAGTCTGAGGTCCAGGGAGTCGTGACTATAGTGATTTTGGCTAATAGCTTTGGTTAGGTAGGATTTGGCAGTCTCTGGGGTAAGGACTCACAGGTAGAAAGGTGAAGCAAGGGGAGGATAGGGGCGATATGGGCAGGCGGGGATCAAAGAAATTTGGGGGCAGCACATGGGAGAGATCAGTGAAAGCGGTGTTTAGGGCCGAGGCTATACTGAAGGGGTCAGAGGAAAGGCTACCATCTATTAGAATTTGGTCATGTGGCAGATTAGGAGCTTTGCCACAGAGTTCCTTAATGTTTTCCCAGAACTTGCGTCCAGTGCCCCAGGTGGAGGGTAAGGTGGCTTTGTAATAGTTTCCTTTGGTGGTGTGTATGGCCCAGGTGCACTTGTTTCGGGACTCCCGATACGATAACGTTGCCTGTCCAGAGGCCATTGGGTCTCATTGGCAAGGTGCCACAGTGAGTCACACTGACGTAGTAGGTCTTGGAGGTGGTCCGAGAACCATGGGGCATGATTGCCTTTGGTCATTGTTTTGGTGAGGGGGCAAACTTGTCACAGGCTGCGTTAAAGGTGTTGATAAATAGTTCAAGGGCATGGTCCGGGTCGAGGATGTTTGTTAGGGGTGTTCAGTCCCATTCTCTGAGGTGGGCCTTGAGTAGGGCTAGTTTACCAGGCCTAGTTTGCATTGTGCAGTAATTTTAGGAGGGGTTTTGAGGGGGGTACCAGACCAGTTGCAGAGTACTGGTGAGTGGTCACTTAGGGTGTAGGGGAGGACTAGAGTGCTGGTTATTTTGTGGGGGTGGTTTGTGAAAACTAGGTCTAGTCTAATTTAAACTGATTGTCCAGAAGACTTGTTCCTTTTCTGGACAGATGCAGACCATCCTGCCAGTATAGACTGGTATCCCTCCAAGTGGAACCCCAGTCCCCAAATGAAGCCAAACCCCTGTGCTCTGCACCATTTATTTAACCATCCATTGAATTGAATGGTGTGAAGTACCCTCACCTCACCCTTTCCATAGACAGGCACCACCTCCAAGAAGGATACTGTGTGTGCTACTTGCCTTAGACTGCTCCCCAACTCCACAAACTCTTCCTGCACTGCTCTAATCTCATGTTGAGTCAAGTCATTTGTCCCTAGTGGACAATGATGTCCAGATCTGTGCAGCTGTTCTCGTGATCCTGAGGATGCGCTCCTGTCCCTCCAAGCCTGGCACCAGGCAGGCACCTTACTTCAGTTTTCTCTGCTCCCCCCAGTTCTATCACCCTAATGACTGAGTCCTCCACCAGGAGCTGCTTCCTTCCCCTGTGTTGTCCTCTGCCTCCTTCCTGTGGGGCTCCCTTGTGACAGTTGTTCACAACCTCCTTAGTCTCCTCTGTGGATGCAATCATAGGGGAACTATGCTCCATCAGAATGGTGTATGGATTGTGGAGTGGTACAATTGACTGTGTGTGCCTCTGTTCCACCACTCTCACCCTCCCTGAGCCCACTGTGGTCCAACCGCTGTGCTTTCTTCGCAACCTCTGAGGCAGTGGTGGTGGCTTTGGTGCTTCCTGGATGGGGGAGGTTCCCTTACTACTGTCCAATGTGGTGTGAAGATGGTCAACCTTCTCCCTCAGGGCAGAGAGTTGTCTGCAAACAGGGCAGCATCTCAGCCTCCAGAAAGACTCCCGGAAGACTGCTGCCCCGCAGCCATTACATTGCACTACTCCCCACATGTCTGTCTACCTTCTTGTTTATTCTGTTTACTTTTTTTTGTGTGATTGTTTTGTTTTATATATATATATATATATATATATATATATATATATATACAGTATATATATATTATACAATGTGTATGCTTATATTGTCAGTGCAGTGTGCTAGAAAGGATATGACAGTGCTGTACCTCGCCATCTTGAGAAATGATGTCAGAACACCAGGTATAAAGAATATTGTTATGGGTGGGTGGGGTTTTAGGCCTAAACTGTGCCCTCATGAAACAATCAGTTAAAAGTTCTGACCCACCATTTGGATGAGTGTTGACCTTCCTGCCAGCAAGATGCCCTATACAACAATTTGACAGAGAAAATACCCTGCTAATCAAACAGAGAAAAATCTAAACATCTGAGTGAGACACAGGTAAACCTCCCCAGCCCCAATACAGCCTGATGATTTGTGCTCTGAAAGCAATCAGCCCCAAAACAAGTAAGCTGTGCACAAGGACAGACACAGTATACAGTATTTCAATCCCTCTGGGTTTAACTCCCAATCTGCAAAGCAGTATAGCAAGTCCCTGCACTGAAAACAATAATAACAATTGTAACAAGTAAAGTAGGTACACCTCCCTCTGCTGAGAGCAAGACTGTCTTTCCTGATAATTCTAAGTTCCTTATTTCACCTTTCAGTTAGAAGTAGAATCCACCTGAAAAATATTAGCTTTTCTGATGAATCTGTTACAAACCAAAGAACAATTGTAAATTGTATGGTAAGGTTCACCTCCCTCTGCTGTGAGCACAACTTGCTTTCTTGCATATCCTAAGTTCAGTATTGCAGCTATCAGCCAGAGGTAGCTTCACCTGAAGAATATTAGCTTTTCTGATGAATCTGCTATAAACCACTTGCTTATAGTAATGTTGTTATCAGGTCTGAAAGACTCTTCCAAAAGCTATTGGCTAATAAGTAGCTGTGATGTAAGCACTTCCTGACACAGTCTGGCCTGACTTTTTAAAGCACAGAGAGATAAACACAAAAAAAACAGTTTCCACCCCCTGGGGCACTGTCTGTATCAAATACACAGCCTGTAACCTGCACTCACTACAGGACTTATGTCAAATTCTTAGCCCAGTGAATAACTCACAGTATCACAAATATTGCAATGCAAAACATCAATAATCAATAATTCCAAACAAGTCAGCTGTGCACAAGGACAGACACAGTAAACAGTATTTCAATCCCTGTGGGTTTAACTCCCAATCTGCAAAGCAGTATTGCAAGTACCTGCACTGAAAACAATAATAACAATTGTAACAAGTAAAGTAAGGTACACCTCCCTCTGCTGAGAGCAAGACTGTCTTTTCTGATAATTCTAAGTTCCTTATTTCACCTTTCAGTTAGAAGTAAACTCCACCTGAAGAATTTTAGCTTTTCTGATGAATCTGCTACAAACCAAAGAACAATTGTAAATTGTAAAGTAAGGTTCACCTCCCTCTACTGTGAGCACGACTTGCTTTCTTGCAGATCCTAAGTTCAGTATTGCAGCTTTCAGCCAGAGGTAGCTTCACCTGAAGAATATCAGCTTTTCACTGCTCTTGCTGCTCCTAACAGCTCTCCACAGCCATATTGGCTCTGACCAGAATTTATTTTAGTAGTAGTGACCAACCTAACCCCCTTCCCAAATCTGCTATTCCATCACAGGGTTTCTTGTCCCTCTGTGTATTACTTTGCACTTTTTGGAATTGAATTTCAAATTCCATACTTTTGACTATCTCTCTCTCTGGCCTTCCAGATCCCTCCCTTAGCATCTCCCTCAACCCCCTCTTGACCTTCCACTCTGCCACAAAGTTTTGTGTCATCAGCAAAGAGACATACCAGGCCTGTATACATTCCCCTATGTTGATAATTAACATATTGAATAGGACATGTCCGAGGACTGACCCATGCAATGTCCCACTAGTGACATCCCTATCCCCTAATAGGACTCTGTTAACCACCAGTCTGTGCTGTCCCCCCCCAAATAGTATCCCACCCACCTTCCTAGCTCCTTCCCTACTCAAAGTCTTGCAACTTCTTCAGCAGACTCCTATGTGACACTGAGTTGAATGCTTTGGTGAAGCTGAAGTACAGTAGGTCTACTTCATGTCCTGTATACACCCCATATAACATAGTCAAAGAATGCTAACAGGTTGGTCTTGCATGACCTCCCTGTCTCAAACCCATGGTATTTACAGTCCCAGGGCCCAGTGATTTCCAAATAGGTCACCAGATTTTCTTTGACCAGTTTCTACCTCAGTTTACCTACAATGGAGGTATGACTGATGCATCTGTAATTGCTCAGATCCTCCCTGTCCCTTCCTTATGGAGCGAGACCATATCAGCTGTCCTCCAATACCTCAACACCCCCAAGACCATAGCAAGCTATTGAATAGTTCTTCCAGTGGCTCAGCCAGTTCTGACACCATTTCCCTGAGTAGTCTTGGGTGCATCGAATCTGGTCCATGCCTTATCTGTTTTCAGGGTAGTAAGCCCTTTTCTTACTGTATCTACTGAAATCTCTACCACCCTGTGTCCTGAATCCCTTTTGCTGCTACTCTACCTTATTTTCAGTTGCTGGTAGAGACCCACTATCCTCCACTGTTAATACTGAGCAGAAGTACTGTAGTTGTTAAAAGTGGTTGCCTTCTGCCAAATAACCTCTACTATCTCCTGTCTGCCAACCAAACAATTCACCCCAACCCCCAGCTTCCTTTCTTCCCCTGATGTACCGGAAGAACTGTTCCTCCCTTCTCTTTGACTCCCTTTGCAACACACAGCTCTGTGTCTTTTTTGTTTTTTATTTTTCTTAAATCATAATTTTTGGGGGGATGGGGATATTATTATATAATTTGGAAATCTATTGGTCTATGGAGAATATAGTAATTGGCATTGAGATAAAGCAGATACTGCAGTGGGTCACCTGGAGCTCTGTACATTAACTAGTGCTGTGACTCACCACTGCATCACGGCAGTCTTAGTGGGTTACAGTCTCTGTCATAACCCCACAAACACTGCAGTTCCAAGTAGTGGCACACCAGCACCACCAGACAAAGTTGCAAAATTCACCTTCATGAAAAACATTATGAATTTGCCACTCCATGATATGTTTTCTTAGGGAAATTACATTTTTCAGTGGAGAGATCAGACAAAGAAATTCCAAAGTTACAACTTCTCCAGTGAAGTTGCATAATGAAAAAGTGTCTCTTCACCTGCTGAAAACTTTGTGAAGACAGTACTTTTCACTTCACAAATTTGTAAACTTTTCAAATTAATGCACAAAGTGACGTTTGCCAAATTAGTACATCTCTAGCCACAAGTAAGTTACAGTTATGAATATTCATTGTTGACATCAAGGCTTTTTTACCCCTTTATTTGTAATCTGCTTTACCCCATGCCAGTTACTGCATTGGGAGCCAAAGTGGTTAAGACAAATTCATAAAGACAAACTAAATTTATGGGGCCCAACTCAAAGCTGAACCAAAGTTGTCCAAGGCACACTTTTATCACCTTTAATCACAAGATATACTGGCTAGTAGAGTGATCAGGGAAAATAAGTACATGTTTACACAGGATGTTATGCCACCCACTAGGATGAAGCACTCTGTAATAAAATGTCAGAGTAATCTGCATGACAAGTTGGTATACAGTAATTACCACTTATGAAGCAAAGGGGGTGGCCATGATACACCCAGCGTCGTTTTCAGCTGTTAATTACTATATATTAATCAGGTAGTATTTTTCCTCATAGTGAAACCCGGTTATCATTCGCAGTTATAACCAGCTGGTTATGGTGAACAGGCACTGGGTTTCCCTCACTGCAGGCATGTGCACACTGCCTCCCTCAAGCACACACACACACTACTCACTCCGGACATCGGCACTGTGCCACCTCCTGAAGTCCCATTGCCTATAATTGACACAGGATTTTGGGGTGGAGTTTGAGCATCTATTCTGGCATCTGTCTCTCATGATTGTGAAAAAAAAAACCCGGAAAGGTAAAAGTACAAACAGTGTTTCAGCTCAAACATGCTATTGAACAGCAACACCATCTGCTGGCCACACTTTTTTATATAAATGCTGAGTAGTGTTTTCAAGCTGAGAAAACACTTCTCAGAAATTACAGTATATATAACAGAATATGGGGAGGTGTATAAAACTTTAATTTTACACACACCTTTGGTGTAGGCTGTTTTCATAAACCCCTCAAGCTTCACTCTTATGGTTTAAGCAACATCTTACACCTTGGGTGCATGTAAAGTTTTCATTATACACATCTTCTCATGTATTGTTCTGTATATTACATATAGAATAATACATGGGGTGGTGTGTTTAACAAGATTTTACACACACTTAAAGTGTTGAATGCTGCATAAACCCTGAAAGCAAAGCTTGAGGGGTTTATTTAAGCATCCAAGACAGAGGGTGTGTGTAAAATCTTGAGTTAAGCACATCACCCCTTGTCTTGTTTTATATAATTGCTGGGGATTGTTTTTTTAGCCATAGCAATTACAAAAAATTAAAAGACTTTCCTGTGCAGTCCAGTTGGGTTTCAACGCATTATGCGGTCGGAAGCGGCTGCTGAAGGGAAACCTTTCCCTTAGTTTTTTTTTTTATTGGTTACTCTTTATGGCATAAAGCTCCCAGTTATTTATTTAATGTTTTTAAAATAAGCTTACTGCTGAGTACAAGTGACAGACTCCGGCGCTAAGGAATGGTGGCTGGCGCTGAGCAAAGGAAGAGTTGCTGCTGGGGCATGCTCAGAAGGGTTCTACCATACCGAAATAAAAACAGTGTTGATGAAGTTCAGCATGGCAAGATCCCCAATCTAGACAGGTGAAAGTTTGGTTGTCAGACGTGGTATATTTTCTACTTGGGAGCTGTGCCCCCCTACATCCCCCCTTAAGATAACTAACTCTGAGTCTGAGTTGCTTCGAAGGGGGAAGGGAGAAAGACAGCGAAAGGGTGAAATTTTGCTGTCAAGATTGTTGCTATGAGGGATTTCACCTTTGTGTGAACAGCATACCCTCAGAAGAAAGGAAACCTGGTGCATGTTCACCATAATAACCCGCATGTTATAATGGAAAATTATAAACAGGTTTCTCTTAGGGAATAAAATGCTACCACATTATTATAATGGTATAATCCATGATATCCCATGAGATGTTTGCAAAATGGCCATTTATTGACCTGATTGGATTGCCCAGGCCATAGTCAGGTATCAGTGCCATCTGATTAAATTACACTAATACTCTGGAATCATCCAGTAAAATTGGTTTCTGGGACTCCCTACCCAGATATGGATAGTGGAGTTATCTGCAGGCAGTTATAGGACTTGGAGTATGACCTATTCAAACATCTTTACAGCACTTGCAGGAGAGTTTTTGCACAAATTGTCATAAGGTAGCAACTATAGTGACAATTTGGGCATTTCTTGAAAAGTAGTTAGCAGACCTGCTGCATACTTTTGCCTTGATCTTACACACACACACACACACACACACAGATTTCTGTGAACAAAATTGTCTCACTTACCCTTTTTAATATAATTGGGAATTTGGGTTATGTGTAGTCTGTTTAATTTCCCTACTGTAACTTATTATGTTCATTGTGGACCACGGCTGTTTTTTTTCTCCTCTCCTTTTTGGGTCCCTTGCTGATGCCACCTTGTTTCTCCCTGATATTTTCAATTACTGATCAATTCCAGAACCTAGTGACATCAGTTGTATGTAAGCCCACTGTAAAGATTTTCCTCTAGACTTCTACTCAACTGATGTCATGGAGAATAATAGATAGGCAAGTGTGTGTTATGAATATTTTTTCACACCCAAGGTGTGTGATGACCCATAAACCTCGAGAGCAAAGCTCGAGAGGTTTATGTGGTCATCACACACCGAGGGTGTGAAAAAAATATTCATAGGCACACACTTACCTATTTTTTATTTTTTATAATTACTGGTAGAGTAGAGCATTTTTCTTATACTGAAAAAAAAATCCTGTTTTTTGTTCAGAACTAGTTTTATTTTAACTTTATATGACAAAACAGGCTTTTTTAAACTGATTTTGGTTTACTTTTTTTTTTTTAAGTTTGAAGAAATGGCTCAAACAGAGGCAGTTGTGCCGAAGCTCTCAGTGGCAAGCAGAAGCGCTTTGTGGGGGAGAATCTCTGAGTTGGCACTCGAGCTGTCTCGAGCACAGAGTACCACTCGAGGATTCTAACAGTGACTTTGAGATTGTGAAACACCGTAATAACTCGATTTCAGGTTGTTACGGCATTTTTACAGTGTCTGAATTCAGGTTGTTAAAAGGGGTCACCAGTAATTATATTGAGTTTCAGAACAGACTGGTAGTCATAATCATCAAAGTGGAACAGGCACATTATGCAGGTCCATAAAGTGTTCCAAAAATCTTGCATCCATCCCATTTATTTTTAAATGAATGAATTGGCCACCACTGACTCCCCAGTATTTCTCCATATACTGAACAAATGGGTTTTTCAAGGATTGTTGTACTATGATTCAAAAGAAGTTTAAAATAATCAGTGTCCACATTACATATTATAATCTAAACAGTTTACGTAGTCTTTCATTTCATGTAGTGAATACGTTCAGATTTCTCTTACCTGTCAGCAGTACAAACTGATCAAACTCGGCACAACTGAATGGCTCACATGTAAAGATTTACCCTGACTAATGGTGGCATCAGAATGGCTTGCTGAATAGCAGAACCATTCATTATATGGCAATGCGTATTAATTCTGAACAATCAGTGAGAAGAATGGATGTACTTCTTATTCCATGTACAGCTATCTTCTTGTACTACGCATCTGACATGCTCATTCCCAACTTTGCAGTCACCTACAGCATCTGCACCAGTGCCAACAAGCGAAAACAGAAATAAACCACATAATCCCTAAAAAACACATAAAAAAGTTAAGTTGCAGTAACTATCTTATGGCCATCTACCCTGCTGCAGCAATAATCCCACAGCCTCCACACCACCATGCTAAACTGCAATGGTTGCCACGGGATTGTGTGCATTAACAAAGGACAGTATTGGCCAAACCACTTGAGCACAGTGGGGGAGCATGGAAATTAAAAATTCTGGAGCCAGATATGCAAAACTTTGCCCAGGCATAAACCCAATTTGCATGACACAAACCAAGTTTTGCACCAAGATGATATCCATATGTAACCCACCCCCGCTACTTTACACAGTTAGCTGCCCCTGGCACCCATAACTGGGCACAAACACTCAGAACACATTTAGAAATGGTACCATCCCTAGCTTTGGGAATGTATACCAGACTCATTCTTCTAGAGATCAAAGGGGTGGGGTGTACAAAAATAATATCATCTATTTGGTATTTACAAAACCAGGTCCTGGGGAGATAACTTTTTGCTAGGGCTATGTTAGACCTATACTTCTGGAAGGGTACCCAGTAACTTCATACACAGGAAAGAATAATGTAACTGCCCAAACCATAGTTGGGGTTCTAGATTGTGACTTTATTCCAAGAGATATTCACTAAAGCAAGGGTGGACCCCCAAGGTTTACACATCATGGCACTAGGAACTTGCAGAACAAACAAAATAACTGTATCTGACAGAAAACTGTCTCTGTATTCCCACACTGTAGGACATAGAACATCTTGCACTTGTATTACCGTATAACCAGGCCCCCTAGTGCTCTGCGGCAGAATTTTCTGAGGCAGGGCTCCTAGGCTTCTGCAGCAGCCTTTTCTGATTTCTGCGGCATGATTTATTCATTTCTGTGGCAGAATGCAGCCCTGCCATTGGCTAAAATATGAAGTGATGTCACTGATGACATCACCTACCAAGCATAGAGGAGGGTCTTCAGGATAAACAAGATGGGTACAGAAGCCTGGCACTATGGAAAAACTGTATATATGAATGAAAATTCACCAAAAACAATGAATTCTGCAGCACTATATAAATTCTGCGGCATGATGCAACTCCTGCAGAAAATTCCACAACCGCAGATTCGCAGAGTTCCGGGGGCCTTGCATATATCATAGAAAATAGGACGTATCTTCCAGTGGCTGTGGCCACAACTGAACACACATTTACTGACAGAACACTTGCACTTTGTTTCCTGCATGTCGTAGGACACTGAACATTTCTTTCAGTGGCACTGGTCACAACTGAACATGCATTTTGCTAATAACTAGCACAACCTATGTCAGGGGGTAAAATCCTCTTCAGACATTGGCCCTATGTCCAAAGTAACCAGGTGCCCTTACTGAACCTGTTAGTCCTGAACTGGTTACTCCAGATGGGAGATCTGCCCACCCTTCACTCCAAAATTCATACTCAGCCATTCTTTCAGAGTTATACCTTAAACATTTAGAAACACACTTCGGAAAATGCTTTTAAATCACTATACTGGTAGTGGAAGAACTAAAGTCACTAACAATATGATGTAGTCATATAGTTTTGTTCCTATTTCTGTAACTTGTATTTGTTCTCTGACGTGAAACCTTTGTAAAAGAGCCTGGCTCAAAGGTACCTGTAATCCTAATTGTAATAAAAATTTAAAAAAAATAGTGATATTTCTGGACATCACACACTTCAGCCAACTTTAAATGAAAACAGTCTCACACTTTTAAACAGAAAAGTTGTGCATTTCCCTTTTGGCCAGAGAACACAACAGCACAGGTACTTGCTTTCTGCAGCAGAAGTCAGATCTTAGTTAGACATTACAGGCAGCTTCAAAACATCCTGGATCAAAAAGGGGATTGCCCCTTGGATCCATTCACTAGCAGTCCTTTCCACCTTTCAAGGATGGAAATCGGGAGATCCTGTTGTAGACAACAGTTTCCACCACTTCTCTTGGCAAGCTGGAGAATTTCAGGACTAGGGTGAAATTACAGGGCTCTCAACTCAGAGTCCTCAGCTGAGCACTCCTCTCACTTCATACTGCAATTCTAAAACTGACTCTTGTCTCAAGATTTTAAACCCCCTCCTCACAGCTGGCTGAGGCTTATGCTGCTGTAAGAGTTCCAAATGAGCTCATCCCTTCCATCTCAGCTGAAGCCAAGCAAACAGAAGAGTGCAGGTGAAAAACCCATTTAACTAGTTAATCAGTTGCTTCTCCCTGCCTAGCACTGTTAGTGAAAGGACTCTAGTAACCCCAGGGGACTGGGTGGTTACACACAAAATACCGGTTTGTGTTCAGAAACCAGGTTTGTGCTGAGACAAAGTTTTAGGTAGTTGCAGTTCAAATGAGGGGGAGGCGACATGAATATTGGTGCAGTCTGATACACAAAGCATTTGTTTTTTGCAAGGGCCTTTCACAGATCCCCTTGCACAGAGCAAATACTGCCAACTGAGACCTTGCTTTAATCCTGCTCAACCCTAGAGGTTGGTGGGGGTACTTCGCCCCCACCCCACTGATCGCCAGCACCCAAGTATGTAAGAATAAGTTTCCTGCTTTCCTGTGGTTCCTCCCCCTACCCGTACCATGCCCAATCTATAAATTGCATGTCCCTGGTGGCCTATGGTCCCTCCCCCCAACCAATCAACCATCTGTCTGTTATATAAAAATGTTTTCCCCTGGTGTCCAGTGGTCCTGCCCAACCCAATTACCCACCCAAAATTGAAATTATATTCCCTGGTATCCAGTGTCACCCCCCAACCCGATCCCCTGTATCGGATATGTAATCATTTCCCTAGTGTCTATCAGACCCCCCTTTCTATCCCCGATCCCCTGTATGGTGAATGGAACCCTTTCCCTGGTGGTCTAGTTGACCCCCAACCCCCACCCTGGCAGGTAGTGACCCATCAACCTGGCCCCCATCCTGACCGCTAACCAGCAACTGGCACTGCCCTCCTCTCTCTACTGCATCCAGCCACTGACTGAATTGTCGCTGAGCACGTACTGTATACAGTACGCACTCACTGATTTACAGCATACTCTGAGCTGTCAATCAATGAGCACATACTGTATACAGTACATGGTCAGTGACAGTTCAGTTGATGGCCGGCCATGGTGGAGAAAGGAGGGCTGAGCCGGTCACTGACAGGGGGGCGGGATGGGGGCAGGGTGGTGGGTCACTACCTGCCAGGGTGGGGGTGGGGGTCCATGAGACCACCTGGGAAAGGGTTCCATTCACTATACAGGGGATCAGGGATTGGGAGTGGGGGGTCCACTAGACACCAGGGAAATTATTACATATCTTATACAGGGGATCTGGTCATGGGTGACACTGGACATCAGGTAATGTGATTGCAATATCAGGTGGGTGTTTGGGTGGGGGGAAGGAACCACTGGACACCAGGGAAAATATTTTTATATGTTGGGTGAATAATCGGGTAGGGGGAGGGACTGCTAGCCACCAGGAAAAAGTCTTTTTATATACCAAGCAGGTGATTGGGTGATCAGTAGTGGTGGGCGAAGTGGCCAAAATCCACTACACAAAGCAATTTGTGAATTAAGGTGGAATTCATGAAGTAATCCACAACATGAAGCGGAGTACTTCGCATCATAATGAGGAACGCGAAGTCCACTGGAAACAATGACTTTGCATTACTCCGCCTTTCCCCAACCACTTCTGCACCAATTTCAATGCGAAGTACTTTGAAATCAATGTACTTTGCATCACTTCACCTTGTTGGAGAGCTCCAAGGTGAATTTTTCAGTGATTCATGAGATTGCAGGTCACATGGGCTTTAGATTGTTCTGCACAGCCTCAGTTCTGTCTAGTGTATGTGTAGTGGAAGCTGAAGACAGTTTGCTTTCAGAGCTCTGACATTCAAACCCTCTAAAAGCCATTCAAAAAACCTTTTTGAGCCACTTTTTCTGCTCAAAATTTGGTACATTGATCGTAGGAAACACTCCTGTGTGCATATCATCGAGCATTTATTGTTTGTGTGTGGATTTTGAATGCTAATTTCGAACATTCAGTCTGTATAGTGACACACACTTGAAGTGTGCTTGGGGGAGGGGCATATCAGTGGTAGAGGGAGGAAGATAAACTGGGAGAAAGGCAGTCCTTCTGTTTTGGTAATATTTTTCTTGTATAACTGTGTTAATGTACACACAGTAATATTTTCAGTAATTTTTGACATTTTTGTGTTGATTGTTGTGGTGCAGCAGCGCATAATTTCAGTTTGTTTAAAAGATTTTATTATATTACTGAAGTTTTCAATTTGCTATGCATTACTTGTAGTGTGTGTGTGTGTGTGAATGTGTGAGTGTGTGTGTGTCGTGTAACATCAAATCAGACACATTTTATTGTGCCACAGAGTAATTGCAGTAGTGTGAACCTGCTATCCACTGCACCTGCGTTATTTTGTATTGCTTTGTGGTATAATGGTAGTGGACTGTTGCAGCAGTTCACTGCACCGCCACCCACGAACCAGCAAAAGGTATTCTTTTCCAGATTTGGATTTGTGACTTGTGAGCACTGGTTAAGGTGTTGTTGTGCCTTTGTGTCTGCATCTCTTGAGTGTGCAGCGCAGTCTTAATTTGTCTGTGCATTTGCATCTCTTTAGGGCCTAATCTCCATCTGTAACTTAAGTCACAGTTGTTTATTTGACTTCCCTTCAGAGTACCATGTGGTTTATATCTCGGCATGAACATTGTACTCATTAATGTGCGTTTTTAAGTCAGGGTGATCATTACGAGTCACTCACGATACAAATCGCGTTCTTCATCTTCGTGGTCATGATGATTCAAGAATTACAAAAGTAAGTTTTGGGGTTGTAAGTTGCATGTAACCCTGTTTTGTAGTATCTCAGCTTAACCATTGTACTCATTAATATGTGTTCTCAAGTTAGGGTGTTTGAGTTGGTACAGGTCAGGAAAGTACAACCATAGGTATTTGAGTAGAGTTCATTAGTCATGTCACACTAGTCACTCATCACGAGACAAATGAATCACAGCAGTTATATATTTTTTTCAGTTCTGATGATACACTGATTTTAAACCAGAGAAAAAGAAAGTCAAGGTGGCTGTGTCTGAGTCTGTTGGTGTTAAATCCTCCCCTCCTCAAAAAAGTTGTGATGTAGTGGTTCCTGTTGATGATGATGATAATCCTGGGGGGGGGCATGATGGGAAATATCAAGTACCAAAAGGGAATCAACAACGTACAAGAGGGTAGCATCATCTAGAAAAAGAGATGAGCATCAGGAAGGGCCCAAAATTTGAAGACAGAGGGGGATGCATCAGGGGCAACATCAGGAACTATTTTTTTCACACAGAGGGCAGTGGGTGCAAGGACAAAATTAAACTAATGATCAACATTCTGATGGGACAGTAGCAGTTGAAGCATCCCCATAATTTGTAGCTGGTGCCCCTCAATTCACTCCAACTGCTGCTCAACGTTGTCAAGATGGTGAATAACAGCCTCCTACTCACTCCACATCAGGACCAAATCAGCCTGTGTGGCAGACAGTTGGACATGGTTACCACCGTCACCTGCTGCAGGTTGTGGTGGTGGAGCAGCCGCTTGATCCATGGCCCTCCCCTGCTTCACACCACCATGCTCGGGTGGACGCAGTGCTGCCCTCACTTACCCAGCAGGGCCAGCAGGTGCATTACTGCCCTGTTCTGAAACCTTGGCCTGCCACTGTACATGGTGGTGGTTGTATAGGTGGGTGTGCTGACCACCTATGCCAAAGTGAGTTCCTTTGGGGCCACAGCGCACCTCCATACCACACAGATTACATTTCACTACACTGCTGTCCCCAGGCAGTGTAGTAAAGAACTCCCACACTACTGAGGTGCGGGGAGGACCAGGCACAGGCGAGGGGGGGGCAAGTGTTGTAGGAGCCAGGGGCTGCTGCTGCTGCAATGAAACTCTGTTTATAGCATGATTCACTTCTTGCCTGCCTGAAGCATGTGACCTAGACCAGGCTGGAGATCAACAATCATGGGGGTGGAGACCACTGGCATGAGGGACTCCAACAGGGTATTGGGCAGGGGCTGCAGCATTATGTTCCTCGCAGCCTATGCAAATGGTTCCATAATGGGCATGTAAATGGCCATCTAGTGCCTTGTATGCCTATTGGGCTCAATTGCACGGCTGCCTTGGTGAATTGGAAATAGTGTCCCAGTGCCATTCATTGCAGGCCCATGTTCCTGGCTGCATGTCGGGGGCGCTATTGGGGTAGCTCTAGCAGTATTGGGGTTACTGCTGCCTCAGACTAGCCCTATTCACAGCCTGATAGCACGGTGCACTATCCAACTGTGAATAGCACTTTTTGACACCTGGGCAATCGCAAAGTGCAATGCAAAATTTTGTGTTACCGTCGTGATTTTTTGTGAATCGGGGCCCAGATCTTTAAACTGTGCTGGGAAGGCATTCTGATGTCACTGTACATTGGCAGCATGTCTACATACCATGTGATGTAGTTCTGAAGATGCTTTAAACCAACCAGTATAGTCAATCAATCAATCATTTTTTTATTTATAAATAGCGCTATTCTGAAACCATAGCGCTAGTACATAACCATAAAATACATAAAAACAACTACACCTATCAATACATATAAAAACATCTGCAGTAGATCAAATAGCATCAGGAAATACCAAAGTAAATAAACAAGTTTTTAATGCAGACTTAAAGCTGTCCACCATCAGGCATTGTCGAATCCGATGAGGTAGAGAATTCCACAGGGACGGGGCCACAAACTCAAACGCACGGGCCCCAGATGACTTTAAACGAAACCTGGGAATCTTTAGCAATCCCTCGTTGGTGGAGCGAAGCAACCGGGAGGGGCTGTAGGGGAGAAGAAGATCTTGCAGATAACTTGGTCCTTGACCGTGTAGGGCTTTATAGGTCAGTAAACCAACCTTAAAGGTGATCCGCCACTGAATAGACAGCCAATGCAGACCATGCAGCACAGACATGACATGACAGCTATGAGATAGCCCAGTCAACAGCCTGGCTGCAGCGTTCTGCACCAGCTGCAAGTGGTGGATATCAACCTCAGGTAGCCCTAGATATAGGGCATTACAGTAATCAAAGCGAGAGGTTACAAAGGCATGAACCAAAACTGGTAGGTCGTCATGCGGAACTAGGTGCTTGATCCAGGCTACATTCCTTAGATGGAAAAAGGCAGTCCTGACAATGTATGACACCTGATGTTTGAGCATCAATCCGTCATCAAGATTCACACCAAGATCTCGCACCTGTTCAGAGGTCGTCAGCTGGCGATCACTGAGCCAAAGACCCGAGGCTCGCCCCTCCAATGACCCCTCTACATGACGGCCTGGGTCCACTACCAAAACCTCAATTTTATCCGGGTTCAACCTCAACCAGCTGGCAATCATCCAATCCTCAATCTCTGAAAGGCAATCATTAAAACTCGAGACAGCTCCCCCCGATCGGGCACAAAGGACAGGTAAAGCTGAGTATCATCTGCATAACAGTGAAACTTCAACCCATACCACCTTACAATGTCTCTCAATGGCAGCATATACACTGCAAACAACATGGGAGACAGTACAGAGCCCTGCGGAACCCCACATGGCAGGAAGACCTTGTCGGAGGAGTAAATTCCAGAGACAACTCTCTGAAACCTGCCAGTGAGGAGGGAATTAAACCATCTGAGGACTGTACCAGACAGTCCGCAGATTAACGGCAGGCGCTCAACCAACACCCCATGGTCCACAGTGTCAAAAGCTGCCGAGAGATTAAGAAGAACCAAGATGGAATGGCTCCTCTGATCTCTTGTTATTAGAAGATCATTGAGAACCTGAACAAGGGCCGTCTCGGTACTATGCTGTTTCCGAAAATCGGACTGGAGAGGATCGTAGATGCTGTGGATGGTCAAATGATCTTCCAGCTGCAGGGCAACCACCTTCTCAATAACCTTATCCATAAAGGGAAGGTTAGAGATGGGTCTGTAGTCGGCAGGACAGTCTGGGTCAAGAGATGGTTTCTTAAGAAGAGGTACCACTACTGCCTCCTTCAGAGTGTCCGGAAACACCCCAGATTCTAAGGAACACCAGACTATCTCTGCAAGGACCGGGCAAATGGTCTCAACACATCCCACAAGGAGGCATGTTGGGCCAAGATCCAAACTACAGAAGGTTGGCCACAAAGACTGTATAATCTTCACAATATCCACGATCGCCGGATGGCCAAAGTCAGACCAGGCAAACTGAGGAACTACCACCTCCCACTGATCACCGTCCGCCCCATTGGGGCATCCCATGCGAACCTCAGACCTGATGTCGGCAGCCTTATCAGTAAAAAAGCGAGCAAATTCGTCACACTTCCCTTGTGACATTGCTGTCCGAGACTGTAGACAGACTGGATTGCAAAGTCTGTCCACAGTGCAAAAGAGTTGAGACGGTCAGTTTTGAGCCTCAGCTATCTCCCTGGACAGGAACTCTGCCTTCTTATGGGAGATAGCCAATTGGTAATCCTCACAATGGGTTAGCAATCTAAGTCTGTCAGCATCGAGGCCTGATTTTCGCCACCGACCCTACAGCCTTCGTCCCATTTTCCTCAGCTCTCTCAAGGTCCCATCAAACCAAGGGGACCGAGGGCACTGAGTAACGGGGACGAACATGAACAGGAGCAAGGCAATCCAGTGCCGCAGTCGCAGCATCATTATAACCCCAGACTAAGGCATCTGGGTCCCCGCTATTCCTCCGCAGCCCCAATAGGTCCAGCACCACCAGTAGGCCATCAGGGGATAACCCCCTTAAAGGGTGGTACCGGACCATCTCCGTAGGGGTAGACTTATTCGGGGGGGGCCTGGAAATTGAAACTTATGGTGTGATGGTCCGACCAACTGACTGGCTCCACCACCAAATCAGAGGTCTCCATATCCAGAAGGAAGACTAGGTCCAAGGAATGACCATGTCTATGGGTCATAGAGGTAATCACCTGTGAGAAGCCTAGCGAAATCATCAACTGGAGGAAGTCTTGACCAAACTGCGAGAGTTCATCGTTGACCCAGGCATTGAAGTCCCCCAGCACCATCCATCTGGGGGACTCCAACACTATGTCGACATTGACGTCTGCGACTTCCTGCAGGAAATGCTTCCCACCCCCGGGTGGACGATAGACGAGAAGAATCCTGCACCCCAAACCTGAGCCCATGATACATTTAAAGGACCGAGTTTCCCCTACTGGCACCTCCACAAGGTTCAATTCCAATCTAAAACCAATGGCTACACCCCTGCCCCTACGATCCAACCTCAGGCGGTGTATCACCGAATACCCGGCTGGAATTGCTGACTCTAAAATGGGGCCAGAATTTGAGTCCAGCTAGGTCTCGGTGTTGCAAGCCAGGTCAGATGATCCAACAAGATCAGCCATCACTGCAGTCTTGTTTTTAATAGATCTGGCATTGCATAACACCACCCAGGTTAGATGAGACCCCGAGGTCGACCGAGTCATCCGTCCATACACAGTGGAGCCCTTGGGTATGGGAACCAGATACTCCAAAGTCATTCCAAAAGTGCACCATGGGTCCTTACATGATTCCCAAAAGGAGAAATCAGCCTTCCAAAAAGTGCACAGAGCCTGCTAAAAACTCAAAAGCTTACCAAAATACACATTTTTTTTTTTTCATTTACAAACCTCCTTTTACTTCAAGACAAGCTATTTAGAAAAACACTAGCATAATTTTTGTTGAGTGGTGGAAGGCTGGTTCAAAAGGAAGGTCACCTCCTGTAGATGAGCATATCATTCAGAACACAAATCAACCTTCTAGAAATCTAATAATTGCAAAATTTTAAAAATAGAGAAAATAAAATAAATGCTAAATGTAATGCAGCTAATCATGCAACTGTCCATATATTTTACATTAAACAGTCACAGGTAAAGAAGACAATTACTGCAACAGGGTACAATACCCCCAAATAGTGAACCACAGCAAAAGCAGTATATTAAACGTTCACAGGTAAAGAAGACAATTATTGCAACAGGGTACAATACCCCAAAATAGTGAACCACAGCAAAAGCAGTATATTAAACGTTCACAGGTAAAGAAGACAAATACTGCAACAGGGTACAATACCCCAAAATAGTGAACCACAGCAAAAGCAGTAGAAAAATATTACAAAATCAATATTCAGTCAAATTCTTCATTTAGGTCTATTTTGGAATAAAGAGTGCCAAACCTGTTTACCCAAAACACCTTTCTTTCAAGGAGACATTTTTCCCTAATGTGACACTAGGGGGTGTTGCAATGCTGAGGTGCTGTCCTTTAAATGAGACCTTAAACCAAGGTCCTTTCTGCCCAATTGTAGTGGTTGTCCAGGTGGAAGTTAAAGATCCCATGGCATTTATAGTAGGGGATTTGCCCAGTGTCCTGGCCAGCATTTCTTATCATGAAAACGAGTCCACTAACTTTCCCTCTGGGATGGTGTCAAAGCTCAATGGCCTTTCTTGGTTACAAATTACAAATACTTAACATTATATTTATTAAATTAGTTATTTTTTTGTCTGAATTTCACACACAGGTACAATTTTATTTTTTTGTTAAACACCTAGGGCTAGATTCACAAAGAGAGCAAAATAATCCACACATACAGAAAATGGCTTGCAAAACTGCAGAAACACAAGTGCAACATAGTCACGAAATTCTGCAAGTGTAGAAAATGTGCCTTGCTGATCTGCGGCTGTTATAAACAGCCCAGCAGACAGAACAAGTGATCCATATTAACTGGAGCAGGAGACTTTGACAGTCTTGCAAAAGCTGCAGCAGACCCAGTACTCCCAGTGAGGCCCTCAGCCAGTACCACAACTAGGAATACAGTAGCACCACCTGTACCAGTAGGCCCTTGCAGCCAGTGGCAATTTGTAACTGCTTGTTGTGTCTCCTCTGAGGCGTTTCTTTTGTCTGCATCTGTAGCACACACTTCTGGCTTTACCAACTCTGCCTCTACAGCCTGTTGGGCTCCTTTATGGGCTGCACTGGGTCATGTGGTTGTGGTATGTTGACTGTCAATTGTAGTGTGTGCTTTGCTTGTTGTAACAACCGACACTACTATACAGCCCACAAATTTGCTGTTGCTTGGTACCTGAACCCCCACTATGATTGTTTCCCAATTGTTAGTATACTGCCTTTTGCTCAGGGTGGCTTACGCCTCACTCTCCTTGGTGCAGCAGGTGCACAACATTTTTTCCACAACTGCAGGTAAACAGTGGCTGAGAATAGTCCTTAAGGGGATATGCCATACTTTTCAATGACTTTTTTTGCACAGGAAATTCCTTACCTGCATTGTTTCTGCTGTCTGCAGTGTATTTTATCAATAGCTATGGATAGAATTTGATGGCAGGTAAGGACCGCTTGGCCCACCTAGTCTGCCCATTTTCCTACCTAACAGATAAGCTGCAGATCCTAGTTAACCAACAGCGTACTTCCTCCTACACCCCACTAGGACTGCCTTATGTCTGCCCCATGCATTCTTGAATTTCCCCACTGTTCTTGACTCCACGACCTCTTCAGGGAGGCTGTTCGATGCATCCATAACCCTCTCGTGAACAAATACTTCCTCACATTACCTCTGAGCCGTCCCCCCCATCTTCAAATTGTGCCCTCTTGTTCTTGCACATCTCTTTTTCTGAAAGATGCTACCCTCTTGGACTTTGTTGATTCCCTTGAGGTACTTGAAAGTTTCTACCTTGTCCCCTCTCTCCCTTATTTCCTCAAGGGTATACATATTAAGCTCCTTTAGTCTTTCTTCGTATGTCTTCTGGTGTAGACCCTGCACCATTTCGGTTGCCCTCCTCTGGACAGCCTCCACTCTGTCTATGTCTTTGTGGAGATGGGGTCTCCAGAACTGCACACAATACTCCAGATGGGTCTCGCCAACTGTCTGTACAGAGGGATAACAACTTCCTGTTTTCTACTATTGATGCCTCTCCCTATGCATCCCAGTATCCCCCCAGCCTTCCTTACTGCCTTCTCACATTGCTTGCCCACCTTTAGGTCATCTGATATAATTACCCCCAGGTCCCTTTCCATTTTTACTGTAGTCAGTACCTCACCCCCCATTGTGTACTCTTCCCCTGGGTTTTTGTTTTCCAGGTGCATTACCTTAAACTTCTTTGGATTGAATCTGAGCTGCCATACATTTGACCATTCCTCCAACCTTGCCAAGTCCCTTCTCATCCTTTCCATTCCATCTTGTGTATCAACCCTGTTGCAGATCTTTGTGTCGTCTGCAAAGAGACATACTTTTCCTTCCAGTTCCTCTGCAATGTCACTTATAAAGACATTAAAAAGGACCGGTCCCAGTACTGAACCCTGCGGTACCCCGCTAGTAACCCTCCTTTCTTCACTGTGGACTCCATTTACTACTACTCTTGTGTCCTGTTGTCTAGCCAATTTTTTATCCAGGCTACTACCTTGGGACCCACTCCAAGGCTGGCTAACTTGTGTATTAATCTTTTGTGTGGGACTGTATCAAATGACTTGCTAAAATCTAGGTAGGCCAGGTCCACAGCCCCTCCCTGGTCTACTACTTTGGTCACCCAGTCAAAGAAATCTATTAGATTCATCTGACATGACCTTCCCATCATGACTCCATGCTGCCTTGGGTCCTGTGCCTCACTGGCCTCTAGGTACTGAACAGTTCTTTCCTTCAGAAGTGATTCCATCATTTTCCCTACCACTGAGGTCAAACTAACTGGTCTGTATTTCCTGCCGCTGTCCTGCTCCCACTTTTGTGAAGAGGAATCACATCTGCCCTCCTCCAGTCCTCAGGTACCACCCCATCCTCCCATGATTTGTTAAAGAGAGTAGTCAGCGGTGTCACTAGTTCTACCCTTAGTTCTTTTAGAATTCTTCGGTGAATCCCATCAGGCCCCATTGCTTTCTCCACCTTCAATATTTTACAAGTTACAGTATGTGTATGTTACACAGCACAATTCCACTTTTTTTCCGCAACTGCACAAATTTTGGGACTTGCACATTTTTTGCACCTTCAAAGTGTTTTGAGAATCCTGCTCCTAGTTTATAAGAGGGTCCCTGGGGGACAATAATGGCAGCAGGATAGCTCTGGTGAAGTGAAAAAAAACTATGCAACTTGTGTGGTGGGTAACAGAGTGTATGAATTTGGGCAGTGCAATTCATGCAATTGTGTGACTTTTACTGCACAAATTGCTACAATACATATGCACAATGCACTTTGCAGCAAATTGTACTTTGCAAATTGCCACATTTCACATCTAAAATTGACCAGAAGGTGTGAATTGCTGCAATTTACATAGTAAAATTCACCTTAAGTGTGATGAATTGCATATGGAAGAATTCTAAAATGCTACACGTAGCATGTAGTGGCCAAATTAGCTACAATTTGCAGGTGAATTTAAAATCCACAGTGCTCCTACAGCTGGATTGGTATACTGTAACATCAAATAATGGTTAAAGGCATATACAGTCATATAAATAGTAAATGAATTTATACCGATCTAATTCTACAGTAGGTAAATAGAACAATAAAGGGGCAGTGCCAGCAAAAGCCTTCTCCCTGTAGATTTCCAAATCTTTGACACTGTTTCCTCTTAAGATCTCAAAGATAATCTGCAAAATAAAACATGATGGGTGTCATATTCAACAAGTAACAAAAGAATTAGCCGTTTCTGCATTCAAGGGTGTGGTGCCAGTACATAAAAGATCATTGAAGTGTAAAAAAACAGGCACTCACCACCTGGGTTAAAAGGATTCTGCTCTTCTCTGCAGAAGCACCCTCTAGGGGCAAAAAGTTAGATTGATGTGCTCTGATGTTTGTTCTCACTAGCCTGCACAGGAATGAAGTTGTTTGTATTGGAACTGACATCATGTTTGGTCCCTCACTTATAGGGGAACACTCATCCCTGAAAGAACCATACCCAAGTGCAGGCTGGATGCAAATTGCACTTTATGTGCAAAAACATTTGTTTTTATTTACTGTTTACTGCAATATAGTAGATTGTATTAGACTGATTCTGCTGACTTGCAAGCTGACATTTTCTGTAACTACAAATCCCAGAAACCCCTGTAGCAGACATCAGAGGAGGCTTGCATCTGGGGGAGATTCAATAGCCTGCAGTGCACATTAAAGCTTTTATAAGCTCTAAAATTATGTTTGCCTGCCCAGCTGTTCAGTTGGGGCTAAGTACAGTCCTCTAATCCAGACATGATTACTGTAATGCTCTTTACTTCGGGTTCAGTGGGGGTGACCTCAGCCAGCTGCAGCTGGTACAGAACACTGCAGTCTGGTTACTAACAGGCCTTCCTAGGTCCATTTATATGACCCCTGTCTTGCGTGAACTGTACTGGCTGACGGTCAGGTGGAGGATTGCTTTCAAGGTGGGCTTGCTCACCTATAAGGCCCTATATGGATCAGGTCCTGGTTATCTGATGTATCTTCTGACACCTACCCACCCGCTGCACTCACTCCTCTCCTCCACGGAGGGTTTCCTTTCAGTTCCATGGGTGCAGCTCAAGTCATCTAGAGACCATGCTTTTGAAGTCACCCCACCCATTTTGAGGAACTCGTTGCCATGATTTTTAAGGAAAGCTCCATTTGTGGAAAGCTTTAAGCAAGGACTAAAAGCGCACCTATTTAAGCAAGCTTCTAATGTTTAGCTGAATTTAAAGGAGGTTTTAGAGTGTTGATTTTATTATTTATAAATGTATTATTTAACTGACTCGGACATAAATTATTGTAATTATTTAAAAGTGTTTTTAACACACCTCTGTGTAAAGTGCCCAGAGCCTCTAGGATTGGGCACTCAACAGATAAAGCTTTACTTACTTACTCTGTAACTGTACTCTGCCCAGGGAGGACAGCGGGACCAACAATCAAAAAAGTCAATACTTATAAAAACTCTGACATGCACTGATGGCTATTGAATCTCCCACTGCTGCAGCATTCCTCTGATTCAGCTGTATATATTCTGGGATTTGCAGCTAAAGAAAATGTCAGCTTGCAAGTCAGCAGAATCAATGTGATAAAATCTATTACACTGCAGTAAACAGTAAGTAAAAAAATGTTGTACACAAAGGGCGGGATATTCAGAAGGGTTGCACATGGCGCAACACAGTTGCGCCATGCACAACCCACTGATGCACCTCGGTTCAATATTCAAAGGGGGACTGAGCCTGGCACAAATCCCGATGCACCGGACTGCATCAGTAATGTATGCGACGCAGGTAGGGGGGGCGTGCCCATGCATACTCCGCACATCCCGATATTCAGCCTGGGATGTGCTGAGCCCATGCATGTGCAACCCCTACTTGTGCTGCACACAGGTGAGCAAAAAAAAAGGGAGCAACAGCTGGCCACCTACAGGTGAGTTGCCGTATTGCAGGGCGAAACACGGCAGCTGCCACCTGTGGGTGGCCACCTGAGCTCTGGCGGCACCTTCATGGTGGTGCCCCCCCATGCCCGATCGTGGACATATGTAGAAAAATAATAGTCCCATATCACTGGTGGTCCAGTGGACCGCTCGCAGCCCAATCGCGGGCAGATGTAGAAATATTAATAGTCCTATGTCCCTGGTGGTCCAGTGGACCACTCACAGCCTGATCGCGGGCATATGACAAAATATTAATAGTCCTATATCCAGGTGGTCCAGTGGACCACTCACAGCCCAATCACAGGTGCCAGTAATAAATAATGACACACCAATCCAACCCTGGTGTTCCAGAGGTACCCCTTCCCATCCGCCCACTAAGCACCACTGCCCCGCTCCCCCCTGGTCAGCGGCAGGCAGCAGCTCCCCACCCACTTGCTGCCCCACTGCCTGCCGACTGACTCCGTATGGTAGGGCTGTACGCCTATTGGTACACAGAGTGAGCCAATGGGTGTGCAGCCCGTACTACACAGTCTTCCTTAACCACTTTCCACATCCTTAACGGGATGGTCCTTGAGGACACCTCCTCATTCAGATATCTGGGGGTTTGGCTTGACCAACACCTCACCTTCTCTGGTCATGTGGACACCATCCTTAAAAAGCTATGCCCCAAGTTAGGCACATTATTTAGGAACCAGAACTGCCTCCCTTTCCTGGCTAGACATAAACTTGTCCAGAAGATGATCCTCCCCATCCTTTACTACTGTGACATAGTCTACAATGCCACACCTAAGACCTCCCTAGCCAGATTGGACACCCTCTTTAAATCCTTCTGCCACTTTGCACTTGACATTCCTACCCTCACTCATCACTGTCAACTTTACCACACTTTGGCTTTACCATTTCTTGATAACAGATGTCTCCTCCACTGTGCTAAATTCATCTCCAAATTCTGGTTTGGCTCCCTCCCTACTTAGCACTTCCCTAACTATCCCCCCCCCACCATCCACCCATTCACTTAGGTTCTCAGTTTCCCACACTGTAGGTGTCCCGAGCTGTACGACTACTGTCGGCCAGGCAGCCTTCTTGTACCACTTCCCTAAACTGTGAAATCCCCCCCCCCAGATTAACCTTTCTCTTTTTCCCCTTCCTCTATCTCCTCAGCCTTACACAATTACCTATCTGTGAACTGCAACTGCAACTGAGCAGACCATGTTGCATCTAAATGGGCTGTAATAGTTATGCTATTACCGCACTTGCGGACCTTCTGTTCACTATGATATAATGGAATATACAGTACATACCAACTGTAATTACTTGATGCCTGTTACTGCTGAGGGCCAGTGACCATCACATGCTATAGTTCAATTTGGCCACTAGAACTAAATCATCCCATTCCAAGGCAAACATATGGGACTTCAGAGGAGCTGACTTTGATAAGATGGCCAACAGAGTTAAGCTAGCCCTGGCAAAAAGAAATACAGGTGAGGGGGTACAGGCAAAGTGGGCAAGTATTAAGGATGCAATACTTGAAGCAACATCCCACTGTGTTAGAGAGAAAAGTAAGTGCAAAAGAAGAAGGAAACCACTTTGGTTCTCAAAAACACTAGCAGAAAAGGTCAGAGCCAAAAGGCTGACCTTCAGGAAATATAAGGAAACGCAGCAGGATGAAGATAGGGAGGCATACCAAACTTCCCTAAGGAAGGCAGGGAAGGCAGTAAGGCAGGCAAAGGCCCAAATTGAGGAAACACTAGCACAAACAATAAAAGAAGGTGACAAGACTTTCTATAGATACATTAGTGAAAGGAGAAAGTCCAGAGTGGGTATTGCTAAGATCAAAGGAGATAAGGGGGCATGTGAGGAGGAGGACCATGTAAAAGCATCTATCCTAAATAGATACTTCTGCTCAGTAATTACTGAAGAGAACGTAGGGTAGGGCCCACAGCTCAGCACCATGGACACGGATGGAGGGGAGGTGTGCATTAGTCCCTTCACAAAAGAGATGGTCCTACAAGAGCTCGATAAGCTCAGGGTGGACAAGGCAATGGGACCTGATGGCATACATCCCAGGGTACTAAAGGAGCTAAGGGTGGAACTAGCAGAGCCATTATCAGAACTGTTTAGTGATTCTCTGAGAACAGGAGAGGTCCCAGAAGACTGAAGAAGGGCTCATGTGATACCGCTCCACAAGAGTGGTAGAAGGGAGGAGACAGAGAACTGCAGACCAGCCAATCTTACCTCAGTAGTGGGCAAGATTATGGAGGCACTCCTTAAGGAAAGGATAGTGCAACACCTGGAAATCATAGGAGCACAGGATCCAAGACAGCATGGGTTTACAAAAGGAAGTTCCTGTTAAACTAATCTCATAGATTTCTTTGACTGGGTAACCAGAGTGGTGGACCAAGGGGGAGCAGTTGATGTCGCCTACCTTGACTTCAGCAAAGCTTTCGATACTGTTCCACATAGAAGATTGATTAATAAGCTGGGTAGGCTCGGGGTGGGTCAGAAGTTGGTCAACTGGGTGGAAAACTGGTTGATGGGCAGAAAACAGAGAGTGGTGGTGAACGGTATACAGTCAGAAGAGATGCAAGTCACAAGTGGGGTACCTCAGAGATCTGTCCTGGGGCCAGTCCTCTTCAATATCTTCATCAGTGACATTGCAGATGGACTGGAGGGTAAGGTTTGTCTGTTTGCAGATGACACCAAGATCTGCAACAGAGTAGATGGGGTTGGCAGAATGAGAAGAGATCTGGATAAACTAGCAAAATGGTCAG
This sequence comes from Neoceratodus forsteri, assembly GCA_016271365.2. Lineage (NCBI taxonomy): Eukaryota > Metazoa > Chordata > Ceratodontiformes > Ceratodontidae > Neoceratodus > Neoceratodus forsteri. The sequence continues at coordinate 645,012,378 of CM057454.1, read as the reverse complement.
AAGAGCGGCAACTGGGGTTTAATCAAAGAAGTGCAAGATCATGCACATAGGGAAGAGAAACCCTGAAGCCACTTATAGGCTAGGAGGGGAGTTGTTGGCAGTCACAAGGGAAGAAAGAGACTTGGGCATCATTATCACCGATGACCTGAAATCATCCAAGCAGACCACTAAAGCAGTAGGTAAGGCTAGGGGGATGTTGGGATGTATTAGTAGGGGTATCACAAGTCGGAAGAGGGAGGTACTAATCCCTCTTTACAAGACACTGGTTAGACCCCATCTGGAGTACTGCGTGCAGTACTGGAGGCCACACCTTCACAAGGACATTAACCAATTTGAGGCAGTCCAGAGAAGGGAAACCAAAATGATGCAGGGACTGCATCAGAAAAACATATGAGGACAGATTAATGGAGCTCAATATGTATACCCTGGAGCAAAGGAGGGAGACGAGTGATATGATCGAAACATTCAAACACCTTAAGGGTATTAACAAGGTGAAAGAGTCTAACATGTTTAAATACAAGAAAAATAGCAAGACAAGGGAACACAGCATGAGATTAAAGGGAGACAATTAAGTGGTAATGTGAGGAAGTTATTTTTCACAGAAAGGGTGGTGGATGCATGTAACGGCCTACCTCAGTAAGTGCTGGATATGAATACAGTGCAGAGCTTCAAACAGGCATGGGATAATCGTAAGGGAGCAATACAGATGAGTATGAATAGATAGGCCATTGACAGAGCAAAGGCCAATGGCACATTTATAAGGTAGAAAAAGAAATGGGCAGACAGGATCAGCCTTGTGGTCCTTATCTGCCGTCAACTTCAATGTTTCTTGTTAATTGTTCTCTACTTGGTAACATACCTGATGCATAATTGGCACTATATACTGTTTTGTTGTTTGCCTATGACTTATCTGTAAGTCTTTAAGTTCCCATATATTGGCAATGTATACTGTTGTGTTGATTATGTTTTACTGTATTCCTTCCAACTCCCCCCCCCCCCCAGGATGCACCGTGAGCTGAGCAACTTGTTATTCAGTGCACCCTTCCTGATGAAACTGTTAAATAAATAAACAAAGAAGGGAGGTTGTTGCTTGTGCCAGTAGGATGTCCTGCTAAAAGAATGCTATGAGAAATAACCCCCTTGTTTTAATTTTGGGCTGAATTGTGCCAGTTTGAGTTTTGCTTGACCCTGCTAGAAACTGGCATGTAAGGCAAAATTTGCCAGCTCGCACTGCCCTAACTGACATAGAATAAGTATTCGGGCTGAAGCCTCAGCATAAAGAGCAACTTACAGAGAAAATAAGGTGCGCTAAGATGGTCCTCAAGGCCTTGACAAAGTGCATAGAGCATGTGTGAAATCTTGGTGTACTGAGGGGAATGTGCTTTGCTTTTAACTCTGTGCCAGTAATTGTTTGCAGTTACAAAATGGATTGACTATGGATAGACAATTTCTTGCATTTAGATTGGCTAAGCGGTACCATTTGCCGTGTCCTTGTCAGGACATATACTAGCAACAGGTACTACTTTGCCCAACCAAAATGCATCACAGGGAAATATCAATGCTTGAGAGGACTCTCCCGATGTAACTCCATAGCATCTCAAAACACTGCAACAGCTGCCAAGAGAGAGCACTACCACCAACACACACAGCAGTCATTCCATCAGAGCCTCCTTCCCCCCAATTTCAGGTTTTATATACTTTTAAAGTACAATCTGACCTTAATTTATATACGAGTTCAAAAGTTTATGACACACCGCTGACCCACGGCTCTCCAGTGGACTGTCTTTGCTGCAGCAGCTACAGCTGCGTTCCTTCACTCCTGCAGTCTCTGCATTGTGCTTCTTTCCTTAGACCTTCCCCCGACCCCATGACAGAAAGTGAAAAAAAAAATGCCACTCTCCGAAACAAAAAGGTATTCTTTCTAACAATGCGCTCACTGTCACAGACGCGCTGAAAGGGCTTTGCTGCTGTGAGTCCCTGGCAGCTTCTACAGTGGCTGGTGAGGGACACACTTGCAGTCAAAGAAATCGGCTACTCACTCAGAATCCAATGGCTGCTCTGAGCTTTCATCCTGCGTCCCTACCAAAGACACCCTCCATAGAAATATATGTGGGAAGGGGTCTAACATAACTAAAAGCAGAGCTGATTAAATACAGTGCCTGTGTGTGTGTGTGTGTGTGTGTGTGTGTGTGTGTGTGTGTTGATGAAATCAGCTGCTCCCTCTGAATCCAATGGCCGCTCAGAGCTTTCCTCCCTATCAAAGACACCCTCTACAGAAATGTATGTGGGGGGGGGGTCTATGTAAATAAAAGCAAAGTTGATAAATACATTGGGTGGTGGTGGGGGGATAACCTAACCAGTACCTGTGTGGGGGACACCGTCTACTAAATTAATAAGGGGACTATTTTTATGTTTGCTTGCACGCATGTGCAAGAAACATAGTGCAATCATACAAGTTTTCCAGAGGTGTGTCAACCTCTTCCAGTTCAGTCAGTGTATTTGCAGGCGCGGTCATGAGCGCCAATCACTGCTCCAGCTGTCTATGACAGCTGAAAATGCAGTGGCATACAGTTGAAAGAGAGAGCTCTGCTTGAGTGAGCAGAGCTATCCCCCCCACACACACGCACGCACGCACGCACACTGCGTGCTCATGTGCCTTCCTCCGCCTCCTCCACACTGTACAGCCGACGGGGGTGCCCAATCCCCGTCAGCTCCATGCCCCCCAAAGCATCCAGGTGCCACGCTGGGAGCCCACCCCAGCGTGGCAAAATGATGTAATGGCCGATGGGGGTGCCCAATCCCCCGTCAGCTCCACTGTCTCTCCCCCCCCATGCTGTCACCAACGGAGGTGCCCAATCCCCCATCGGCTTCACTGTCTTCCCCCACCCCAGCATGGGGTGCCATGCTGGAAGCCCACCTCAGCATGGCAACAGATGCCATGGCTGACAGGGGTGCCCAACCCCATCGGCTCCTGATCCCCCAGCCAGCCGTCTTTCTGCCATGCTGAGGCCCACCCCAGTGTGCAACGCCCGTCCCGTCTTTTTCAAAAAAAACCTGTAAGAAAAAACGGTCCCCGTAGTCTCTCTGGCCCCCACAACCTGCACCCACCCACTGTGCACCCTGCCTCCCTACACCCCCCATTCTATACTTACCTCTGGAGTCTGGTGCGACGATCTTCGGTGGACCAGGAACACGTCTGCACTCTTTTTTTTTTTTTTTTTAGTTGTTTAACCAGGAGTAGCACAGTAAGCTGAAAGCTTTTTTACAGGAGCGACCTGGTCAAAGCTGACCGTGAACTGAGGAAATGCCGGTAAGCTGTATAATGGGATAGATAGGGGGTTTTCAACTTTGTTGCATATCTCAGGCATTCTTTGGAATTTTTGCACCAAATTTTCAACATGGGGTTTTTGGGACCCCTCCTCATGAATTCTTGCACTGTCATGGCATTACTCATGCCCGAAGGGTGATTTCGCAGCCACTGTGCGAAATCACCTTTCCAGAATGATTAATGAAATGCCACTGCCAGTGTTCATAAGGTGGGCTCTCAAAAAGCCTATTTTGAAAATTCGGTGGAAAAATTCCTAAAAATGACTGTTTTACGAGCGTGCGTTGCACAGTTCCTATGCACGCTTGTAAGTTCGCGAATTTTCAATATTTTCACTCCAGATTTTCAACATTGCCATTTTGCCACACCTTCTTATGAGCAGTATAGCTGTCATTTTTCACATCTCACCCAAAATGTGTTTCGCCATGTAGCATAATGGTGCAGTCGGTGTGCGAAAACAATGTATGGGACACATTAAGAAAATCACAGTGACACTGGTCATGAGCAGAGGTGTTAAAATGACTATGTTGAAAATTTGGTGAAAAAATTCCCAAAAATGACTGTTTTAGGAGCTCATGTTGCTCAGTTCCTACGCACTCTGGCAAGTTTGCGAATTTGTAATATTTGCACACCAGATTTTCAACAGTGCCATTTTACCACACCTTCTTATGAGCAGTACAGCTGTCATTTTTCACATCTCACACAAAATGTGTTTCCGCCCATGTAGCGCACAATGGCCCAGTCGGTATGTGAAAACAATGTATGGGATGCATTAAGAAAATCACAGTGACACTGTTCATGAGCAGAGGTCTTAAAATGGCTATGTTGAAAATTTGGTGAAAAAATTCCTAAAAATGACTGTTTTACGAGCGTGCATTGCACAGTTCCTATGCACGCTTGTAAGTTCGCAAATTTTCAATATTTTCACTCCAGATTTTCAACATTGCCATTTTACCACACCTCCTTATGAGCAGTACAGTTGTTATTTTTCACATCTCGCCCACAACGTGTTTCTGCCCATGTAGTGCACAATGGCGCAGTTGGTGTGCGAAATCAATGTATGGGACACGTTAAGAAAATCACAGTGACACTGGTCATAAGCAGAGGTGTTAAAATGACTATGTTGAAAATTTGGTGAAAAAATTCCCAAAAATGACTGTTTTAGGAGCTCATGTTGCGCAGTTCCTATGCACTCTGGCAAGTTTGCAAATTTGTAATATTTGCACACCAGATTTTCAACAGTGCCATTTTACCGCACTTCCTTATGAGCAGTGCAGCTACCATTTTTCACACCTCGCCCAAAATGTGTTTCCGCACATGTAGCGCACAATGGTACAGTTGGTTTGCGAAAACAATGTTTGGGACAGATTAAGAAAATCACAGTGACACTGGTCATGAGCAGAGGTCTTAAAATGGCTATGTTGAAAATTTGGTGACAAAACTCCATAAAATGACTGTGTTACGAGTGAGCATTGCGCAGTTTCTACACACCCTCGTAGGTTCATGAATTTGTAATATTTTCAGTCCAGATTTTCACCAGTGGCATTTTTCCACACCTCCTTATGAACAGTACAACTGTCAATTTCCACAACATGGCTGAAATGTGTTTTCACGCTTTCAGTGCAGAGATGCGTGGTCGCTGTGGGAAATCATTGTTCAGGACAGATAAAGAAAATCACACTGACACTGTTCATGATCGGAGGTCCCAAAATGCCTGTGTTAACAATCTACTGTAAAAAAATCCCCAAACTAGTTACATTACGGGTGTGAGTTGCACAGTTTCTACAATGCTCGTGACTTCACCAGTTTTTTTAAGATTTTCACAGCAGATTTTCAACATTGCCATTTTTTACTCCTCCCCATGAACAGTACCGCTGTCATTTTTCACATCCTGTTCGAATGTGTTTTTGCACCTGTGGTGCCAAATGCCATAGTCACTGTGCAAAAGCAGTTTTCGGCTAACAAACTGATATTGCCACTGTTCATGAGGTGGGGGTCACAAAAAAACCATGTTGAAAATTTGGAGTGAAAATACCAATGAATGCCTGAGGCGTTAGGGTTTCCGACCATAACGCCCCACCCTGTAGAGTATGACAGGCATCAGGGGTGTGACTTGGGATTCTTGCCTGTCATGCTCATACCATTCCACCCCCACCCACACCCTGCAGCCAGTGAGAGGCATCAAGGTGTGCCTCGGACTCTTTAGGCCCAAACTTCACCCCATTCTCCTATACCTCACCCATCTCACCGTATTTCCTGATGGAATGGGGTGTGCATAAGGAACCAAAGACCCCCAAGGCACCTGTGACCTTGTCAGTGTCTGCAGGGTAGGGTGTGGTGAAATGGCATGGTCGTTATGCCTGACGACCCAAAGGCACACCCCAATGCCTGACACTCTCTGCAGGGTGGTGGAGGGGTTGGCTTCAGTTCAATACTTCGCTGCCATTCCTATTATGCAGCTCTGTAACTTCTACACTACCAATGCCAGTGCCAGCAAGCAAACATTCGGCATTGACAAATGCTTGTTTTTTATTATTTCAGTCATTGAAACCTTTTTTCACATTTTTTTTTGGCAATGTTTTTGCTTTTTTATTCTCAAATATTTACTAGGGAACCCATTTTATAAGCAGAATAAGACACTCCAAGGTGTGGTTTATGGCCTGATAAGAGTACTTCCCAACTGAGAAAGGCATTCAGTGCAATTGCCTCGTGCCTCATTACGCACCTGGCGCGTGCTCTTATCAGCACATAAACCACACCTTGTCGTGTCTTATTCCTTACTCATCCTTTGACCCATCAGTGGTTTGACAGAATTCCAGAGAACCATCTGAGCCCAGCTTCTTTTGTCTGTAAGTATCCCTGCTATATAGTGATACAGGACTTGTGGTCTAAAAAGAAATTATGTCATCATTAAACTCTACCTCATATGCATGCCAGCTTAGTTTATTCTTATCTAAACACTAACTTGGCCAAATTAATTTTTTTTCACACAGCCTGGATGAAAATGTTTTGACCACCCCCCTCAAGACCACTTTACTGATGACTCATAACGCTCACACACTTGTTCACCAAATACCCATGTTGTGTGGTAGTTACGAGTCATCCCTACAGTGGCTGTGAGATGGTGGTCTGAAAGCTTTCTCCCAGATTTAGTGAAAATCTTTTAATATGGCTAAATTAGAGGTGAAAGAAATAAATTGGGTGAGAATTAATTAAATGGGTAAACATGTGCAGGAGCAGTTTACGCTGACTTATTTCTTTTCAGATTGCATTCCTGTATCACTATACAATGGTGTGTTTTATTTTAAGATTCTTTTTTTGTGTGTGCTTGTGAATTTTGTGCTCATGAATGGTGCTGGATTGACAGCACTGGAACCTGAAATTCTCTGCTTATCCACATGACAGGTACAGCATGGGAAATCAAAGTGCAGGCTTCCCCACACTGTCCTGCCAGTGTGCCACGACCCTGTCATGAAGGGACCACCTCATAGATAAATGGGTAGTGCAGACTCCATGCTCATTCAATCCTTGGCACCTTATATGAGATTGCCAGCAATGGTGCTAATCAGTGCCACCTGCGCTGGTGGTTTTGTGATGTGGACACATGCTCACTGGGAACTGGACTGAGACCATTACAACTCATTTCACATAGGCCACTGAACAGCACTCAGGTGATAATGGCTTTTGGCCACTACTGACCTGTGCTAGATTTGAACCAGTGACATAGACGTGAAAGGCTCTTTAACCCATTACCAATCCACTGAGCCATCCAGTTTAACATATACAGTGGTGCATAGTGATACAGGACTTGTGTGGGGCTGAACGGCTGGCTAGAGAGATGAATGTAGGGTAAGTGCTGGCCACCATTGGGACAGTTGGCATAGGGGTGGTGAGAAGACTGCAGGCTACTATGAGGGGAGAGGGACCACTGGACACCACAAAATACTGTAATTTGCCATGCTAACAGGAAGTGGGTGAGGAAGATGATATGACTGGACACCAGGGAATACTTTTTCTGTGGCAGTGGGGATCAGGTGAGGGAGGGAGCATCACTGAATGCCAGGGAATACTGTATCTAATATGCAAACAGGTATTGTGTGTGTGATGAGACACCACAGGATACAAGGGAATATGTTTTCTATGGCAACAGTGATCAGTGATGGAGGGTGCACCACTGGACACCAGGGAATTATTTAACTATTTAGATGAAGATCAGGTGGGGGGCAGGCCTTTTCAGGTGGGTGCAGGGCTGTTGGTCAGGCTGCAACATGTCTCTGTGCTAGTCATCTCATAAAGCCAATGAAAAGCCTTGTTAATAGCCCCATAATGGGATTTAGATGTGTCATTTTGACCTACAGCCATTATGGGGCCAGTAACATTAACCTTTTGAGTATGGCAGTGTGAGCACAGGTGTTATCCTGCGTTTGGGATGTGCTATTGGTTCACAGTCATATTAAGTATGCTAGTCACATACCACTCTGTGGCCAGCAGAAGTCTTTGTTGTGCACATAGGCACCTGTTTATAACTTGCACTAATTATACTAGTACATTGAAACAACAATTGTTCATTCAGCATGTGCACAATATCTGCTCCAATATGGGAGAATTATGGCATTGCAGTAATCTCCCTAAAAGTTAGGTACTTTGTGTAGTGCAACCATGTTGCTTTGATTATGGGGTTAATTTTATTTTGTCTTCAGTTATATTTAAGGTATTTATGTAAGAAAACGTAATTTAGTTTTGGGTAAGCAGAAAAGAGGGCTAGGAAATTATGCCTATTTTCAGTCTTGTTCCGGGGTGGGGGAGTAGGGAGATAACAACGCAAAGTGACATATTGAACCCAATTAAAGTACTGGTATTTTTGTTGTTGTTTGTTTGCTTGTTTTTTGGTTTGTTGACATTCTGCTCTGCTGTAGTGGGAACCTCTGGCCAACTGGTTGGTAGCCAAGATGGCGGAAGGTGAAGCTGCTGTTGGTGTAGGGGAGCGGGCCTTCTCCCCTACTAACTGTATAACTCAAGCCCATCTTGCTATTGAAGCTGTACCTTTGGAAGGTACGGAACTATATAACAATTAAATAAATGTGGAAAATGTTGAAATGGAGATGGTCCAAAATGTAATTGAGATGGAGAAGTTGATGTTAAAGAAGAAAAAACTCAAGATAGTGCTAGAAGAAAAAAAAAAAAACACTTGCTTCAGCTTGTAGCTGAAGAAGAAATTAAATACCTGGCTGAAATACAAAAGCTGTATAAAGATGTGAAATCCTCTGTTGGAAAGTTAGTGACAGCGTCTGACATCTCCCTGTCCATAATTAACTCAATGTCTGCACTCTCAGCTGAAGAGGGAACATCAATGGAGCCGCTGACTCGCTGCTCTGTCACGCTGACAGAAGGGGTTCTCCTGCCAATTAACTCCACGGAAAAAGTACAAGTGGTAGCCACTATCGCACCTGGAATAACAGAGATTAGTCCTCCTAATAATTCTGCTAGCTGTAAACATGCTTCTGCAGTTGCTGAATAGGCTATTTCTTTCAAACAAGCTGCTGGAAATGGGACCCGGAAAAAAGCACAGCTCCCAGTCCCAAGTACTCATGGTCAAACTGTACAAAAAATGATTACAGAAGGCTCATCCAATAAAGTGTCCAAAGCATGTAGAAAGGCATGTACAAGCAAGATGCTTGGCCTATGATGTGGGGTGCCCTGCTTCTCAGACCCAGCAAAATGCTGTGGCAACAAATTGGTCAGTAAAAAATGTGCTGGAAGGAGCAGGTTGGGTACAAGCACTGGATGTGAATTCAGGGTTGCCAGAGCCACTAGAGACTACAGTTTCCACTGCACTAGTGAAGGAGAATGAAAATACATAAGATGCTAGTACTGACCATAAAACCATTTAAGTAAAGATGTCCAGTCCCACTGTTATTACATCTAATAATATAAGAGAAGACGGAACCCTTACAAACAGTGATGATAGTCTACAATCCCCTATACAAATAAATCAGGTGGCTGCTGTGATAAGTGCTGTACCCCTTTTTGATAATGCTGAGACTGTAATGCCCACATGTCAGCAACCAATAATGATCTCTCTTCCTCAATAGTTCAGCCTGAAAATTACAATGATAAATAGAGATATAATAACTGGGGACCCCCGTTATCAACCCGTTTTTGAGTGCTGATAAAAGTCATATCAACCCACAGGTTGATACGTAAAAACTCGTATCAACCCATGGGTTGATATGACTTTTACGGTCTCGCACTAAGAATACTGGCTAAGTGACTCGGCGACTTCAGTAGGTTAGATTCAAGCATGAACGAGACGTTCACGTTTGAATCTCGCCTTCTGAAACCGCTGAGTAACTCGCTCTCGTCAGTCTACACTTGGTGGCTTTTGTATGTTAAAACTGAAAAAAATTAACTCAGCACCCACAGGTTAGAATTTTTTTCATATAAGCCACTTCTCTTTTTGTGGATTTTGGGTCATATACATTACTGAATCAAACTCCACTCAGCCATGCTTTCTTTCTCACCCAAATACGTTTACACCAAAAGTCCATGCACCAGTTATTATAAAAAATAAAACATTTGTGGGGGGTTGATAGGAAGTTTTTTATACACACCCTCGGTGTGTGATACTAGTGAAACCTCTCGAGCTTTGCTCTCGAGGTTTCTTTAATATCACACACCTTGGGTGTGTAAAAAAACTGCATATCAACCCCCTACATATGCATTATTTTCTATATAATGGTGGAGTTTCTACAAGATATTCTGAAGATTTAGGTTCAGAAGCAGAAACTCCACAACAAAAGTATTTTCCTGAACTATCAAAACGCTTCTGCATGGCAGATTTGTTTGCACCCAAAGAAGAAACTGCTCAGCACAGGAATACTATAAGACTGACAAACACATGGAACTCAGAACTTCCCCAAGACAGGATATTCATAATTAGGACTTTATTGACAGAATCTATGTTTTTTTCCCCTTGGAACTTTATGTTGTAATACATGGGCCTTGGCTTGGTGAAATACAAACAGCTTAGAGATACAATATGGTTACCATTTATGGCCATTCCTCTCTCCAAACCTGCCAGAAATACAGTTACTGTATCATTTTGAAATGAAAGGATTAATGTAGCCTATATAATTAGCTGGCTAAAACAGAGATGTGAGATGCTTGATTTACCCAGACCAATTATAGATTCAGAACAAGTGTAGACCGGTGTGTGTGGAAATATCAGGTTAAACTAAAACACACCAGTTCTGTGATATGTCATCTTCCTGGAAGTTTTTTTCTAGGCCATAACAGAGGGATGTGTTTTTGACCTGGACAACCCATAGTGTGTCATAAATGCTGGTCCTGGCTACATTTGAATATTGCTTGTGACCCAGACAGATGTAACAAATCCCTGTAAATGTAACCTCCTCTCCCACCCAGGGACCACCAGGGTCACTGCCGTTGCCTCAGAGGTTGCCAAGAAAGAGGAGTGGTTGGATGACAGTGGGCTGAAGGAGGGTTAGGGTGGTGGAACAGAGGCTCATCCCTCCATTTGTACCTCTCCACAGTTTCTATGCCGTTCTGGAAAAGTGTGGTTCCTCTATGGAGGCACCCACAGAGGAGACCAAGGAGGATGCTGGGAACCTCCACAAAGGAGACCCAAAGGAGGGTGGCATGGGGCCCCACAGGGGAAGGAAACAACTCCTGGTGGGGAACTCCATTGTTACAAAGGTAGAAATGGGGGAGGAAGGGGAGAGGGAGGTAAGGTGCCTGCCTGGCACCATGGCTTGGAGAGACAGGGAGCAAATCCTCAGAATCGCAGGAGCAGCTGCACAGGGGAAGGAGCTGGATGTCATTGTCCACCTAGGAACAAATGACCTGGCTAAGAAAGGGATCAGAGTGGTGCAAGAAGCATTTGTGGAGATGGGGAGGGGCCTTAGACAAATAGCACACATGGTAACCTTCTCGGAGGTGCTGCCTGTCTATGGCATGGGTGAGGCTAGGGTGCTTCACAGCATGGAATTCAATCAGTGGTTGAAAAACTGGTGCAGCGCTCAGGGATTTGGCTTCATTGGAGACTGGGAGTCCACCTGGAGGGATGCAGACCTATACTGGCATGATGGTCTGCATCTGTACAGGAGGGGAACCAGGATCCTAGGTGATAGGTTTAAATACTTCATTGACAAGTATTTAAACTAGCCAAGGGGGAGGCACTGGAAAGAATCAGGGAAATCCTAGCCCCCCCAAAAAATATCAGGGTACTAAGTCAGGTAGACACCAACATAGAGATGTCAATATTGAGAAGTGCTGGGGTAAATGGAGAAAGTGACAAATGCAATAAGGACAGGGATGGGGCAAAAAGGGGTAAGACCATCAAGAAATGGAGGGTAATGAGTACCAACACCCATAGTCTGGGCAAAAAGCTCCCTGAACTGGTGGCCTTGATGGAAGAGGGATGCCTGGATATTGTAGCAGTCACAGAAACATGGTACACAGAGAACCATGACTGGGATGTTAACATACCAGGGTATACAACCTATAGGAGAGACAGGGAGGGCAGAAGAGGGGGGGAGTAGCTCTTTATGTATGGGAAGGGATAAAAGCAACTGAACAAAAGAGTAAACAGGGAGGAGAGGAGGCACTGTGAGTCACCTTAGAGATTGGAAATGGCAACACAATCCACACAGGGGTTGTATATAGACCCCCGTCAGGGGGACGGAATGGACAAGGATATGATAGAAGGCATACTTAGGACGGCAGAGAAAGGGGAGATACTGTTGATGGGGGACCTTAACATGCCAGATGTTAACTGGAGCACCTTTACGGCAGCCACATCCAAAAGCAGGGCCATTCTTGATGCCCTTCAGGTGGCATGCCTCAAACAGCTAGTTTTGGAACCCACTCATGAGGGAGCAATCTTAGACCTCATACTCTCAAATGGGGACAGCGAGAGGATCTCCAATCTAAAAGTGGGTAGCCATTTGGGAACAAGTGACCACCAAACAGTGTGGTTCATGATAAACTCTGCAACAGAGTCAAGCCATACAAAAGTGAGGGTTCTGGACTTCAGAAGGGCTGACTTTGGCAAGATGGGAGAGAGCCTTAGAAAAGCACTAGCAAACAGGTTAGAAGGAGGGGTAGAGCAACAATGGGCAAATATCAAAACTGCCATCACAGAGGCAACAAGCCTTTGTGTGAAGCAAATAAACAAATCAAAATGAAAGAAAAAGCCACTATGGTTCTCAAAAGAGGGTGGGGTGAAGGTTAGGGAGAAAAGATAGCATTTAGGAAGTATAAGGAAACACAGAAGGAGCAGGACAAAGAACTGTACCAGTTAAGGCAGAAGGAAGCAGGGAGGGTAGTCAGAATAGCAAAGGCACAAACTGAGGAAAAGATAGCTAACTCGGTTAAGAAGGGGGATAAAACCTTTTACAAGTATATCAGAGAGTGTAGAAAGACAAAGGGAGGGATAGTGAGGCTGAATAGAATGGATGGTGGGTGGGCAGAGAGTGACAGTGATAAAGCAGGGATACTGAATGAATACTTCTGTTCAGTATTCACAAAAGAGGAAGTGGGGAAGATGCCTAATGCAATTAACAGAAGCACTCTGGAGAGGGAGGTTGATCCCAGTCCTTTCACAGAAGAAAGGGTTCTGAAAGAACTCCTAAAACTGAAGGTAGACAAAGCAATGGGGCCAGATGGAATTCACCCCAGAATTCTAAAAGAATTCAGCAGAGAACTAGTGACAGCATTGACTACACTTTTTAGCAAGCCATGGGAGGATGGTGTGGTACCTGAGGACTGGAAGAAGGCGGATGTGATTCCTCTTCACAAAAGTGGGACCAAGAAAGAGGCAGGAAACTACAGACCTGACAGTTTGACCTCTGTGGTAGGGAAAGTGATGGAATCACTTCTGAAGGAAACAATTGTTGAGTACCTAGAGGCCAGTGGGGCACAGGACCCAAGGCAGCATGGGTTCCAGCGGGAAGGTCATGTCAGATGAATCTAATTGATTTCTTTGACTGGGGACCAAAGTAGTAGACCAGGGAGGGGCTGTGGACATGGCCTACCTAGACTTTAGCAAGGCATTTGACACAGTCCCACACAAAGATTAGTAGTCAAATTAACCAGCCTGGGAGTGGGTCCCAAGGTGGTAGCCTGGGTAAAACACTGGCTGAACAACAGGACACAGAAGGTAATTGTAAATGGAGTCACTCTGAAGAAGAGGGTTCTAATTGAGGTACTGCAGGGTTCAGTACTGGGCCCAGTCCTTTTAATGTCTTTATACGTGACATTGCAGAGGGACTGGAAGGAAAAGTATGCCTCTTTGCAGATGACACAAAGATCTGCAACAGGGTTGATACACAAGGAGGCGTGGAAAGGATGAGAAGGGACTTGGCATGGTTGGAGAAATGGTCAGAAGTATGGCAGCTTGGATTCAATGCAAAGAAGTGCAAAGTAATGCACCTGGGAAACAAAAACCCAGGGGAAGATTACACAATGGGGGGGAGGTAGTAACAACAACAAAAATGGAAAGAGACCTAGGGATAATCATATCAGATGACCTTAAGTTTGGCAATCAATGTGAGAAGGTGGTAGGGAGGGCTGGGGGGATACTGGGATGTATAGGGAGAGGTATCACCAGCAGAAAACAGGAAGTTGTTATCCCCCTGTACAGACAGTTGGTGAGACCCCATCTGGAGTACTAAGTCCAGTTCTGGAGACCCCATCTCCGCAAGGACATAGACAGGATGGAGGCAGTTCAGAGGAGGGCAACTAAAATGGTGCAGGGTCTGCAAGAGAAGCCATATGAGGAGATACTAAAGGAGCTTAATATGTATACCCTTGAGGAAAGGAGGAGAGGGAGACATGATAGAAATGTTTAAGTACCTCAGTGGAATCAACAAAGTCCAATAGGGTAGCATCTTTCAGAAGAGATGTGCAAGAACAAGGGACACAATTTGAAGATAGGCGGATACGGCTCAGGGCAATGTGAGCAAGTATTTTTCACAGAGAGGTGGTGGACATGGAACAGCCTTTCTGAGGAGGTTGTGGGGTCTAAAACTGTGGGAGAATTCAAGAATACATGGGACAGACATAAGGCAATTTTTGTGGGGGGTAGGAAGAAATAGGCTGTTGGTTAAATAGGATCTGCAGCTTATCCTCTAGGTAGGGAAATGGGCAGACTAAGTGGGCCAAGTGGTCCTTATCTGCCATCAAAGTCTATCTTTCTGTGTTTCTGTGTTTCTGTGTGAGGTGCAAGGGCACACATACAGACAGTGACCTTGGACATCTCACAATACAATGGGAGGTATTGTATAAATCAAGATGACTTAATAAGTAAACACAAGTGCAATAGGCTGCTAAAGCATCAGCTAAACAGTTTCAAAAGAACAGAATGCAGGTGACCCAAACCAGAATCCTACTCTTCTAGCCAAACCCCAACAACCTCAGACTGTGTATCTGTTCTGTTAATAGTTTAAGAATCACATGATCCAATAGAGCAGGCCCCTCATACAGAGATGAGATCTTGGCCTAATACAGCTGTAATATCTACTATAACTCCATCTTCTGAGACCCCATCTCCTCCTCTATCTAGTCAAAACAGGGATATTTTACACCAGGAATGCTCCCACCTTTACTGCCTACTGACACTGATATGGAAATTTTTTTATCTAGGAAAAGGGGCAGACATCATACAACCCAGAGTAAACCTGCAAAACCACCATCTATCTGTATCTGTATCTAACAGGTGTGCATCTTTTGCAATCTGGAAAAATTAGAGTGATACTGAGGAAGAGGAATAGGACTCAGAAGCTTCACATCCTCAGGGATCAAACTCCAGAATGTCACAATGTGGTGAAGGACATTTCTGTTCCTAAAAAGAGTCAAATGAAGGTAAGATCCCCAAAATGTAATTCTGAGGCAGATTACCCCCCTTCCCCCAGTCCCATAGAAGCATTTAACCATCACGGCAATATTAGGAACCCTCCCTGGTAATTTTTTATTTATAAAAGATACCAGATTTATAAATAGTTTGAGAATGTACTGGAATATCAGAGATATTACTGGAATCAGAAATTATCTGTGAGAACAATGAACATAGACAAATTCTGTTGAATTTCAGATATGGTATTTTGTTAGGATACCTGCCCAATACAGAAACTGATTTTTGCAAATATTATATAGAAAAAATGTTTCTGTAATGACAACCAATTTATATTAATGTAACATTGTATTATATACTGTCCTAAAATTAGGGTAGAAAGAGAAAGACCGATAAAACCAGTGCTATGTTGAAAAAATTCTCCTCCATTAATAAAACATAGAATTCTTGTTCACAATTCATAGTATACATATAGTTGTATGCAGTTGCAAAATTCAGTAGTAGAGTCATGTATAAATTGATGAAATAGCAGATAAGATGTAATATATTATTTACAGTAATGATGGCTGGAATTTTATTCTGTATTCTTATTTTGTAAGATGAAATTGTATGTATTTTTTTTCTGTCATTTGAACAATGTAATAAGTCTTTGGATGTTATGCATCATTAAATAAAATAAAGTTGAACTTAAAATCCCCAGTGACCTTAAATGTAAATAGCATTGCGGCCCATAGAAGCATTTAACCACCATGGCAATATTAGAAAACCTCCCTGGTAATGTTTTATGTATACAGAATACCAGATTTAAGTCTTTATTTGAAGACTCAGCTACAAAATAAACTTTCAACTAAGGGGCCTTCTTACTGGTCACAGGGAGTTGATGAGTATGATGGTGTAGGTATAGTGTTTTGCAATACTGCCATCAATCTGCTGAAGCTGGTAGAGACGGAGTCAGGAGGGCTTTACTGGTGGATGTTATCATGGACGGTAAGTGTTTCAGACTGATAAACATTTATGCCTCATAAACAAAAGCTACTAGAGCGGCATTGTTCAAAGAAGTTAGGGATACTTACATACAAGTAAACTGCTAGTACTGGGTGGATAATTTAACAGTGGCCTATCACTGAAAGATAGATGGAAAGAAGCCAGGAAATTGTACAATGACTGGCTGGATTTAAAAGAAATGATTGCCACTGCTGGCTTAGAAGATAGCTTTTTGAAGAGTAAATACACATCTAAAATTACTTTTACCAAAGGTTCTTTATCTACAAGAATATATTTTTTATTTGTATCCAGAGAAGTGCAACCAAAGCAATTGCAGTTGGAACATCATATCACCCAGCTGTTGCATGCTAATGTGAGTTGGCTAGAATTTTTCCCTCATCAGAAAACCTTGGAGACTAAATAAATCACTTTTGGAGTCAGATAATATACAACAGAAATGGGTGGAATTACTTAAAGCAAGGTGTGTCGTTGTAGTTACCTATGATAGTTTATTAGACTGGTTGGAATATATTAAAAATTATTTTCATTAGCTTTTTCAAGTAGAAAGTAGGAAAAAGAATAATAATAAATACAGTATGTTCATTATTTAGGTTTAAGATCAAAACTGCATGAACTAATTTCTGAAATGTATACCAAGAATTTGGATCTAACCAATCAAACTGATAGGATTACAAAATAAATTAAAATGTATCAATATGAATGGGCAAGCTCTCTAGAAAACAAACTTAAATTTTGTACCCATTGCTGATCACAATATTTAGATATGTTTTCAGGATGTCAAGACAGAATACAACATAGATAGATTCCAGGACTCAGTAAAGAAGAAGATGGGGAATTATTTATGTCCCATAAGGATATTATGGATATTATTAGTATTCATTTAGTGTAACAGTTTGGAACACCAGTAGACACTACATGGGACTCATCAATAGTGTCTGTGTCTGTTATACCTCAAATTACAGAAAATATACTTCAACAACTTACAGTTCCTAATAAGATTGCCTTGCAGTGGCTCATAAACTGCACTGAGAGGAGCTGATTGCTTGTAATTCAGATTTCAGAAATTGGATGGGCATTAAAAAATTTAAAAACTTTCACAGCTACAGGGTCAGATGGGCTATCCTTAGAATTATATTTATTTATTTATTGAATTTTGGTAACCTGGTAGGCCCACTGAGACCAAAGGTCCCTTTTTCAGGGGTCACCTGGAATTAGTTACAGGCAAAAGTTAAAAAGTACATAAACTACATGAGATTGCAAGAAGGTACAGATGTGGGTAAAGAAGCAAGAAATTTGGTATATTGACAGTAAATTATAAACAACAGTTGCTCATAAAAAAGATAATGTATGTTTGAAACAACAATCAGCAGAAAGACAAAAATACAAGACATTAGCAGTAATAAGCCAGACACTGTAACCATACATTTAAAATGTTTTGGAGTGACCTTGGGCCTGTATTAGAAGAATTGTTTAATTCTGTCTTAGAGATTCATAACTTGACTACCTCCATGCAACATACAATTTTAACTTTTCTGTTAAAAAAAAGGTGAAAAAACACAGCTTAAGAACTGGTAGCCATTGTGTCTATTAGACACTGACCTAAGATATTAACAAAAATATTGGCTAAAAGATTGACAAAGTGGTTGCAATTGTTTTGACTGAAACCCAAACCATTCCTCAGAGGAACATTTCTGATAATTTAATTCTTCTTAGGAAATTATGGGAAATAGGTCAAAAGGGCATAACAGAAGGCTATTTAATATTGGTTGATCAAGCAAAAGCTTTTGAAAAGGTTCCACATGAGTATTAGTTCACTGTACTTAAGCAGTATGGAATACTGGACACATTTTTGATACGGCTTAAAATGTTACATAGTGAATCCACTATGTAGTCATATGTGAATTTAGTATTAAGTCCTCAGCTCTCAGTTAAAAGATGTATAAAACTTGGATGTCCTCCCAGTCTTTTATTATATATATTTGTTTCAGACCCTTTGCTTCAGCTAATACAGAAGCATCCAAATGCTAGTGGGATACAGTTATCTATGGATACACCAGAGGTTATTACTCTTGCCTATGCAGATGACTTATGCATTGTAATCCAGTCTGCTGCCTAAGGAAAAGCATTTAAAGATACCATTGATTTGTTTTCTACGGTAGCTGGTGCTACAGTAAATTATTCTAACAGCACATGTATTCCCCTTGGGAATCTGGCAGATTATAGACCAGGTACTGTATGACCATTGATGGTACTGATGTAACTTGACACTTTTAAAAAAAATTCTAGGTTTGACTTTTGGAACTGGGGATATAGATACAGATAATTGTTAATTAATTAATTAGTAAGTTAATTAGTTAAAAGCTTTATTTTTTGACAGGATGAAACTTTAGGTCTGAAAGGACCTATCCACAAAGTTGTCCTGTGTACACAAAGCACAAACAATTAGCAATTAATCAGTTAAGAAGGGGGGTAAAACCTTTTATAGGTACATCAGGAAGAATAGAAAGACAAAGGGAGGGATAGTGAGACTGAATAGAATGGACGGTGGGTGAGCAGAGAGGGACAGTGAAAAAGCAGGGATACTGAATGAATATTTCTGCTCAGTATTCACAAAAGAGGAGGGGGAGGTGCCTAATCCAATTAACAGAAGCACTCTGGATAGGGGGGTTGAGCCCAGTCCTTTCACAGAAAAAAAGGGTTCTGAAAGAACTCCTAAAACTGAAGGTGGACAAAGCAATGGGGCCAGATGGAATTCACCCCAGAATTCTAAAAGAATTAAGGGGAGAACTAGTGAAATCACTGACTACCCTTTTTAACAAATCATGGGATGATGGTGTGGTACCTGTGGACTGGAGAAAGGTGGATGTGATTGCCCTTCACAAAAGTGGGACCAAGACAGAGGCAGGAAACTACAGACCTGTCAGTTTGACCTCTGTGGTAGGGAAAGTGATGGAATCACTTCTAAAGGAAAGAATTGTTGAGTACCTAGAGGCCAGTGGGGCACAGAACCAAAGGCAGCATGGGTTCACAGTGGGAAGGTCATGTCAGACAAATCTAATTGATTTCTTTGACCAGCTGACCAAAGAAGTAGACCAGGGAGGGGCTGTGGACATGGCCTACCTAGACTTTAACAAGGCATTTGACACAGTCCTACACAAAAGATTAATAGTCAAATTAACCAGCCTGGGAGTGGGTCCCAGGGTGGTAGCCTGAGTAAAACATTGGCTGGACAACAGGACACAGAAGATAATTGTAAATGGAGTCCTCTGAAGAAAGAGAGGTTACTAGTGGGGTACCACAGGGTTCAGTACTGGGTCCAGTCCTTTTAATGTCTTTTATAAGTGACATTGCAGAGGGACTGAAGGAAAGTATGCCTCTTGCAGAGATCTGCAACAGGGTTGATACACATGAGGTGTGGAAAGGATAAGAAGGACTTGGCAATGTTGGAGGAATGGTCGAAGTATGGCAGCTTGGATTCAATACAAAGAAGTGCAAAATAATGCACCTGGTAAACAAAACCCAGGGGAAGATTACACAATGGGGGGGGGGTAGTAACAACAACGAAAATGGAAAGGGACCTGTGGGTAATCATATCAGATGACCTTAAGGTTAGCAAACAATGTGAGAAGGCAGTAGGGAGGGCTGGGGGATACTGGGATGTATAGGGAGAGGCATCACCAGAGGAAAACAGGAAGTTGTTATCCCTCTGTATAGACAGTTGGTGAGACCCCATCTGGAGTACTGCATCCAGTTCTGGAGGCCCCATCTCCGCAAGAACATAGACAGAATAGAGGCAGTCCAGAGGAGGGCAACTAAAATGGTGCAGGGTCTGCAAGAGAAGCCATATGAGGAGAGAATAAAGGAGCTTAATATGCACACCCTTGAGGAAAGGAGGGAGAGTGGGGACATGATAGAAACTTTTAAGTACCTCAGTGGAATCAACAAAGTTCAAGAGGGTAGCATCTTTCAGAAAAAGAGACGTGCAAGAACAAGGGAACAAAATTTGAAGATGGGGGGTGGTTCAAGAGCAATGTGAGGAAGTATGTTTTCGCAGAGGGGGTGGTGGACACATGGAACAGCCTTCCTGAAGAGGTTGTGGGGTCTAAAACTGTGGGAGAATTCAAGAATGCACGGGACAGACATAAGGCAATTTTTGTGTGGGGTAGCATGAAATAGGCTTTTGGTTAACTAGGATCTGCAGCCTATCCAGTAGGTAGGGAAATGGGCAGACTGGGTGGGCCAAGCGGTCCTTATCTGCCATCAAAGTCTATGTTTCTATGTTTCAATACAAGTCATACAAACATTACCAAACAGCTGTTGTCAAAATACAATAAATAGTACAGACATACATAATTAGGGCAGAAGCAGACACATTTGTGTTGGTAAAAAATATCAATAGCTGACTTGAAAGCAAATAGCCTATGTTGGTTCCTGAATGGTGGAGGTATCTGATTCCACAAGACTGCAGTTGAATATTGAAAGGTCATCTATCTGAATCTTGTTCGTATTTTGGGAATATTTAAGTCTCAATGAGCTACATCTCAACATATATCATTGTTCTTCTCTCACTGGTTGAATGGTTAAGTTATCCTGTATAAGACCCTCCTTAAGTTTGAATATTAATATGGCATGTTGCTTTTTTAAGCAAATAGCCAAAGCTATCCCACTCCAACTTTTCATACATTGTGCAGTGGTGTTTGGAATGGACATTTCAGAACAAACTTTGCAAGCTGATTGTATGCAACATCTAATTTTCCTAACAATTTGGTCCCTGCAAAGCCATAGGCTAAGTTCCCATGCTCCAAGACTGGGAGAATCTGTTGTGTGGCTATTGTTTTATGCATTTGAAAGGACATATTAGATGCCAATCTTCTTAGTGTCCCTATCCTCGTGTTAACCTTCCTTGTAACACAGACATGCATAGAACAGACAGAACAGAAACAGTCTAGGTGGAAAAGCAGGTCTCTATCAAAACAGAAGAAAGTCTTCTTAATTTGGACCCTTTTGCTGCCTTCCTTTCTACATGTGAATACAGTTTCCCTTGCACTCCAAACTTAGAAGTAAAACTGTACAGCTTAGTTTTTCAGGGATTATGGGGCAACATGCTAAATCCAATTAGAGACTAGAGAGTAAGAGACTTTACTTATAGATCTATTAAAATGATGGAGATAGCATTATAAATCCTGTAGTTTTCTTTATGACCATGTTTATATATTTCAATATAACAAAAGTGCTACAAGAGGTGGAAAAAATATAGACTCCATTAAATATTGATTGTCTTATGTCATGGCTAGCAGAATGGCAATCTGGAAGATGGTCAGTACACTAAAAGACTATAGTCATGTGACTTCTTTTTACATGTATGTAGCAAAACTGAAATTAAGAATCTGGAAATTTTCCTTGGATACTGTTCAATCTAATAAAAGGAAACAGTTATATTTACACATACTGTAGTTGAATGTTGCTATATTCCCCACTGGTGCTAAAAAAAACCTATCCTAACCATAAGAAACCTGTAGCCACAAAACAGTTTTAGTAGTCAAAGTATACCTCAACAAATGTGGGATATAATCTGTCTTGGAATTTAAGGCAGATTGCCCGTAAAAGACTCAAACACAAAAATTGAAAAAAGATATTGTCCTAGAGAAAGTTGCATTTTACAACTAGAGATGCCAACACATTTGTTGCTAGATTGTCAGTATACCAAACAATTTTGGGCACAGTTAAGTCATGTATGGGGGGAGCCACTATTGAATGCCATAGATTATCAAATACTTGTACAGTAATAGAAATATGTTCCAGCCATTGAGATAAGTTCCATTGCTTCACTTTGCAGCTGTGCTTCTCCTGTTGCAAATTATATTTATGGTAAGCACGTTGTGCTTTGCAAATGCAGCAAAAATATATTTCTCCTGTCTGTGTTATTAAGATGACATCCTCTACCATGAGAAAAGTATGTACTGTAAGAATAAATGTAGGACAGCACAGGAAACTGTTGTAAATAATTTTGGGAAAGGGTTCACATGGATTCACAGTAGTACTATAGTTGTAAGGGAAAAGCACAAGGTGGTTAGTCTAATAAGCTGAGAAGGAGTTATTTAAGGTCTACATACATATGATTGTGTTATCACTGTTTATATTAATTGTTATTTTACTCATCTATATGCTTATTATTTTGAGTGAAATAACTCAGTCTATGTATGTATGATTTTTCTTTTAATCAAAATCACTCTACTCTTTTTGAAAAGTGCCATTGGATCTTTGATGTCTACCTGAACAACAACCAGAACAGGCACATGGGACTTCATTTTAAAGTATCATCTGAAAGACAGATACAGAAAAATACTTATTAAATAGAAATCATGTTAAAATGTACCCTTGTAGTCTAAGTTCACATTGTTTTATTTTAATTTCCAGAGTGTTTTTTTCAGTACTGCAATATTCCATGCAAAGCAAAATGTTGTCATTTCAGCTACAGCACAGTTTTATTTCAGCTACAAAGAGTATAATAAACTCCTTGTTATAACTTTGGTATTACTTTACATCTGACAACTTTTTCATTCTCTGTTTATCTCCTTTATTGTCAGGTTTCCCCCATTTGCCAGCACCCTTTAGGCCAGTCACCCATCTTTTCCTGTACTTACCTTCACTACTTACATAGGATCAGTGTCTAGTGGGTGAGTACAATGATCAGAGGTGAGGGGCTTATAAGGGTGCCAGTGTAATCCAGCTGGCCAGTGGTGTTTCCTCCAGGGATTCATCCTGAGGGCAGCCAACATGCACGTGTGAGTGGGCGTGGATGCATGCATGCACCCTATTAGCATCTGTTGGTGGTCCCTTCTCCTTCCCTGAGTGTGTGTTCCCATTGTGCTTCCACCCAGATTCCATTAGGTAGGTAGGTAAAACGTTATTGCAATTTGTTCAATCATGTTTTAGCAATCATTACAATGTAGAAAGATAAAATTTGAAAGTTCACACAATTTTACATAAATATACATTTCACAAAAACTCAACACAGTATACATAACATTTTTATAATATAGCCAGGAATGATAAATACTGGATATTACGTGACAGAAAAAAGATGCCCACAATTCTTTACCAGCCTCTTTCTAACTTTTTGAATAGTTATTAAGAATTGTGCTACTCTAGTAACAATGTATTCATCTTAAACTGTGAACAAAATACACAGTGCAGTATTTTCATCAGTTTGTTGTAATGAATCCAGAATAGGTGAGATCCAGAATTTCCTCACTTTATTGTACCAGGGGCAGTACAATACCACATGCCTCAGGTCCTCCTTGATTTTATTACTACAGTTATACAGTACATCTTTTGGAGAGGAGGACTTTCCAACCCATGCCACTAATACATTAGAATCAAACATCTCAAATTTATATCTAGTATATGTTTTTCTACTATGAGGATCTTTCATAATGTCCAAATAATATCTAAATTTGTGTACACAGTCACTTTTACTATACCATCTAGCAAATCTTGATGAGTAATTGCCTCAAGATCTCTACACATATAATACCTAGCAATTCTTTGAAGATATAAGACCTATATTTGTAGCTTATGGCAATATTCTTATTGACATATTTTGGCAAGTACTCCAGACCATACTTGATGAAAAGCCTCGTCACATGTCCTAGCCAGTTTGAATGTTTATAACTCATGTCCATCCATGCTATCTTTTCTTGTAAACATTGTTTTGCTAGCTTCCCTTTTGGCAGTCTACTAAGCCTGATCATCCAATAACTAATAGTTCTAGAATCTGCAAGTGCCTGAAGACTAATAATTCTCAACTCGGCTCTAACAAAATAATTTGGAGTAGACTTATTAAAACCTAATGCTGCTTGTAGTACCTTGATAGCCATTTTTTCCAAATTATCCACACATGATGTGGCCCATATCTTAGCCCCATACAGTATTTGGGTGCTACATTTCACTTCTATTGCCCTTACCAGAAGTCTAATTGTATCGCCCCCATATAAATAATTGAAGTCCCAATATTTCTGACTTTGTTTTTGCCACTTAACTATCATGATGGGTTTTCCAGGTAAGGTTCCAAGCACATGTAATGCTTAAGTAATAACAGTTCTTAACTACCTAAAAAGGGAGATAATCAATCTTCCATTGGTATTTAGTCCTCTGTCCTCCAACAGTCATTATTTTGGACTTGCCAATGTTTATCTTTAAGGCCAGTCTTTTTGATTGATCAGTTAGAATATTAATTTTTTTTTTCTGGAGGCCGGAACATGAATGTGAGAAGAGTAACAAATCATCAACGTAGGCCAAAACCAGACAAAAGGCCAATCCAATTTTTGGGGACTCTGAAACAGAATCCATTAATGCTAGCAGTAAACCATTTATATAAATTGAAAAAAGAAGTGGGGGCAGGGATACAACCTTGCCTTACTCCTCTGTTTCTAGGAAAAGCATCAGACAATAAACCTCTTGTCCCAGCCCTCACTTGGGCACAGGCGTGAGAGTGCAGATTTCTTAGAGTATTAATCAAAACTGAACATATACTCCAGTTCCTCATTAAATTTGAAAGAGTATGTCTATTAATATAATGAAAAGCAGCACTGAAATCTATGAAGGCCACATATACCCACTGACCTCTTATTTTTACATATTTTTGTAGTATATGTTATAAAATAAAACAATTATTTTTTATTGAATGCTCTCTCTGAATCCTGCCTGCAGGGGCAAGGTATCACCCAGGCTTTTGATTTCCAATTTTAATCTATCTAGAAGAGTTCTAGAAAACATTTTAGCTAGAATGTCAATTAAACTAATCGGTCTGTTCATTCTTGGATCCTGTTTATTACCTTTTTTAAAAATCAGCACTATTTTGGAGACCCACCAGGAATTTGGAATCAATTTTTTTAGAACATATTTATTGAAAAATACAGTCAAATTATCTGCCTACTGGTCTGCCATACACAAATATACTTCAGAAGGAATGTAATCTTTTGTTGTAATCTTCCCCTGGGTTTTTGTTTCCCAGGTGCATTACTTTGCACTTCTTTGCATTGAATCCAAGCTGCCATACTTCTGACCATTCCTCCAACCTTGCCAAGTTGCTTCTCATCCTTTCCACGCCTCCTTGTGTATCAACCCTGTTGCAGATCTTTATGTCATCTGCAAAGAGGCATACTTTTCCTTCCAGTCCCTCTGCAATGTCACGTATAAAGACATTAAAAAGGACAGGACCCAGTACTGAACCCTGTGGTACCCCACTAGTAACCCCCTTTCTTCAGAGTGGACTCCATTTACAATTACCTTCTGTGTCCTGTTGTTCAGCCAATGTTTTACCCAGGCTACCACCCTGGGACCCACTCCCAGGCTGGTTAATTTGACTACTAATCTTTTGTGTGGGACTGTGTCAAATGCCTTGCTAAAGTCTAGGTAGGCCATGTCCACAGCCCCTCCCTGGTCTACTACTTTGGTCACCCAAATATGGTTAAGAATAAGGTTACAATAAACTAAAAGTTCTTTCAGTACTTAAAACACAAACTATGCAACCAAGACAATTTGCAAACATTACATAGATACATAGATACATAGACAGTATCGGCAGATAAGGGCCTATGGCTCACCCAGTCTGCCCATTTGAGCTTGTAAGTTCAGTTTATGTTTTCCTAGAAGTCTGTTGCCCCTTACCCCTGACCTCCAGAATTCCTTTATGTCTATCCCATGCATTCTTAAATCCCGTGATTGTTTCAGCCCCCATCACTTCCTCTGGCAGGGTGTTCCACTTGTCCACCACCCATTCTGTGAAGAAATTCTTCCTCATGTTTCCTCTGAATCATCCTCCCTCCAACTTCATCCCATGCACTCTAGTCCTGGAACATCTTTTTCACTTAAAAATAGTGTATTCTTGCACCCTGTTCATCCCTGTAAGATACTTATATGTTTCTATCATAGCCCCTCTCTCCCTCCTCTCCTCCAGGGAGTACATGTTCAGTTCCTTCAACCTGTCCTCATAGGACTTGTGATGCAATCCATGCATCATCTTTGTTGCCCTCCTCTGAACCTTCTCTACCCTGTCTATGTCCTTACGTAGGTAAGGTCTCCAGAACTGTACACTGTACTCCAGGTGGGGCATCACTAGTGTCTTGTATAGTGGAATTATGACCTCCCTTTTCCTGCTGGTGATGCCCCTTCCTATGCATCCCAGCATCCTATTTGCTTTACCTGCTGCCTTGTCACACTGTTTCCCTACCTTGAGGTCATCAGAGATGATAACCCCAAGATCCCTTTCCTGCTTGGTGCATGCTATATCCTCACCTCCAACTGATAAATTGTGCCAGGGTTTTTGTGCCCCATATGCATTATCTTGCACTTCTTTGCATTGAATATCAACTGCCAAATCCCTGATCATTCTTCAAGTTTCTGCAGGTCCCTTCTCATTCTGTCTACAACCTCTGGTGTGTCAACTCTGTTACAGAGCTTTGTGTCATCAGCGAACAGTGAAATTCTGCCTTCTAGGTCCTGTGCAATGTCACTGATGAAGATGTTGAATAGGACTGGTTCCAGCACTGATCCCTGTGGTACCCCACTGGTCACTCTTCCCTCTGTGGAGTGACAGCCATTTACCACCACCCTCTGTGCCCTGCCGCCCAGTCAGTTACCTACCCACCACACTACTATCCTGCCCACACCCATATTCCCCAGTTTGTGTAACAGTCTTCTATGTGGCACAGTGTCAAAGGCCTTGCTGAAGTCCAGATACACCATGTCCACTGCCTTCCCCTGATCCACCTCCCTAGTCACCCTGTCAAAAAATTGCTTTATCAACTCTTATTACTTCCAGTTCCTTCAGGACCCTTTCTCATGTAAAGGGATTTGTGTCCATTTCTGCACCATTCTCACCCCTTGTACTCCCTTCAGACCCATAACCCTCCTCTTCCTCAGTAAAGACTGAGCAGAAATACCTCTTCAATATGTCAGCTTTACTGTTGTCATCCTCCATGTGGGCTCCATCCTCCCCCTTCAGTCTCACTATCCCACCCTTTGCCTTTCTTTTTTCACTTATGTACCTGTAAAAGGTTTTGTCCCCTCTGCCCACTGATTTTGCAATGTGTTCTTCTGTCTGAGCTTTGGCTTCCGTTACTGACCTCCCTGCCTCCCTTTGCTTCTCCTGCTACTTCTCCCTATCCCCTTCTGCCTGTGTCTTTTCGTATTGCCTGAATGCAATCTTTTTGGCTTCACTTTCTTTTGCTACCTCTTTGGAAAACCATAATGGTCTCCTCTTCCTTTTCCTCTTGCTAACCTGCTTAATGCATAATTCTGTTGCTCTTGTAATCCCCATTTTAAATACTGCCACTGTTCCTCAACCCCTGATTCCTGCCCCATTCCCTTAATGCCTCTTTCAAGTATCTCCCATTTTCCCAAAGTCTGCCCCTAAAATCCAGGATACGTGTTTTTGTGGTTTGGTTCTGCTCTTTCTGTGATTTCAAACCACAATGACTGGTGGTCACTGTTCCCAGGTGCTCCCCCACTGTTACCCCATCACCTGTCCCTGTTTGTGAGCACAAGGTCCAGTATTGCCTTCTGCCGAGTTGGTTCCATGACCAGTTGCTTGAGGAAGGCACCCTGAAGGAGTCCAGGATAAATATGCTCTAGTTGATGCTGCTGCTGGGATGCTCCAGTCCACGTCTGGAATATTGAAGTCTCCAACCAGTACTACCTCACCCTTGTCTGCCATCCTTTGGATGGCTAGCATCAGCTCCCAATCTGTTTCTTCCTCCTGGGCTGGTGGTCTATAGACCACACCTTGCAGATGACTGGCCCCATTTTCCTTTCCAGCTTAACCCACAGTATCTCTCCCCCATTTTGTTCCTCCTGGATCTCTGTGGCCTTTATGTCATTTTTCACATACAGTGCCACTCCTCCTCCCTTCCTGCCTGCCCTGTCTCTTCTGAATATGTTGTAGCCAGGTATGACCATCTCCCAGTCATGGTTATCATTACACCAGGTTTCAGTGATGGCCACAATGTCCAGGTCTGACTGCACCATGACAGCCTCCAGATCTTCCATCTTGTTGCTAAGGCTCCTGGCATTTGCACACATGGCTTTCCATGATTTGACCTCCCTAGACTGTTTCACTATTCTACTCCAGCCCCTTCCTTGGTTGTTCTTCATCCCTGGTTCACCTTACTGTCTGCCCTTCTGCTGAATTTTTCCCCTTTTCTGTCTATCCACCTCTTGGGCACTAATCTCCATCTTTTGCACATTGCTTTGTAGAGATAGCCACTCCTCTGGTTCACTGGTTCCACTGCTAGCTGTGGGGGGGTGAGCAAGTAGGTACCCTCCTTGCTGGCCTGCCACCCCTTTGCTAGTTTAAATGCTTGTCAATGTAGCATTTAAACTTATCATTGAGTGTCTTTATTCCCCCAGGATGGATGCAGGCCATCAGGCTTGAACAAACCTCCATCCCTCCAGGTGGGTCCCCAGTCATCAATGAATCCAAACCCTTCCTCACAGCACCAGTTCTTCAACCATGAGTTAAAGTTCCTGGTGCATGCACCCCATGCTCTCCTTGCCTCTTGTAGGTAGTACTTGAGAAAGTGACAGAAGTAGCTACTTGCTTTAGACCCTCTCCAATTTCCTAAACTCTTCCTGAACTTCCTTTGGCTCCCCATTTGCCAGGTCATTAGTACCTAGGTGAATAATGACATCCAGCTCTCCCTCCTGTCTTGCCTTCCCAGTGATCCCAGGATCTTCCTTCCATCCCTCCATGCCATGGCACCTGGTAGGCACCTCACCTCCCTGTCCTCCCCCTCCTGTGTTCCTAGCTGGATCCCTCTTATGATGGAGTCCCCCACCAGGATTCACTTCCTCCTCCTCTGGAGTCCACTGCTTTCCCTGCTGAGGTCACCTCCTTGGCTAACCTCCACATCCTTTCCTTCCACTTCTCTGGATACATCTATTTGGTTGTCCCCATTTTCCAGTGTGGCATATGATTTCTTGAGTGGAATAGGATCTGGGATGTGCCTCTGCCTGACCGCTCTAACCCTCCCTAGCCCACTGTCATCCAAGTGCTCCTCATTCTAGGCATCCTTTGAGGCAGTTGCATTGGACTGGGTGGTCTCTGGATAGAGGTGATGGTACTCCTGACCCAGTTTACTTCCACTCTGAGTCTGGCCACCTCATCCCACAGTCCAGAGAGATGCATGCAGATAGGGCAGCACCTCAGTGTCCAGAAGGTCTGCCTGAATATGGCTGCCCCACAGCCACTGCATTGCACCACTCCCCACATTATACTGAAATTATACTGCTATTCCACTACTTGTCTGCTACTGAAGCTCTCCTAGTTCCCTTTTTATTAATTAACTGTCCTACAAATCCTGCCACTAATCCTCAGATACTTTTCTTTTTAAAAAGAAAATAAACCAAGAAATAAATAAATGAGTCAAAACACTTGTCATGCTGAGGGTGGGCTTCTTGCCCCTTATGCCCCTCGTACTGCACACCCCTTACTATACCCTGTGTTTAGCTCCTGTCAATCAGATTTAACAGGGCATATAATTAAGAGTTGGGGGAAGGTGGGGCAAAAATTTGCAGCAATTAAAGACAGCAAAGAAATACACCACCACTACGTTTTAAATTTTCAACAGCCCAAAAACAATTCTAAGTAAAGACAACAAAGAAAATACAGTGTCACTAAAAGCCCACAATCTAAGTTTAAAAGAAAAATATCAATTACCAGTTACTGTAAAGCACTGAATTGAATATGTTTCCTTCCCCTTCTGGCTTCTTCTGAGAAAAAAAATAAAAAAAAAAATTGATAATGGTTATTTCAAAAATTAGTCTATTTCCATGGAAGAAGTTCTAATTGTTCCAACCTTACAAAGACGAGGTGAAAGATAATTTCAAATGACAGAATTGAGTGTAAGTAGATCACATCTGGTTTTTGCCATCATTATCATTGCCTGAATGATCTTCATCTTGCTTTCAGGTGGTAACAAATGTTTAGTTTGATAGAAGAATCCAACTCTGGGTCCTAATTTTTTCAATAGTATCTCTACATAAGTATTCCCATAGCTGAGATGTTCTAACCAATACCCCAGATATTCATATTTGGTTACTAATTCCAGGTTGTCCCACTAATGGTATTTATTCAGGGCAGAATTACTATAACACCTAACTTGATTCAGTCTGTATTTTGAACCAAAAAGCATAACCTTAGTTTTGATTACATTTAGATGGCAGATAAGTAAGCAGTGGGATGCAGTGTCCCACCTCCTCAGAGAAGGAGGAGAGTCATCCATGGGATGCTCATTCCTCACTCCTGCAGTCAGCTCCTGCATGACCCAAGTCCATTCCCTAACTGGGGTCATCAGCATAGCAAACCATAGCACTATGTCTGTGCTACTGGGTCACCCAAATCTGACAACATAATAAAAGCAAAACTTCCTAGTAAAGGGGAGAAGAAATAAATAGACTCAGATGACTTAAAGAACCTCTGACATCACACATTCAGTATATCAAGAGAACACAACTTTTAATTCAGCCATTTACCTTCCTTGCCTTACCCCTATTCATTATTATACCAGACGTTTGAAAGAAAATAGGATACTCTGTTACTTGGCCTTCATCTACTCTGGCTGTTTCATTACATATGGTATTTTAGACCTCGGGTTTTGCATCATGGTCATTTCTACAGCAACCAGTTGAGATGTCGGAGGCAAAGGATGGTACATGACGAGAAGCAACCTGAGTAGATGATGATATGTTCTTGTGAAAATTTCATAAGTAATGAAAGTATGAGAGGGAAGTAAGTACATAAAATAGCAACAAAAGTTTGTGAACTTAAATTTTTTGGAAGTTGGAAGAAATGTGGTGTCAGAGGCTCTTTACATAACATATTCGGAACTGGGGATGATCAGATTCCAATTTTTGGATTCAGATACTTCAGAATCCAATTAAAAATGAGGATTTATGATTTTCAAATTTAGTGGCAAAATCCTATATCCTAATTAATAGGAATCTGATTGGATTCAACTTGATTTGAATTAGATTCAGATTCTGAAATCCAAACTACATTTCAGAAATCTAAAATTATATTTTTTTTATTATCAATTTTTATTTAGTTTTATAGTACAATGATACAGTGAAGTCAGAGCAGAAGGAAAATACTTCCAAAAACAATTAATAGAGTACAGAATACTAGTAAATGGGATCCAGTGGTTTTGAAAATGGATAATAATATACATGCAGATCAGTTATGGCACAGTACATTGAAACAAGATTTAGTAAAGGCAGTAGTTCAGGATCTGGAGATAGTGATCCTGTGGACCAGCAGGTACTGTAAACAGGTTATGGTAAAATTTAATCATCATAGTCTAATTGGAAAAGAACTCATCTTCATGTCTCCTCAAACACCTTGATAAGTTAGAGTTTCTAATTTATAAATGGAAGAAATCATAGTTCTCCATTGGACAATGTTTGGAATATGTCACAGTTGGGTCAAGACTTTAGCTGGCAGTATTTGCACTAATAGCAACTTCAGTGACCTTCCCCAAATTCTAATCTCTTTTGGGGGACAAGATAAGAGAACTAGTGATGGTGTGACTATTCCCAGAAGAAAAACTTCTGCTTTAATCTGTTGTTGGTATTAATGTATTTATTTATAGAGATATTTGGAGAATTCCCCTTGACCACAAGTGCTCATTTACAAAGGTTCCATGTCATTGTCAGAGTTACAAAGTCACAATACAGATAATTTATCATAAAAAGTATGCACTCAACAACCTCCTATAAAGAGGGATATACCCTGAAAGAGTTGTACTCTACAACTGCCCATAAATGTAAAAAAGTACTTTTAATAAACATATATAAATAACAAAAACAAAAGAAACATGAGCCACCCACCAATGCAGATGAGGACATTTACATTAATATGCTAAACCTAACATTTTGCACCAGTTGCACTTCATCAGAGGTCCAGTTGGCTTGAAAAACAATACATTTATATAGTGCTTGCTACTGATCAACACCCAATAAGAAAGTGCACAAAAAAGTTAAACATAGTGCACAAAAATATAATTATTATGTGCTCATAGATCCACTTGAATCTCAGATAACAGGATCAGTTAATACTGATTAGATAGGCTTTCACCACTTAGTAGTACTTGGCAAAATAAAATACAGCCTCAGAGTCTGAAAGTGACAGACTTTCAGAACTTCTTTAGGAACTCATTGGAATTAATGGAGACAGTCCTGAATTGTTTTCAGAGTATCAGGCACTTGTTGTCAAACATTTTCAGGCAGTGGTAGTCTCTTCCTCTCACCCACCTGTCTGTCACTCAGTCTTGCTCAGTCTGTAAGGGTATGGTTTCTTCTTCCTGGAGGTTTAGTGTGGGGGGGTTGAGGGACATCATTCAATACCTCTGCTCTTTACATCCTCAAGGACTTCTCTGTCCATAAAATAAACAGTAGTGCCATCAGGATCCAGAGCTTAGCAGGGAAGGGGATTGAAAGTGAAGTCTCTGTCAGTGAAGGGTTTTCAAACAGGGAGGGTATGCCAGCATTAGACTTGCACAGCCAGTGCATAGTCTTGATTGAAATAAATACACGTGTCTCCCCCAAAAAGCTCTTTTTTCCTCCATGCTGCTGCCAGAACATGCTTTTTTGTTGTCCAGCTCAGGAAGGCATCACGACTGATCTAGGGTGTTCTGTTGAGGCAGGTTTTGGGCCTACAGCCTGATTTACACATTCTAAATTCAATTGTTCAGAGTCCCGGAAATAAAGACAGTCACAAATTAGTTTTTGGTACACCTGCTGCCCCTACTGTGGAAATGCAGAAAGCAGGGGAATTTTCTAGAAATATCACAGAAATTTGGGGAAATATCTGGCTGTGTCTGTGGCTGCTACTGTAAATGCGATTATATGGGGCCCCTCTGCCCATCCTTCTAGGTCACTGCACTTCTGTTCCAACTGAACTTGATGATGGTGCATGCAAAGGATGAGATCGCTAATTGTGTCTGCTCACTTCAATAGAGCCATCAGTGCTCCTTGTGGTAAACTACCCCACTGCAAGCGCTTATTTGTAGATATTATTCTGTTGTATATATATTTTTTGTAACTCTGTGTATATGTATAGGCCATGAGACATGACAGTGGCAGCACAAAGGAACTTAGGGAAAAGACTAATTTTAAAAAAAAAAAAGGTTTGACCTTTTGACCTGCAGGCCAGCTGCTTGCCAGGGACTGAGATTTCATACCCATGTTTTTTTTTTGTACTCTAGTTTTATTCCTTAAGACAGGAAGAAATCCATTTTTAAATTTTAATTACAATAAAAAAAATCATTAAGAAAATTACATTCTCCCTAACTTTACTTCTCATATAACTAAATGAGGCACAATATTTTTTACTAAAAGAATATTATCACATTACACTCATTAGCTATATGACAAAAAAAAGAAAAAAAAGAAGAAATATAAGTCCACCAGTGTTCCAAGTTTTAACAGCCCTGCTAAATATTTTGAAATCCACAGAATAAGGCATCTATCCACTCTAATCCATTGAATACCAAGCCCCTAGTGTGAGAAAGTCAATAAATTCAATTATTTCTAAACAAAAAAATAAAAATCTTCATCCAAACTTAAACTTAAACAAGAAGACATTCGGTCACTTAGGCTGCCTCCTCATCCTCAAAATCCGAAACCAATGTCCCCAGGAATTTTAACATTGCTCTCATAAAATGATCTTGCAGCATCTGGATCATCAAAAAAATAATTCTTATCCTGAAAATATACTTTCAGATGAACAGGAACATGTAGAACCACAGCATGTCTGACTTCCTTAAACTTGGAAAGTATTGGTAAAAAACATTTTCTTCTATGTTGTGTCTGTATGCAAAAGTCTGGGTACAGATGTAGCCAGTGCCCATCGTAGAACAGCTTCGTCTTCTGCCTCGTTAACTGGAGGACTTTATTCCTCTCTGCAAGGGTTTGAAAATAAATTATAATGTATCTCACCCCAGATTGCTGAGTTGCATCCTTAATTTGGCATGAGACAGGACAAAATACTGATTCAAGTAATATGGATGGCTCCATTGAAAACACTGCAGTTAAAACCCTCTGTGCAGCAGCTTTCAACTCAACATTTGTTACAGTTCCAGGAAACCCAATCAAGCATAAATTTCTCCTCAGCATACTGTTCTCTAGGCATTCTAATCTAGTCATTTGCTCATGTAGAGCCGCATTCATAGCTCCCTCTAATGTAAGGACTCAAGCTGAAATACCTTTTATCTCCATTCATTATTCTTAGTCAGCTTCTCCACTTTCTCTATTCCTGTATCCACAGCAGTGCAATGAACAGAACTATCTAAAACTGAAGTTTCAATTCAAGCAGTTGACTGTCTCACTTTGGCCTGAAACTCAGCCAAGAGAATTTGAATTGTTGTGAGAGTACGCTTTTGCGATGCCTTTGGTTGCACTCCCGTATCCGAATGGGTTATTACTGCAGGAGAAGTCCTTGATCTGGCTGCCAGCACAGGCCCTCAGGCCAAATCACCTCTTCCTGCTAATTTTGGGGATACAAACTTATTCATATTGGACAATGGAAATTCCATCCAGATAAATAAATCGAAGAAAAAACAAAATAAGTTTTATTTTTTAAGATTTACTTGAATGTTCCATCCAAAACCATGGTACTACCAGCAAACACATATAGCTCTGATAATGGCTCATTAGCACCCCCTCATACTCAGGTTTTTAAATAGAGATATGCCAAAATCTATTTTCCTGTCATGGACCATACACTTCAAAGGCCAAATGCTTTGTCCCAGGAGACTATTATAGTATGTCTCATTTTATGAGGTAACAGGAGAGAAAACATTCTTCTAGCAGACCTGTGTGAAATTCTAACAGGACACTATGAATTAGCTTATAGGGTGCTATACTGAGACATCAAAGGTTTGACTTTGACAGTCATGTTACTGGTTAATTATTGAGGCAGAACATTGTATTGGAAAAGCACAAGAGTGACACCCAATGACCTAAAAAGGAAGGGCCCACCTTTATCCACAGACAGGTATATAAATAGCCCCATCTCAGGGCATTTGGATACACTTTCTCATCTGGACTCCACCTGACACACAGAAGCCATTCTGTTTGGAGTCTTTCTCCTGACCACAAGGATGCAATAGAAAGACTGCAATAGTTTGCAAACCAGCAATTCTTTGGACTTTGAAATCTTCATACCTAAGGTAGAGACATAGCCAATATATTTTAGTGTGTTTTTTTTCTGTATACTTTTCCATCTGTTTCTTATACTGTAACCTAAATTAGTATATGTCTTCTTTTAGTTGTAACTGCATTTATTTAATTATTTTAGTAAAAGCTTTTGTTTTCCTAAAGAAATTCTGCCTAAGTGAGACTTTCTCTTTTTGTGTATGAATTGTGAAAACAGTATTAATAATCTGTGACAACTGTTACTTGCTTAGACGGACCACCATAAACAACCAAATTGAGAAAAGGGTCTGTAAGGGACATCTGTAAGGATAGGGAGAAGACTAGAGTCTCATACCATAATTTTCAGGGATTTTGAACCAGGCTGTTGTATGTCCTGTAGGGACAAGTCCAAATCAGGTGTTACTTTGTTACCCCGAAGAGAGTGTGATGCCTGGGTCTTCCTCCTTTGTGTAATAGCCAAGGAAGGTTAATATTTGGCCACAAGACTCGAGACTGGTATTGTGCCCTTATCCAGAACTAGAGAGAAGCCCAGGATCCTCATGGCAGAGGTGCAGTCATGACCTCAGCGAGCATTTTAAAGAACCAAGAGGGCATCCCTGCTTCCCTCCCTGTCATGGATTGCACTTTTTTTTGAAATTCAAGTTTTTTATTAAATTATTACATTAGTCAAACATGAGGTACAATTAACTTCCAAGGCTATGACATGACAAAACAAATACCAGTTATTGTAACTACAGCTAGGAACAAAATGCCATAAGAGCCCCCACCCCGCCCCCAGAAGGTGTCACCCCAAGTTCAGACCTGAAACAATATGAGCAGATTAGAAGTTCAACGGGACCAACAACAACATTCCAAAAATGGAGATAAGACAATAGAAAAGGAATAATATTCCTGCCAGAGGTAACGTTAATAAGGGATTTAGTGCAAATACAGAGCATACAGTTTGCCCCATTTCTGGTTAAAAGTAGACCTAACATTCCGGGAAATAGCTATTAATCTTTCCATCTTGAAACATAGGGACATTTCCTTAAGCCATTCATTATATGAAATATCCAATTGATCTAGCCAGTGTCTAAGAACCAATCTCTTAACTGCCATTGAGATTAGGGCTATATGGAATTTCCGTTCCTTAACTCTGATATCCGAGTATAAGCCCAATATACAAATCTCAGCTGTGAATAGCTCCCTTAGACCCAAAATCGGGTCAATATTAACCCGAATTGTGTCCCAGAGTGGGGCCACCTTATCACATGCCCAAAAATGTGTAGCAATTCCCTTCGCCCTTCCACATCTTGTACAACTATTAGACTTTAACCTGCCAAATTTAGATAACCTTGTTGGCGTAATACATGTTATTCAGAATGAAAAATTGTATAAGCCTATTTCTATCCAAAGTGAGGTATTTATATGTATCTCTCCAAATCTGATACCAGGTTACAAGAGGGCTGGGTATAAGAGAGGTCCATATCTTGGAGCCAGGTAATGGATTAGTGTATTTGGCAACCAAAAAGATAGTAGTATAATCTGGCTATACCATGGGGTTTGGTAACGCATTCCTGTACATGATCCAAAAAAGGTCTGGTTTGGGAAGGTGCACTAACAAACCCAAAACACTTCCCCAGAGAGTGCCTCAATTGAAAGACTTTGAATATAGATTTCTGTGGGATATTCAGTTCAGTTAGCAAGTTAACAGAGGAGTGAAGAGAGCCCTGAAAGTAGCAGTCTTCCACCGATCGGTCCTGAATTTGAGGGAGCCAATCTGGGGATAAAAGTGAACCCCCAATTTTAATATTAGGGTTGAGGGTTAAAGGTTGAGCCACATCTTTAGCATATGGAATTTTAAGAAAACTCCAGCATTGAGAGAGAATTCTAACGGAAAGACCTATGGCCCGAGTTCCGAATGTCCTCCGGCAAGGAAGAGTAGTTATAGTAGAAGATATGGGGAGGACATAGGTTATATTTGTTCAGTAATTTGAGTTCCAATTCCAACCAGACGGGCTTGTAACCTTCGTTCTGGGGACTGCTCCAACGCCCAAGTTTAACTAGCTGGCTAGCCCAATAGTAAAACCCGAAATTGGGGAGACGAAGACCCCCCCTATCTTTAGGGAAACTGAGTTTGAGATAAGCTCTTCTGGGATGTCTGCCCCGCCAAATAAAGTTAGATAAGGCCTAGTGTATCCGATGAAAATAGGTTATAGGAGCCAAATATTGAGGAGGTTCAGAGGATAAAAAATACGGGTAATATGTTCATTTTAATTATACTAACCCGTCCCCCTACCGATAACGGAAGGCTATCTCATCTACTAAGGTCCTTCTGGATTCTTTCCAGCAGATCGTCCAGATTGAGCTTTTTAATTACCTCCACATCTCGGGCTAAATATATGCCCAGATACTTGAGAGAGGTCAAGGCCTATTTCATGCCAAACTGAGAGAAATTGGCTTGAAACGTGAGGGAGTTAAGAGGGAATATCACCGACTTGGATAAATTTAACCTGTAGTTAGACACACTTCCAAACTGATTAATAATACGTAATACTTCCGATAATGAGGACTCTGGGTTCGAGAGATGCAAGAGAATATCATCTGCAAAGACAGAAAGGGTCAGGACCTTCTGGGAAATAACGCATCCTGTGATCTGGGGTGAGGCTTTGATACAGAGGATGAGAGGTTCCAAATACAAGTTGAATAGATAGGGGGACAAAGGACAGCCCTGATGGCTACTGGAATGCAGGGAAAAATGAGACGAAAAAACACCATTACAATAAATCTTGGCAGAGGGTGAACTATACACTGCTCTGATCCAATGAATGAAAGACTCTGGGAAACCCATTCTAGCAAGAGTAGCCCACAGGAAGTCCCAATTAACCCGATAAAAGGCTTTCTCAGCATCTAAAGCAACTAGAGCCATGGGAACTTGGGACTCCTGTGCCTCTTGAAAGATATGGGAGAGGGAACGCAAGTGGTCTGCCGCTGACCTACCCTGAACGAACCCCACCTGTTCAGGACTCAGCAGTACCTGCCAAACCTGTTTGATTCTCTGGGAGAGAATCTTAGTTAAAATTTTAATATCATAATTTAACAGTGAAATTGGTTGGTAACTAGCTGGTTCCAACTGGGGTTTATCCGGCTTATGGATTAGAATAATTGTAGCCTCCAACAGTGAAGGGTCTAGGGAGTCTGAGGAAAATATGTAATTAAACAAGTTTAAAAGGAGAGGAGAAATTTCTTCACAGAAGGTTTTGTAAAAGTTTGGGGGAAAACCATCAGGTCCCGGGGACTTATCCAGAGGTAGTCCCTTAATGGCCTCTTCTATCTCACTCAAGGTGATGGGAGAGGATAGCAATTCGCATTGATACACTTGCAAACGAGGGAAGGAGATCCTATCCAAAAAAAGGTCTACCTCCGAGCGAGATATCTGAGAGGCTCTGGTACCATACAAATCTTTATAAAAGGATTCAAAAATTTGCACAATGTCCCTTGGGGAGGTTTTGATTGAGCCATCCGATGCCTCTAAGGCAAGGATCAATCTTGAACTTTCGGCCTCCTTAAGTTTTAGAGCAAGCATTCTGCCAGGCCTTTCCCCCTGGTCGAGGTAACCCGCTT
Organism: Neoceratodus forsteri; assembly: GCA_016271365.2. Taxonomy (NCBI): domain Eukaryota; kingdom Metazoa; phylum Chordata; order Ceratodontiformes; family Ceratodontidae; genus Neoceratodus; species Neoceratodus forsteri. The sequence continues at coordinate 644,973,358 of CM057454.1, read as the reverse complement.
TAGTTTTGAGGATGACATACTCCGTTTTTTCTTGGATCAGACCTTCATATTCATTCTTAAGTTTGCATAACTTCTCAAGGTCTGATTGAGAATTAGAGAGAAAGGTCTCCTCAGCCGCCTTAATTTGGTTAGACAGTGAGGAAACCTTAACTTCTCTCATCTTTTTCCTCCAGGAGGCCAGCTTAATAAATTTGCCTCTAATAAAACATTTTAGAGAACACCAAATTAAATCTTCTCTGGCAATAGAGCCTTGATTTATTTCGAGAAAGGACAAGAACAAAGATTTGAAATGGGAGACTGTATGGTCAATGGATTGCACTTAAGGGTGGGCACTGTGAGCTCAGTGGGCCTGTCCCCCAGAAGTGGGTTCATGACAGATCTGGTGCGCAGCATTAGGATCCAAGAGATTTGGTTGCATAATGTTGCAATTCATGAGATATTGGTGGCACAGGCATAGCAGTTGGATTCGAGCCCAGTGTATCAGATTGATAAACTGAAAATAGTCCACAAACAGCCAAGGCATAGATTTAAAAACATATAATTTGGTTACAGTATAAAGTTCCTTACCTGTTTTTTTAATTTTTTCTCAGGTGCAAGTTAGCATAGCAGTAGTTAGGGGAGAACATGACTTCCATCTACAGCGAATACACTGTATTGCAATGCAGACTACCTGAAGCAGTTGTGTCAGAAAAGAGGAGTCCAGTGCAAGGGTTGAACCAAAAAGCACCTCATGGAGGCTGTTGTGGCAGCCGATGAGCAAATGACTGCCCAGGACCTTGAGTCAAAGCTGGTGACTGAAAGGGGCCAGACCTTGGGTGTAGGGGTGCCAAGGGATGTCACAGAGTCCATTCCCAGGGAGGAGGACAGTAAGACTAGAGGGAACCCAAAGCCACAGTGCCAGTTGAACATCATCACAATGCTGGAGTGGGAAGGGAACAGGCTGCAGCTAGAGTTGAGAAGACTGGAATTTGAGTAGAGGAAGTTCCAGATGGAGCTGCAGATGCAGGAAAAAGAAAACCAGCATCAGAGAGAGGCTGAGGAAAAAGAAAACCAGTGTGGGAGAGAGGCTGAGAGAGAGGAAAAACAGCATCAGAGGGAGTTTGAACTGGAGAAGCTAAAACTCCAACGACCAGCGCCAGAGGAGGTAAGTGGCAGGGGTGAACCTAGAACTCCAGGACTGGGGTACAAATTAAATTCTAAATTAATAGCTGAATTTAAGGAAGGGGAGGATATGGATGCATTTTTGAGTTCATTTGAAAAGGTCTTTATCCAGGCTAAAATACCCAGGTTGTCCTGAAGCTTTCAGCTATCCTTGCTGCTCACTGGGAAAGGGCATGAGATGCTAGGCCAAATGGACAATCAGGGCAGTACTAATTATGAGAAACCTGAAGCTGCATTGCTTAAAAAGTATGAATTAACATGTGAAGCATACAGGGTTAAGTTCCGTAAGCTCTGGGGAAGCCCTGACATGAGCTATGAGGAACTTGCAACAAAGCAATGTCAGTTTTTGAAATGTTGGTGGGTGGGTGGGAGTGGAAGCAAACTCTGTAGAGAAAGTTGAGGAGTTTGTACTTCTGAAGCAATTCATTTGGGCTTGCCCAGCAGAGCTAAAAACCTGATTAGAGGACCGAGACCCCAAAACAGCTCAGGAGGCTGCCGAGCTCTCGGATCACTGTGCCAGGAGTGTGGTGGGTGTTACAGCACAGAAAGGGAAAAGCACACCTTCAGAGAAGTAAAACCCTCACTGCCTCCACAGAAAGTGGGAAGCCCCAGGTTACAAAAAAAGGATTTATCAGATAAAAGAAATGATGATTGTTGGTTTTGCAAACAGCCAGGGCATCTTGCTAGATAGTGTCCCAAAAAGCCACAGAATGGCCAAAGTGGTGCTCAAACAGAGTTGGGTTGTTTGTGTATCCCTGAAAGCATATGCAAATCACCACAGAATGTTATGCTGGTCCAACTTTAAACAGAATTGCATGGTGCCGGAAGGCCTCTCACACAGTTTGCAAAGGGTACTAACTGTTAGTACCCTTTGCAAACTGTGTGAGAGCCTTCGCACCATGCAATTCTGCTTAAAGTTGGACCAGCATAACATTCTATGGTGATTTGCATATGCAGCCCATGATGCTTTGCACTGTGGGGGCATGTGTGATTTTGTATTTTCTTGAAACTTGGCTTCCCAGCCAAATGCCCTTTGGGGTAACCCTTGCCTCAGTGTTTACGCACAGAGGTTCTTTGTCCCTGAAAGCATGCCTATAAACTTGAGGGAGCACAAGCACCTGGTAACAGTAAAAGGGGTGCAGACCCATGGGTTAAGGGACATGGGGGTATCTCTTACCTTAGTAAAAGGGAATTGGTTGAGCCTGAACAGCTTATACCTAATCGGTTCATAACAGTAAGGGGATGCACTGGGGAGAAGAAAACTCTGCCACTAGCTAGTGTTCTCATGGACTGGGGTGAGACAGGAGAGGGTACAAAAAGTGGCCGTGGCAGACAAACTCGCCCTGGATGTGATTATAGGGAACAATCTCCAGAACATGATGGTATGTGCAGTTGCCTGCAGTCAGACTGCAAAGGCCAGTTGTAGTTCGCTGGACCCCATAGTAGCCTCTGTGGAAAACAATGAGAGGCTGTTTCCCCAGCCCGTGTCTCCTGAAATGGAGAGTAGTGAAAGGGAGACAGGACTTCCCCATGTAGCAGTTCACAAAACAGCTACAGAAGGTTACTCTGAGGAGGAGGGGTAACCAATGGTCAGAAGGCTAGGGATGGCAGTGACCCTGAATGTCCTGACGCTAGAGCTATGGACTCCAGATTAGGAACTGAAGGGGACATGTCCCATGCCTTTTGAAAGTGAGAAGAATTTGCAGCTGCTCAGAGAACTGACCCTAGTTTGGAGAGACTGAGGGCTTGTGCAGAATCTGACAGGACACAGGGAGGTGACATAAGACATAGGGTATATTGGGACAATGGACTGTTGTATATGCAGGACTTGTGGACAGAGGGAGGGGTGATGGGCAGGCAGCTTGTCATTCTCCAGGGGTACTGTGAGCAGTTTCACAAGATCACTCATGATATCCCCATGTCCAGACATCTGGGAATCATGTGCACCATGCAGCGATTGGCCCAGAATTTCTACTGGCCCAACTTCACCCAGCAGGTGAAAGAATATTGCAGGTCTTGTCACCAGTGCCAACAAATAGGAAAGGTAGGTAGGAAAACCAAAGCTACCCTAATTCCTTGCCCATTGTGGAGAAGCCATTCCAGAGGGTAGGAATGGACATTGTGGGACCTTTGAATACCCCTAGCTCCTCCGGGAAGAGGTTTATCATGACAGTGGTAGATTATGGTACCGGTACTGTCATCAACTGGTTTGAGTCCTTTCTTACAAACAGGAGGCAACAGGTTATGATGGGTAATTTCTCATCTACACCCAATCTCCTTCCTTGCGGAGTCCCTCAGGGTTTGGTACTAGCCCCAATGTTGTTCGCAGTGTACATGCTGCCCCTGGGTGGGATCATTAGGAGGTATGGTCTGAGTTTTCATTGCTATGCTGATGATACTCAGCTATACTTTTCCTTTGCCCCAGGAACATCCAATGCAGTGGATGTGCTAAACATCTGTCTGACCAAGATAAGTGACTGGATGGCCTCCAGCTGGTTGTGACTGAACCCTAACAAGACGGAGGTATTGGTAGTGGAGTCGAACAGAGTTCGTGATATGGAGGTCTCTGATTCAGCAACTGGACTTGCTCTTGGGGCTGTCTCATTGAAGGCCTCCTCTAGGGTGCGTAGTCTTGGAGTGATTCTGGACAGGAATTTGACCATGGAGACTCAAGTATCTTCCGTGGTTCATACCTGTTTTTTCAGTCTCAGAAATATTGCCAGGATTAGGCCCCTTGTTCCGTCTCTTGACCTCCCTACCTTGATACATGCCTTAGTCACATCTAGGCTGGACTACTGTAATGCGCTCTATCTCGGGGTCACAGGAGGACTTCTTCTGCAGACTGCAGCAGGTGCAGAACGCAGCTGTCTGGTTATTGACTGGGCAGTATAAATTTTGCCATATTACACCGGGTACTGCGTGGAATTGCACTGGCTGCCAGTCAGGTGGGAGAGTCCTCTTAAGGTGGGTCTTCTCCTTAGCCCTACACGGGCAGGTCCCTGGTTACCTGTCAGCCCTCCTGACACCTGTTCCATCGGTCCGCCCTCTTCGATCCTCCAGTAGTGGCCTCCTGACCGTTCCTAGGGTGAGGCTGAAGTCAGCCGGTGATAGAGCTTTTAGCGTTGCGGCTCCCGCCCTATGGAACCTATTACCAGCTATGGTCACAGAGGCCTCGACTGTAAATATCTTTAAGATCCACCTGAAAACTTTTTTATTCGCTCAGGCTTTTGATGTTTAGACTACATTAGACTATGATGTACCTATTATCTGTTATTTCATTTATTTTATGTATTATGCTCTTTTAAAAATTTGTACGGCGCCCACTGCCTCCGAGATTGGGCATCTTTTAAATAAATTTGACTTGACTTGACTTGACTTATGCCACCTGATACCCAGAGGTGGTCGCTCTTTCCTCACTTAGGACAGACAAAGTGGCAGATGCCTTGCTAGGGATTTTCTCCCATGTCGGGTTTCCACAGGAGGTTATCACTGATCGAAGGGTACCTTCATGTCAGACCTGATGAAGTGTTCATGGGAGAAGTGTTAGGTGGTGCAGAGAGACACGACACCTTATCACCCACAAGCTAATGGGCATGTGGAAAGGTTTATTGGTACCTTAAAATTGATGCTCCAAGCATTTGCTGAACAGTATGGGAGGGACTGGGAGAAATACCTTCCCCACCTGTTGTTCACATACAGGGAGGTGCCCCAAGAGTCGACAGGGTTTTCCCCTTCGATCTCTTATATAAACATAGGATGCGTGGGCCCCTAGACTTGATTTGGGAAGACTGGGAAGGCAAGCATGTCACCCAGGGGACTCCCATAGTGTAGTGTGTCCTAAAGTTTAGGGAAAAACTGAAGGAGCTTATGGGAGCAGCCCAGAGCAACCTGTCAGCCGCCCAGCAGAAGCAAAAGGTCTTCTACGACTGCAGAGCCAGAGCTTGCTTGTACAGTGTAGGTCAGGAAGTCATGGTCCTAATTCTGGTCCGGATGAATAAGCTGCAGGCCAAATGGGTGGGACCATACAAAGTAGTCTGACAGGTTAATGACATGAAATATACTGTAGAACTGCCTGACAGGAGACATACCCATAGAATGTACCATGTCCACATGAAGAAGCCACAACTTCTGGTTCCAGCAGCAAGGAATACGGAGGCATAAGGGCTGTGCTTTGCTGGGCCTGAGATTAGTACCTCCCTGCAATGTGATTTCTACAATACTTAAAAGCTTTCAATATAGTTTGGAGGTCTTCGCTACAAAAGAAGGGAATTGTGGTTCAGTGAAATTGCCATATACTTACCAGAGCGGCGACTCTACTGAGCTTCTATTACCACACTTCTCCGAATATCGTGACTGAACCTTCTGGAGACATTTCTCAGCCTACTAATGCAGACCTTCTGGCAGAGATCAGGGATTTCAGGGATGAGTTGAGATCACTGTACCAAGAGCTTAGATCCACCATTTCTCTTAAAGAAATGAAAACTCAAGTGTTGGAGAAAAAAGTCAGCCAGGACTCCCCCATTACACAGAGCCAGTGTCAGGAGTGGAAGGCTGTGCAGGCACTAAAGGTAATCACCAGTCTCCTACCTGCAGTGATACCACTGGAAGGGTGTTTACTCATTGACGTGTTACGTCAACTCCCTGTCCACCCAAGACTGACTCTAAATATATTACATCATCTGGTCACATGACTCAGTGCCCACTTCATCATTAGCAGGTTATCTTTTCTGGTCTCTAGGCGTTGGTCTTGAGATCCCTCCCTCTAGTCCCATTTTTTCTGCTCCCCCCTCCATCTTCATTACCTCTTTCTTGCACACCTCTGTACAGCTAATGCTTTCTGGACCCTTCCTCTTAATTTCCCATTTGATCCCCACCCCAGACTTGACCCCTGCACCCTGAGCATCATAGGCACCAATCATACCACTAATCCATCTGACCTGGGATCACTTAAGAGGATACCTTGCTAACTTTTGAGTCCTGTGGCCTCTGTGCACACTGCCCTCTTGTGGTTCCCATCTGTCTTTTGCACTGTACTCCACCATGCCTCTCCCTCTAATCTTTGGTGTGCTCCTTGTGCTCCTTACTCCCGCCCCTCCGCCAAGTCATCTGCCTGTCAGCCAGGCAGGTACCCAACATTAGACCATTAGGTGGGGTACTATCAGCAATGCTCCGCACACCTTCCATACCCCGACATGTCCCCCCCCGGAACCTAACCCAGCATACCTCATTAGCCCTTTTAGTGGCCGTGCATATCTCCACCATACCCATACCTGTGGCTGCCTGCAAACCCTGTCCCCAGCCACATAACCCTAACATAAAAGCCAAGCTAATTAGACTTGCTCTCCTCTGCCACGCCCTCCTACTCCTTCTCCTATCAGGTAATTTGCACCCACACCCAGGCCCATCCTCCTCTCTCAGCACCTCTTGTGGGTCATCGAATGGACTCATTCTAGCCACTGTCAACATCTGTAGCCTTCAAAAAAAAACTTGATGTCCTTCAGGGCTGGATGTCACAGGTCTCTCCAGATATCCTGGCTTGATCCTGATACCCTGGACTCAGCTGTCCATATTCCTGGGTACTCTATCCTCAGAACTGACAGGCTAGCTAAGAGGGGTGGTGGCTCTGCTCTTCAATGTAAAGATTCCCTTCAGGCCTCACTAGTCCCTGGCTCTCCCACTCCATCCCACAGTGCACAGGTTCTCACTGTGAAACTGCAACCTTACACGTCTGCAAATCCCTACACATAGACACAGTTTATGCCCCCCCCACCGGCACCAAAGGGCAACATTTGACTCAGTAATGAACTACCTAGCCCACCTCCAGTGAAATCATTGCTCTGAGTGATTACAACATCAATTGGCTAGCTGCCTCCTTTGGCCCCTACAAGGATGCTGTCATGGTACTGGACCTCACCCAAGTCATCCAGTCCCCACAAGACTTAACCATACAGTAAAACTGGCACCACCACACTCATTGACGTCATATTCACGAATCGCCCACCCACATATCTAAGGTCTCAGTACTTCCAGATGCACTGAGTGACCACTCCCCAGTCCTCTGTAGATGGTCTTCAATAAAAATCCTGAAACAGCCACCCAAATATACCTTTATATGTTGCCTAAAAATGGGATCTCTCTCGCACCTCAAGCAACCCCTATTACAATATGACTGGACCCCCATCAGCACCGCACAGTTTACTGACAGTGCCCCGGATTACTTTATCTCCATGTTTAATTCTGCTTGTGACCACTATGCCCCGGTCTTCAAACAGAAAGTCAAAAGTCAGGACACCCCCTGGCTTTCACATACCTGTTTGACCTCATGAAGCAACGTGACAATCAATGGCATAACGCTAATGAATCGGGCAAACCACACAACCAGCAACTCTATAGGGAACTTAGGAACAAATGTATCTGGGAAATTCAGACAGCCAAAGCTACCCACTACCAGGAGACGATCTCCTCCTCCTGGGGCTCTGGGCACACATTTTGGAACAACATTAAAGAACTGAATGGAAAATCTGTCTCCCCCCCACCCAGCTGCTAGTAAAAGTCTCACTCTCCCAGGAACCCTGTTGATTGCCGATACCCTCAACAGTGCATTTTCTGATCTTAGTGGTGTCCTTCCCCCTAACTTCTTTGACCTGGCCCTGGACTTGCCCTCAAGCCCACCCCTTAAAGCATCCACTCCCACTTTCAGGCTCCGAACAATCACCCCCCATAAAGGCAAGACCATATTTAACCAAAGCCCTCAGGAAAATGTGCTTTAGTAGTGACTCACTGGACCTAAAACTAGTCCTTCTCACCTTAGACTCCATTATCTCCCCGCTCACTGACATCCTAAACTGGTTCCTCTTTCATGGACAATTCCCCTTACATTGGAAAGCAGCTGTCATCACACCAGTATTAAAAAGTAGGGACTGCACCTCCCCGTGCAACTACCACCCCATCTCCATTCCCCCACCAAGGCACTAGAAAAAATAGTGTCAGATCAACTCTTTGCCTCTCTCACTAATTACAACCTTCTCTGTCCTGAACAGCATGGTTTCAGAAAGGGCCACAGTACTACAAGTGACCTTCTTGAATACATTACTTTCATAAGAAGTGCCCTTGATTGAGGGCACCTAGTTGGATCTGTCTATTCTGACTTAACCAAGATGTTCAACTCTGTCAGCCACACACTCCTAATCCAATCCCTGCATTGCATGGGCCTGTCCCTGGACACTGCTGTGTGGTTTAAAAGCTACCTCAGTAACAGAGCCCAGAGGGTCAAGTTAAACTCCACACTCTCGGCCAGTAAACCAGTACTTTTGGGAGTTCCCCAAGGCTCAATACTGGGCCACCTCCTGTTTAGCATGTACTTGAATACTCTCCCAAAGGCCTGCTCAGGACAAATGCTTCTGTACTCCAATGACATGGTTATATTTGACAGCCACTCTGACCCCCACTCCCTTCAATCCTCCCTGCAATGTTCCTTGTCTGAAGCCAAGGCCTGGTTCTCAGAGCACCTTCTTGTCCTGAATTACAAAAAGACCAAGGCCATGCTTTTCACCCACAGACAAAATAAGATTAAAAATTTTCCCCCCAACGTCATTAACATCCAGGGCTCCCCCGTTGATCTTGTGCCCACCTTTAAATACCTGGATGTTACCCTTGACTCCTCTCTCACGTACCGCAATCACATTAATCTGTTCAGCTCAGCTATCAATTCCAGACAAGGTGTCCTATATAGGCACAGGTGGTGTCTGCCTCCTGATGCCCAAGGTCTAGCCATGACATCATCGGTGCTCTCCCTTATTGACTACTGAATTGTTATCTATGGCATGGCTGACCCCACTGCCCTGTGTCAAACCATAACCTCCCTAAATAAAGCCTACTGGTTAGTCACTGGATGCAACCATTGGACACACACCTGTGAGCTCTATAGATGTACCAACTGGCTTAAATTTGAAGGCAGACTCAGATACCAGACCTGTCTCCTTGCTAGGAAGCTCTCCCTAAACACCTCCCCTTCAGTCTCTGCCACCTTTTTCAGCCCTCCACTCAGCCACAGTCTATATGGCGCTCCTTGCAAGCCCCCCTCTCTTTACCCTACTGCAGACCCTCTCTGGGCCACTGCTCCTTTTACTATAGGGCCCCCCACTGGTTGAATGAAATGCCATTAGCCATCACCCTGGAACAGCGACTAGGCCCATTTAAAACCCTACTCCATGCTGAAATCCTCTCCCACTCCAACTGTGACTGCACTTAGTCCTTCTCCCCCTTGCCTGTGACTATAACCTTTTGACTTCTGTATATTGATATTGTACATGCTGGACTTATAATGATTTGACATGGGTTGGTCCATTCCACCCTTGAACTGTAACTTGTCTTCACTATATGCCTCTTATTGTATATACTGTTTTTAAACTTGCAATGTATGTATTCTGGTGTGTTCTCTGTATATTTAGTATTGTATATCTTGTCATTTCTTGTAATGTATGTATATCTGACATGGAGCCTTTGCAAAGGAGTCCTTGACTCAAAGGTTGTAATTCTGACTCCTTCAATAAATAAACAAATAAATAAACAAAATATGCACGCCCTGAATGACAAATGCAACAATTTGGAGAACTGCTCTCGGCGAAATAATATTTGCATTTATGGAATCCCAGAGGGTGCCGAGGGGAAAGCGGACTTCCTAACTTTTATTCAGAAAGTTCTTTGTTCAATTCTGGACATTGATGACCTTGCTCCTCTCCCAATCAAAAGAGCGCACCAGTCTTTAGAGGCCCCAGCTCTCGGCCTAGGAGTTCATCCCCGCTCCATTATTGTCCATTTTTATAACTATGCGGTGAAACATGATCTCATAATTTGAGCCTGGAAGAAAAAACAAATATCAAATCAGGGGCAACGGATCACCATAGACAATGATTACTTGCCCTATCTCCAGTGCCGTAGGCAAGCTTTTGCCACTTTATTTCGGATCCTCCATGAGAAGAACATTAAATTTCATACTCCATACCAGTCTCTGCTGAAGATTATTTTCCCGGGCAAGGGGTCAAAATGTCGCCTGGTGTGATCTGTGGGGCTCCACCCCACACCCCCTGTTACAGGGGGGGCTGCACCCCTGGATCCCCCACACTTAGGATTCTAACTCTGGGGGGTTCAACACGGAGAGCGCACAGATCCGGGGTTCATGCATAATGCCACACGCTATTAAGTGTACGACATTATGACCCGGTAGGGTTTTCCCAGAGGGTCCGAGTACTTTTGATGACTACAGTTCAGCCCTGTGTGCTTTACAAAAGTGTCAGTTGATTCCAGAGGAAGCAATGGAGTTCCAGAAGAGCGGGGAAAAGAGAGACCTTCAAAAAGAGACATGAGCAAAAGTTTCACCAGCAAGGAAGAAGAAACGCAAAGAGCAAACCCTGGAAGAAACAAAATGTCTTCAGTTGTTTTGGTGAGACCCTACAGACTGATCAGGAAGGGGCTGTAGTTACTTTTTTATGCCTTGCATGCTGACTCAAGAGTCCTTTGCCTGGCTGCCCTCCTTCCAAATTTTATGGCTACAGTGCTTAGAGCAGCGAGTGGACACCCTCATTGTTTCCTACTAGATGTCTATATTCTCTTTGTAGGATCACGCTCCTGTCCTTCCAGAAATATAACTGGACTGCTCTAACTGTTCACTGAGGACACTTTTGAACTGATGTATAGCTCCCAGACATATGTGATTTCTTTCTGATGTGGTGTTTTCTTTAAATTTTACTTTTAAGGTGCATTCAAGCCGGACTCTATAGCACCACACTTTCTGAGTTTACTCACTACTTTCGAGCTATGATAATTGAGTTAGAGGTATGCAGCTAATTCCTTAAGCAAACTGTTTTGTTCCAGCATTGTTGGATTGTCTTATTATGTTCATCAGTTCTGCTTAATATTATGCCAACTTGTCAATGGAAAATGGAAGAAGATCTCACTATCTTACTCGGGTTGTAATGATCCCCTATGGTTATTATTTCTTTTTAGGGGGTGTGGACTGCATTGCTTATTTTGTTGCAGCCTTGTTTAAGATATGGATCTATGCACACAGTTTCAGATTTTTTTTTTATTTCTATTTTTCCCCTCCTACTTCCCTCAGAGCTGCATCATCAGGAGATGCCAATCAAGCCAGTCCCTGCTTAGTGCCATACTTGACAACCCCCAGTCCCTCCATCCTGCATGGAAACCCCCTAGGCGGGGTGAGGGTAGGGGTCAACCCCCAAATCTTGTGGTCCTTGTCAGGGTCCAGGACTGGAGGTAGGCACTGGCACAATGGGACCTGGCTCGGCCCTCCATCTTCCCGGCTCTAGAGGTTGTTTTTCCCTTTTCTGTGGGATGTTGCATGCCCATACATCAAGGTGCATATGCCAATGTTTGCAACGTCCCTCCCCCTCCTTCCACGAAGGAGCTGCCCCTGGAGCTGATAGGTCCCAGACCTATGCCTGCGACCAATCATGCCCCAGTGGCTCCAGCTTGCTGTCATGCCCCCAGCCTCTGCCAGGGGTCACCACTTGCCAGACTATAGGGCCCTTCCACACCTCGGAGAAGGCTAGCTGTCGTCAGACACTCCAGCCTATCTCACCTGGCCAACCCTCAGTGGCCCGAGCTCATTCCCGAACCTGGGTTACCAGTGTGGAGCGAGGTGTGGCGTCCAGCACCTCAACCCTCAGTGCCACTGGGCCGGCCATTCGTTTCAATTTTTAGATGAATTTGTTAGCGTACTGAGTGTTACTTTAGGATACTTTGTAGTGTTATACTTGGTATTAGTTTTTAAATAGAAATCCTAAGTAGGAATTCTTTTATTTTTCAGAAGGGGGTTATTGCTTAATGAATGATTTCTGCCTGGTATTGTTTTGTTTTTTTTTTCCTTAATTTTGGGTTTTAGCACACTCCATAATCCCTTGCATACTATTAGCCAGGCATTTGCAGTGTTAAGGAAGTTTTCCTTTATTTCTCAGGCTTCTACTTTTGTTTTGGCCTGAGAATCCCAGATATATTATTTGCTATGCCAACTTCCTGTCTGGCCTTCCTTATTTTTATGGGCATCTTTAGAAAATGATGTATTATGCTTTTTAGAAGGAGTTCTGCACTCATATGTTCTTGATTGGGGTTTCTATGGTTATTAAAAAGCTATCACTCTCAATGATGAGGGCTGGAGAGTGGGGTGTCACTAATACATAAGTACCACATGTTGCTATGTGCCTCCTTAGTGGATTTATTTTTTTCTTTTTACTTGACCATTTACTCATTGTTTAATATCCGGTTTGTGCTTTCGCTAAAGGCTCATGTTGGTTTCCACTTCTTATTTACTCGGACCCCTTGATTAAACTCTTTCTTAAGCTTTCTGAATCCCTCCTTTTTTCACTTCCATTTAATTTTTTTCATCTTATTTTTTCTTGTCCTCTTTTTAGTTTGTAGATTCTCCTTCTTCTTTTTAGTCCCCCCGCTCTTGCGTATGTCTTACTACCTTTCTTCTTTCACCTTCTAACATAAATGCTTATTGTTATTTTTGGTTGAGGTTAACTCAGTCCTGGCCGGGACCCCTGACTGCCTCAAATATGTGCTGTCTTTGAGGTTCTAATACATACTGCTTTCTTTGGTCCTTCTACGACCAGGGATACATTTACGTGGAGCTTTGCTATTCCTCACTCCCTTTTTTCTTTTTTATAAGGCTTTTTCCTCTATAAGAGGGCTACCCTTTTGGGGTATCTCTGGGAGACAGCTCCCTATTAGGGGGCTTTTCATCTCTCTTCCCCCTACTTTTTGCTGTTGGTACCATCTGTGGGAGTGGGAGCAGGGGTCCGTGGTATTTTGGACTCCCCACCTTGGAAGTGCTGGTGTGTGTTTTGATTATTATAAATAGATATGTTGATGTTGTCTGGAAGTTTTTTGGGTCCTTTTTTCTTAGTTTTTTCTTAGATTTTAGACAGAGGGGAATAGTAGAGCACTGAGTATGGTCCAAGTTATATTTTGGATTGCTTGTGCTGATAGGCTATGGATAATGCCACAGTTTTTTGCTCATATAATGTTAATGGTCTCACAAACCCAGTGAAATACAGTAAAATACTTACCTGAGGAGATCTAATGTGGATTTATCTTTTTGCAAGAAACACATCTCTCACTTCAGGAACACACAAAACTGGGTCATTTTGGATTTGGTGCTTCAGCTTTTGCTTCCTATAAAAAAGGCCGAAGGAGAGGAGATGCCATTTTAATCCCTGCTCTGGTCCTTTTTGAGCAGTTGGATACAATATTGAATAAAGATGGTAGGTTTGTTTTTATGAAAAGTCGTTACCTCAGTCAGGTACTTACTTTAGCATCCGTTTATGTTCTCCCAGGTTTGGACTTTCAGGTTTATCAAACCATTTTAATTACTTTAAAACAATAGACAGAAGGGGAGGTGAAATGTGAGGATGATTTTATTTTTTTGCTCCACCCATAGTTGGAATCTACATCCACAATTTTGAGGCAAGTATATGGAATTTCTAATAAGGTTGCTAGGTTACTGTGAGAATTGAAATATGGTGATGCTTGGCGTCATTTACATGGATCACAAAAGGTACAGTATATACCTTTTATTCACCACCACACAAAATCTACTCTTGGATTGATTATTTTTTTCTCCCTGGTGAAACCCTAAATTGTATTCAAAAGTGCTGGGTAGGAGATATTTTCTTGTCTGACCATGCCCCTCTTTTCCTTGGCATGAAGCTGGGTGGATTTCATTGTAATATGTTTTGGAGACTTAATTTGTCTTTGCTACTGGGCCAAAAAGTGTAGCAAACAATTCGAGAAACATATGACCAGGCCCTATTAGACAATGTTTCCTCAAATACTTCTCCAGCCCTTTTATGGGATACAGTAAAGGCTATTTTATGGGGGAAATTTGTATCTTTGGCAGTCTATAAAAAATGGAAGCATGAGGTGCAGAGGTTAGAATTAAGTCAACAGATTTCAAATTTGGTGGCTCAGCAACAAATTTCCTTTGATACACAGTGGGCCAAGAACCTTGAAATTCTTAAGAAAGAACTTAATAATATATTGGATCATTATATTGAACAAAAACTTTACATTTTTAAGACAAAGGTTTTATGAGGGTGGCCCCAGAGTGACTAGACTCCTGGCAAATTGATTGAGGATTCAGAAGGCTAAAGCAACTATTTTAGCTATAAAACATCCGGTTACTTATCAATTACTTCATTCTACCCCAGAAAGCTCAAATATTTTGGTTGTATAATGCCCTGCAACCTTACTGGTTTGAGGGTGGAAGCAATCTAAGAAATATCTTTGGCTTGGCTATGCTCCCAGGTCCAGAGCATGTTTTAATAGGCCTTTTGCCTTCAGAAGTATATGATAGGGAGGCCAAATATCTGTGGTTCATTTTAATGGTGGTGGCCCTTAAGGCCATTACTAAGAAATGGCTTTCACTGGCCCTTCCTTCAATATTGGATTGGGTGGATTTGTCAATTTAATTTATAAGCTTGAGAAAACACTTTTTCACTTCAACAGAGATCTCCCCTCTTCCAGAATAGATGAACATGATGGGATTTATATGATGGTTTGTACCCCATTAATGTTTAATGTTTATTGATTTTCCCTTTTTACTGGGTTCTTAGCATTTCTTGTGAAACACAGGTATTTTTGTTATCCTCTGAATTTTTTCTTGGACCAACTCGATGCTAATCAATTAACTATAAGTTTTCACATGGGTAATTGTAGTTTAATGTCTGTTATTACACCCACTGTCAGCATCTCTGGGTTATGTGATAGTTTATTAGATGTTGTCAGGACCCTTTTTTGCTCTTAGTGTACTGTTAGTTGTTTCATTTAATTCTGTATCGTCTGGATAGGTAGTTAGCTCCTTATGGTTTTGTTTGTTATCTATCTGTGTGTAACAGCTGAAGTAATCTATTTCAGACATATTCTGTTTGATGTAATATTCATCCAGGCTGTTTGTTATTGTTAAAGTTCCTGGTTGTATTTGTTTCTTCTATTGCATCTTCAATAAAGTGTGAGTATTAAAAAAAAACACATGATGAAGCCATATGCAAATAGGGTACACATAGTATTTGCAGTGTGTAGTCCTGTGGAGGGGACTGATGAAGAAGACCCCCTATTGGACATGCTGGAGGAAAGCAAGTGGGAGTCCTCTGTGGAGGCAATCAAACTGTTGCCCCAGTTGACTCTGAAACAAACATAGGAAGTGAGGGAGGTTTTAGCAGACTTTGCCCCTTTGTTTATGGCCAAGACCTGGACTACCCCCTTAGCGACACATGATGCAGACATGGGGATGGAAGTGCCCATACAGTAGACAGCCTACTGGGTGTCTGAGGACATCCTAAAGACATTAAGAGGAAAGTGGAGGAAATGCTGGATATAGAGGTAATCCAGAAATCCCACAGTCCCTGGGCCTCACCTGCAGTCCTCATTCCTAAGCCAGATGGCTCTGCTCTCTTTTGTGTAGACTATTGTGGACTCAATGCAGTCACAAAGTCTGACACCCACCCAATGCCATGGACAGACAAACTACTGGACAAGTTAGGATGGGTGACATACCTTACCACCATTGACTTGACAAAAGGGAATTGGCAGGTGGAGTTAACTACCAGAGCTAGGGAGAGATCAGCCTTCATCACTCCAATGGGATTATTTGAGTTCAAGGTAATGCCTTTTGGAATGAAGAACATCCCTGCCACCTTGCAAAGGTTGGTCAACCAGGTGTTACATGGTACTGAAGAGTATGCAGTGGTGTATCTGGATGATATTGCCATCTTCAGTACCAGTTAGAAGGAACACCTGTACCACCTGAGGGAAGTGTTGGACCAGATTCAGAGGGCAGGGCTCACTGTCAAGGCTGAAAAGTGCCAGGTGGCCATGGTGGAGGTGGCATACCTAGGTTGAGGGCAGCTCAATCCCAATCAAGCCAAGATTAAGGCAATAGATGCATGGCTCAGGCCTGAAACCCACAAGTAGGTTTAGAGTTTCTGAGGAACCATTTGATACTATCGAAAATATGTGCCAAATTGCAATACCTTGGCAGCTCCCCATCTGGCCTGCTAAAGAAAAGAATGTCCAAAAAGATAAAATGGGAGCCAGCCTGTGAACGAGCCTTCACATGGCTAAAGGATGCACTGTGCAGTGCCCCAGTGTTGGCTAGTCCAGACTACAGTAAGCCATTTGTAGTCCAGACAGATGACTCAAATGTGGGGACTGGAGCAGTCCTCAGTCAGACCTCTAATCAAGGGAACAATCACTCAATAGTATACCTTAGCAAAAAGTTGCTTCCCCAGGAGCAGGCCTATCCCAGAGTTGAAAAGGAATGCCTTGTGCTGGTATGGACTCTGAAGAAATTACAGCCATACCACTACCGGAGGCACTTTGAGGTATAGACCGATCATAACCCCCTGATGTGGCTGACACAGATGGGGAAAACAAATGGTCATCTTTTAAGGTGGAGTATTGCCATGATATGACCATTACCCACAGAGCCAGATCAGCCAATGCCAAAGCAGATGGGCTATCTCTCCAGTTAGAGCAGTGAACAGAATTTGTGAAAATCATACCCTGCATAAGGATGGATTCCCACAAATTCTGTCTAGGAGGGATGGATGATGCGAGCTACCCCACTGCTAGCCCTTATTTGTAGTATATATATATATATATATATATATATATATATAGTAACTCTGTGTATATGTATAGGCCATGAGACATGCCAGTAGCAGCACAAAGGCACCTAGAAAAAAGACTAGTTTTTTTAAAGTTTGACTTTCTTTTGGCCTGCAGGTCAGCTGCTTCCCAGGGACTGAGATTTCATTCCCAGGCTTTTTAACAGAGATATACCAGAATACATTTTCCTGTCATGGACCATACACTTCGAAGGCTGAATGCTTTGTCCCAGGAAACTATTACAGTATATCAAATTTTTTGAGGTAACAGGAAAGAAAACATCTTTCTAGAAGACCTGTGTGAAATTCTAACAGGGCACTGTAAATTAGCTTATAGGGTGCTATACTGAGACATTAAAGGTTTGACTGTGACAGTCAAGTTACTGGTTAATTATTGAGGCAGAATATTGTGTTGGGGAGTGCAAGAGTTACACCCAGTGGCCTAAAATTGAAGGTCCAGTCTTTATCCACAGACAGGTATATAAATATCGCCAACTCAGGCATTTGGACACACTTTCTCATCTGGCCTCCACCTGACACACAGAAGCCATTCTGTTTGGAGTCTTTCTCCTGACCACAACACTGCTACAGAAAGACTGCAATATTTTGTAAACCAGAGATTCTCTGGACTTTGAAATCTTCATACCTAAGATAGAGACTTAGCTAACTTGTTTTAGTGCATTTTTTCTGTATACTTTTCAATTTGTTTTTTATACTGTAACCTACATTAGTATATGTCCTCTTTTAGTTGTAACTGCATTTATTTAATTATTTTAGTAAAAACTTTTGTTTTTCCAAAGAAATTCTGCCTAAGTGAGACATTCTCTACTGTATTTGTGTGTGAATTGTGAAAACAGTATTAATAATCTATGACAACTGTTACTTGCTTAGAGGGACCACCGTAAGCAACCAAATTGAGAAAAGGGTCTGTAAGGGACACCTGTAATGGTAGAGAGAATACCAGAGTCTCATACCACAGTCTGAAGGGATTTTCATGTCCTGTAGGAAAAAGGCCAAATCAGGTGTTACACTGCTACCCTAAAGAGAGTGTGATGCCTGGGTCTTCCTCCTTGGTGTAATAGCCAAGGAAAGGTACATATTTGGCCACAAGACTTGAGACTGGTATTGTGCCCTTATCCAAAACTAGATGGAGGCCCAGGATCCTCATGACAGAGGTGAAGTTATGTCCTGGGCAAGCATTCTAAAGGATGAGGAGGGTATCCCTGTCCCCCCCATCATGGATTGCACTTAAGGGTGGGCACTGTGAGCTCAGTGGGCCGGATCTCCAGGATTGGATTCTTGACATTCCTTACATTTTGATCAATTCAGTTTTTCATCACATCAACTTCTGAGCAGAAAGCTTGGCGATTATCCGTAACTTCACTGCGGAAAGATTTCAGCTCAGTTCTACCAGTCATTTGTAAGCTGGGCAGTAGTGGAAGTTTATACATGTTGCATTGTGATACAGTATATGTCCCTCATGCTCCTTTTACCCTTACACAGCTTCACAACATTGCAACACAGGTTTTGACTGGGGCAGTGGTGGGATATGTACCTAACCCTCACTGCTTTCATTTTGGCCCTTTAAAACTCCTTTCAATGCTTGTTCTGGTCGTTGGATGTACCTCAGGGGGAGGGGTGTTTGCAAGCAACACATGAGCATAATGGGGGGGGGGGAGAGGCAGAGGTTTCTAGTTTAGTTTGACACAAGTGGAGACAGAAAGAAACTGAACTGAATTGTTTGTTAAGCTGAATACAAGCTGTTTATTTTTTGTTTTATTCTGTTACTGAAAAGAAAGCAGATTTCTTTTAGTTTAAACTAGCGTCTGGAATTAATTTAAACTGGTCTCAGGAGTGTTCTCTTTGAGAGTGTTCCCTAGAAACTGTCCAGTTTGCTACCCTGTCAAATGTGTTGGCTTTAGTGGTGTTATCGAACTTTCTCTTTTTTTAATTGAATTTTATTGTCTGTGCAATAAAAACAACTGCATACAATTTACTCATGCCAGATATCAGATTTTACAACCAGACAGTACATTTAATGTATCAGTAATTCTTAATCTAAGCAATCTGGATTTCGAATATATGGGTATTCCATTATTAAAATGTCCAAGATGTAGTCCATGAGATGCTGCACCCTACGCAACTATGGCTGGTCAAACCAATTGAAAAAGTCGTTTTGAAAATATTCACACAACAACCAGTATTTTTATGACCTCCAATCCAAACATGTTGATCCAACATTACTAGAGTACAGAGAATAACAGCTCCTACTTTCCTGAGATACTATACAGGTAGAAATATATATTGTAAGCCCTGGTTACCCTCATATCCAAGTACAGTATAATAGCTGTGTTTTTATCCGCTCACATGGCTGCCACCATTACTAGCCAGTACAATGCTAGATCTATATAAAACGTAACAGCAACTGAGCTTTATTTTAGAACAACTATTACTTCAAATTAAATGATTTAGAAACTTGAAATGCAACTCAGTCTGTAAATGGACCTACACTATGTAGCCATTAAACTTTCAAAAAGTTAAACACAGTGTGTAACATTAACTGTTCAGGCTCTGAAAAAGAAACTTCCTAACAGGCAAAAAAATTGTGACCAGTCAATATATATTTCATGTGGCATCATCTGAGTTGAATGATTCTAGGGCTCTAGATTGGTTGAACTCTCTTGAGATGGCTTCAGCCTTCTTCCCAGCTTCTTCTGGGTCAGTATATTGGAACATTTGGCCATCGTAATGGACCTGCAGTCTAGCAGACATTAATAGTGAGTGGGCCACCCCCAGACTGTGGAGTTTTGCATGGACCCCATCAAGCTTCTTTCTTCTGGTTCTTGTTGCACACTATATGTCTGGGAAAAGATGGGCAGTGCTTCCTTGAAAATTGAAGGTGTTGGCCTCCCTTGCTGCCTGTAAAATATGATCCTGTGTAGCAGGGCTGGCTATAATGAGGAGAACAGTTCTGGGTATTGTATTTTGGCTTACAGCAGATCAGGGAGAAATGCGATATCATATGCCTTGAGAAAACTGTCTGCAATTAGGTCTGATTCTAGCTTTAGTGCTCCTGGTAGCCACCCTTTTAAAAAGTCTAGGAGATTCTTCCCCTCGCATGGTTCTGGCTGGCCCACCATCCATACGTTAGAGGCCCTCTGTGCATTTTCAAGCGCTTCCTGCCTGTACTTCAGCTGGACATACTCCTGCATTATTTTATTTGTCATTGTTAAAACATTTATTGCTAGCTGGCCTGGCAGTACTGAGGGTTGAGGCACTGGATGCTGCAGCTCATGCCATGCCGGCAACCTGAGTTTAGGAATGGACTCGGGCTGCTGGGGGTCAGCAGGGGAGGAAAGAGATTGAGCATCCAGAGGACTGCTCTCCCTTCCACAGGAGGGATCCAGGGTTAGCACCGCTCCTAGGCAGCTCCTGGTGGTAGACAGGGGCAGTGCCAGGAACATGCAGCACCAACAGTCATGGGGGTGGAGCGGTGGCAGATGTCAGCACATCACTGCCATGGACATCATTGAATGTCTGCGCTCCAAGGGGGCAACCATCAAGGAAACAAAATCCTTGGTGAACCAGGGAGGCAATGAGGGCTCCAGGGACTGAATCCACATCTCCAGTGCTGGACCATCTCTCCTCCAGGCTCCCCCTGGCACCAACCAGGATCAACCCTCTAATTATAGAAAGGCTGCCAGGCAGGTGGATGTGCCCTCCTGGGGAGGTGATCCAGGGGGGCTGGAAGGTCCCAGGTCAGGGATGCCAGGGGGAGAGAGGTCTCAGGCAGGGAGTAGAGGCTAGGTTGCATGAACACCTCTGAGAGATGCCCTAGCCAACCAGAGCAGTGAAAACAGAAGTGGAAAAAAAAAACACTTTTATTGCTGTGGATTCCACTGACATAGCTGTTTTGGTGGTCACCTCTATTTTCGTATCTTGCTCCACAAATCAGAAAGGATCAATTCCACCTTCATATCTACGGCCTTCATAGATTGTTGCAGGGCCTTCCATGGTGGGTCTGTCCCTGTGATAGATTTTGCTGCTGCTGCCTCCATTTGAAGTGTCTCTGGGAGTTGAGTTTTAGATCCACTCGCCTGAGCTTTATTGGTATGCCCCATCATTGGGAAAGGTATTAAACTGTTCAACTCATTTTAAAGATCACAGTGCAGACCTTTACATTTCAGGTTTTTGACACTAAATAGTTGTTTTAATTAATTTTATCTCTGGTCAGTATAGAGCTCCTTTTGAACACATCTCGTCAGTAGGCATGCCCACAGCACCCCCACTGAACTTCCTCCTGTCTAAATAGTGTGAAGATAGACTCAGACAATGTACTGAACTGACTGGCAGAACAGCAAGTACAACGGGACCAGATGCAAAGGACTGGATGGCTCAGCAAGTGCAAAAACAAACTCAAAGAGACCAACAACTGGCACAACTAGTCAAGATGCAAAGAGGCTCAATGGCCCAGCAAGTGCAGCAACAGGTGGAGACAGACCAGCAGCAGGTGCAACAACAAGTGCAGACATACCAGCAGCAAAGATTTATGAAGCAGGTGCTTCAAACACAAAAGGAAGTATCCTCCAGCTCCACGTCTCTGGGAATCAAGTTGCTATTAGATCCCATACCATGCAAGCAAAACTGGGTCCTGAGGATGACTCCTGAGGTCTACCTTATACTGTTTGAGAGAGTTGCCAGTACAACTGCCTGGCTCCCAGAAAATTGGGCTACTTGCCTTGCAATCTACCTGACTGTAGATGCCCAAGTTGCATACAGAAGATTAACGGATGCCACCGTCAGAGACTATGATCAAGTGAAAGTGTCTATCTGTAGTGATATGAAACTAAGTGCTGCACAATTGGGTAGACTTGATAGACCTGTGGGCCTTTTTTCTGCTGGCAAATTTTCATTTTCATATCTTGGACACATTTGGAATAAAGAAAGAGATGGAACTTTTGTACCTTGAGTTACAAGGTTGGAACACAGCCTAGAGTGCTTGCACAAAAATTACAAGTCTTGACTCCTTGGTGGTTAAAATCAGATGTATGCACTAAAGAGGAGATTATGGGTTTGATTGTACTGGAGTAGTACCAAAACATTTTACTAGACTGAGTTCATGATTGGGTAAGCCGGTATGAAGAGACTACTCTGGCTGCAGCAGTGAAAAATCACAGAACATACCAAGCGCCTGAAAGACCACAAGCTGCTAAGAAAAGCAAAAACCACAGCAAAACTCGAACAGCAACCTGAGGAAAAGATTGCTGCAGAAGAGGTGAGAAAGCACTTTGGAGTGATGGAAACAAATTTGCTGGTATGGGCAAGTCTTTAAGTGTTGAAATATTGCTCACCCCTCTACTTCATAAAGGTACAACCCCCTGAGCTAGTGTAATTTCCCCGGTCCCATGACCCCACTCTCCAGTGACCCGAATAGGTAAGGGCACAGGTCATAGACATAACATTGTATGTTTTCATTGTGGTAAAGTGAGGCATATCAGTAAGCTTTGTGGTGGCATGGACTGTTCTTTTGTGGAATGCAGAGCTACTACACACACACACACACACACACACACACACACACACACACAAATACACATGATTCTTTGGTCAAAAATCCATATACAATACCAGTGCAAGTGGGGAACCAGTTACAGCTCTGGTGGATTTGGGCTGTGGACTGACGTTGGTTAAAGAATCTGTGGTAGGACCCAAACTGAGTCAGTTGGGGAGATTCCATAAATATTTCCCTTCCTGTCTTTCCATGGCTTCAACAAATTAACACAGTAAATTTGTTTTTCTTTTTTTGTGTGTCAGAATTGTAAGACTTCATAATCAACCAGCCCCATCTTTCTGAGAAACTCATATGGTCCCTGCCATTTAGCTAGGAGTTTACTTTCAAAGCTACTGTAGGCAATAGAAAGAGTACTTTGTCACTGATCTTCCACCACCTGGCCCCTTGATCATAGTGCCCTGTATGGGTTTACTGAGCTTTTATTATGTTTTCTTTGGCAAATTGTCTAAACATGTCCAATCATTCCCTCATTTGTAATACATAATGGAGCACATTAGGTGGACTTTGTGCCTGTTCTTCCCACATCTCTTGTACAAGATCCAACATCCTTCAGGGTTGTCACCCATATAACATTTCAAAGGGACAGAACCCAGTGGTTGACTGTAGCACCTCCAGAATGGCAAACATTAAACAGGATAACATTCATCCCAGTTTTTTACTTCAAGTGACACAAATTAAGATGGCATACCTTTTAGCAATTTATTAAAGTATTCCACTAAACCATCAGTCTGTAGAATTAGAGAATGCCTGTCTGCCAAGACCTTTAAGTCCTCATTAAAAACTTACTTGTTTGATTTAGCTTTTGGAGACAATATTTAGTTTTATTATTGCTGACTTTTTATCTTATTTTAGACTGTATATGTGGTTTTATATTGTATTGTATACGAGCTTTGGTTTTTAGAAAAGCGCATTATAAATAAAATTTAATTTGATTTGATTTGATACATTGATGGCCAGATGAACTTAATCTTCAGCAAAGCACACACCTCCCTCATACGTTTTGACATAAAGTTGGTACCTTAATCAGTTAGGATCTCCTTTGGCAGCCCAACTCAGGAAAAACACTTTTATCAATTATTTTGCCACTGACCAGGCTGTAGTGGAATGTACTAAATAGCCTTAGAAACATAGAAACATAGACTTTGATGGCAGATAAGGACCGCTAGGCCCATCTAGTCTGCCCATTTCCCTACCTACAGGATAGGCCGCAGATCCTAGTTAACCAACAGCCTATATCTTCCTGCCCCCCACAAGAATTGCCTTGTGTCTGTCCCATGCATTCTTGAATTCTCCCACAGTTTTAGACCCCACAACTTCCTCAGGAAGGCTGTTCCATCCATCCACTACCCTCTCTGTGAAATAATACTTCCTCACATTCCCCTGAACTGCCCTCCTTCTATCTTTAAATTGTGTCCCCTTGTTCTTGCAAGTCTCTTTTCTGAAAGATGCTACCCTCTTGGACTTTGTTGATTCCTTGAGGTACTTGAAAGTTTCTATCATGTCCCCTCTCCTTCTTTCCTCAAGGGTATACATATTAAGCTCCTTTAGTCTCTCCTCATACGGCTTCTCTTGCAGACCCTGCACCATTTTAGTTGCCCTCCTCTGGACTGCCTCTATCCTGTCTATGTCCTTGCGGAGATGGGGTCTCCAGAACTGGACACAGTATTCCAGATGGAGTCTCACCAACTGTCTGTACAGAGGAATAACAACTTCCTGTTTTCTGCTGCTGATGCCTCTCCCTATACATCCCAGTATCCCCCAGCCCTCCCTACTGCCTTCTCACATTGCTTGCCAACCTTAAGGTCATCTGATATGATTACCCCCAGGTCCCTTTCCATTTTTGTTGTTGTTACTACCTCCCCCACTGAGTAATCTTCCCGGATTTTGTTTCCCAGGTGCATTATTTTGCATTTCTTGCATTGAATCCTAGCTGCCACATCGCCTGACCATTCCTCCAACCTTGCCAAGTCCCTTTTCATCCTTTCCATGCCTCCTTGTGTATCAACCCTGTTGCAGATCTTTGTGTCATCTGCAAAGAGGCATACTTTTCCTTCTAGTCCCTCTGCAATGTCACTTATAAAGACATTAGAAAGGACTGGACCCAGTACTGAACCCTGTGGTACCCCACTAGTAACCCCTCTTTCTTCAGAGTGGACTCTATTTACAATTACTTTTTGTGTCCTGTTGTCCAGTCAATGTTTTACCCAGACTACCACCCTGGGACCCACTCCCAGGCTGGTTAATTTGACTATTAATCTTTTGTGTGGGACTGTGTCAAATGCCTTGCTAAAGTCTAGGTAGGCCATGTCCACAGCCCCTCCCTGGTCTACTACTTTGGTCACCCAGTCAAAGAAATCAATTAGATTCGTCTGACATGACCTTCCCACTGTGAACCCATGCTGCCTTGGGTCCTGTGCCCCACTGGCCTCTAGGTACTCAACAATTCTTTCCTTTCAGAAGTGATTCCATCACTTTCCCTACCACAGAGGTCAAACTGACAGGTCTGTAGTTTCCTGTCTCTGTCTTGGTCCCACTTTTGTGAAGGGGAATCACATCTGCCTTCCTCCAGTCCTCAGGTACCACACAATCCTCCCATGATTTGTTAAAAAGGGTAGTCAGTAGTGTCACTAGTTCTCTGCTTAATTCTTTTAGAATTCTGGGGTGAATTCCATCTGGCCCCATTGCTTTGTCCACCTTCAGTTTTAGGAGTTCTTTCAGAACCCTTTCTTCTGTGAAAGGACTAGGATTGACCCCCCTATCCAGAGTGCTTCTGTGAATTGGATTAGGTACCTCCCCCACCTCCTCTTTTGTGAATACTGAACAGCAGTATTCATTCAGTATCCTGCTTTTTCACTGTCCCTCTCTGCCCACCCACCATCCATTCTGTTCAGCCTCACTATCCCTCCCTTTGTCTTTCTATGCTCCCTGATATACCTATAAAAGGTTTCGTCCCCCTTCTTAACTGAGTTGGCCATCTTTTCCTCAGTTTGGGCCTTTGCCATTCTGACTACCCTCCCTGCTTCCTTCTGCCTTAACTGGTACAGTTCTCTGTCCTGCTCCTTCTGAGTTTCCTTAAACTTCCTAAGTGCTATATTTTTCTCCCTAACCTTCCCCACCACCTTTTTTGAGAACCATAGTGGCTTTTTCTTTCATTTTGATTTGTTTATTTGCTTCACACAAAGACTTGTTGCCTCTGTGATGGCAGTTTTGATAGTTCCCCATTTTTGCTCCACCCCTCCTTCTAGCCTGTTTGCTAGTGCTTTTCTAAGGCACTCTCCCATCTTGCCAAAGTCAGCCCTCCTGAAGTCCAGAACCCTCACTTTTGTATGGCTTGACTCTGTAGCTGAGTTTATCATGAACTACACTGTTTGGTGGTCACTTGTTCTCAAATGGCTACCCACTTCTAGATCTAAGATCCTCTCACTGTCCCCATTTGAGAGTATGAGGTCTAAGATTGCTCCCTCACGAGTAGGTTCCAAAACTAGCTGTCTGAGGCATGCCACCTGAAGGGCATCAAGAATGGCCCTGCTTTTGGATGTGGCTGCAGCAAAGATGCTCCAGTTGACATCCAGCATATTAAGGTCCCCCATCAACAGTATCTCCCCTTTCTCTGCCATCCTAAGTAAGCCTTCTATTATATCCTTGTCCATTCCCTCCCCCTGACATGGGGGTCTGTATACAACCCCTGTGCGGATTGTGGTGCCATTTCCAGTCTCTAAGATGACCCACAGTGCCTCCTCTCCTCCCTGTTTACTCTTTTGTTCAGTTGCTTTTATTCTGTCCCTTACATACAGAGCTACTCTGCCCCCTCTTCTCCCCTCCCTGTCTCTCCTGTAGTTTGTGTACCCTGGTATGTTAACATCCCAATCATGGTTCTCTGTGTACCATGTTTCTGTAACTGCTATAATATCCTGGTATCCCTTTTACATCAAGGCCACCAGTTCAGGGAGCTTGTTGCCCAGATTACAGGCATTGGTACTCATTACCCTCCATTTCTTGATGGCCTTACCCCTTTTTGCCCCATCCCTGTCCTTACTGCGTTTGTCACTTTCTCCATTTACCCCTGTGCTTCTCCCTATTGATATCTCTATGTTGGTGTCTACCTCACTTAATACCCTGATTTTTTGGGGGGGCTAGGATTTCCCTGCTCCTCTCTAGTGCCTCCCCCCTTGGCTAGTTTAAATGCTTGTTAATGAAGCATTTAAACCTATCACCTAGGATTCTGGTTCTCTTCCTGGACAGATGCAGATGATCACGCCAGTATAGGCCTGCATCCCTCCAGGTGGACCCCCAGTCCCCAAGCCAAATCCCTGAGCTCTGCACCAGTTTTTCAACCACTGATTGAAAAGTTAATAAAGGAGAGAGGGGACTGTATGGAGGGGGACCAAGAAAAGACAGACATCTTGAACAAATACTTCTGCTCAGTGTTCACAAAGGAAGGGGAAGGGGAGAGACCACAAAAAAGCATCAGGAGCTTTGAGGAGAGGGAAGTGGATACTAGTTCTTTTTATGAGGTGAGAGTCCTGAAAGCACTTGATAACCTGAGAGTGGACAAAGCTATGGGGCCAGACTGGGTGCATCCAAGGGTATTGAGGGAGCTCAGAGAGGTACTGGCTGCACCTCTGACAATCTTATTTAACAGATCACTGGAGACCAGAGTGGACTTGGCTGGCAGTATAGCCTTGAGGCTAGAGTAAAGAGCTGTGAATGAGCTTGGTACATCCAGCAGACCAGACCTGGGTTTGATTCTCACAACGTCCACTTGCATACTGTGTGACTCTGAGCAAGTCACTTAATGACCCAGTGCTCCCAGGTCACCCCTGAAAACAGGCACTTGTGCTTAGTGGGCCTTACCCGGTTACCAAAGACTAAAAAAGACTTGGAGGACAGATGTAGTCCCACTTCACAAAAGTGGTAGCAAGGAAGAGGCGGGCAATTATAGAGCTGTCAGTCTGACATTAGTTGTGGGTAAGTTAATTGAAACACTGCTAAAGGAAAAGATTGTGGAATATCTTGAATCCAATGGGTTAGAGGATCTGAGGCTGCATGGATTCACAGGGAGAAGGTCATGCCAAACAAATCTGATAGATTTTTTTGATTGGGTGACCAAGGAATTAGATCAGGCAGGAGTGGTGGATGTGAACTACTTAGATTTCACTAAGGCTTTCAACACTGTTCCACATAGAAGACTGTTAAGCAAGCTGGGTAACTTGGGGGTGGTTAACAAGGTGGTAACCTGGGTAAGAACCTGGTTAGGGGATAGGAGACAAGGGTAAAGTTAAACAGAGTTCACTCCAAAGAAGGGATGGTGACCAGCAGGTTCAGTGCTGGGACTGGTCCTCTTTAATGTCTTCGTAATTGACACAGCAGAGGACCTTGAAGGAAGGTCTGACTCTTTGCAGATGACACCAAGATCTGCAACAGGGTGAAAACTTGAGGGGGGGGTGGAATGGATTGGCAGAGATCTGAAAAACTGGAGGAGTGGTCAAGGGTATGGTAGCTGAGTTTTTAGGGACACTGTCAGCCCATTACTTATGTTTTTGGCCTGTACCCAGTAATGTGCCTTCACTGAATGCAGCAGTCCATCTTATGCCATAATAGAGAAAGGGGCAATCTAGTCCTCATAAAAGTAATCACTTGTTTGAAGTTTACTACAAAGCAAAATCCTACCTGCTTCTATTGTCCATGCACCAATCCCAAAGCGTATTCACATTTGTAAATAGTGCTGAAGCTTGTGCGCAGATTATTCTACCCGAGTTCAGCTAAATATACTTTATAGCAGTATTAAGAAAGCTGAAGTCACGCTGAGGGTTGAGGCGCTGGACACCACAACTCATGCCACGCTGGCAACCTGGGTTTGGGAATGGACTCGGGTTGCCAGGGGTTGGCAGGGGGAAGGGAGGATTGAGCATCCTGCGACAGCTCTCCTTCCTTCGGGGTGGGCAAGGGTCATGCTCCGCACTGTACTGACACCCAGCAGAGGCTGGGTATTCGGCAGACTGCGGGCATCTACATTGGGAGAAGAGCCGGTGGACATCTGCACATTAGTGCATTGACGTCATTGCACGTCTGACTCTTTGGAAGAATTAAAGAGGGGAAAAATGGGCACCTCTGCCTCTATGAAGCCTTCCTTGGGGCTTCAATTAGCCACTGCCACTGGGGTCCTCCCAACTAGTTACTGGTTCCACGGGAGCTGGATAGGGGGTTCCAGCTCTGTGGCCCCACCCTCTGGGAGGAATAGCCAGGGGGGTGATCGGGTGGTCCCAGGTGACAGTTGGTGGAAGACTGGGGCCGGCCAAGGAGTGGATACCTGAGGAGGAGCCCAAAAAGCTAAATTTGGGAAATTGTTTCTTTCAATGAAGCAGACACTAAGCGTAGTTAAATCATGGTCTGAAAGTTGAGCTGTGGTACTGGGCATGTGCATAAACATTTGGACATTCGTGTAAGCATATGCATATGCATGTATGTAATATTTACCTGCATGCCCAGTACCATGGCTCAACTTTTAAACCATGATTTAACTAAGTTTTAGTGCCCATTTCAAAGAAAGAAACACTTTCTCGAGATCAGCTTTTCTTTCTACTACTAGAAAGTGTATTTAGCTGAACTCGGGTAGAATAGTTTGTGCATGAACCTTCTGGAACTTCAGTGCCATTTTCAAATGTGGGATCGGTGAATGGACACTAAGAGCAGACCAGCAGGGTTTTGCTTTTTAGTAAAATTTGGAAATGTTATTATTTTCATGGGGGCTACATTGCTGTTATTTTTTTTCTGGTTAATATTTTTATTGAGTTTTCATATATACATTGGATACACGCAGATCCTTGGATTAGAGATTACAGCATAATGAAGACAGTTACAGTTTAAGTAGCGTACATCATTATTTTGTAATCACTATATAATTATCAGACCTACATGTGGAACCAAAGGGTATTTGTTATTAAACAGTCTAATAATTCATATTAGGTAGAGTCTGGATGCAGAAACATATCTTGAAATAATACTTGTAATACAATACAGATGTTGAACCAGAGGCATGAAGGACATGGTTTCACATATCATCCTATTCTTGTGCTCTTCTTGAAGGTAATTTCCATTTAATATGTCTCAGTTATGTTGGATAAGCAGTCTTGGCCCTTTGATCCAGCTTGGGGTGGAGAGATACCACCCTGTGAGACTATTATGGGGGTATAGATATGCTATTCTAACCCTAACAAAACTATACATCTATAGAGACTAGGGGAAGGGTCAACTGTAGGGCTAGTCAACAACATAACTACAAGTCACCTTGTACATGGTTTTGTATAATTCTTTCAGAACAAAGGAATTAACCATTCACCTTATTTCATTACCAGAGCTGTCATGCGTGTATCTCAAGAGGTTCCAGGGTCAGTGGATTGGGAAGAATTGTGATGGGGGGTAGCTATCAATTGATATCGGTTCTGTGATGTTGTGTTCTATTATGGCACAAGATAGACTGCTGCAGGCAATGAAGGAATATTTCTGAGTAGACAGAGATTGGCTTCAGGTACAGCATGCCATTCTTTCAAGAGAATGCTGGGCAACTATGCACAACCAGTATGTTCTGTCACAGTGGTGTTCTAATTCCCTCTGACCTCAAAAGCGAAGCTCGAAAAGTCCATGGAAATCAGAACCTCAAGGTGGCTGAACACACTGGTTGTGAGAGTACTATATTTTGTGAAATGTGTTATCCACAGGTTTTTTGCTTTCAGAACAAAACTGACTTGTGCAGCCTCTAGAGGTTTCAGAATGCTGTTGTACCACAGAGGAGTGCAGTCACATCCCATGACCTTTGAACCATGGTACAACAGCATTTTGAAAGGGATGGAATTTTATATAGAAACATGCTCTACTATACACTATGAAGTGCTGGAGCACAGTGTCTAATGTGATCATGCAAGAGGTCTTATTCTCAGCCCTGATGTTATAGCATTATCCTTGTGTATAAAGTAGAAAAAATGTATGAACAGCACAGGCGTGCTACAGGACAGAAGGACAGGTGAGCCCATTCTCACCATGAACTCCCTTACAGAAATGCTATGGGACTGCGAGGTCCTAATTAAAAGGCAACTAAATATAATTGTTAGTGCAATTACTTATGTATAGTATAGTTTTATTCTTGTTGATCCTGTGCCCCCATCCCCCTTGCCATGACTGTTAACTCAACTCAGGTTCCCAGTGTCCCCAGTTTCCAGCACCCTGATGATGCAAACAATGGGCTGAGCTGCGGGGATATCTATGTGCCTACAATCATGTTTAATGTTTCATATTTTAATTGAGTGCATGGCCATGCTTACTTTATACCAGTACCAACTGAATTGCCTAAAGGTGGGATAAGTATGAGTACAATTGTTAAGCATGATCATGTGCTCTATTAAACTATTTTACAGTAAACATATTTGCAAGCACATATACATCCCCAGAACACCATGGCTTGTCCCATCATTTGCGTTATCTGAGGGCATGCCACATGGGACGCTGGGAACTTGAGTTTACAGGCATGGCTGGTGGCTACAGGATCAACCAGATAATTAATAACCTAAAGTGCACCATAGTGAGTGCACTAAAATATTATACCATATTTAATTGTGTTTGGGTTAATAAGGACTTCATAGTCCTGTAGCATATATGTAGGGGAGTGTAAAGTTATCCTATAAATTAAATGTTTGATGTGATAGAAAAAAGGAAAGGCATGCCAAAAAATATAACATACACTCGTAACATGGAGATCAACAGTAGTACTATGCCACCACTTTTATGTGGGCAGATCATACTTGTAGCCAACTACTGGTAAGTTCAGCTTAACGATCACTAGCTGTTCAATGTGTTGAGGGTCCAGCATGTAAAGGTGTGGCTCAACAACATAACCTGAAGTGCCAAACATCCTCTCAAATGGCACACTCGTAGGTAAATACTTATGTGTTTTAAAGTGAGTTTAGCCAAGTGAGGGAGGAGTGCATTTTCCAAGTCCAGTGGGCCAGTGGATCAACTTCAAATGGCTCAATTGATTATGGAAAATAGCCGTTAAGTAAATTTTCTGCAAAGATAGGCTGAGACTGTTAGCATTTTTGTTGCTTTTGATGTAATGATGTGTGGAGTAATGCCCAGTCACTGTCCTCTGCACTGCCACTATTCTGTTTTCCCCCATCTCCACCAGTATCACCTGAACCACCACATGGCTCTTCCTCCCCCTCAGGAAGATAAACCAGAGCTTCTTCCTCTCCTTCCAGGAGTCCCACTGCCTGCACAGCACTACTGAACTCTGCACACAGCTGTTGCCTAAAATGAGTTACCCTGTGGCTGTCCATGCCTATATGAAGGATCTCACACTTGAACCTAGGGTCCATCATGGTAGCAAATATCTGGTTGTTGTTATCCATGACTGTGGTAAATCTTGCATCAAGTGCTACATCAAGATGATTAATGAGCACAGTGACCTCTTGCGTAACCCTTGTATTTTCAGCCAAAATGCATTGTAATGATCTTTTGAGAATGTGCACAGCCAGGATAACCCGAATATGAAAGGCCATGGTAACGCTTAGGTCATATGAACTTCTCTCAAAAAGCTCAAGAACCTTCACCATGCTGTTGAGAACTAACCAGTCATGATGTCCTATGATCCCCCCATCTGCTTCCATAGACATTTCATCTAGTGCCCACTCTTGCTTTAGCAATCTTGAGAACATCAGGTATGACAAATTTCACCAAGTACTAACATCTTATATTATACAGTGTTGGAGCAGACCAGGGAATTTCTGAACTTCTCTTATTTTGTCAGTGGCTTTTACAGAGTGATGGAAATGGCTGCAGATGGAATGGACTGTGGGTCATATGTTGCTGGTCTCAGCACTGTGATGGAGTGCATGAGTCACCTCTAATTTCAGTGTGTGGGCAAAGCAATGAACACTCACAAACTGTTCATCATTGTCGGCTTTCACCATGTTTGCACCATGGTCCATAACAAAAAAAACAACTTTTAAACTGGCATTAACACTGGTTCAGGACCACAGCATGTGCTGTAGGAATGTAAAAATGTTATGTGCTCTGTGGTCTTCCTCCATCAGTCTGATGTTCAGCAACATAGAAACATAGACAGTGATGGCAGAAAAAGACCAGTGGTCCATCCAGTCTGTCCAAGTTCCCTGAAAGCTGATCTAATGTGACTGCTTGACTGTGGGGGACCAAGGGTGAGCCATAGGATGACGTATCAACAACAGTAGCAGCAGGTTGTTGCACACATCAGTGTGTGGTTAAGGAAAGATAGGAATGCAAGGAGTTATCGCATGTCCAAATATCTGATATACAGGGAAAAACAATACCAACAGCCTCTGCAAGTAGAGTAGCAACATTAGATTGCACACCACCATACATTTGTGGCATTAACTCCTTGAAAATGTGGTATGAGATGGTATCTGATACCCTGGATGGAAGTAGTGGAGAAGCCGTCACAAGCCAGTGTCTTCCACAACTGGGATGGGCTCTAGATCTAACACCATTGTCTTGGCAATCAGCAGTATGATATTCTGTGCTGTTGGATATGAAGCATGATACTTTATTCATGCATGCAGAGCAACCATTATTGTAACTGACTTGTGAGACACTTATGTGGATCGCTTCAGCAGTGGTGTGTGAACTACTGATGACTGTCTCTGCCTTGTACAATCACTAGAGTAATTAGAAGTGACTACAGAAGTGGGAGTCTGTGTTGGTGAGGTGAAAAGAGGCCCTTGACCACTAGGTTGCTCAAAATCAGATCTGTTGGTACCACCATCACTGTCAAGAGTACCTGCCTGACCATGGGAGGTGTTCGGTCTTCGTGAAACTAAGGGTGCAGACCCCAATGAACCATAACACAGTTGGGGGTGCTTATGCCTCAAGTGGTTCTGTAATGATGCTGTGATTAAATTAGAAAGTGATTTCCCTCAGCTCATAGTGCTGTTGCAAGGAGAACAGACTGCCTTCATTATGTCCTCCACAATTGCTCCGGTGCCAGCACATAAGGGGCAGGGCGGACGCTGGCCATCATTGCACATCCCCACCCCTGGGAAAAGTAACAGAAAAATCTCAGCTCCCCGCTAATGAGCTGACTCCAGTGTGCTGACCCTACTGGCCACCTAACTCCACGACTGACAGCCCCATTCAGGAGGGGTCAGTCCCAAGCATCTGAGGGTCAGTAGCTAGGGCAGGGTGAATTCCGCTCTTGGGGTTAGGGGGAAGCTGGGGCAAAAGGAGAATAATAAAAAAAAAGAAAATAAGGATTGCTGCAAACTTTGATGCAAGGTGCCACTTGTGTTAATTCTGTTTGGCACATGCACCTTGCGTGAATGTCAGGGCTTTGAAAATTGAGCCCTTGTCTCCAGCCTGCTCTCAAGAGTGCCTTCAGCAACTACACTTTTCTAATAACACACACACTGTACTAAGGAAGTGTCTTCAAGCTCTTAACTTTGGTTAACTATCATTATACCTAGTAACAACAGACCTGTGAGCCTTGCCTTGGTGCTCGACATTCTATTAGAGTCAATCACAGTAATTGAGACAATCCTAAAAAATGTGATGGTTTAGCACATAGATGAAAATGGATTGTTCTGTTACACACCACATGATTTCACAAACAGTGAATCCAATCAAAATAGTGTGATTGCCATCTTTGATGAGATAGCTATGGAGGTAGATAGTAACCATGTGGTGGATGAAGTCTCTCTGGACGTTAGCAATACCTTTGACAGTGTACTGCATTGAGCACAATATGGAGTCCATAAAGTGTATAGAAAGTGGACACAGTAGCACATTAGCTGGCAAACACTGTAGGAAACAAAGATTAATTAATGACCTGTAGGAGGGGGTCAACAACTGGCTACTGAAGTTTGCTGATGACACTAAACTGGAAAGAAGCATGGACATAGCAGAAGACAGGAATTTACTATTGTGCCCTACCCACATTAGGTGTATGGGCTGAGAAATCGGGGCATAGCATTAATGTGGGGAAGAGCAAAGTACTATGTTTAGGGGTGAAGAATCTAGGTCACACATCCTGTGTGACACAACTCTAGCAGCATATCTGAGGCAAAGAATCTAGGGTTAATTATGGACAGTAAGCTGAAGCAAGACAGACAGTGTGCTGTCCCAGTCAAGAAGGCAAACACAATGGGCTACCAAACTGATAAGTGATGTAGGAGGAAAGAGCTACAAGGAGAGACTGGACATATTTAAATTGTTTAATCTAGAGAAAGCAATGCTGAGACAGGACACGATCATAGTTTTCTGACTACTAAACAGGGTGGAATGTACACAGATGTTTGACCTGGTTTGTATGAGAAGCACTTGAGGGCATGCCCTCAAACTGGGGCTGGGAAGGTCCAATAAGGAATACTTTTAGAATGCATTAATTCACACAGATGGCAGTTAATATGTGGAATAGCCAACCCAGTGAGGTTGTGGAAGTTAGCACTGTTCAGCCTTTCAAAGCAGGCTAGACAGATTCCAAAGTGGGGAATGTCATGGAGGGATACAACATGACAAGTATAACAGTCTGGCTGTTAAACTTGCATGTGTGTCCATACACTACTCAGATTGCATATAGTCACTGCCATACAGCAGGAGTGGCAGGAAAGATGGACCTTAAATCCCTTCTGTCATCACAGTACTAAGCTATGTTATTATGTAACAAAAGAGAATTTGTGTTTTGGATATAAGACTAAGCCACATAGTAGTGGAAGGTGAATTATGAATAAAAGCATCCTTGTTTTATGAATAAAGGGCCCTAGCTAAATACACTACCTCTGTATCTATAGTGTGTGCCTGTGGGTATGTAAGTTGATGTGAGAAAACAGTTTAAACATTGAGAGTGTTCCACAAAGCAGTTTCTCCCATTCTCACTATGCACCACTCTGCATCCCCTTGTGCTCCATTTGGCCCACCCCTCATCTATTTTAATGCACTGTATTGCACAGTTGCCATGTGGTCTGTACCATTTATGCAGCATTCTTGCATATCATGCTTACCTTTATGGATGGTGCCCTTAGTGCTTACCATGACAACAGGCAGTGATGTCACACAGCAATTATGAGGTCATTTGAGGAGAAGCATTTGAAATGCACAGAAAAATAAAACATGTATCTGGAATATTTAGTTGACCAATAACAGCGAAAAATTAAAACAAATAGAAAATACTAAAGTTAAACATACAGTAATTGTTATAAATGTCATCATATTTTGCCTTTCATTTTAATAGAAGCTAGCTTTTTAAGTTTCCAGTCCTAATTTCCAGGCTGTACCTCAAGTTAAGCCTTTCAAGCTTCATCTCAGATACATTTCTAAAGCCCCACCTCTAATCTATGCATTCCAAGACTTATCTTTTAATTGCCCTCAACAATTCATTTCTCTGCAATGGGATACAAACCTACACTGTAACCTTCATTAGCATCATGCTTTTATGTCATTTTGATGACGTAATCCATATTTTTGTATATGTTTTACATTTTAGAAGACAACTTTGTTCTTAACCCTGTAGTTACAGATGCATGTAGTAATTTCCATGGTTTTACGCATGACAATATGACAAAAAAGGCACATAACTGGTTGAAGCTAATTGTCATTTAGAGAGCACCCTGAAACAGGGACTACTGGCCATCTACATCTGCTTGGAATATTCCAGTACATCTGATTATGCCACACATTTTTGTACATCATAGATCCAAAATCAGATGATAATTGAGAAGCCTGTGACCCTCTTGTTTAATTGGTTTCACCTTTGGCTTTTCTAGCCTGCCCTTTGACCCTGGAGGTCACCTGACCAACTGACTGAACCAGGCCAGCTGTTCATTTTCCTAGTGAAAGGTCTTTTCACAGTTTGTGGAGCAATGCTGCTGACTAGGTCTATAAAAGATGGAGAAAAGTTCACTTCATTATTGAATTGAAAAGCCTGAAAAACACCAATGCCTGTGCAGTCTCAAATATCTAAACAATCTAGAAGGAAAACATGACGTGGCTAGGGCAACATATTTCCAAATGATGAATCACTCAGGTGGCTAAGGCCCTCAATGGTGTAAAACTTCTATTATACAATGGACACAAACAAATATTGTAAGCTGATTGATTAGCTAATGTCTTTACCCATGAGCAAATTCGGCAGTGACTAACAGATGAGGAAGGGCATTTTTTTGTAACCACTATTTTTCTGCCCCTCTGTGGAGCAGGCCCATTGACCACCAGCCACTGGTACCTGCACCCCCAGCTCAGGTCTGGCGTGTGGATAATCGCTCCATACACACAGGGTCGGCCACACTCCAGTGAAGGCATCTCTCATGTCTGGGGGTACGGGGCATGGCCATCAGCCACAGAGATCGCCCCACCATTTTCCACTGTTTCTTTGTCCCCGGAGAGCTGGACATGCAATGGTGTCAGAGCATGTCCGTGCTGATGCTCACTGCACTCCCCCCCTTGCAATGCATGCAACTGTAGTGTGGCTGACCTCCACCAGTTGCCACTGCAGCGTGATCCATTGCATGACACCCACCCACCCCAGAGGAAGGAGAATAGTCATGGGATGCTCAATCCTTCCTCTACCCTGCCAGCCCCCAGCGCCTGAGTTCATTCTCGAACCCAGATCGTGGGTGTGGTGCGAGGTGTGGCCTCAGCGTAACTGGGCCAGCAAGGAAGGGCATTTAAAAAAAATAATTAAACATATTTTACATTTATTTTATACATGGGTCCATTTTATAATCTCAATAAGGCACTCCAGGATAGGGGTAACTGTAGGATTACCCACTTCTTGTGTGGTTAAGTTACTCAGCTGCACTTCATGACACACCACACAAGGTGTGGGTAAATCCCCAAATAACCCACACCCTATCATGCCTTATTGCTCAATTAGAATACTGTATTGCAAGGCTATGACTTTGCTTCATTGAAATATTTATCAGATCCACTGTTTCATGGTGACTAAAAAACAATTCAAAATCTGAACATTTTATCAGTGTTTACCAGTAATTCCAGCATTTTCTGTGCTCATAGATAAATTGCATTTTCCGAATTTTAATTTAAAAAAAATTAAATATCAATATGTGTCAGTGATGTACATAGATACATAGACAGTGTCGGCAGATAAGGGCCTATGGCCCACCTAGTCTGCCCATTTGAGTTTGTAACTTCAGTTTATGTTTCCCTAGAACTCTGTTGCCCCTTACCCCTGACCTCCAGAATTCCTTTATGTCTATCCCATACATTCTTAAATCCTATGATTGTTTCAGCCCCCACCACTTCGTCAGGCAGGGTGTTCCACTTGTCCACCACCCGTTCTGTGAAAAAATTCTTCCTCACATTTCCTCTGAATCGTCCTCCCTCCAACTTCATCCCATGTCCTCTAGTCCTGGAACATCTTTTTTGCTTAAAAATAGTGTATTCTTGCACCCTGTTCCTCCCTGTAAGATACTTGTATGTCTCTATCATGTCCCCTCTCTCCCTTCTCTCCTCCAGGGAGTACATATTCAATTCCTTCAACCTGTCCTCATAGGACTTGTGATGCAATCCATGTACCATCTTTGTTGCCCTCCTCTGAACCTTCTCTACCCTGTCTATGTCCTTACTTAGGTAAGGTCTCCAGAACTGTACGCTGTACTCCAGGTGGGGCATCACTGGTGTCTTGTATAGTGGAATCATGACTTCCTTTTTCCTGCTGGTGATGCCCCTGCCTATGCATCCTAGCATCCTATTTGCTTTACCTGCTGCCTTGTCACACTGTTTCCCTACCTTGAGGTCATCAGAGATGAAAACCCCAGGATCCTTTTCCTGCTTGGTGCATGCTACATCCTCACCCCCCAACTGATATATCGTGCCAGGGTTTTTGTGCCCCATATGCATTATCTTGCACTTCTTTGCATTGAATTTCAACTGCCAAACCCCTGACCATTCTTCAAGTTTCTGCAGGTCCCGTCTCATTCTGTCTACACCCTCTGGTGTGCCTACTCTGTTACAGAGCTTTGTGTCCTCAGCGAACAGTGAAATCCTGCCTTCTAGGTCCTGCGCAAAGTCACTGATGAAGATGTTGAATAGGACCAGTCCCAGCACTGATCCCTGTGGTACCCCACTGGTCACTCTTCCCTCTGTGGAGTGACAGCCATCTACCACCACCCTCTGTGTCCTGCCGCCCAGCCAGTTACCTACCCACCACACTACTGTCCTGCCCACACCCATATTCCCTGTATGTAATATTCTCTTTTTTCTTGATGTAATATTCTCTTTTTCTCTTGTATTAGCAAACAACCAGCATGTACTATCAATTCCCTTAGTTGTTATCAACCTGTTGTTCTGTCATGCTTATGTGTTTTATCCCTGAGCTCTACTGGAATTTGCTTGTATGTTCTGTTTCATATCCAATTGAAGTGGAACCTCTGCAAATCAACTTTTAGCTCAAAGGTACTTGTAATCCAAGAATACAACAAATAAATAAACAAACAAACAATAAAGAATGCAAATCTGTGATTCATAGGGTAGATACCACAATTGCAATAATATGCAACTTTCCTATTAGTTTGTGCCTTATTTAAACAAATTCTAGTCAGAGCCAATACAGCTGTTGAGAGCTTTTAGGAGTGGCAAGAGTGGTGAAAAGAATATGCAGTGCTCTCACTGCACTGGAGTCAGCCATAATACTGAAACAATTACACTACTGTGCATGGGTGATACTTGCACATGTGTAGTTTGCCCCAGAGTCAGCCTTGTGCAACATGGTAGTCCTGACATAACTACTTGTAACAACCCAGTCCCCTCAAGTTTCTAGAATCCCATTAGTACTAGTCTTAGGCAGGTAGGAAAAGGCAGCTGGTGGGGAGTTCATTAGTGGCTATCTACATAATGATATCATTCTTTACTCAGCTAGCCTGAGAGAAAGATGATTATATAATTTAGAACTCTCACAGTAGCATAACCATTTTAGAGTCAACTGCTGTCAATGAGCTTAGAATGTTCATCTGTAAGTTCAAGTGTGGCAGTCAGAGTGGCAGGAGGTCTGCCACTGGGGCTGTATCAAAGGAATCCC
Organism: Neoceratodus forsteri; assembly: GCA_016271365.2. Classification (NCBI taxonomy): domain Eukaryota; kingdom Metazoa; phylum Chordata; order Ceratodontiformes; family Ceratodontidae; genus Neoceratodus; species Neoceratodus forsteri. Next base: position 644,933,883 of record CM057454.1, on the reverse strand, counting down.
TGGTATTTCTCACTCTAGTTTGGAAAAATCTTCAGTTTGCCTGCAGGACTCTTTGTTTCACTTCAGGGGGAGTGAGAAGGAAAGCAATTCTTGAGAATCCAAGGGGTAATCCCCTGAAGTTCCTGAAGTTCACAGCTGCCTTAAGGAAGAACAATGAGTAGAATCTGACAGCTACCAGAGAAAAAAAGGTGCCTTTTGTTCTTTCCATGACTGGGAGGAAGGAACAACTAATCTGTGAGTATAAAATCTGAGACTGTTCTCTGAGAGAGTTGTCTGAGGTGTGTGTGTGTGTGCCCTAGATAAGGCTAGATCACACCGGTCAGGACATGTTTCACCACAACTGTGCTGAATTTAAAGTTAAAGTTGGGAGTCTTTGGCAATTCAAATTGGGGATTGGAGACTCATTTGGTGTAATCCTGAAGGAATGGCAGAGGCTGTTTGGGTCAAAGGATGGGAAGAACGCCGTCTGGAGTTTCAGGCAGGGCTAAGTGGTTCTAGGACGGGCACCACTGTTCCCTGGGCAAAGACCATGCACCAGGAGGCTTTTAAAGTGTGTGGCACATCCCACCGATATACTGTGCACTTTGGAAATGGAAATGTGTGGAAAATGTTTAAAGTGCATTGCACATCCCACAGATATAAACACTGGAAGAGAGATAGAGATGTTTTTGTAGAAAACAGTACTGCCTAGCAAAAGGTCCTGCAAAAGAGAGTGTGCCTGTACTGCAATGATAAACCTTGGGGAGACCACCCTTGCTTTAAGTAACATCTGTAAATAAAGCCATACTGCAAAATCCCAGTTACTGCTTTGGACATTCCACTTATTGCTTCTAGTGAAAACATTATTGCTGCCCGTCAGCAGTTAGGTCTAGCATATGCCTAACATCCTCTCCTGTGGACCTGGCTGTAAATAAAAAAGTTAATTTTAGTATGCACCCCCACCCCCCATCTTTTTATTTATTCATTTTTTTTATTTTAGTCTTTGGTAACCAGGTATGGCCCACTAGGCACAAGTGCCTGTTTTCAGGGGTGACCTGGGAGGTTAAGTGACTTGCTCAGAGTCACACAGTATGCAAGTGGAGGTTGTGAGAATCAAACTCAGGTCTGGTCTGCTGGATGTACCAAGCTTGTTCATAACTTGTTTCTCTAACCTCTAGGCTATACTGCCAGTCTTCTAGATAATGAGCCTGGTATACACTCCAGCACTAGGGATGGTACCATGAGTGTAGTTCTGCCAAAAGAAAATTGTATCCCATGTTGTTGGCAGTAGTTCTTTTTAAGGGGGGTGCCAGCTAGCCAAAGGTGGCGTGGGAGTTACATACATATGCACAATACTTGTGCATGCACACTTTAAGTCAGCGCCACCACGTTGCACATGGTGGCCGTCACTTCTGCAGATGTGGAAAGGAAGAGTAGTGCACCAGGAAGTGGATATGTTTTTGCAGCCTGCAGAGAAAAAGGGCTGCATAAACAGAAACACTGGAAACTATGCTGGAGCACTGTGGCAGAACATCAGATAGTGGTCTGGTTATGTGCTTCCACCATGCTCTTATATAAATCTGATGATGGCATAACATCTGTGGAGCTTGACCCACACAGCCATAAAAATCAGACTCTGGAGGAGTCTATTAATAAACTAGAGATCTGGCCTGGGATTTGCTTGTCATCACAGTCATTTAATCATTCTTTTCTAAGCAGTAATTTCTGGTAAATGTGCCTGAACCATATTGATCTAAGTGCTGGTAGACTACTTCTGATTTTCTCCTGATTGTATTACGTAGGCGGGGGTAGTAGCAGTCTTGAAGTGGTAGCTGCTGGTGGTGGCATGCTCTGAAAAAAAGTGGTCTCCATGCTTGTCTGCACATTTTAGAAATGACCCCTTTCCTTGTTTTTGCTGTAAAAAAACTGACCCCTTTAACACAAAAAACAAGGAGTCAGTTATGCCTCCACCCACGCCCCTTTTCACTTCAAGTGAGGAACGTGAATATGGGTTTGCATCAGATGTACAGTGGCAGCCATAGAGGCATAATATTTTTAAACAGTAATCAACTGTATGTAAAAGGTTTTTTTTCCTTTTTGAATGTGTGCTTTCTTAATGTTGTCAGTACTACTCCACCCATTTGTACTCTGCCCCTGGATTTCTGTGCCCCAAGTGCATTATTTTACATTTTTGTGTTCAGGACAAAAAGGCTTTCAAATGAGGGTAATCACTAATCTACATTCTTTATATATTTTTTTTAATTGCCATCAGAAATGTGAATTTTGTAAGAATGAAAATGGAAATACAGATAATAAGATGACCATATTTTACAAAATACAAGGAATTCAGATTCATGACTACCCTCATCTGAAAGGTCGTTTTGTCCTGAACAACTTTCAGACTGGTTATTTTTGTGCACCTGGAATGGTTTTAAAGATATTTAGATTTGTTTCAAATGTGTGAACATTTGCTAAGAATTCTGCACAGTGCCTTAGGACAATTCTCAATAAAAAGCAGTTTGGAGTTCTGTCTCCAATGTTCTAAATGCAGAATGTGTCTGAATGAGTTAAAGGAAGCATGAATTGATTACATATGTGCAGGCATTTGAGATTTCGGTATTTCCATAAATTATATTCATACCTCTAAAGGATCCCTATTTAATTGTGCCTGAATAAAAGCTGAAGCTGTCAGTTGTATTTTGTTTTGGTTTTAGATTTATAGAACTGTTCTTTAATACAACACCAGATTAGGTACATATGGACACATGTTGATACATGGACATAGTAGGATACCAGTATCTCAGTTACAAGGGGGTCTGTGTTAGGTTTGGGTTTTGAATATACACATACACTTGTCACTTGTTACAGAATTGCAGATATACCATGTTTAAGACAGTATAAGATTGACTATTCATGAGTAATAGGGACTTACTGTACACAGAGTTTAAGAAAAATGTATCTGAACAGTATACAGTGTAAAATATGATTGACACCACTGTGTGAAACAGCTGGTGAATACTTAATTTACACTAGGGCAGGTTGTCTTCTAACCTATTTTTTAATTAACACATAGCTATTTTCATATTTATAAGACTTTAAATATTATTTACTATCTATTGCTAAAAGAACTACTGACGCCTGAAAGAAAACTTTGAAAAACAAAAAAAGTAGGTAAAATTCTGCTTGTATTCCATATATAGTCTAGATTTCTCCTCCCCATTATTTATTACTGAGGAAATGTGCATGAATACATGATAGTTATCCCTTACAGTTACTTTAAAGTTAATCTGCCTCTATAGCTTACTCCCTACTACAAGTCATAATGCTCTGTTGTGACACCACACTCTGTTGCCATGAGAGTAACTGTGATGTCACAATCAGTGCAGTATGACCTCAGGTAAGGAGACAGCAACAGAAATAGATGAACTCTTCAGGAGAAAAAAATCCTGTTTTCATGCAAATGACCTTAGCAATAAATAATGGGGAAAAGGAATAAAGAACTAATGTGAAATACAAGCTGAACTTTATCTAAATATTATGTTTTGTTAAAGTTCTTCTGAAGTTGTCAGCTGCTCTTTAAGCTTATTTTTCCTTGTGGTTTTTAATTGTTGTCATTTACTAATGTTAGCACAGACAATCACAAAGGGTTTTAAAATGAAACTTCAGTTGGTTTATAGCTTTTCTCAGGATGTGAACTTTCAAAGTCAGTGTCATTTGAACTTTGGATAGCTTTCTTTTGATGGAACATTTGCTGTCTTTATATGGGTATGTTGTTTTTTTGAATGCAGTTTTAACAGTTGGGGTCCTTAACAACCTTTCATCTGTTTTTTTTTTTTTTGTTATGATCTGGGTTTTGAGAAAGTATGTTCTTCTGAACAACTGCCAGTGTTTTCTGATGAAGGATTCTGTGTAATCCAAAAACCAAAAGCACCTGTGTTCTTTTGTAACAACTCTGTTGGTCCAATAAAAGGTATCAAATCATCTGTTTCTGTGGATCTTGTCTTACAAGGACCAATGCAGCAACAAGATTTTCTCTTACTTCACAGTTTCAGAAATGTTAGCAGGGACTTATTAATACAGTGCCCACAGTTCTGAAACCATGAAGTCACATAGTCAAAACTTCAAATTCCTGGTTCTATGAAAGGAACTGCACAGCACATTGTCCATACAAAGAAGACAATACGAAACACATCTGATAGCTTTAGCTTTTGTCAGGCACAGTTAAATAGGGATCCTTTAGAGGTATAAATGTAATTTACAAAAATAGAGACATTTCATACAGCTGCACATAAGTAATCAATTCCTGTCCACTTTAAATTAGGCATGACAAGAGATGAACAAGGTGGTCTGTTTTAGAATTTCACTTAAGTGGTGTAGTAATTTGCAAAGCTAAGGCTGTTTAGAAGTACCATAAGAATTATGCCAAACAAATGTAAATATCTTAAAAGTATACAAGTTACAGATAAAAAAAAACAGGATAAAAGTTGTGCAGGACAAAAACACCTTTCAAATGAGCCTATTCATTAAGCTTCAATTATTATATTTTTTAAACTATGGCCACCTGATTACCTCAATTTTCATTTTTCACAGAAGTTTATGACAAACAAATGTAAATATCTCTAAAAGTATACACGTTACATATAAACCATCAATATAAAAGTTGTTCATGACAAAAAATACCGTTTCAATGAGCCTATTCATTAAGCTGCACTAACTATGCCCATCTGATTATTTGAATTTTCATTTTTCTTCACAATTTTCACCTTTCGGATGGCTATAATTAAAACTTTAATGAATTCAGATTAGTGACTACCCTCATTTGAAAGGTAATTTTGTCCTGAACAACTTTCATGTTGGTTGTATATTTACATTTGTTTGGCATGACTCCTACTGTATTCACTCAGAAAGAAAAAAAGAGGTTGTTTGGAAGACCATATTTTACAAAATATAAATAATTCAGTTTAGTCTTTTTGTCCTGAACAACTTTCAAGCTAGTTGTTTTTGTGCACCTTGAATAGTTTTAAAGATATTGAGATTTGTTTGGAAGGTGTGCACATTTGCTCTCAGAAAAAAACAGCTTGGAGTTCTGTATCCAGCATTTTAAAAATAAAGAATGAAATATTTTTTTAACTGCCATAGGGATTTGCAGTATTATGGAAGGATACACTGAAAACTACTAAGAAAATTGTTACACAGAAACCCCTTTTCAAGCTAAAGCAATATGGTTGTAGGCTCCACCCACAGCCATAAAAAACTAGTACTGTATGCTTGGTTGCAATGACTGGCACTTGTTCACTGCAGTCATTTAGTAAAAGGAAAAGTCATTATTTTGTGATAACACAGACGTATGATCAACAGTGAACACAAGCATTTCCCATGGCAATGGTGAGCAAGTGCTGACATTCAATACTTTCAGCTTCAAGTTAAGGCTGTAGAAGTTGTGAGTCAATTGAGGTTACTTTAATCCTTCAGTGAATTAATATATAAAAACTATAGTCCTTTTTAGGTGGCCACAGTCATTCCCAGGGCATATCCTCCCTCATCCTGGTCACTTCCTATTGTTTCCATGCTCTCCCATTTCTCCAGACTGTTTCTTTGTAAAAAGAAAAACAATGGCTGGCTCCTGGCACTGTTTAAACCCAAGAGAAGACTTTTTATTTTTCACAAAAACTGTCTGAGGAACAGGAAGGGAGTGGAGGCTGGAAAGTAACTAAGGTGGGGGAGGGGAGAAGGAGGGGTGTCAGAAACTCTTGTCTGTACCTTGTAAGATCTAGTCTAAACCAAGCAACTGAAGTGCTTTGACCAAAGTATCAAAGCCAAATGGGGGGGGGTCAAAACTTAACTGAATTTGTCAATGGGCAATATTTCTCAGCTATACACTGCGACAGTTTGTAAATGGGGTGGGGTCAAAATTTACAGTGCTCTCAATTTCTGACACAGTCTCCTGTACTACCCCAGCCATAGGATTGTTGTGCTGTGACAGGAACCAAAGAAAAGGGAGGGTGAAGAAGGCACTACTCGTGAGAGTCTGCAACCATAGCTCTCAACCGCTATGAATTTCACGAAAAATCAAAAGAGTCTAAAGCACAAACCTCCGAATTATAAGGAATTTCAATATCCATATTGGCTGATCTGGATACTGGAATTCCTTACAGCTTGGAAGTTAGTGCTTTAGGCTCTTTTTAATTTTTACATGTTTACTTATTTGCCTTCTTGAGCAACCTGCTAACCAGGGAGTGGCACTGCCGTTTTCTCTTTGCTGTGAATTTTGCATTGTGGCATGAATTTTACACTAAAATTTATCCTTGCTCCATGAAGATTTACTGATGTTCCTCATAAGGTTAAATGTATTTCTGAGCATACAAACTACTACAAATTTAAACTAACCTGGTAGAAACAATCCTTAACACTAACTATATGGAGTCCACTATTCTTAAACTTTGTATTCTTAAAAATAAAAATGTGCTATGAATTATGGCCACTTACTCCTCATTTTAAAGGCCAATGTTACACATTTTAATGGAGAGAGGTTAAAATACATGCCTGCAACCACAGGGACTGGGGGAGGGGTACCATAGGCAGCTTGATTTTCATAGAGCAGTCATAGAGCCACCCACTAGTCTGCCACAGCAATTGCCATTTGTTCTGGTGAAATGAAATACAAAATGCCCATTGGGGCCCAAATGATTAAGGGTGATAGCTCGGGGGTGGCTTCTGTGTGGCCTGCCCATGCACTAATGATTTACAGCATGACAGAACACCATGCAACTGGTGCTTTTCCATGGTGCAAATCTGTTGATTTCACTAATCCATATGTTAGTAGAGCAAATCTCATGTATGCCTATTAACCTCTGGACTGTCAGTTTGCATTTTGACTTAGTCATGGGGGTGTTTCTCCTACCCCGAGCATGAACTAGGGATATTCCATATAGTGTAAAAGGGTAGCACAACAAAAGTCCACTCCCCCAGTTTTGCACCACTATCCTTTCTGATTGAGAATAAGGAAATCTTAGGTTTTCACTGTAAAAGGAAATCCTATATAGTGTAACTTCTTTAAAGATCATATGCAGAGGTGTTTGCATATTGTTAGTAAAGCTTGAGATCAAGTCCCTGTGTCATTATTAGTGTTTCCTAAAAATGTCATGCTGTTTGGTTTAGTGGTTTCTTAAAATCAGCATTTGCTTACTTGCTCTACAGTGGCTGAAAACAGTGGAGTTATTTCTGTCTCTCTGTTAGTCAGGCTTGGAGAGTAATGCCCTCATCTTGGAGTACTGTGGCTTGCTGCTTCAGATTCCCAGTCACAGCAGGCTGTAGAGTTAATGGTTTGCTCTCCAGGTTTCTTACAAACTCAGTCTGTGGTTTGTGTTTAGATTGATAAGCTTAAAATATATCATTCTCTTATAAAAGTTGATCATTTGAGTTTCAGTGCTGAATTGAAGTAGTGAGAACTTTTCACTGTGAGAGATCAGCTTGTCTGTATCACAGCTCTCAGTTCTTTTTCATCAAAACTCCGATTTCTTTCTAGCTATATAACACAGGGTTATTTAATGAATATAAAATAAACCTACATTTTGCTCATTCATAGAAATAGTTTGTCCTTGATGTAGACCTCATAAATACATTCATGTAAGAACTTTTTTTTATGTCAGAATGACAAATAGGTGCCTGTCACACTCTACTATTTCAAGCATAAGTACTGTCTGAACTCAGAAATTTCAGTTCTTTGGAGGTTTCTGTGTGAACATACATCATGTATGTGTATAAATAGAAACACTATATGGCAACCAAATGCACCATGTCTCTTTCCCACAGTTGAGGCAGCTGCAGTCTGCTGCCACATCTCCCCTGCCCCCACAAGTCACATGCCTTCTGCTCCACATTTGAGGCTGCTGCACCCTGCTGCCCACTGTCTTCTCCCACACAGCTGGGGTCTGTGCACCCTGCTGCCTCCATCCCCTGTCTAAAGAATCAGGGTTGCTGCACCCTGCTGCACCCTGCCCAAACAGTTGATGTTGCTGCACCTTGCTGCACTATCTCCCCTCCCCCACAGTCAGGGATGCTGTATCTGTTGCAGCCTGTTCCTGTCTCCACAATTAGGGCTGCTGTGCTCTGCTAAGCCCTAAAGTCTTAGGTGCTGCTGTCTCCACAGTTGGGGCTGCTACCCTAGGCCACCTGAGGTGGGGCTTTTGCTGCACCCTACCACCCAATTCCATTGCCCACATGGCAGGGCTGCTGCACCATGCACACCCCATTTCACAGTCAGGGCTGCTGTACCCTAATGCCCCCCATGTCCATCCCTACAGTTAAGGCTTCTGCACCATGCTGTCCTCTGTTGACTGTCACCAAGAGCCAGGGCTGCTTCACCCTGATGCTGTCTACACAGTTGGGGTTGCTGTGGCCTTCTGTGTCCTAGAGCTCCATGCCTCTGCAGTTAGGCCTGCTGCACCATGCTGCCACTTGTCACAAGAGTCAGGGCATTTACTGCACCCTGCTGCATGCCTTCATAGTTGAGGAAGTATCACCCTCCTGCTCTCCTGTTACCAGAGTCAGATCCTTTGCTACACTCTGCTGCCTGTATCCCTTATCTCAAACAGGCAAGGCTGCTGCACTCCATCCCTCATTTTGGACTTCTGTACCCTGATGCCAACCCTATTTTCTACCTAAACAGTCAGGGCTGCTGCACCCTGCTGCCCTCTGTCCCCAGTCCCACAGTCACAGCCACAGAACCCTGTTGTACCCTGTTCCTGTCTCCACAATCAGGGCTGCTGTGCTACAGCCTAGAGTCCCATGCCCCCTGCCTCCAAAGTTGGGGCTTCTGAACCCTGCTACACACTTCCATTGTCCCAAATTGGCTGGGCTGCTGCATCATATGCAACCTGTGCCATGGTCTGGGCTGCTGTACCCTGATGCCCACCTGTGTCCTGTCCCATATGCAGGGCCTCTGCACCATGCTGTTCTCTGTCCCCTGCCACCACTGTGCTCTGCTGCATTGTGGAGCCCCTTGCCTCCACATTTAGGGTTATTGCACTATGCTGCTCCCTTCTACAGGAGCAGAGGGCAACAGGGTGCTGTAGCTGTGAGTGTGGGGGTGGGGAAAGAAGACAGCAGGGTTCAGCAGCCCCAACTGTTTGGCCAGGAGATGGGGTGTCATCAGGGTACAGCAGCCCAAACTGCTGGACAGGATGCAGCAGCCATGCCTGTTTGTGACAAGGGATGTGGGAAGCAGGGTGTGGCAAAGGATCTAACTCAGGTGGCAGGAGGGCAGCAGAGTGCAACTGCCTCAACTATGGAGACAAACAACAGGGTGCAGCAAATACCCTGACTCTTGTGACAAGTGGCAGCATGGTGCAGCAGCCCTAACTGTGGAGACATGGGGCCCTAGGGAACAGCAGGCCAGAGCAACCCCAACTGTGTAGACAGGAGCAGAAGCAGCCCTAGCTGTGGTGATGGGACAGAGGACATCATGGTGCAGAAGCCTCAACTATGGGGCAGGATATAGAGTGGCATCAGGGTGCAGCAATCCTGACTGTGAGACAGGGTGTGTATGGTGCAGCAGTCCTGCCCATTTGGGACAATGAAAGTGGGTAGCAGGGTGCAGCAGCCCCAACTGTGGAGGCAGAGGAGCTAGGACTCTAGGGTTTAGCAGAGCACAGCATCACTGACTGTGGAGACAGGAACAGGGGTGACTGTGGGGAGGGAGAGAGGGCAGCAGGGTGCAACAACCTAAACTGTTTGGGCAGGGTGCAGCATGCTGCAGCAGCCCTGTTTCTTTAGGCAGGGGATGGAGGCAGCAGGGTACACAATCCCCAACTGTGTGGGAGAAGACAGTAGGCAGCAGGGTGCTGCAGCCTTGAATGTGGAGCAGAATTCAGGGGGCTTGTGGGGGCAGGGAACAGGTGGCAGCAGAGTACAGCTGCCTCAACTTTGAGCAACAGACACAGTGCATCATAATGCCATATAGTGCTTCTATTTATACACATACATGATGTATTTTCACACAGAAACTACAGTGGCCCTGAAATGCAAAGCACACACCAAAGAAAGTGAAATACAATCAAATAAGTAGAGCAACAACTAAAAAAAATTAAATGCAAACAAAAAACAAAGCAACAAAACCAAACTTAAAGTGTTGTACCACAAAAAAAAAATAAAGTAACAAAACAAAAAGAAATGTAAAGATCTTAAGAGTGAATGCCAGCAAAAAGGCCAGCATAACTAAAAAATGAATAGAAATAAAAAAAGCACAGCATCACTAAAAAGTGATAGCAAACAAAAGGCACAGCACAACTAAAAAGTGAATGCAAACCAAAAAGCACAGTACAAGAAAAACGTGAAATCAAGCAAAAAAAACACAGCACAAAAAAAGTGAATGCATAGAAAAAGCACAACACAACAAAAAATTGAATTCAAGCAAAAAAGCACAACATAACAAAAAAGTGAATGCAAACAAAACAGCATAACACAACAAAAAGTGAATGCAGAAAAAAAAGTGAAGAACTTAAAATCCAAGAGTTGGCTGGGCCATAAATAGTTGGCCTGAAAGAGTAATTGCAAATGAATGCATCCAGTACCAAGCATTCCCTGATGTCCATTGGCACCCTCCTCCTTTACCTGATCCCTTGTCAAGGACTTCCTAATACCAAGAACTCTGTAGTATCCAGAGGCAACCTGTCCCTGTCCCATGCCAAACATTCCCTGGTGTCCAGTGGCACCCTCCTTTCATCACCCCAACTCCATGCCAAGCAATTTCTGATGCCCAATGGCATACACCAATGACATCTTAATCTTGTATTAATCAGTTCCTGGTGTTCAGTAGCACCACCTCCCTCTTTCTATTCTCTGTCAAGCATTCCCTTGAGTCATATGCCTCCTTTCTCAGTCTGTTCCATGGCAAGCACACCTTGGTGTCTTCTGCTGGAAGCCTCCTCGGTCATCCCATTCTGAGCCAAACAGTCTGTGGTATATAGAGACACTGCCTTTGGTTACCCTATGCTTTGCTAAGCATTCCATAGTTTCCAATACCACCTCCTTCCTCATCCTACCCAGAGCAAAGCAATCTGCAGTGTCTAGTTTGCACCAAACAAAGGATGTCAGAAGCAGATGCCAGCAGGGAGGGTGACAGAGCATCTATGCAGATGATCTCCTTTCAGGGGAAGGTCATAGTGTTGTCCGCTCTTGAAGTGGTTCCTGCTGGTTGCATGAGGTAGTGTGCATGACGTGAGTCACCACACATTGAGCACACTCCCGCCACAGGATGCCATGGTAGATGTGTATTGGGGAGCACGGCAGTGTCACAATAAAGTGGGAAAATGGCTCAGCTTTTCTGGAGTACTGTCTCTACTCACCCAAGCCACTAAACCCTGCTTGGCAATGCGCATGTTCACCAGCCTAGATCTCACACAACTCAACAAGCATCTCCTGTATCTTTGGTGTTACAGAGGGGTTGGAAGCCCCCAGGAAAATACATACCCTGACCAGGGATAACACTGGGAATTAGGTGGCATGCACCGGTGTCTTCAGTGTGGGCTGGTGTATGGACCCATAAAAGACTGGAAAGAGAGAAGCACCCACTGCCAGTTAAAGGAGGAAAAATAATAACAAAAGGCATCCATTTCACAAAATATAGTATGGCATTATATAGTTGCATGAAACCATTCCATACAAGAATTTTTCAGGGACTGGCAGTGCCGCTGAAGTTCTTCTCCACCAGCTCTCCTGAGGATTGCTTCCTGTCTGTTGTTAAAATAATTCTTCTGGTGGTCCTGTGATCTTCACAGTTAGCCCATTACTCCCCAACTTTCCATATCCTAATCACTACCCCCAATCCAGTAAAACTCCTCTTCCTAATTCCATGTTCCTCACTGCATGGTCTTCCAACTGCTTGGAGCCTCCTTATTGGTCCTTTGCCATATCTCATAGAATCATAGAAACATAAACTTGGATGGCAGATAAGGACCGCTTGGCTTGCCTAGGCTGCCCATTTCCCTGCCTATTGGATAAACTGCAGATCTTAGTTAACCAGCAGTATTACTAGCCCAATAAAAAAATCTACCAGCATATGGCTAGTCGGTTTGTGCCAGTTTTGACCCTCACTACCTTACTAGCCTTACCCATCTGCCCCTGGCTACCACCTGTTACCTGCAGCACCCATCCTGTCTCCAAAGCTTACCCCCTCCCTCCCTCCCTCCTTCTCATAGTGGACCTTGAAGGTCAAAGGTTCCTTTTAGAGCACAGGCAAGTAGAGGCAACAGGAGGCTATGTGGGACAAGTGTGTTGGGTGTGTAACCAATAATAACTGACAAGTAGGTGATGTTGTGCAATACTGGGACCACCGGTGTGTATAGTCTGAAGGTCTAAGGCATTGCATAATACTGCCCACCCTGAGGGTATTATTGTGCTTAGAAAATGGCCTACCTGTGGTAATTTTATGTGGGATTTTAAAAATTAAAAAAAAAAAAATTAAAAAAGCAGGAAGTTAAAGTCATTTGGTTGTAAAGTAGTTAATGGTTTCTAAGGTATTCCATCTCCTGTTTCCTACCCTTCATAGAGCCATTCACTTGTACTTTTGCTTTCCCTCACCACCTCTGGAACAAGTTTTCCCCACCAGTACTCTGCTGTCATTGCTATTGCACTATACAAAAGGGAAAAAAACACAACTGTTTTTGTGCCATCTCTGCTGCTTGCCCTGGGGATGTTTACTATTGACTTTTGTATACACTTTCCGGTCCTCGCTGCCTACCCTGAGGACCATGGGTCAGTTCTTACTGGTTTTTTTTCTTGTTTTTTTGTTTAGTGGTTCCCTGTCCTTGCTGCCTGCTCTGAGGACTGGGAGCGTGAAGAGGAGTGCCATTACAATTTCCCAATCCTCGCTGCCTACCTTGAGGACCATGGGTCAGTTCTTACTGTTTGTTTAGTGACTTCCAGTCCTGCTGCCTAGCCTGAGGACCAAGGGTCAGTTCTTACTCTTCTTTTTTTTTTTTAGTGGTTCCTGACCCTTGCTGCCTGCCCTGAGGACTGGGAGTGTGAAGAGCAGTGCCATTACAGTATCCCGATCCTCGCTGCCTTTCCCGAGGACCATGGGTCAGTTCTTACTGTTTGTTTAGTGATTCCCAGTCCTGCTGCCTAGCCTGAGGACCGGGGATCAGTTCTTACTCTTCCTTTTTTTTTTAGTGGTTCCTGATCCTTACTACTTGCTCTGAGGACCGGGAATGTGAAGAGGAGTGCCATTACAGTTTCCTGGTCCTCCCTGCCTACCCTGAGAACTGGGGCTCAGTTCTTACGGTGTATTTTTTTTTTTTGGTTCCCATAGTATGGATCAGTTAGCAGCATCACAGATCAGACTGTTGGGAGATGACGGAAGGTACTGTAAAAAAAAAAAAAAAATGAAAACAAGTTTAAGAGGGAATGAGTTCTTGCTGTGTTTGTGCTGGGGATGAGTCACTCTTTGCACTTTTCTCTCAGTAGAGTGGTGTGACAGTAAGGAAAGCTGAGCCAGTTCATGTCAAGGCAATCTATGCTGCCACTATAAATCACTGGCAGGTTCATTTTCAGAGCTAGTAAGCGTCCAGTTGGAGGAGGGAGGAGCAAGAGCATGGTCCGCTCTCTGAGAGTCGGGTATTAACAATTACAGAGCATGGCAGAACAGGCACTGTAGTTAAAAAAGAAAGAAAGAAAAAAATAGCCATAGATAAGGATGACGTGTGATTTGGCAGCTGGCACTGAACTAGGGAGAGTTGGGGGCCAGTATCTCTTGCTAAGCGAGAAGAAAAAAATGGCGGGCATTTTAAATTCAAAATTCCACTGGCACTCTGATATTGGTGGCAATCAGGTTGGTTGGGAATGGCACTTGTTGTTACTCAGGCTCTGTTGTCTGATAGATGCCCACCTTGCCATGGCTGTCAGCCAATCAGAGCTCAGAGATTTCTTAGCCCATTTTTTAACATTCTGTAGACCAGGCTTTTCCCACCATTTCTTTCCTGCCCAAGAACGCTGGTGGATGGGTCTCCATTGTATGTATGCATACTCAACTGCATACCAGCAATCAGAGCAAAGGCCTTGTTAGTTAAACCATGGCTTTGATTTGACTGAAATTAGCTGCTTAAATATTAAAAATACATATTTGAAAACACACCTAGCATTTTCAAAGAGGAACCTCTTTGCTCTCCAAACTCTGACATCACAAAACATCAGAGAGTGGTGGAAGAGGAGGTGCTGTGGTAAGCATGATGACTCAGCCCTTGGCTGCCCCCAGGTGGAGGCTTGGGATATCACAGGAAGTCTAAGCAACATCGAAGGGAGCGGCCGCAGTTCTGTGGTATGTGGGTACCACCAAGCACGCATAGTCATGCAATGGATACAAGTGGAGAAAGTGGAACGATGGTTGATGCAGGCTTCATGAAGCCCTGCCCACCAACATCCATTGCCCACCACCACATGGACCACCAGCCTAATTCTGGCTGTGAGTCACTGGGAGTTGGGAAGTACAGCCCTTCCCTTCCCAGCTCAGTCACTGGGGGCAATCTGTGGGGGACCGACTGTGGTTCCAGGGGAGAATGGAACAGGGCTGATGGTCCACCTATATCAAGTTCCAAGACAAACAGCTTTATAAAAAAAAATAATGGTGTAGCATGTGTCACATTAATACACACATAGACACACACAGACACACACACACACAGACACAGACACAGACACAGACACACACAGACACACACACACACACACACATACACACACACACACACACACACACACACAGTAACAGGTGCAGTCGCACCATTAACAAACCCAACAAGTGTAGGAAATATGTAAATGGTCTCTTACCTCGGTACTAAGTATCCTGATGTAGGAGTTTTGTAGGGATGATGTCCATCGGACCTGTAAAATAAACTATAGGAATGGGATCACAAAGGTTCTGTAGTTCTTTGTGAGTAAATAGGAAGGAGAGGACAGGTTAGACATAGAGTAATACTTACCTGATGGAGAAGGAGTTAACATCCTTTCACTCCTGTTAAAGAGAACAATAAGTTAATAAGGAGAAAATAAAGCAGCAAGAGCAAAGACAGACAGCAGAAAAGGGGTATAAGACAGCATAGGAGTTAAAAACATAAAAGGAGCTTTAGGTAAAAAGTTACAGTTAGGGTAACACAGGAAGATAGAGATAAAGAGAATGAATTAGAGATACGGCAAAAGAAATAAAATTAATAGACATGAAAGGAGAAGAGAAAATGTTATTGGGGGCACAGCAAAATCACTTATCACTCTCCCAGATGGCCTAGTGACCAGTAAAGTAGCAGCTCAGCTGCAGTGCTGATGAGATGGATTTAGAAGCAAGACTGGGAAGTCATGTCAGAATGCCATAACAGAGACAGCTGCTGCTGTTGCTCGGCAGTGCGTCTCAGTTGGGGAAGGTTGGCGGCTCACTCTGCAGTGACCCATGCAGCTGGGCCAGGGAGCTTGCTCCTGCTGCATGGGGAACACTGCAGCTATTTGTAGCCTTTACAGGCACCCATTCCCAAAGTGAGTGGAAGGAGCTAATTAAAGGGGGAGAAAAAAAACAATAGCCATGTGAATGATGGCCAGGTTTTTACCTGACCAGGGTACATCCCTGCATTAATGAGCTACCAGCTGGAAAGAAACATCTCTATGGAAAAAAAAACTGTAGCCCAGGTGGGCTGCTGGTAACTCTTTTAGGCTAGTGGCCAGGCATTATTAAAATAATTTAATGTTATTGGTGGTGGGGGCAGAGTTGTCCTAGGGAAGTCAGGTGTAACCCCTGAGTGGTGCCACCCCCAGTGTTACACCCCTGCCTACTACCCTGGACATAGGCTAAGGGGTTTGGGTTCATTAACTTATAACATTTTTTAAAACCTTTGTGCAGTGTCTTCACTCAGGGTGCTTTACGTGGGTGAGATGGTACTGGGTGTAGCCCCCTGAGCTGCTACACCACCCACGGTGACCAGTTACCTTCCCCAGACATTTTCCAGTACACGGTTCCACTATTTCCACATTTTGAATTAAAGTCTCTCTCTAATAATATGCTCACACAGGATTTCAAACAACAACAACAAGATATTTATTTCAGGGGGAATAAAGGAGCTAGGAAAGGGAAACAGGAGGAGTAGAGGATACCTTACCATATTTACACATGTACAGAGATCATTTTGGATTTTGCTGGTGAACCCTCTAGCTGGGTGGCTACATATTAACAGGCAGACATAAATCACATTTTACCATTCGACTTAAGACATCCAGAGCCCTGGCTATCTAGCTGCTGATAAATCCGATGTTAAGCATAATTATTAATAATACCCACACTGGTACCAGTCCAAGATACAGCAGAAACCCCGCAATCTCATACCATACTTTTTAAACAGATACCACAGTCCAAGATGTTGCAGACCTGATGGAATTAGAGCTGGTCGAGGTGGCCGGCTATTAATTTGAGGGTGGGGGCAACTTGGAACCAGATTTTGTAAAGCAGCAAATTACTATTTACAACCACAGCAGGGATTGCCTGCACTTTGAGAACAAAGCAGGGTTACCCTGCACTTGCAGACAAATCAGAGATTGCCCTGCACTTGCAGACTTCGAACATTCCAGAACAAACTATGTGGATCTTACATCCAGAACATTCAGCACAATATTTAAAGAGTCCCATCCACTGCAATGAGAGTGATGCTTCTGTCAAGCATCCTAAGCACGAGTTTAAACACGTCCATCCAGTACTTTATATACCAAAAGGCATCCATCCAGAGTAAGTTGGCATGACACTTTTATTAAGCATCCCATACTTTAGTCACAGGCAGTCACATCCAGCACATTCTATATACCAAGAACATTATCCACAAGTGTAGTCCTATCCAGCACGTCTAGCCATTTAACACTTTTATCAAAGCGCTCTTAGACGAAATTCTGTGCGAACACAGGTACCTCTCTTTAAGGTATCTTAGACATTAATATGCTCTAGGGCCTCCTGTCTCATGAAGTGGCAAGCGTGTCTTGGCAGACAGCTCCATGATGGCAGGACTCTAACCCATAGCTACACATTTATATGATTCACTAAGCCCAGCATCTTGCTGCACCTGCCACTTAGCCATTTGGTCCACAGACAAGATGCATCCATTATTTGAACTAAGCAGTCTCTTATGGGGTTAGTAGCCCAGACTGATGACTTCAATACTTCACACTTAACAGCACACATTTCTTAATGGGGCATGGAGCCCCCAAGATTACTTGCTTAGCTTCTCCCTTGCACCGGGGGGTACAAGGTACTCACTCAGGTCCTCCACGGGTCTCATCCGCAATCGAAGGCATCCTAAAGACTTCTTTAGCTCTCTCACTGCTGAGATACTTGGTCAGCGCTGTCACCACTGCATGATGTCATCTGGTCTGGTCAGAGCTCTCACCATTGCTGGACATCTGATTCTTTGGTCCACATCTTTCCCCGACGTGGGAGAGAAGGCTAGCCTCTGGTGGACAGTACTGGCAACCTCCAGACTAGCTGTTGCAGAAAGCCCAATTATTGTAACTAGTTAACTGTTAACTGAAGAAAATAACAAGTGCCCTCTGAAGACTGAAAGGGCTTGAATTAAGTGGCCCAGGCCTGATGGCATGGCTGGAGCCTGAGCCCCTCCCCCATGGGGGGCTCCCAGCAGGCTGGAGCCTGCTCTGCTGCCCTCTCTCTCTCTCTCTCTCTCTCTGAATCTCCAGACAAACTGGCAACATTGTCTCTTTATAGGGCTCCTAGCTCAACTCCTGATTGGTAGCAGGGATGGGGTGACATGTCTCCAAGTTGCTGAAGGATCTGTCAATCAGAACACTCAAGGCACAATTGGCTTGTGGAATTTGCGCCTAAAATAATGTCCCAGCAAGCCCCCATAAGCACTTGGGTGCTTACCCATAAGATGCAGTAAATGTCCCACAAGTCCTGGCTTTCTATTGCTGCAATTCCAATTGGCTGTACTGCTGGCAATGGCTGCTTAACCCACTGTCCCTTATAACAGATTAGATGCTGTCCTGAATAATGTCCTGGTGCAGCCAGAAAGAAGTAATTATTTGCCTCAAATGCCCCACAGTTCTATAGCTTAAAGGCTGTACTTGCAGTCACTGCACAGGTGAAAAACATGGCTCTTTTACTTTTCCTGTCGCTACTCCACTTATGCCAGCTTCTCTTGCAGCAACTCACAGGCTGACACACAGAGTCCCAGATACTGGAATTGCCAGGGAAACAGTACTCATTTTAACTTTAAACACTTTTCCCCACATGCACAGTATATTTCAAACAAGCAGCAACAGTTCCATTATGTAAAAGATTTTAATTCTTTACTTTTCGACTGGAGCTGAACATAGCTATCCTGGAGGCAGCCAGATACACTGTTATGCATTATTCAGATGACCGGGGCCCTGCGCAAGCATACTCAAATGAGCCCCGTTCAGAACTCCTTTAATTCCCAGCTAAGCAGTCCCCCAGCAGGCTGTCCATGGTCACCGGGTCCCAAATAGGTGGAAGGGATCCTGGGACCCACGGCACAGTCCCCGAGGTGACCACAAAACAAGCAGCTCCACGTCAAAGGCGGTTTGTGCGCCAATGCGGCTCCTGCTGCCCTAGGCACACTTTTGCAGCAAGAGCTCACGGTCAGCAGTTTAAGTCCCGAGGGCTGGAGTTTCATTTGACTGCAAGCTGGGGCACACGAGGGCAAACAGGACCAGGGAAGCCAGAAAAATTAGAAGCCAAGTCAGGAGAAGCCTGAGAGACAGCGGGAGAAGGACAGAACAAACTGAGCTAAGGTAAACCCAGACTGGCATTTCTAGGAACCCCCATTTGCAAGGGGGTTACACAGGGATTTCTATACTACCCATGGTGGGCAAGTTTCCCCAGTGGCCAGAGGCCAATGTGTTTAAACAAGTTAAGACTCTGTTCCCTTGGGTGTGGTGGTAGGGGTGGGTCACTGGGCCCCAATATCAATTTGCAGACAGCTAGGAAGTAGAGTATTAGCCGGGAGTGTAGGAGGACAAGCTGAGGCTGCTACTACAGGTAGCACAGTGACTGCGCTAAAGTAAAAGTGCCATGGGGCACTTTCTACTCCCAGATCCAATGGAGCGCAGGCTGAGGCCTGCTCCATGTGTACAGGAGATGGGGAGGCAGGAGCTTGTCAGGAGGTGAAGGAAGCTAGTGTAAGAGTGCCTCCCTTCATTTACCCAAGCTGTCACTCCAACTGCAAACATAATTGCCTTGAGGGGCTTGGGAGCAGGACAGATGTTGGAATGTTGCCAGGTAGCAAGCCGCACTTGTGGCAGTTAAAGCAGCATTATTAGTTGCTGTTAATTTTTAAACACTACACACTGTCTTTACCTTATTTAGGCCTCTTAATGTTCCAGTTTATGTCTTTGATGTCCGTTTGTGTTAACAACCTGTTGTTAATTAATATGTTAACTTTTTTATTTTTTAACTTGTGTCAAATAAAGATGGATGCCTCCCAGTTTTGAAATAGGTGCAGAGTCTATGTCATGACATCAGATACCCAGAATTAGCATATACACATTCCCAATTATGCTTGTTTGATTAACAAGCCTATAGTTTACACAGTTGCAGGTGAACTTGAGTGGTGAAGTAACAGCACAAAATCAGGTTTACTGTGGCAAATGTTCATGATTGCTCTAAATTTGGGAGGTATCTGATATAATGAAATGGGTAGAAAGAATGCTGGATCCTGATTGGCCAAGAGGCACTTTCAGCTGGTCCGTTATCCCAGCACAATGGCCCAGATGAAGATAGTTCAACAAAAATATGCTTAAAAATACTTTCAATTTATTAAAAGGACCCATTTCATATTGCAATAGGCACTCCAGGAGTGCATTATGGTGGGCTAACAGCCCTTCTCAAGTGGTGGAAGCACTCGGCTTCACCTCGTGCTTCAACCCAGCCGAGGTAGGCCATTATCCCTCCATAACACACACCCTGTCATGCCTTACTGCTTAATTAAAAAGCCACATCTGAAGTTTTATGCTGATAATTCAGCTTGTTATGATATTTCCACTGACTTAAACTGCATTATTCATTCACAATAAAAGGGAAGCTTGAACAACTTGAAACAGGCATTTTTTTTCTTAATTTCAAAGTTCTGACCATTGCTTAGTAAGAATGTTATTTACATCGGGAGCATTTATGCTCTGTGGCTGCAGCATTTTAGACACCATGCAAATGTAGAAAACTTTGTACAATCACAGCAGAAATGTAGCAGCTCCTTTTCACATGCATTTTTATGGGGATGAAGAGAGATTGATGTGTATAGTAGAAGTGATTTCTATACAACGTTTTCTACATTTACATCCTTGCTAAACTGCTGCAGCCACACTGCATAAATGTTCCCACTGTAAATAACAATACAGGACTTTGCTTGCAAAATGCTGATTTTATTTGTATAATTTAAACCTTTCCCATACAGTGCCTAAAACATGAAGAACAAGGCTAATACAAACAGAAGCACAAGAATAGATCGCACACCTTATTATAACATCAGTCAGTTTGTCTGCACATACCCAGGAGTGTAAAATGCTAAAATAAACACACCACTTAAAGGACCAAAAAAAACGGACCCTAACCTCCAATTGCACTAATAAAGTGCAGCAGTTATTTTATTTATTTTGTATCCAAACAGTTCGTTCACATCAGCAAATATGACCACCAACTCAGGAACAAATTCAGCTGCCATATCCTTAGCTCAGCAACTCATTTATGCCAGAAATAACTTCATATTCAAGTCAGTACAAGCATATAGCATTTGGTCATTCTGTATTT
The DNA here is from genome assembly GCA_016271365.2 of Neoceratodus forsteri. NCBI lineage: Eukaryota > Metazoa > Chordata > Ceratodontiformes > Ceratodontidae > Neoceratodus > Neoceratodus forsteri. The sequence goes on along the minus strand of CM057454.1, from coordinate 644,913,104 downwards.
TTTAGCAAATGAGCTAAAAAGTAGCCCCCCACCCCCCAAATAGATCTATGAGGATGATGAAATAGTCAGTATGCAAGTGCCTATGTAACTATCTGGACAGCATGACTGAGGAGCGCTTTGTGCTACCATTTTTTGGGGGGCTGGTTTCTGGCTCCTTGGCTAAAACATACAACAGAATGCCATATGCCCGTACCAGCTTGAATATGAAGTTATTTCTGGTGTAAGTAAGTTGCTGCTGAGCTAAGAAGATGGTAGCTAAATTTGTTCATGGGTTGTTGTTGGTCGTGTTTGCTGATATTAATTAATTGTTTGGATACAAATTAATAAAATAACTGCTGCACTTTTACTAGTATAATTGGAGGCTGCGATCTGCTTTTTCCTTTCTGTGGTGCAGGGCTGAAACCCACTTCAGGGAGCTTTGTGTTTAGTTTAGGCTAATGGAACTTATGGTGACCGGTAACCAACCAAAGCACTCATTTATTATAAACAAGTTTACCACTATATGTCAAACACCAATGCCTGTTCCCCATAAAATCAGCAGACGTGAATAAGAGAAAGGGGTGATAAAAAAAAATCATCATCGCCTATGGTTTGAAGACATGGATGAACAGCTGTCAGTCTCCATGGTTACTAATTTCTTAGGAATCCAGGATCACAAATGGGCACACACAGGATCAAATAAGAGAATGCAATAGCAGTCAATTATGTGTAATGCTCAAAACTGGTCACACCCCTGCAGTCATCAAAGCATAATAGTAGACAGGGCAAGGTTGTATGGAAAGGGGAAATTGTTTAACCAGGAAAAAATGCAGTCATAAGAACAGCTCCACTGCAAATGAGGGTAAACAGGAAAAGCAGAATGATATCAGAACAAAAAATTGCCAGCACACCTCAACTCAGTTCTATAAATGCTTACTTTGTTAATCCAAAGGGTTTTGAAAACAACCGCCAGTATCTGCCATAATGCAGGACATTGCAAATAAGAACCCTGAATGGTTTTGTACTCAAAACTGGTTGGGGTTAGGCCAGCCCGGTGGCACTGAAGGCAGAGGCACTGGACGCCTTACCTCGTACCACTCCAGCGACCCGTGTTCAGGAACGAGCACAGGTCACTGGGAGTCGGTCTGGGTGGAGAAGGATAGAGCTCCTGACTGCTGCTCTCCTTCTCCGGGGGGGGCAGGTTCACTGCAGACTCCCACTGCAATGCCGCCACCTAGGGGAGCCCAGGTCAATGGCGCAGTATGATGGAGAGCAGTAAGGGCATTGGGTAGATGTTGGCAGAGGGTGGAGCAGGTGGTACATCTCAGCATGCCTCCTAGCTCATAACCCCTCATTGCACGACGTTGGGGAAGGAAACCGGAAAAACACCTCAGTCCCTCCTAGATGACGACGCCTCTCTGGGGATTCCTCCAGGCTCATAGGGCAGACTCTGCTGTGCCAGCTCTGCACACATGGATACAGTATGTCGTTTTGGGGAGGTAAGCAAGGGGGATCCCTCTCCATCCCTGCCCGGGGGGTATACTGGGGGGAGATATGATGTGTGTGTGTAGAGCCATGGGCACTCTAGGGGCAGACCATTAAGGACTCTGAGGAGTCCACAGATAGAGAATGTCTGAAAGAGTGGAGGGAGGAGGCAGAATGGGAGCATAAAATACAGGTAAAAACTGGTTGGGGTTCTTGTTTGCAACGTCCTGCATGTTGGAAGATACTAGCGGTTATTTTTTAAAACTCTTTGAATTAACCAGGAAAGGACCACTAAGCCGGAGCTTGTTTCCAGATGTGACCTGACAGCACAAGGAAGTTAAGTGGCTTACTTGGGTCACAAAGTATGCAAGTCAGGGCTGTGGGATTCAAACCTAGGTCCTCAGATTTGCAACTCAGTGCCCTTAATCACAACGCTATTCTGCGCTATGTTGAACAGCAGGGTATAAAAACACTAAAATGGAAAAAAAAGAGTAAACAGAACTTTGAAAACATAGATGATTTGTTATAAATAAACAGAAGCTATTTTGGAAATGTTCATTTTATCAATATTGCTGCTTTAAAAGCTCCCAGTGAGGAGTGGAAGGTTACCTAGGCAACTGAGCTGCACATCAGTTTCTTGTTAAATAGCCCTTGGGAGCTTTAGATACAGGTTGGGGTGAGTGGCATCAATTAAAACCCACAGGCTAAGTTCAGAGTCAACAATAGGGCAGGCAATCTGAAAAGTTGCCGTACAAAGGCTCTGATGTGTTAAAAAAAGGCATTCTGATGGGCTGCATACCACCAAATCATAGTCAATATTTTACATAGATGGATGTAGAACAGGAGGTTGCATTTACCTTAATAAAATAAAGATTTCAGCATAGGAAAAAAAAAAACTGGAAAAAAAAGGTCTATCCTGCTCCTCTGCGTCCCTTGCGGTAGTGTAAGATTTCATTTCCGTTGTGGAACCAACTTCCATTTGCAGTTTTTTTTTATACCTTTTTTCTTTTTGTCAACTTTTTTTTTCTCTTGTTTAACGTTTTTGATGTTCATCTGTTTTTTTGGTTTACAATTTTCTTGTTTGGGTTGTTTTACTGTTTTATTTGGTGCTCCATTTAGTTAGTTGCTTTCATTTTATGTATTATTTTTGTTGTTTAGTTACACTTATTATTTTCATGTTGCTTTATTTTTCCATTTGGTCTGTATTCATATTTTACTTGCTTTCTTGTTTGCGTTCATGCTGTTTAATACTGCTTTTATGTTTCTTTTCATTACATAGTTGTGCCGTACTTGTTTGCAGTTTGCATTTTTTAGGTTTGCTATTTATTTTATTCATTTTTATTTGCATTCATTTTATAGTTGTGCTGTAGCTTTTTGTTTGCATTTAATTTTGTTATTATTTTACTTTTTTGTTTACATTTTGTTTTTTGGTTGTTGCTGTACTTATTTGAATGCAAATTTATTTTATTGTTTATGTTTTGCACTTCAGGGCCACCATAAGAAACCACCAAAAAATGGAATTTGTGAGTTCAGACAGTGCATGTGCTTAAAATAGTAGAGTGTGACAGGCATCTATTTGTCAATCTGACTTGAAAAATGTTCTTACATGAGTTTATTTATGAAGGCTACATCAAAGACAAACTATTTCTATGAATGAACACAATTTAGATTTATTTCATATTCATTAAAGGGACTCTGTCAGGATTGGGACACATTTTAATGGCTGCAAGTGAAGGGTGTGGAGTATGATGTCCTAATGTAAAATGCAAATGTGCCTTTAATTTTATCCAGAAGTGCTTGATTTTTAATTTTTGTTAAACTGACATTTGGGAGGACCATTGGAAATGTCAGTGCTGCGCGTTCACTCACTGCAGTAGTGCAGAGCCAGGAAACTCATGCATGAATGAGTTACACATTTCGAGAAACATGTGAGTTAAACATATTGTCTGACACAGCTGGCAACACAGAATAGCATAAACTTAGTGATAAGCAGGCCCACCGATGCAGCAGCAAGGCGTCCACTTGTGGAGCTGACATCCGGGGTTCAGTGATGGATTCTGGAGTCAGAGGGCCGGCTGAGGGGGAGAAGGATTGAGCAGTGCTGGGACTGCTCTCCTTCTCTGGGGGGAAGGAGGATGAGTGTCCGGTGCTATACGGACTTCTGGAGGAGGCTGGGCGTACAGTCACTGCTGGCACCACATGTTGGGGGGCAGGGCGGATGCTGGCATCATTGCATGTCCCTGTCCCCAAAGGGGAATTACAGCAAAAATTCCAGGCCCATCAATGATGGCCCCCACCTCTGTCACTGCTCCCACTATGATTAATGTCTTCTGGGGGGTCCTGCTCCCATGGCCCCACCCCGGGGGGCAGGTCAGGGCTCTGGAGACCATGTTCCTTGGGAGGTGGTGCCCACTTGGTGTTCTCTGCCCAAGGGGTAATCCTGGGAATGGGAGGCAATGAGCAGAGTGGGCCCAGATCCTCCAACATAGAGGAGGAGCACAGTGAAAAAAAAAAAAAACAATATTAACCTGAAGCAGGTGCTATAAGTTCTGCATTTTGTGTCAAAAACTGATGCGTGAGTCCACTCATGCACATAATGCATGTGTGGACTCACAGCTTCAGTTTTGGACAGAAAATACAGAACTTACAGTGTCATTTCAGGTTATTACAAATTATGCTGTTTTGTGCTGCCAGCTGTATCCAGACAATATGTTTCACTTACGTTTTGGAAAATGTGTAACTCGTTCATGCACAAGTTTCCCCTCAGGTTCATTCTACTGCAATGAATGAACGTGTGGTGCCGAGATTTCCAATGGTCCACACAAAATGTCAATTTAACAAAAATTTTAAAAATCAAGCACTTCAGGATAAATTTAAAGGCACATTTGCATTTTACATTAGGACATCATACTCCATACACCTTCTCTTTTAGCCTTTAAAATTTGTCTGAATTCTGACATTCTAAACAACTCTGTGTTATATAGTTAGAAAAAAAAAGTTTTGATGAGAAAGAACTGACAGCTGTGATACTGACAAGTTGATTTCTCACGGAGAAAGATTTCCACTTCTTCAATTCAGCACTGAAACTCAAATGATCAACTTTTTATAAGAAAAGAATGATATATTTTAAGTTAATCTACTGTATCTAAACACAAACCACAGACTAAGTTTGTAAGAAACCTGGTGAGCAAACCATTAACTCTATAGCCTACTGTGATTGGAATCTGAGCAGCAAGCTACAGCACTCCAAGATGATGTCATCACTCTACAAGCCTGACTGTGGGAGACAGAAATAACTCCACTGTTTTCAGCCACTGTAGAGCAAGTTAGCAAATGCTGATTTAAAGAAAACCACAAACCAAACAGCATAAAACATTTCAGGAAATGTTAAACATGACACAGGGACTTGAATTCAAGCATTATTCATAATATGCAAAAACCTTTGCACGTGATCTTTAAGATAAGACATTTTACAGTTACAGCACGCCCAACACAATGAAAATCAAAAGTATATGGGTCCAGATATAACCTGAGGTCCTTCCCCATCTGGTCTTTTAGGTATGTAAGCAAACATCTTTTTTAACAAAAAAGGTATGCCATCACACATAGTAAGTAGCTAGTAAAAATACCCCAACTCAAATGTATCTAAAATACTGTATACCTCTGACAAATGCCGCTGGCTGCCTTGTTACAATGCTACCCTTGAACTGTATTAATCTGTACTTTGTTTGCAATGTCCACATTGTTGTAATGCCTGTCTTGATGTTCCCCATAATTTGTATTTCTCTGACATGGAACCTTTGTAAAAGAGCCATGGCTCAAAGGTGTTTGTAATCCTAGACTTGATAAATAAATAAATACCTTTTTGATGTGTGCATTTGGCTTTGGATACCTTTATGCCCAATACAATCAGTACCTACTACATTTTGGGTTCTGAGTTGCATGTGTGTCCAAATGTACTGCAGTAAATAATTTGGCCCCTTGATGCCTGAAAATTAAATCACCTCCCAGTGACACCATTACAATGCTAGGCTTTTGTTTGAAGTTTCCCTTTTCATAGCAGCAACATATAATGAATTCCAACTTCAAAATGTATTCAATCCATACTGTTAAAGAAGTGCAATGAAAAAAAAAATGATTTTCCAAAAAGATTGTTTTTTTTTTTTTTTTGCTAAAATTAATAAAAGTGCTAGCTAGCATAGCTGTCAAATCTACTTTTCTAGGTACAGTACCTCCTATGCTGAGCAGCATCTTTTTTGTTTTCATTTTCTCAATCCTAACCCATGCCTGCTCTACAAGTCAAATATGGCAGCTACCTTTTTTCATAAGAAAAAAACTAAATTAAAACATTTATAAAATACAGCATTTTTGGTGTAACTAGGACTTTTTACCACCAAATAGAACTGGAAGATGCCTGAAATATTTTACAGTTAGGAAAGGGTAAGGTCAAATATTTAGCCCAATGTCATTGAACTGCTGGTTTAAGGTGAGGCTTTGCATGAAAGTACTGGGGGCAGTGAAACCTATTGGTCAGAGCCCAAACCTGGGGACCCGAGACCAGGGCATAAATCCCAACAGAGCCCTTCACTTACTGCATGACCCTCAGTGAATCCCCAAACCTCCCACTGCTTCAGAGCTGCACCAAGCTACAACAAGCTATAGCCAGAGCTGATTCGGCTGTGATGAACTGCTAAATGACCAAAGTTACACATGTGCATGGAAGATTTTGAATGACCAGGTGTAAATCAGCCATTTTCTGGAGCTGCTTCACCAAATTTTCAACATGGCATTTTTGGGACCCCACCTCATGAAGAGTGCCACTGTCATTTCATTCCTTGTCCCAAAGGTGATTTCATAGAAACGACTGCACCATTTTGTACACATGTGTGAAAACACACATTTCAGGAGGATGTGAAAAATGACAGCTGTATTGTTAATAACGAGGTGTTCAAAAATGGTAATGTTGAAATTATGGAGTGAAAATATAAAAAATTGATGAAGTTAGGCACATGCATAGAAACTGCAACATGTACGCTCATAACACAGTCATTTTTGGGAATTTTTTCACCAAATTTGCAACATGGGCTTTTTGGGACCCCACCTGAAGACCAGTGACACTGTCATTTTGTTAATCATCCCAAAAGGTGGTTCCATGCAGTGACTGCAAAATCACCTTTTGGGACTGAGTAACAAAATGAAAGTAACAGTGTTCATGAAGTGGGATCCCAAGAACCCCATGTTGAAAATTTGGGGCAAAAATTCCTAAAAATTGCTGATATATCAACATAAGTTGAAACCCCCATTGACTGCCACCATACCATGCTTACCTTTGATTCTTCAGTTTTCTGTTTGGCTTTGAAGAGTGCAGACGTGTCCCAGTCCAGAGAATATGACAACACCATCATCTGGAGGTAAGTATGGGGTAAAGGGGGTGCAAAAGATGGGTGGTCAGTGGAAGGGTGGGGATGAGGGAGAGGGGACTGGGGCAATGACATGAGACCATTTTTGTTTTTACAGGTAAAAAAGGAAAATGGAGTTGGGGCAGTTTTCTCTATTTACAGGAAAAAACAAGAACAAAAACACAAATTTGGGCACACTAGCATACCACATGAGTTGGGGGGGTACATCATGCTGACATAGAGATTAGGCACCTGATGTTGGTTGGAGGAAAAAGAAAAACATAAATTTTGGCACACTGGGGTGGGCTCCCAGTGTACCACATGAGGATGGTTTCTTTATTTACAGAAAAGAGAAAAAACATAAATTCAGGCACACTAGGTTGGGCTCCCAGTGTGCCTCATGAGTTGAGTGGGAGGTACATAGTGCCAACAGGGATTGGGTGCCCCAATATTGAAATGGGAAAAAAAGACAAAACATTAATTTGGGCACATTGGGGTGGGTTCCCCAGTGTGCCACATAGGTTGGGGTACATGATGCCAACACAGGGATTGGGCACCCCGATGTTGGCATGGGGACAGGGAACAGATGGAGTGGGGAGGACAGCAGCAGTGAGAGGGAGAGGAAGGGTTTTATTTGCTGCCTGTGCTGGGAGGGAATGCAGGGAGCAGGGAGGACAGGAGCAGTGGAAGAGTGTGGGAGGAGTGCCATCCTCAAGATGGTGGTGGCAGCACAACTGGGCATGTGCAGCAATCACGCATGCGTAGTTGCAGTGAATGGCATTCTGCCATTCACAAGATGGTGGTGCCAGCAGAACTATGCATGCGCACAAGTCACACATGCACAGTTCTTGTCCCAGAGTACAAAAGTAACAGCCAAAAAAGTGTGGCTGTTACTCCATAGTGGCCAATTGTGGCAGAGTGTTACAAGCTCCATTGGACTTTTGGAAGGAAATTTACAAATGTTCAATGGAAGGTGCCATGATCATCTGTTTTAAGGCAACAGATTGATCCCAAAACAACTGTACACTCTGCCCACAGCCGTAAAAATAGGAAAAGCAGGGTCACAAAAATCAAACGATGTTGCAGCTGCGTTATCCTAAGTAAAGTACATATGTGTAATGCAGTAGTTGGAAATCAACAGTGCTACAGGAGAGCACTATCCAATGTTTAGTATTAGTAATCCATATTCAAAAGAAAATGTTGCAGTTTATTTTTATTTTTCTTTCGGTTGCTAGGCAAGACAAGTAGAGCTGTGAAAAATGTTCTAATTCCGCTTTTGCTGGAATTCTGCAACATTTTAGAAATATGCCTAATTCTGTTGAATTCCTTCAAAGTGAAATTCTGAATGTGGAATGTAGTTGTTCACAGAATAATATTCAGTAGTTTTTGTGTAAACTGGATTTATTTTCTGCATTATTCCAGGGTTTGATTAGAAATGCTTTTTATAATCTCGTGGAAATAAACAATAAATTCTAAAAAAAGCTTTTCGGAAGTGGACTTGCTATTCCACTTGAATTCTACCAGGGATATTCCACAGACTGCACAGCTGTAAAGGAACAGCAATTTTTATTTAAGCACCCTATCCACAGGGCTCCGATGGCACTTTACAGAAACAAGAATTGAACTGAGACAGTAAAATAACAAAACTAAAAAAAAACCTTCAATCTAAAGAAGAATGCAATAACAACTGAAAATCCAGGAAAAGCAAATTCAAACAGGTGGCTGTGAAAGCAGTCTTAAAATGCTCATCCATCATAATGGACAGATGGGATGATGAGGATACTGACCCATGCCTTACAATAGTATGACACCTACACACAAACACACCTGTGGACTCCACCTCCCTCTCTGTCCTTTCACCTGCACTACCCAACTGTTTGTCCAGTGCCATGCAAAACACCAGCCTGAAAGTGTAGTTAGTGAACACATCCCAGGATATACACTTGGGCAGCAAAACAAAGATGGTGAGCAATGCCCCCGCCCTCGAGGGCCCACCAAAGAGCATGACAGTTCCTGTTCCTACAGGCAACAGGAGGCAGGACATGTAGGAGATATTCCCAAATGTATGATACATGAAACATCATAGGCTACATCATGTCAAGGTGAGCCAACAGGAGCAACACCACATTCGCAGTAATATTGGTGCCGTGTTCAGTAAAGTAGGTGACCTTGGCACACAGATGTGCAGAGATAGGTATTATTAGACAGGCTTCTGAAGGAGACTTGGAAAGGTTGTTTAGCATGCTAAAAACAGTGTAGCAATCCTGACACAGAACATGTTTGCCAGACAAGACTCTCAGTCAGGTCCCTTAGGGACATCTCACCCACCAACCACTGTGCCTATGGCAGCCACCACTGCTGATGGAGGAGATGCCCAGGCACAAGGTCCATGTGAAGAGTCACATGAGGGTGAACAAGAACCTGCTATGCCATCTCTACTCAGCAAATGGAGTGCCAAGTCACAGATGGGTCATGGCATGACTCCATGGCCCCCAGAACAGAGTAGACACTGCTATGTGGAAAACCCTACATATCTTCCCTTCCACACACATACACAAGATCACCTCTCACTGTTGATTACCCTCTACATGTGATCTGCAGGCATGCTTCTTGATTGCATCTTTATTGCTACATCACACCACACTGCCCTTCATCCCATAACACAGTCAAACACATGATATCCCATAACACACCATAGATGAAGTAAGTGTTCACAACATGTTATTGACAAACCCTTCCCACTTGGCATCCAGCATATTTGCAGTTGTGAGGAGGAGGTGTACATAGCACCTTCTCAGGGATAGGTGCATCAGATGCAGGAACATCCTCATCCTCAGATAGTGGAATCCTTTTCAACTCAGCTAGCTGATGTAGCATGCAGCATGACACAAATACATGACACACTTTTCCAGGAGCCAAGATTAGGGAACAATCAGTCCCATTGAGACACCCAATGTGCATTTTCATCATCCCACTGTAGCAGAAGCATGGTCCAGGAAGCATAGGTAGACCAGAGAAGTTCTAAAATTTGAAAGTAACAATTTATTATGCCAATAACAATAAAATAAAGGCAAAATTGTGCAAGATAGCTCTTTATACAGGCATTACAAACAAAGAAAGTCCTACATCTAACAGACTATCTAGAAGAACATTGCTCTCTTTTGATAAAATGTTTTTGTGACAGTTTAAACTCATCATCCTGATTGTTTATGCTTCATCTCCTGTTTCTCACAGAATGTACAGAACATTGTCAGTTTCTTTCCTGAGGTAAGCCTGAAGAGAACATCTAATATTTAAAGGAAGGCTGTCATAAACCCTATTTTCCTGCCAGCTACTACTCACCTGCCCACTTACAGTGAGAGAGGTTCATGTCTGTTGTAGTACATGTCTTTCACTTAAAAAATGCATTTTATGTCCTGGAGTGAGAGGCGCCATGTCCTGGATTGTAGCAGCAAGAGCCTGCAACCTGCATGCAAATTCAATTCCTTAGCTTCCTGTTGTGTGCAGATCACCGCTTCATGATGATCGGGGCATGTTTTCGCAAAGTAAAAAGAAACATTGTGCCTGGTAGTATTGGTTGAGCTCTACCTCTAGAAACAAACCCCGTCAAAAATGGAGAAGTCTAACCTATTTAATTCTGTTAATGAAATTTGCAGCTCTGAGTTTGGGCATGCATGGTAGCGTACACACTACCGTGCATGCCCGAACTCAGGGCTGCAAATTTCATTAACAGAATAAAATAGGTTAGACTGCTCCGTTTTTGATGGGGTTTGTTTCTAGAGGTAGAGCTCAACCAATACTACCAGGCGCAATGTTTCTTTTTAGTTTGTGAAAACATGGCCCGATCGACATGAAGCAGTGATCCACACACAACAGGAAGATAACCAAGCTCACCAACTAGCCCACAAGGTCAAGCTCTGTCTTCCAGTGCGGCAGTACTGTCAGAATGATGCTTCCAGAACAGCACTAGCAACCTCCATCAAGGCAACAAAGGATTACAATGCATACCATATGCAAGCTGCAAAATGAAAAAAAAATAAAGGTTGTGCTAATGGGGCATTTCTGCAGCCCTAGTGATTGGCACAAGAGTTTATGACAGCCTTCCTTTAACAGGTGTAACAAATTAGAACACTCTACAACTGGTCTATTGTTGATAATTCTTTTTTTTTTAATTTAAAGTTTATTGAAAAGCTTTTCTGATGCAGAGGACAGATATACATATTTAAGATACCATTTACATTAGATAGTGTATCAAAATGAATCTGCCCATCCCTCCACCCCATACCTCCCGTTGTCTAAATACCACCTATTAATACATCCTCATTCTAACCCTGTTCCTAGTCCTTACAGCACAGCCATGTCAAAAAGGGAAAATACATATTTGATACAAAGAGTACAGTAGCAAAGACTAGTTACATAGAATATAAAGTGTGCAAGGGGTCCCAAATTTTTTTAAACTTTCCTGGTCTGTTGTTCAGGCTTGCTATAGCCCACTCAGTACTAAGCTTTGCAAGTAATTCTGTCAGCCACTCTCCATAGGAGATTTCTTCCTGGTCCACCAAATGTCTTAGCACCAGTTTCTTAACAGACATAGAAAGAAGAGCCATGTAATTTTTCCTGTTGAGAACCATAATATCTGAATATTCTCCTAAAAGGCATATTTCAGGTGTAAATAGGTCCTCTAGACCAAAATGGGGTCTGTTTCATGCTGGATGGTTGTCCAAGAGAAGTGACTTTAGGACAGGACCAGAAGATATGGTATAATGTACCTTTGTGTTGAAGGCAACAAACACAGAAAGGTGAAGGTGTCAAACCAAATCTAGCCATTTGTTGCCTAGAAAAATATAAATTATGCAGAATGTGCATCTGCATCAGCATTAGTCTGTCTTGGGTTACAAATTTGTGGCAATTATACCAGAGAACTATCCAGTCTATGCTAAGATTAGGGAAAAAGGTAGAACACTAATGGGTCAGTCCAAAACAATCTGGATATTACCACTCAAACAATATTCCATAAATTTTGGAAACTGCCTTTGGACGACCCACTAAATGAGACATTTCTTTTGGAAGGGAAGGGCAAACCTACTAATACAGGGTCTTGTCCTAAGACTTGTATTAATAGGGTGTCGTAGTTGAATAACCTTAAAAAATAATTATTTGGAATCTTATACTTCTGCTTGATATTATTAACTGATAGCCATGACCCCCTCTTCCTTGATAAGATTGCTAATTTGTACCTCCCTTCAGTACGGAAGCCAATTTGGCAAAATAGTTTTACCATCTATTTTAATACTAGGATTTCCCAGCAAGGGTTGATTAAGGTCTATTCTATTACTGTATTTGAGAAAGCGACAGAGTTTGGAATGAACCCTGATAGACAAGTCTATAGGAGTGTGTTTTAACTTAGTGGGAAGGAGGCCTTCTCTGATATGTAGAAGAGCTTCCGGCTCTAGTCCACAGGACCAAATTTGGGTTAACTCTATTTTAAGCCAGGAGGGAGACTGATATGTGGTTTCTGGTAAAAGCCATCTTAAATACTTATTAATATGACTGGCCCAGAAATAAAGTCCAAGATGAGGCAGGCATAGGCCCTCTCTGAGTTTAGGTGCAACTAATTTATGGAATGCAATTCTGGGAGTTTTATTAGACCAGATAAATTTTACAAACAGACTATGTACCTTCTTAAACCAGGATAAGGGAAGCCAGGTATTAAATAATGAAAGGGGATAGAAAAGGCATGGAAAAACATTCATTTTAATTAAATTAACCCTCCCCAAATTGAAAGTGGAAGGAAAGACCATCTATTGAGGTCTTGATTTATGAGATGAACCAGGGAGTCTAAATTCAACTTAAGTGAATGTCCAAGATGCCTAGTGAGTTTGAGACCTAGATATCTTAGTGAAACCTGTTGCCAGGCAAGTCCCAATTTCAACATATCCAGTTTAAACAGTTTGTGGTTAAGGGGAAAGACAATTGTTTTACTTAAATTCAGTTTGTAATTAGATACTTGGCTAAATGAATTTATGATGTCTAAAATTGGGGGAATGGAAGTAATGGGGTTAGATAATTGAAGGAGGAGATCGTCTGCATAGGCTGAGACTTTAATCTCACAAGAATGTATTGGGATGCCTTGTATTTCTTGGCAGATTTGTAATTTGTGGAATAATGGTTCCAAATATAAATTTAAAAGTAATGGGGAGAGGAGGCATTCTTGCCTCTTCCTGGAATAAAGAGTAAAGGGTCCTGAGGCAACCCCATTGCCTGACACTTGGGCAGTTGGGGACCAGTACAATGATCTAATCCAATTTTGAAAAACACAGGGGAAGCCAAAAGCTTTTAGAGTCTGAAACAGGTATTGCCAATTCACCCTGTCAAATGCCTTCTTAGCATCCAGAAAGAACAGAACTTCAGGAAAAGAGGCATCCCTGGATGCCGAGAAGACATGAAACAGGGCACGAAGATGGTCCGCTGAGGATCTTCCCTTCATAAATCCAACCTGTTCCAGGCCGATAATGGTAGGAAGTATAGCGCTAAGGTGGCAAGCAAGTAATTTAGTTAAGATTTTAACATCTTGATTCAGTAGGAAATAGGGCAATAATTTGTGACCAACTCAGGTGATTTATCAGGTTTAGGTATGAGTATAATGACTGCTTCAAAAGAGTTGAATTAATCTCAGCATTTGAGAGTATGTTTTGGTAAGCAGGAAGTAACAAGGGGATAATTTGTTTTACATTTTAGTAGAAGTTGGCGAATAACCATCTATCCCAGGGTTTTATTTAAAGGCAAGTCTCTGATTGTATCGGACAACTCCCTAAAGTAATCGGAATAGTAGAGTTTTTGCTGGCCTTCAGTGAGACAGGGTAGGTTGGCCTCTTTTAGATAATTTTCTAAGCAATTCTCGGTTGGGGGATTTGGCATAGGACCATATAAGTTTTGTAATAGTCTGTAAATTCAGATATAATTTCATAGGGGTAGTTTTCAAGAGCCATCAGGCTGAGAATGTATTAAAGCTATATACCAGGAAGATTCCAGTTGTTTAATTCTAAGGGCTAAGAGGCACCTCTTTCCCCCTGATCTGTATAAGAAGCTTTTGTTTTAGTATGGCATATTCTGTTTTCTCTCAACATATCTAAATAGGCCACTCTCAATTTAATTCATTCCTACCAAATAGATTCAGAGGTATTTGGGGACAAATCTTTCTCAATAGATCTGATTTGGGATAACAGTTGGGACATGCATTGTTCTCTTGCTTTTCCTTTTGAGGCTAAACTAATTAGTATCCCTCTGACATAACCTTAAAGGTGCACCATTCAGTATCTGGTCTCATTGTGGAACCCTGATTAAGCTCTATAAATTGTTCTATATGCTCTTGAATTACTTGACCAAACCAGGATCTTTCAGTATCTGATCATTGACTTTCCATCTTGTCCCTCCTTTAGGTAATGATAACAACATCAACTGACATAACACAAGAGTGGTCAGAGGGGGCCAGGTTGGATTGAGACATCAATGTCTCCAGGAATAAATGAATGAGAAAGTAAAATAATCAATCTGGGATGAGGATTTATGAACCGGGGATGTATAGGTGTATTCATTATCTGAGGGTAAAAATCCTTCAAATATCCATAATCCGACCTGGTATATCAACTCCTGAAAGCCTGTTGGGCCAGTGAAAGGCCTTTTCTGGGATGCCCAGTCCTGTCTAATACAGGGTCATAAGCCAAAGTAAGACCCCCCCCCCAGTATCATTGGAATCGAAATAAAGGGAATTAAAGTTTGAATACGTTGTTTTAAAAATCCTGGTGTATCCTCGTTTGGACCATAAATACTACCTAATAGTATTTCTTTAGCAAAAATACTATCTTGGACAAAAATAAATCTGCCCTCAGAATCTCTAATTATTTTAGTTGGTGAGAAAGGGAGCCTTCTGTGACTTATAATCATTGATCCACAACTATTAGTGGAAACTTCAGTTGAGAATACTTGCCCAGTTTGTTGCCTCCGATGCTTAAATGATTCAGAGTCTAATAAATGAGATTCTTGAATAAAAATAATCTCTATAGATAAGAAATTCAGGTGTTTCAAGACTTGGTACTGTTCAGGCTTTGTCTTACCCCTTCACATTCCACGTTGCTATATTGATTGGTCTAGCCATTTTGCATTTTCATATGAACCCGGAAAATCTGAGAAATAGTAATCAGTACAAATATTGCTACTATATGTTGCCTAGCTTTGTTGTGCTTCCCTAACCCTATTCCCATCCCTTGGTCCAGTCTCTCCTTCAAAATAAACACCCATGTAATTAATAATGGTATCCATAAAGTTGTCTCAAAACCTGACAAAACCCAGCCCTCCCCTCTCCCCATACTGTTCGTACAGCTATACATTCTACCTTTCTACCTCCCTCCAAATCTGCATTCCCATCGCCCAGCTCAATAAAAATAATAATAAAAGCACTTAAGCCCAGATTCGGCTCATCAGAAACTACAACAGACCATAGAATAAATACAGTTTCTAAATAGTTAAATCCTATCTGTTTCTCTATTCCCTCATCCATTAAAGCGTGGGGGATAGAAATACACTTCCATGTGTTTCAACTATAGTCTCCTACAGCAGCAGTACCAACAACAACATTTTCAACATTCAACTGCTTAGTCAAAACTTGAGGATATGTACTACTAAAGAAAAGGATAAGTAAAATAAAAATCAGAAACAAGTATAACTGCTGAGTCTTGAAGTGAAATTAACCACCATAAGAACTGAGCAACTTAGGTGAGCAGACTAAAGTTCGATGTTTCCATCCAAAACAAATTTCAGGAGAACTAGAGTAAAGTATTCTAGCCTGACTTAAGTGGTCCCTCTAGTGGCAGTTGACCATAAGTACTATACACTGTTCTAGTGTTAAAGTTGTGGATACACCTTAAAGAGCTGCCTTCTCTCAACAAAACAACAAAAAGAGACCAAATATCTAAATTCAGTCCTTACTGATAATGTCTCATGTCCTGTTGAGCATTGAGAACTAAAATAAATGTAGTGGCTAAGGATCACAGTTACAAATTGTCCTGGAGCAGTCGAGCATCTGTAACAGTTACTCCACTTTGGTAATTCAGTACATTTATACTGAACTCTTGATGAATAACAATCAAATAATCAAAAAGGTTATACAGGATTTCACTTCCTTCAAAGTGGAGCAGTCAACAAAATCATATTATACCCTGTGCTTCTGTGTCTGAATAATCAGCTTTGCACAAGTCCCCTGCCAGCGATTATGAAATAGATCTGGTAAGGCTTTCTGGAGAGTGGCTTGTGCTGATTCAGTATCCTCAAATGTGGACCAGGATCCTGCTAACAGTACCTACAGTCACACTGGATATCCCATTTTAAACCTTACTCCCGCTGCGATTAGTTTGGAGACTATGGGATGAAATTGAGTATGGCGCTGCCTCACAGTAGCTGGTAGGTCTTGTGTTATTCTAATTCTAGTTCCCTCCCATTGGATTTCTTGTAATTCTCTAAGTTTCCCCCAAGAAAAGTTGCTTCTTCTGAAAGTTCAGGAATTTGAAGATGAGAGGACGAGGTGTTGAGCCGGGTGGTGGCATAGGTCTGAGAGCTCTGTGGGCCCATTCTGTGGTATAGACAGTTCTGAAGGGTGAAGGACCTGTTAACTTTTCTATCAGTTTTTGTATGAAAAGGATAGTGTTATTCCCCCTTTCTTTCTCTGGAATGCTAATAAGACTGCATTATTCCTGCAACTCCTCCCCTCAAATCTTCTATTTTAGATTCAGTTTTTGATTCTTTGCCTATTATCTACAGCATCGTTATTTAGTTGGTCCTCTCGCTTCTCCAAAGGAAATAAGGAGCGTTTCATTATCTGCCATCCTTGTGAAGAGATCTTCAAGTGCAGATGCCATCTGCTTAACTTCAGCAGTTAAAGATTTTAGATCATCTCTAAATGGATTGAATTCCAAGAGGAAATGCTCACGAGTAAGGGGAGTTGTTTCAGAGGCCTTAGTTGGAGTGGTAGTAGTGGTAGATAGCTTACCGCTAACACCCGGCTGAGCCTTGGAACGTTTGCTCATTTTCTCTGGGGAGACAGGAGGAGTGTGTTTCGGCAATGTGAGACGCATCTCCACATCCATTCTTGAGTCCAGTTCTTTTCTTTCTGTCAGCAGCAGTAGATTGAACCGAAAAATAGCTTTGAGACTTGAAAAATGATAAATTAAGACTCTATTTCAATGCTGGGCAATGGGAGTAGTCCCGAAGAGCTGTTACTTGGAGCGCTGCATCACGTGGTCTCCCCTCCCGTTGATAAATCTGTAAACAAGCTTGTGGAGGTCAAAATGCATCTCAAGGTCAAACCCCTGTATTACAGACTGTTATCTTTTAAGAAACCAAATAACTTTCTACAATCATTTCAACAATATAATTATACATTTACAAACCAAAGGATCCCACTTCACATTAAGATTCACATATATGTTTTAAACACAGAGAAAAGGAGAAAAAGAATAGAAACAGCAAGTGGAAGAAGAAGAATGTGAGAGATAAATTATGGGGCCACAAAGGTGGCCAATTCCTATAACTACCACAAGAAAATTTGTTTGTGCAATCTGACAGGCAACACATAGACAAGACAGAACAGAAGAGGACAAAATAAATTGTTATTTTAACTCTCTGCATAACAAATGTGACGAGGCCTTACCCAAATCTGTTACACTCACACATATGTTCAATGATACCACTTGTTCATCAGTGTACTGCATTGTAATGTGACTGAGCATCAGTCTCTATCTACAGGAATGGCATCAGAAAAAATGTCTTTAATGGCTGTCTGCTGTCACTTGAATGGTACAAAAATAAGAAGTGTGAGTAACATTGTATGTTGCACACATATTTGTTTTTTCAATTCTATTTCTCACCCAGGCTCAGCTGGGGTGTGCCCCTGTCTCTGTCCCTTGTCCTCCATACCTGGGCATCCCCCCAGGCACCCATACTGAGAGGCCTGCAGTTTGCCCCCTACAGTGGGGCTTCTGAGAGGGAGACCAATATCTATAATACCCTGCTGAGAATGATGCTGGTGATGTCATTCATAGATGAGGCATGGGAACTTTATTTGGCATTGCTCCTGATGGCTTACTTGTATGGTTGCCCCTGCAGACATGAACATTCAATGGTGCCAGCATGTGGGTGGGTGTGCTTGCATCCTGCAGATGTCCGCCATCGTCTCATCACCTAACTTTGTGATTTCATCCAGTGTATACCAGCCTCCACTCAGTGTCACTTGTGTCTGAGTGTCACCACCACCACCACATGGAGAAGGACAGCAGTCCATTGGATGCTCATCCTTCCTCCCACAACTAGCTGTCTGATGCTCCAGGCTTGTTCTTGAACCCAGATCATCAGTGTTATAGATGGTGGTGCTACTACTGCACTGGTGGGCTGGCTCTGTTGCACGTAATGACATATGTTCTATTCACCATATATGTAGTTACCAATCAACCAACTCTGCTCAGACAGTACAGTAGGTCATGCAGGTGTGGCAACAGCTGTCTTTTCCAAGATGTAGGAATCCTGTGAGGGCCAGGTACTTGCACACATCTGTGTGATGAGTTCTGTGGTATCACAAGCTACTTGCATGTTCAAGTTGAGGAATGCCTACCTGGTTGGGCATCTTTTCTGTTTTCCAGTGATACCACAATAGCTCCATTCAGGAAATCTAGCACCCCAATCAGACTGGGCATTCTGGCAACTGCAAAGAATGTCACCTTCTTATCCTTCATCATTGCCTTTTCCTGAAATTATACATACTGTACTCCTGCAGGTGCTGTAGCAATGCTTCAGTGACTTGTCACTGACCTCCAAAACATGGAAGACTAGCTTATCCCAGTAAAGTTACCCGTTATACTGGAAGAATTTGATGGCATAGTATACCAATGTTGTTAGCACCTGAGATGCATTATGTATTATGGAATGGGTCAATCAGATCTGGTATATCAGTCATGCAGTCATAAGTTTGAACAGCTCCTTGATGGAAACACAATCAAAACTGAACTATTCAATGTGGAACACTATGGTTAGTGTAAATGGGTACAGTCTGGGTTGGTATATATATGGACACCAATACTGGTGTCTCTCCCTTTCTATCTCCAATTCTAGCTTTGCTAAGACTATGATCATGAAGATCACTGGATACATGCTCCTTATGTGTGCCACATAACACACAGTACAGTAATCCAGAACAGCATATGATTTACAAATTTTAAATCTGTGTTTGAGAAATGTTTCTTGAGGCTTGATGGTCACTCTATAATTACTGGGCTTAAAGTAGGGTTGCTCAGGTAATCCGTTATAAAAACTGATAGTCAGGATAATGGGTGATTCTTAGGATATTAGGATTTTAGTATATTGGTTCTCAAAATCTGACATCCTTAAAGTCACCTCAGACTTTAGAATATCAAATTATCCAACATCTGATATCCTAAAATCCAATATCATTATCCTCTGACTCTTCCTCCATATGCAGCTGTACCTCCCTCCTAAATAATAAACTGCCTCCCTCAAGCACAAGCCACAATGCCCATCTGACCTATTATTTAAAAAACATCACTCAACACCCACTAAACCAAACCTTCACCCTCCCATGGCACCCAAAATATCTTCTAATACGAGGTCTGGTTACATGGATCCGGCACCTGCAGCACCCTGTTATAATAACTACCCCCACACCTCTAAATCATAAGATCCCCAAGCACATACCACAGTGACTACCTTACCAGTTATTAAGAGAATGTCCCATGCAATACACCCATTAGTCCCCACCTTCCTCTTCTCCACCACCCTTAACACCCAAATACCTTTTAAAGTGAGTGGGACCCACAGATTCCAGCAGTTGTGGTGCTCTAGTTATAATAAGCACCCACCACATTAAATCATAAAAGGCCTCCATCCCGAAGCATAAGCTAGAGTGACACCTCAACTATTAAGTGAGAAGCCCCACCTAACACATCCAATAGCCTCCACCTTCCTCTCCCCACATAGCACCAAATACATGTTAAAGTGAGCTGGGTCCCACAGTTCTCAACAGTTGAAGTGCTCAATTATAATAAATACCGCCCACTGGTAAATCAGACAATTCATCCTCCTTTTCCCCAACATAAGCCACAATACCCATCTCAACTATTAAATAAGTACCCCCCCCCACACACACACACACCCAGCACACCCACTAGTCCCCACATCCCTCTTCTACACCCAAAGCACAAATACATTTCACAGTGAGTTTGGTGGTTCCCACAGATCCCAACAATTCAGGTGTTCCCATTAAAATAAATACCCCCCACCAAGACAATTCACTGGAGCCAAGGAAAGGTGTACAATGACCTCATGGAGAGTCCATTGAAAGTTGTAGAGTGACAATATAGTGACATGGCTGGGAAAGTCTATGATGGCATAGAGAAATATCAGTGAAAGAATATATAGTCTGACAAGTTTTGTAAAGGAGCAAGGTTGTGTATGACCACAGTAGACCATCAGGAAGTGGCCCCAGGGTAATGAAATTTTGGCTTTTGCTAATGAGAGGTGGCAATTATACCTGTACAAAACACAGATTTAAAGAGCTAGTGGAACCAAAACAGGCAGACAGGAAAATGATAAAAATGTTAAGTAATAGTCAGTGGTTGCATGTTATTTCTGAAGTATTTTTCTTTTTCCTTTTGCTCATTAGAAAGTTTTCTATGTGATGATATTTTGCTGGATATGGGAAACAGCTCTCAGCCTGGCAGCTGACATATCTATCTCAGTTCCCCCACCACATTATCAGCATTGTGCTGTCACTAACAGTGGCATCACAAGAGACTAACCTGGTAGCTAGTGAGTGACCGTTCCTAAGGAGCAGTGATGTCACAGTCAATGAGGTCACAATGCTGATAATGTAATTGGTGGAACAGAGCTAGATATGCCAGCTGTCCCACACATCACACCTAGTAACAAAAGGTAAACAATCTTCTAATTAAACAAGGGAAAACAAAAGTTCATCAGATATAAAAGGTAATGGAAGACTGCTTTTAAAAACTAATATTGGTTTTAGGTGGTATATATGCTCTTTTATTTACATTCTGAAGGAATTCTGAGTCTTTCATCACATAAAAGACATATATATTATTTACACAGTTAAACAACCATTCACTAGTGATGAAAACCAAGAAAAACTCTCATGATTTACTTGGATGTTAGTCATTAATAACATTTTTTTTCATTTTTTCATATATTTTTTCCATACTTCTTTTATTTGCACATGTGCTAGCTTTGGAAGCTAGTTTTTGAACACCTAGCACTTTTAAATTTTAACTTTATACATCAGGAAACAAATGAAAGGCCCTATTCTGGGCGATATCTACTAAAACTGAAAGTTCAGGTTTCAAAGCAGTGTTTTTTTTATTACCCAAGAACAAAAAAAGTGTTATAAAATGTGGTATTTTACGTCATTTTTACCATCTGAGCCATAATGGCTAATGAACTGAATGTTTTGAAAATTGGGATTAGAGATGTTGCGAAGTTCAAATTCACTAGCAAAGTTCCAGCAAAGTCATCCACTATGCCTCTAATGGAGCAATCTGTGAATTGTTACTATTAGGCAGAAAATTTGCCTGTTTGACTTTGCCACTAAGGGAGGAATTTTGCCCGCGAATGATGGAATTTCATCTGTAAACTGAGATTCCACCATTCGGGGTAAAATTCCACTGTTCACGGGTAAAATTTCATTATTTGTGGGTGAAATCACACACTTCACAGATGGAAATTTGCATGTCGAGGATCAATCTGCACTCTACAAATTGTGATAAAGTCTCAGATTAATTCATGGGGGAAATTTTGCCAACTTTGCCCATCTCTAATTGGGATGTACTTAGCAGAACACAGTGTCACATACAAGTTTATAACATCCCTGATCCTAAGATGACTAAGTTATTAACTCTCAAAAATAGGGATCTTGACACAAACACTAACTCAGCCCTCATATACTGATGCTACTACGTCAGTGTAATATATTGCAACAAAATTACTGTGAAGGAAAAACTACCTTCTCACTGGCTTGTCTCAATTTTTCTTGTTTCACTGTGTAGTTGCTCTCTATAAAAGTATGGGGCCAGGGTTTTGATATCATGAGGCTGCAATACTCAGCAGTGACAAGAAACTGACATATTTCTGGAGATTATAGTAACCAAGCAGAATGTTAACTGTTGCATAAACCTCCACTGTAATGAAATCTTGTTTTTTCTGCTAATGAGAGGTGCCAATTATACCTTTACAAATATTGGGGCATATGCACTACCAGGTGGGAAGAACGCACATACAGACAGGTGCACAGAGTCGCAGACTTGACCGGGCATCCAATCAGAGGCCCATCCTGGGTCCCACAGTGGATCACATTTGTGGCAGGGTGTGGGTCCAGGTGCATGAATAGCTACATTTGCAACTGGACCCGCATAACCAGGCCCTGTTGCCCGGTGTGTCCCATGGCCATGCCCATTGACCAAGCCCCCACCACCATGGGCAACCCCTCCTCAGTGCAGTATGCCTGAGCCCCCCAACAACACAGCCCCATCCCCATGATGGCCTCCCTGCACACAGCAGTTCCCCGTCCCCATGAACATGTTGGCATAACATAAGTCCCCTAACTCAATGCCCCTGCCCCATACTCGGTGATGCATTATCCACCCACCCCAACACACAGGTGCCCCTGGTGCATATGCATTGCTGCAGCACTTTCCCACAGCCGTGGCCCATCCTCATTCCCAACAAGCATACACCCCTGGGCCCCTGTACCTGTCCTCTGGTAGCATGGGACAGCCAGTGGCACAGCCCTCCACACACCGTGCTTGGCCCCTGGCTGTCCATGTGATGCTGGGGCATGCTGCCCATATATTGCTTGGCATGCTTCCATCTTAACTGGATGGATGGCAGCTGGGGAGGTGTGTGGAGGTCTGTGCCACTGGTTGCCCCATGCCACTGGAGGACAGATATGGGGGCTGGGGATGTGTTGTGTTGCTGGTGCCAGGGGGACCACCACTGACCACCATGGATTGCCTTGGGGGCCAATGCACACCTCGGAGTGCCTGGAGGGACCAGGGTAGGAGGTGGGGTGTCTACAATTCTGGGCCAGTGCCCCTATGCATGGTGTGTGTTTGTGGGGTTGAGCTTACGAGGGGACAGGGCATGGCTGTTTGCTCTGGCAGATGGTGGGGATGGCTGCAGGGGTCTTGTTGTTGGAAGATGTGGGCTTTCTGCCTGGACCAGCCGGCGGACTGTTGCATGTGTGGGGTGCATACAGGCGGTACAGCAGGGTCCTCCCTGTTATAACCTGTTCCCTCTTCAGCACTCCTTTTGCCCAGTACTATGCACTTTAGGTGCATGGAGTGTAGTCTTCAGCATGCCCCATGCCCCAGTGCATTGCTGTCCATGCGGCTGAGGATTGGGTGAGGAGGGCTGCACACCCTTGGGTTGTGCATCCTCGTGGGGGCAAAGTGCATGTAGAATGACTACGTGCTGCACATCCGTGGCGTGTAGCCACTTAGTCCATTCGTGCATAGCCCCCAATAATAATTAAAAAAACTGATTTAAAGAACTAGTGGAACCAAAACAGGCAGACAAGAAAATGATAACAATTTTAAGAAGTTGACAGTGGTTACATTATTTCTGAAGTAATCAGTGAATACGTGTTATTTATGAAGTATTTTTCTTCTTCCTTTTGCTCATTAGAAAGTTTTCTGTTTGATGACATTGTGCTGGATGTGGGAAACAGCTCTCAGCCTGGCAGCTTACATATCTACCTCTGTTCCCCCCACAACATCAGCAGCAGCAGCAGTGTGATGTCAATACA
The DNA here is from genome assembly GCA_016271365.2 of Neoceratodus forsteri. Lineage (NCBI taxonomy): Eukaryota > Metazoa > Chordata > Ceratodontiformes > Ceratodontidae > Neoceratodus > Neoceratodus forsteri. The sequence goes on along the minus strand of CM057454.1, from coordinate 644,889,365 downwards.
GTGGCATCAGAAGTGACTAACCTTTCAGCTATTGAGTGGCTGTTCCTAAAGAGCAGTGACATCACAATTGTGAGGTCACAATTCTGGTAATGTAATGGGTGGAACAGAGCTAGATATGTCAGCTGCCCCACACATGACACCTAGTAACATCAGATAAATAATCTTCTAATTAATCAAAGGGAAAACAAAAAAGCACCTCAGATATAAAAGGTAATGGATGACTGTTTTTAAAAAAATAGCATTAGTACATAAGTTCTTTTATTTACATTCTGAAGGAATTCTGAGTCTTTCCTCACATACAAAGACATATACATTATTTACACAGTTAAACAACCATTCACCTAGTGATGAAAACGGAATGGGGGGGGTGGAGCAGAAAGATGGCTGCCCTGCTGCTCCGCTCCTCCAGGGTTCTGAACACTGAGATTTGTTTCAGGTTCCTGAAAGATTTTCCTACATTTTAATTCTTTTTGTTATAATATATACAGATCCGCGGTTGTTTTAATCTTTTGATTAACTGAAACAGTGAATAGCAGTATGATGGTGTGGCACACTTTATATTTGTGGCTTTATAGCTTTTCCAGTGGCTCAACTGATTCTAATTTAATGGACACTCAGGCATTTTTAGGCAGCAGTATGCCACTCATAGAAATAAATTGTAGTAGCCTCAAAGCTCAAATGGTGACTTTATAATTTTTAAAAAGTCATGGAATGAATTGCATCCAGCTGTTATTTCCTATAATCCAACTACAAAAATCCCTCAGAGGAAAACACCTATAAAGGATATGGTACTGCACTGTGAGTGCTGATGTTCTGGATTTGCCTTTATTAAATGTATGCCGTCATTGCCCAGGGCAGGGGTTTCTAGTTCTGCTGTCTGTGAATGATTTAAAATTACGCTTAGAAGAGCAATTTCTTTTTACTTCCTTGGTTGGAAAATTACCTGGTTGATGACTGTCAGAGAGAAGTCTGTGGACTGTGAACTCATTTTGGGGAATGGGATATGCCGGATCCAAACAGGACATTGCAGAAGTGACTAGAGGAGCCCGGTTTGCCCTACGCCTAGAGGTGCAACTCTATCTAAAGGTACTCCACATTTATAAACACCACCAATGGTAAGTTGCAAGGAGCCATTTTGTTTTAATTATTTGGATGGGCTTATCTTGGTACAAACCCACTGGGACACTGGACGGTGAGTTCCTACTGCCTGTTGGAGTGCCGGCACTTTATTGGTTTGAAACTTGGAAAACCTTTTTCTGAGATATTTAGGTTATGGCTCCTAAAGTTTGGACTTCTGAGTGGTCAAGATTGTTCATCCCCATTGGAGGGAGTTGCCACTATATCTTCTATGTCAGGTTTGTGACTGGTATATGGTTGCTGGATTGAAATAAGTGTTTACCATGCCTAGTGGACCTCATGTTTGTAGTTTTGGGGGCCTAGGTGACAACCTTGGATGATAAAAATATTGTTAATATTTTGGGGATAAATGAACGCATTTGACTCCTTGGTTTGACTCTTTGATATATATGTGAGTCACTGAATTCGGACTCCCAGATATGGAGCCGTTTGTTACACTCATTATAAAATGCCTAAAGTAATAATATCTGTTTGCTTGGATGTAAAATGTCTCTTATTTATGACATACAGGGAATATGGGCTTAATTACTTAATTACTGTCAATGGCATGATCCTTTCCTGCATAATTAATCTAATTAAAACTCCTAGTCCAACAGATCAAATTATGGACGCATAAGTTAATGGAGCCTCGAAAGTCTAACTTAAAAATGAAAGGACTTCTGATTGTAATGAAATCATAATATTCCTCAGCAGAAATTTATTTTAGTATTCTGTGTCAAGTGCTGGAAGCATGAAGTAAAACCAGTGTGTTCATATGTTTGCTTAGGAACTTTTTTGCTTTTAGTTCAAGTTTGTGTACGCTGGTACAATTTTAAGCAAGATGCATGAGGGAGTTTTAATACTTGTCATATTAACATTTATTTTGTACAAATATTGTTGGGAGAAACTGGATGAAGTACGAATTTGTGACAATAGCTGGAATGTTAGATTGATTTGATGAATCTGATAATTAATGATTATTAATTAACAATCATTGCCTGGAATATAAATTAGATCAAACTGTCTGAATTTATTACATTAAGATAATGGGACAGGAAGAATAGGAGTTAATCTGGGGGAATTTATTCTATTTAATTTATGAATCCTAATATAGAGACATAAAAGAAACATGGAGTATTCTCTCGGGTAAGTGTTTGATAAATAGCCTCACTAGTGACTTGGAGTGTCATTCTTTCGGTAGGTTAGTTTGACATATGGACCCCAGAAATTCTGGGATGGGTCTGAGTGTGGCCTTTCTCCTGACTGGTAGAGAAACTCATTTTGAGTGCCATGATGCATGATTTGGGAGGCAGTATAGCGCAGTGGTTTAAGGCTCTGAGCTGCAAATCTGGAGACCTGGGTTAGAATCCCACAGCCCCCACTTGCATACTGTGTGACCCTGAATAAGTCACTTAACTTCCCTGTGCTTCCAGGTCACACCTGTAAACAAGCTTTTAGCTTAGTGTGCCACTCCTGGTTAAACAACTGAAAAAAAATGATGCAGGATTTAGGCATTAGACAACTAGTAATGGCCTTTCTTGAAGTCAAAGATGATCACTTTATGGCTGGCTTGCTATGTGGCCGAAACTGGTATACTCATGCAATGGTTGCTGATATTTTGTGGATCTGACCAGTGTACTGAGGGGCTAAGTCAGAGACAGTCCCAGAGTAGAAAGGGTTGTCTGTGTGTTCTACTGACTTCTGAGGGAGATACTGAAAAGTCTAAAGATGGATGCAATATGTGATTTTATTACTATAGACTATTGTCTGTCAACCTTCAAACAATGATTGTAGTCCCTAGTTGAATGGTGTATTCTCCTTCCCTAAGTACTTAATAATATTCGAGAGCAATTTATTCTTCCTAATGCTTCCATAATGCAATATGAGATCTAATAAATAGTAGTTTTATATTATGGCTTAGGATTATAGAGTTTAATTATGAGACAGGATAATATTCTATGGTCAATGCTCTCAAAATCTGACAGTCATTAATATGTAATGAATTTTTTTTAAACTCCTTTTTATTAGGTTTTGCATTAATGGATACATACAAACACATATCCCCTGAGTAACTCAGAGGCTACAACCCCAAACTGGTTATGGTTACTATATACCATGAAAACTATGTACACACGCAGGTGTACTTCATCCTCTATCTTAACATACTACTGAGTCTCCTCCGTTCTATAGAAAGCAAAAACATCATTAATCCCTACCTGCCCATCCCACCATGGGCTGTTAAGATATCCAGTTGCTAATTTCCTAGCATAAAACTGTTTACACCTGTGTCCCTGAAAGAGAGAGAGTCCCAACCCTTATAATATGAAAGCCCTACAATCAGTTTATGTCTGCAAAGTTTATGTAGTACTAAGAGTCAAACATTTGCCTTGAAGGAGTATATACCCAAAATTAAGCAAAAAGTAAGAGTACAGTATAATAAACTAAACATAGATTTGTCCAAATAAAGAAACTTCTATGCTCCAGCCTTTAGTATAAACTACTAGCAGCTGACAGACAGACCTTCAGTTGATCACTTTCATCTATATGTATAGAATAAACTGCATCCATGACCTTCCATCTTTTATCATATAGCCCTTTCTTACCCTCTCTTAGCATTTGGTTCTTTATTCTTGCCAATACCCTAATGAGGTCTCTCACCCATTAGTCATAGGTATAGATAAGGTCATTTTCCAATGGGTTAGAACAAAGGACTTAACCAGAGCCGACCTAAAGGATAAATGATATTTGCCCAATGCCTCTGTAACCTGAGTCATGTCAAGCAAAACACAAGCCCCTGGTGTTATAAATTCTGAATAATTCAACAAGGAGTCCATGTTTTGTTAATTTTAACCCACAAGGCTGTATTTTGGAACAGTCCCACATCACATGTAGAATGTCCCTAATTCCAAACCACATCTAAAACATAGGTCTGTCTGCCTAAGACATCTAGCACATAGTTTAACAGGAGTGTAGTATAACTTAGAAGAAATAAAAAATTGCATAGTCCTGTACTTGGGTATAGAAATATATTTGCAACTCTTCCATATACTATTCCAGTCCAGCCTCAGAGGAGCTGTACTCTTGCCCCAATATAAAGTCTGGACTGGCAATTCTGGGCCCACAAAATCCAATAGCACTCGATAGACTTGTGATAGGGGTCTAGATACATAATTTATCTCCTTTAACTTATCCCAGTTAAACGATAGTTCCTGGGCATCACCTGGCATGCCCATCTCCTTCCCCACTAGTTTAGTAAGCTGCAACCTTTTATAGAAATCCATTGTGCCACACTTTGATGGAAGAACCACCCTATCCTCTATTATAAAGTCTGCTAAATTTAGGTTAATCAATAGATGTGACCATTTTTTAGTAATTATTTTTCCCCCAAAACAAAAATTGGAGTTACCCAAGATAGGTTGCTCTCAAGCTCTCACTTGTGCTTTTCTCTGGTTTGGGGTTAAAAAGGTCCACCAAGCCAATACTGTTTTATGTATTGGGGTAGATTTTACTTTCTTGGGCAATCTCTCTGGATTTATGAACAACAACGCCTCCGGAGATAAATCTGCGTCCTCCAATATCTTCTTCTCCACTTGTAGCCAGGTAGGCTCATACTTCTCTCCCTCCTGTGTTGTACCCCAACTTCCCATTAAACCCAATTGTCCCACCACATAATACCCATGAAAGTCCAGTAATTTAAGACCTCCCATCTGTTGTGGAAGATGCATACTTTTATACTTTTTCCGGGGGGGCTTAAAGTTCCAAAGAAAATCTGATATTAATTTTTGAACTTTAATAAACCCTACTTTGGGAATAACATATGGAGCCAAATAAATGGAATATAAGAGTCTGGGTAGTAAATTCATCTTGATCACTCCCAACCTAGCTGTAAAGTTTAAAGGGAGCTTAGTCCACTGAATAACATCTGATCTGATTATATTCAGTAATTTTCCTAGGTTTGCTTCCACCCCATCTTCCATATTCACAGTAATCCAAATGCCTGGAAATTTAATCTGTTGCAGAGCCCAATGAATCATGAGGGCTCAACATCTGCTTTATAGATATATGCAATGTAAGGGGTAGTACCTGTATTTTAGTTAAATTCAGTTTGTAATTTGAAACCTTGGGAAAATGCGCAATAATTTCTAAGGCTCTTTTAAAACTCTCCACCGGTTCTTGTAAATGCAATAGTATATCATCTGCAAATACCGAAAATTTCAGTTCCTTCCCCCCACCACTGTTCCCTGTATCAGAGAATCCCTACTCATTGCTCGTAAAAGAGGCTCCAAATAAATATTAAATAAAATTGGTGACAATGGACACCCTTGTCTAGTCCCATTATGTGGAGGAATTTCTTGTGAGGCATACCCATTACATAAAACTCTCACTGTGGGGGACGCATATACATTTTTAAGGCCCTGGAGAAGGCCCTCAGGGAAACCCAGCCTCTTTATAACAGTAAATAAAAAGGGATGGGAGATCCTATCGAAGGTCTTCTCAGCATCCAAAGAAATCAATGTCATGGGTACTTTACAACTAGCTGCACAGCAGAGTATATGTTGAAGTTTCTTAAGCGTATCATGAGCCCCTCTACCTGGCATAAACACTACCTGGTCTTGACTGATCAATACAGGAGCCACCTTAATAATTCTATTAGCCAAAATCTTCGTGAGGATCTTTATATCCTGATTCATCAAGGCAATAGGCCTATAGCTACCTGGGATTTTTACTGGTTTGTCTAGTTTCGGGATAAGTGTTATATATGCCTGGTACAAAGGGGGATGAGAAACTCCCTCCTGCATAATTTTGGTGAATAAATCCTTCAACGGGGAAGAACAGTAGTAATATGCACTCTATAAAATTGAGCTGTAAGACCATCTGGTCCTAGGGTTTTACCATTTGGCAATGACTTAACTACCTCCAAAATTTCTGAATCCCTTATTGGAGCTGCTAAGATCTGTGCCTGCTCTTGATCCAGTCTAGGCAAAACTATACTATCTAGAAACCTCTCAATTTAATCTGGAGCACTAATAACCCCGCCTTGATAAATCTCTTTATGGTAAAGCGCAAAAGCATCAGCCATCCCCTGAGGATTAGTTATGACTTCCCCTTTAAAATTTATTAGTGTGATAGTATGCGATGTTTCCCATTCCTGAATTCTACATGCAAGAAGACGACCAGGACATCCTCCTGCAACAGATATTTAGCTTGAAGCCTCTCTAACCAATAGTCTACCTTACGATAGACTATATCTGCCATTTCTCTCTCAGGTCCTTAAGCTCAATGTCCAAACCCTCAAGGAACCTTACAGGGAGTGGCGAATTTATAACCCCATTATAAATTCCTCCGTGCCTTTCTCATGTTATTCCTTCTAGCTGTATATCTTTGGGCTATTCCCTCATATAATACTTTACATACTGGCCAGGCCAGCCTATTATCCTGAAATGTTGGCAGTTGGGTCTGAAAAATCTGAACCAGAGCCTGCTCCAACCTAGTGACAAGCTTATCATCTGATAAAATTGAATCATCTAGTCTCCATCTATACTGCCGAGATGGAATAGTTCCAATCTCCCAAATCAACTGGATTGGAGAGTGATCTGAAAGCACTCTACCATGTGTGGTCAGCTCTTTAACTCCTTAAGACCCCATTGTTCACCAAGAAGAAGTCTATCTGGGTCTGGGTTCTATGTGCCCCTGAATAAAAAGTCATATGGTAGTCCCCCTTACTATGTGTCCTATAGGGATCAACCAATGCTGAAACCTCTAATAACTTATTTAAAGCTATTTGAGCCACAGATAATGGCCTCTTGGATGGCGACTTCCTATCTATCCAATTATTTAAGCACAGATTCCAGTCTCCAGCTAAAATGAGAGGATGTGTTGGCAGCATAATCAGGTCCATCTCTAAAGATGCAAAAAATTCTGGATTGGACAGTGCAGTGCCATAGACAGAAGCAATTGTTAACTCCTTAGCCAGAATAACACCCGAGACATAGATTCCTCTACAATCTTCCCACCCCATAACCTGTGTTACCACAAACAGACAAGCCTTTCCTACCAAAATTGCCACACACCTGAAGCTTTAGTTTTACCAACTCCTAAAGTCTGACCCACCCAGAGTTTAAGAAGATTCAATTCTTCTGTCAACAAATGCATCTCTTGCAGTGCTACAATATTTGCCCCATTTGCTGAAGGTGTTTCAAAACAACTAGTCTTTTTTTTCTACCTCTGAGGCCTTTAACATTCCAAGAGATAATTTTAATTATCACCATTTTGCATGCCTTGCTTTCCCCTCTCATAATAACCTTGGACTCTCTCTCTCTTTCCTGCAACCCCTGAATCTCACCCCCCACCAACATCCCCGATCCTTCGATCGCCCTCCTGTAGAATACAGACCCATAGATGAGCTCGTCCCCGTGTGCTCCCAGGCCTCTCCTTCCAAACTAGAGTCTGTCTTGGCCTACTGTGGATAATGGGCTCTTTAAGATCTCGCAAGCCTCATTATCGAACCTTGTCTGACTCCTGCCTTGTATTGTCATGTGGATTTCAGAGGAATAATGGCCCTATCACTTATTTATTAACCAATAGACATTATTAAAAATAAACATTTTGACCCAGCACTAAAATAAATCAGGCATACCTAGGGACCAGAGGGAACCCCATTCAAACTCCAGCCTCATATCATCGAGCAGGGGATAATTCCCCCAAGAGAAGAGGGAAAACGTATATACAGGACCCTTTAAATGCCCAATAAGCTTTAAAGCAATAGTAATTCCCCACTTTATATACCAACTAATATAGTTTAAACATTAACCACAATCATAGATCGAAATTGGCTTGATTCTGTTGTCCTCAATTAGTCATAAAATGTAGATCTAGCCACTCCCTCAGCATTCACTGGGTCAAACTTTAAGGCCCCTGGCAAAAATCAGAACCCAGAGAATCAAACAATGCGAGTAGCTTAACAATGTCAACTAATTAACTTTCCCTACAGTCTTACAGTCCTGTTATTATTTAGTCCAATAAGAACAAATAATCACAGTTATGGCCATAGCACATCAGCTTTGAGCTCTCCAGTCTCCATGTGATCTTACTCAGCCTTCCCACCGGTAGCATCGCAAGTCCTGCCAAAAAAAAATTCCCTCCTTCATACATATTCAGGTCATTGACTTAAAGAGAGCTGAGAGTTCCACCTTCAAACCCTCAAGAGCATCCTTCGTGGTCAGATATTTCCTCTCTCCCGACTGCAGCTTCACCATCAACGTTGCCAGATGCAGAATTTTAAATTTTACCCACGCAAGATAGAGCTGTTTTTAATATTGCCATACTCCTTTTGTTTTTCCCAAATCGAGGGGGTTAAATCTTGAAACAGCCAGATTATTGCCCCATTCCACTGGAGATTTTTAAGAGTTTTAGCTTTGCTGAGCACATGAAGCTTTTCTTTGTAGTTTAGGAACACGCATACAGGAACATAAAGGGGATATTAGAAGACAGGAAGAGAAATCACAGGTAGCAAATCGTTTTGCTGAACAAGGACATACGGGAGCCTCACTCAGATTCTGGGGACTTGAACACATCCAAAAACCACTAAGGGGAAGGGACTGTCAAAAACAGTTGGACAGAGCAGAAATGAAATGGATTTTTTAGTTACAAACCCTGGAAAGAAACATAGGGATGAATAAGGACACAAACTGGAATGCCTGTTGGTAATGTTAAAATAAATAAGAGAGATGGAGTATGGCTCCATAGACAAAAAACTAAAAATAAAAAACAAATACAAAATAGTAAGGTTAGACACATTAAAAAATGAACACTTTACAAAATGGGTTATTTTTATAATATAATAAATGCTATAAACAAAATGGCAACGTGATAAAATGTGGCTAGTAAGCAGTAATCAAAATTGTCCTCCACTTTAATATACAAATGGTATATGGAAATCTAATAGAAGAAGATAGCAAAATTCCATTAACAAATTATGGACCAGATATTCAAAACTTTGCCCCGGGGCTAAATTAGCACTGCCCGGCATGCAAACTTAGCCCGGAGCACAAAACAAGCCATATTCAAAAGGAATAGCCCAGGGCAAACAGCTTCTGAATATGGCATGGGAATAAGGCCGGGCAAACTGGGCTGGGAGTGCAGGGCAAACTTAGCCCTGGAATAAGACAGCTCTGAATATGGCAACCAGGAAGTGCAAACCACAACAGCAACACAGTGCACAGCAATGTGAAGGTAGGTAGAGATGAACTATGTGGCCAATGTGTGTTCCAACAAATGCATGCACCCAGTACAGCTGCAGGCAGCAGCGTATGAGGAAGTACAGTGTGCAAAACTGTAAAATATTCCCTGAACTGTTAGCGCAGTGCTAGCACATTTGCGCAGCGCTAACACGTTTGTGCGGGTTTAGCGCAGGGCTAAACCGTTAGCCCAGTGCAAACACGTTTGTCCGGCGCTAAACTTTGCCATATTCAAAAGTGACATGCAAATGAGCCTACTTAGGTAATCTGTGGGCAAACATCCAGATTAGCATCTCATTATGCCCTGATTTGCATGCAGTTTGCACCGGGCTAACTGTTTAGCCCTGCGCTTAACCCGCGCAAACGTGTTAGCGCTACGCAAACAGCTTGGGGAATATTACACAGTTTATAATGTATGGTAGAACGCTGTTATGACCCAAAAATCATCTTTTTACAGCGTTGTTACACTATCAATGTGACGTCAAGCTCTTGTTATACTATCGACAATGCGTCATATCGATAGTGTAACAGATTTGAACCACCACGCAATGCTGTTGCCATGGCCCCCATAACAGCCGAACATGCCTATGTTTAAAAAGTTTATCAGGTAATTGGAGAGAGAGTCACGGAGCTCTGTCAGAATGCTACCATGCGGTCAGAAGCTTCACCAGAAGTAGAGGTGGTGGTGGTAGTAGTAGATTATTTTTCCCAACACTGGCATCATTTTTTTGTTTCTCCGCTGACCATACACTATAAAAGACAAGGTATGGTCAGCGGTGTGCAACAATGCTGTTTGTCTCCTCATGGTTCCTTGGCACCAGCAAACCTTCGAGCTCGCTCTTGGGTTTAAATAGTAGCAAGAGAACCACCAAGGCAAACATAGCATTGTTACACACCGCTGCCCATCGCTATCCTCTATTGAACACTACTTCCACATGCGCTGCTGCCTGCAACTGTACTGGGACAACACAGCATAGGCACAGATGGTGGTGGTGCTGCATGCAACTGTCGCACTGTAGGTCATGCTACAGTGCACAGCAGACACTACAGTAGCAAGGGGGCCAGTAGTGTGTGGACACAGCAATGCCTATGGTGTGTAGGGCAGTGACGATGACTGCACTATACACAGTGAGAGGCCCAACCTGCAGGTGTTTGCTGACAGTGGACATTACTGTTACGCTGTTGTGTGACCCACAGATGCTGCACCTGTGGCATGGGATGCTCACAGTGACATGTACATTTCTGGCTTTGTGTGCTGTGGCAGTTGTACAGCTGTGTGGTATGTGGCTGGGGGGCATATATTATCGAAAGGCACACTAGTGTTGGGGTATTCCCAATACTGGCCCATATGTGCACTGTATGATGTGTCCCAGCCTTGTGGCCACACCTGGTCTGTGCGACAACCTCACCACACCATACATGCTCCCCAACATCCTCCTTGCCCACAGTGCTGCATGTGTGTGCTGGCATCTGTTGGTGTCCACAGAAGTATGGTCCGCAGGTGTGTGCTGTATGGCCACACTGCCATGCTGTCCACTGGTGGCAGGGTCACCACTTACTGCCTGGCATAGCTGGGACTGGTGGCAGATGATGGTATCATTGTGATGCCATCAGTTAGCAGCATGCTTCCTCTGTTTGGCTTTATCTATGTGTCATATTTATTTGTTAGGGTCGCGTAAAACCCACGCTAAACCCGCGCAAAGCCATAGTGTCACGCAAAGCTGATTGCCCAGGGTTAAAACAAGCTTTTCCTGGGCGGTAATGTGCACTGCTGTAGGTGTCATGCTAAGTCGCACAAAACCACTTAGCACGGCGCTAGTCGCTGAATATAGCATTGCACCTGTATTCATGTTAGTTTGCCCCTTGCATGCATTATAATTTTGCCTGGCACTATTGCAGTTTGCCCACGCTATTTGGCCTTTTGAATATAGCAGACCCGCACTAATCCCGCGCTAAACCTGCGCAAACTGAATGCAGCTCCAGATCTATAGCTTGTTTATTTATTTATCAGAATTTAGGATTACAACCTTTGAGTCAGGGACTCATTTACAAAGGCTATGCGTCAGAAAAAACAAACACTTAATACATACAGTATAGACCTAGAATGGCAGCTAAAGGTTACAGTTTTTCAGTTATACAACATTGCAGAATCAAGATCAGCTATACATTGCATTGAACGTGTTACAGAGAGCTGTATTTTACAGTTTTCAAGAGAACAATAAGTTTGCTGATAGAGGGAGGGATTAACAGGTTTGATATTTACAGCGAAGTAGATAATTAGACAGGTATCTTGTGAGTGCAGCCAAAGGAGGTATTGTTAATAGATAATGTTTGGTAGCCCTATTGGTAGGAGCTCAGTGGCGGGGTGGTCCCGTAAGATGATAGATAGATGTCCCAACACTAGCTGATACATTGGCAGCACCATTAAGCGAGAATGTGCTCTTTGAGGGCTGACTTGAAAGGTCCTAATTTGGAGATGGAAAAGACGTCAGAGGGGGAGTTCATTGTACCAGGCTGGGGCCCTATGTGGGAATGACCTTTGGGCTAAGGAAGTTCTAACCCTCGGGATGGACCACACCTGTCAGTTGGCAGTGTGGGTGTTCACCAAGGTGTGGGAGGATAGGAGAGAGGCAGAAACCCATAAGGGGGTAAGCCCCAGGTGTATTTTCTTTGTGAGGAGACATGTTTGCTTGCTTTGTGCATGGCTGTTTTCCCTCTACTTATGAACTGTTTTACTCAGGTGCACCGTGTCTGTTGGAGCTGCCTTTCTGATCTGGTCTCCTTTGTACAAGTTGTATTAGCCAGTACTGGTTCAGGCATCTCTCCTTAAAATATATTCTTTTTCTATTCTGAGGTTAGCTGGGCTGGAATTGTAATTGGTTTCACATTTTCAATCTTCTAGAACATAAAACTGCTTAAATTATCATTATTAAATGTTCAGGGTCCAAAGCTCCAGAAATTAAGGATGTATACAACAAATGTCAGGTTATTTTAAGGATGGCCACAGTTATTAATGCACAGATACTGGTGTTTAAAAAGAAGTGCCTTCAACCCTATCTATAGTGACTGTACCATGCAACTATCATATGGATACAAAGTGTTTGTTGGCAGATAATGACCAAGCAGCTCATCAGGTCTGCTCATTGCTGGCCTGTCTCCTTGTCTGACCTAACACAAGACCAGATTTACTAAGCTAATGGTGTCTCTCTGCCCCCTTTCCTAGACTGTCTATACTCTCCCTTGCCATAAACTTTTCTATGTCCTGGTGTCTGTACCAATCATACTTAAACCCTGTCACTGGCTTGGCATCAACCACCTGCTTGGGTAAACTATTCCATTTATCCACCACCTGCTCCATGAAAAAGAACTTCCTTGCATCCCTTTTGAATCTCCATCCCTCCACCACTGTTGCCAACTTCCATCCATGACCCTTGGTTACAGTGCTTTTGTACCTCATGTATAGATCTTTGCAGTCTACCCTTTTTAATCCCGTCAAGAACTTTAAAGTCTCTATCAAGTCCCCCTCTTTTTCCTGGCCTCCAGAGATTAAATATGGAGACACTCCAGCCTCTACTCATTTGTCTTCAGTTGCTGCCTCGGATCATTTTTGTAGCCCTTCTCTGGACCCCACTGAGTAGTCCCTATGTGAATATAGTGCCTAGCATTAATTTCCATTTTGTTTTAAATTTGACATTTTTCAGTCCTCAAGTGTAGTTAGATAGTAACATAGTAATTGAAGGCTGGAGGTTTACACTACGTCCACCATGTCTGCCTCCCACCCCTATTTTACAAGCAGTGATGCAATAAATATGCTGTGGGACGAAGGCTAGAGTGTCACTGGTGGAGAACAGCCATAGATGCCAACCACCTTAGATTGGTGGACCATTATCAAAGCTATCAATCAGCAATCTCACGTAAGAAGCCAGAGTTTCTGTCCGGAGAGATAGATGCTGCTTAGAACCAACCGGCGCAGCTCTTTCAAACATTGGACAGGTTGTGCAACCCAGCTTGTCTACAGGTTCGAGGAGCATTTTCACAAGATAAGTGTGATAAGTTAGCTTGTTTCTTTGTGGATAAGGTGGCTGACAGCAAGGCTGAAATCTGCTCAGCACCCTCTATGGGGGTTAATGGTGGTGCGAGGTCACCTCTCCTCGGTCCTCCTGGATATCTTCGACCGACTGGAGATAGGGACATCATGCGGATTGTCCAGAAATTGTAGCTGACTTGCTATAGTTTGGATCTGGGCCCTACACGCTCATTATTAGGGTGTATGGAGACCATCGGCCCAATCCTTGCAGAGATTGTTTGGTGCTCTTTAGATTTGGGTGAGTTACCTAGCTCCCTGAAAGAGGCAGTGGTGACATCACTTCTGAAGAAAGCTTCTTTAGACCTAAGCATCTGTACAAACTACAGACCTATCTCTAACCTTCCCTTTGTTGGGAAAGTGATTGAAAAAGTAGTTGCACTGCAACTGGTGAACCATCTTACCATCCACAATGTCTTCGATCCTCTCCAATCAGGTTTCCGGAAGAGACATAGTACCGAGACTGCTCTGGTTTGGGTGCTTAATGATCTCCTGATGGCAAGAGACCAGAAGCGCCACTCCATCTTAGTGCTGCTGGATCTCTCTTCAGCATTCGACACTGTGGACCATGGGGTTCTGCTTAAGCATCTGAGGGTCATCCATGGACTGGCTGGTCCAGTTCTTAGATGGTTCCACTCTTTCCTAGCTGACAGGTTTCAGAAGGTGGTGTTGGGATTTTCCTCTGAGCCATTCTGTCTGCCATGCGGGGTGCCTCAGGGCTCAGTGCTGTCCCCATGTTGTTTGCAGTGTATCTGCTGCACCTCGGAGACATTGTAAGATGATATAGGCTCAGCTTCCACTGCCACGCAGATGACACAGCTCTCTGTCTTTTGCACCTGACCAGGATAGTGCGGTCTCGATGTTTAACAGCTGTCTGGTGGAAATCCATGGCTGGATGAAGTCCAGCTGGTTGAAATTTAATCCCGGGAAGACTGATGTGTTGGTGGTGGATCCAGGGCACCAGATAGAGAGGTCTGTGGTGGGGTTACTGTCTGGACTTTGGATCGATGGTGTACAGCTAAATACCTCTGAACAGGAGCATAATCTGGGGGTGGTATTTGACAATGGGTTGACACTGTGGGCACAGGTGTTGGCAGTCATCATATCCTCCTTTTATCATATTAGGAACATTGCCAGAATTAAGCACCTTGTTCCATCCGATGATTTGCCCACAATGAGCCACACCTTTGTGACCTCGTGCCTTGATTACTGCAACTCCCTATACCTAGGGCTTCTGGGGGTTGATGTCTGCTGCTTGCAGTTGGTGCAGAACACAGCGGCACGATTATTGACTGGGACTTCTTGTACCAGTCATATTACTCCTGTGCTGCATGATCTGCACTGGCTGCCTATACAGTGGCTGACCACCTTTAAGGTCGGTCTTATGACCTATAAAGCCCTACATGGACTGGGACCGGGTTATCTGCAAGAGCTCCTGGTTCCTTACAGCCCTGGCAGCCTCTCTGCTCTACTGACGAAGGGTTGTTAGAGGTTCCCAGGGTGCAGTTGAAGACATCTGGTGCAAGGGCTTTTATGTTTGTGGCATCATCCCTGTGGAACTCTCTACCTCGTCAGATTAGAGAGTGAAGGACTGTGGAGAGTTTCAAGACCAGTTTAAAAATGTATTCAAACAGGCTTTTAATACTTGAAGTATTGGGAATTCAGAAGATTTTAATTAAGCTGTTGTGCATGTTTTATGTGATTTTATTGAGTTGTTTTAAGATGTACCTAAAGCGCTTTGATGTTTGAATTGCACTATGCAAATAAAAATATTATTATTAATATTATTATTATTATAATAAACACGTACCAAATTTGGATTCCCAACCCACTCTGTTACTCAGGGTACCTGGTGATTCCTTTGGTAAGCAAAAATTTAGCCAGGCTTACATCAGAGGCCTGTACTGTCTTCGTACCCACTGTCACTGCTGGTAGGCTGTCCTATAGGTTCATCACTCAATAGGAGAAAATGTGCCTCCTAATATTACCCCTGAATTTTCCACCACTAAGCTTCAGGCCATGTGCCCATTCTTCTGAAGGACATCAGATCAAACATCTCTAGCTGTTGGAGCCTGTTTTTTTCCCCCAACTCCACTTGGCAACCATCTTTCAATGTACTCTAGCATAGTTCTGGTCCAATTTACAGTGGTATGTCTGTTATGACACCCCCCAGTTTCTTTTCCTCTTCAAATGCAGCAAGACAACCCCAACACAGTGTGCATGCCCGACTTCTCTTTTTTCCTACCCAAGTGTAGCATCTTGCATATGGCTACATACCTTCCAGCACCCACTTTGACCACCAACATTGTTCTGACTGGTTCCTCTCCTGCTGACCAGGGTGTTGAAAGTACAGACCCCACATCACCTACAGTAGCATATTGCATATTCGGCTAGTGAAATTATCCATCCAGCTGATCCTCACCCTCCTGTGCTAAAATGTAAATGTACCCCAACCTATTCCTGAATAGAGTTTGGTTGGTCTCTGTCTGCCAAGTCATGCTCAGGAACAAGTAAAGCATAATCTTTGGTTCCAAGCACATTAAGAGTTATAGTTTTGCCATACTGGTTCCAAGATGTACCTTGGCTAATGAGTCTCTGTCTACCATAAGTTGCATTCTGGTCAGGGTGGGTAGATTTTGACTTTCAGGCTTCCTTCCAGGAGGGTAAAGATGATGAAGATGGCACCCAGCAATGAACCATATCAATAGTCAATAATATGAAATATAAAGGAGGGTGCTGGGTTGGAAGGATGGATGTTTTTTCAATAACCTGGCTGGTGGTAGCAAGAGATCACCCAGGGAACAATATTGGGTGCTATGGGTTTGTAATGGAGTGCTGAGGGGTGGGAGTAACACATTTTTATCCATAAGGTAGCAAAACCCTGGTAGGTCACAGTTGTGAATAGCTGGGGCTACATTTTTCAGGTAGAATCACTTGATTCACTTAATTACCTGAAAAATGATCTTTATAATTTCACTACTGCTACTACACTACTTCTAAGGGGCTAGCAGGGTATTGTTTTGGGGCTGTTGGAATTTTTAAACCTATTTTGGTGGATATAAGTGGGCTCATTTGTTTGATGTTTTACTGTGTAGCAGGCTGCATTTGTGGAGGCCTATTTCTTCTGATTTAAAATCTATTTGGTGTGATTTTATTGGGGCTATTTCTTTCAATTGGAGACCTGTATCTTCTAATTTCAAACCTATTTTGATGTGTTGTTGGTGAGGCTGTTTGAATTGGAGACCTGTTTCTTTTGGTAGCAAACCTATTTTTGTACTTTGAGTGGAATTGTGATTGCTTTTGCTGGCTTCATTACCTGCGAAGTTTAGTGCATAGTGGGGGAAGGGTGCTAATGGTCTGACCAGGGGCCTCAGCTACCTGATTGTTTCTGGAAGGCATAGGCTGGTCCCACCCGCCCCAGGTCCTTGATTTCCTTTATACCAGGGGTTCTGACATCACTTCCCCAAAAGAGCAAAAGACATGCACCTGTCATAGCAGAAGCAGACATCCAGAAAAGGAACAGCAGAGAGTGAAGAGGTGATTGCTATCTCAGTGTAAGGGAAGTAACCGCAAAACAAGGAACTTTCATTGTTACTTCTTTGCATTGCTATTTGCATTGTGGAAAGGAGGAGTAGGAGTTTGAAGAAGGTTGTGCAATAATTACTTAAAGTCTCTTTTTGGGTGTGGACACGAAGGACAGGAATGTAAAAAGTAGTTGCTCAGTCTATCTAGACATATATGAAAAAGGGGGTAAGGGAAATTAAGAAAAGGAGAAGAATGTTTTTGCACTGATAGAGGGGGGAGAGAGGAGACTTGGGGGAGTGTTTGGTATCCTTCATCTGGAAGGGTGGGAGGTCACTAGTGGGCAGCGAGAGTAATGGGTGGTGTTAGACTGCAACAACTGCAGTGCACCAATCTTGCTAAAAATTGCCTAGAGGGTGGGGGGATGTTTGGTATTGCAACCACATAGAGAAACTTAGAAAGGAGATTGAGGGTCTTCAGGAGGAACTAAGACAGACAAGGCAGACTGGAGGCAGGTTTAGCCCAATACTGGAGGGAGGAGGAAGGAGATGAGGAGGGCAATTTGAACCAACAGTGGGAGGAAAGGGTCAGAAGAAGGAAGCGGAGACAAGGGACCCAGGCCAGGAAGAGCGATTGCCAGGAAACCAGGTTAGGAGACAAAAGACAAATGGAAGGAAGAGACAGGGACTTGTGGGGAGGAGGAGAAGTAGCAACAGTCATGGAGTGGAAAGGAGGGAACAGGTTACTATGAAGAGAGAGGAAGCGGCCATTTGTGAAGGGTCTTCAGAAAATAGTTTTGCACTGCTAGAGGGGAAAAAGGAGGATGGAGGTGATGCAAATGTAGGAGTAATGGATAAATGCCTGGACCAAACTGGAGTGGGGGGATGTTCTTCTGGGAGAATTGCAACAGGGGCAAAAGGGGGAAATATTGTGCAGGAGGAAGAAGAAGAGCCGGGAATGAGAGATGGAGATGAATGGAAGCAAGCAGGGAGTAAGAGGGGTGGAATCTTAGTGCTGGGGGACTCAATACTAAGAGGAGTCAGGTGGGGTAGCAAGGAGGAGAGGCATAGTCACATTTGGGTGGAGGCCATGCCAAGAATGACAGCGGAAAGGGTGGGAAAATCTATTCTGAAATATGCTAGAAGGGGTAGGGACAAGCCTCATTTAATTATACATCTTGGAATGAATGACCTGGCTGACAAGACAGTAGATATAGTCCAGAGGAGGTCTGAGGAACTAGGACAATTATGTGAAGGGGCAGGAAGATCAGTAACTTTTTCAGAGATACTTCCAGTGCCCAAGGCAAGCACAACAAGAAAGCTGAGAATAGAGGAATTTAATGGATGGCTAAGAACCTGGTGTCATGCTAAAGGCATGGGCTGTTGGGGGGTGGGAGGGACCTGGGAGGACAGTAGTCTGTATGCCAAGGACAGACTACACTTGAGTAAGAGGAAAGAAAGTGTTGAAACAGAGGATGGAGGAGTATGTAGAGGAAATTTGGAATTTAAACTGGGAGTGGGGTGGCAAGTGGCCAAGAGACATGCAGTGACCACAGGTTGGGAAACCATAGAGCTTACCCCCATAACAGTGACAAAGGACAAATGGCAAGTACTATTAGTGATGCTAGTAAAGGAGGGCAGGATGGGAGGGGGAAGGGTGGTGATTACCCTAATGCTAGGAGCCTTGGGAGGACTGCAGTTACTGGTGCTCATGGCAGAGGGAGAGGTGGACATTGCAGCCATCACAGAAGCCAAGCCACAATACAATGACTGGGACCTGTCACTACCAGAGTACAGGTCATTTCGTAGGGACAGGGTGATTGGGAAAGGAGGGAGGTGACACTATATGTGAAGGAAGGACTGAAGTATGTAAGGGAAGAAGGGGAGGAGGGTGGTACGGAGTCACTTTGGAATCAAATCAAGGTTTCCAAGAATAGGATTCTCAGAATGGGAGTGATGTACAGGCCGCCCTCTCAGATGGAGGAGTTAGACAGGGAACTAGCGGGACAGATCTGGAGGACCTGCAAGAAGGATAGTGTGGTGATTGTGGGGGACTTCAACATGCCAGGAGTGGACTAGAGTACCCCAACAACCAGGAATAGAAGGGAGCAGGTACTGCTGGATGCCTTCCAGGACAGCTTCCTGCTGCAAATGGTCAGTGAACCAACCAGGTTATGGAATACCCTTGACCTTGTGCTGGCAAATGGGGAGTTTGTGAGAGAACTTAGGGTGGAAGAATCGCTGTCAGGGAGTGACCACCACTCAGTATAGCTCACATTGGATATGAGCAAGGAAGGAGTGGAATCTGGCACATGAATGCTGAACTTCAGGAGGGCTGACTTGGGGAGGATGGGGGGAGTGGTAAAAGGGTACCTGGCCAGAATTCAACCTAGTATGGGCACTAACCAGAGGTGGGAGCTCATAAAGCTGGGGATAGTGGAGGCAACCAAAACCTGCTGCAAGGCCCAGAGTAAGAAGGCCAGGGTTAAGAAACCGAGCTGGTTGAGCAAGGAGGTCATGGAAAAGGTAAGGAGGAAAAGAGCTGCCTTTAGGAGGTATAAGAAAACAGGGAGGGGGGTAGGACACAGAGGAGTACCTGGCAGAATCGAAGGAGGTGACACGGGCAGTAAGGGGAGCCAAGGCATCTACAGAGCTAAGGCTGGTACAAGGCATTAAGAAGGAGAAAAAGGACTTCTTTAAGTACATCAGGAAGTAAAGGATCAGTAAGGACCACATAGTAATGATTAGGAAGGAGAGGGATTGGGTGGAAACAGGGTGCGATAAGACAGAAGCACTAAATGATTACTTCTCGGTATTTACTAAGGAGAAGGGGTGATACCCAAGGAGGGAGGAATGACAGAAACAGGGGGGAAGGGGTGACAAATGGGTAAATCATGGAGGGAAGAGTTTGGGAGGGTTTGAAGGCACTGAGGGTGAACAAGGCAGCAGACCCAGATGGCATCCACCCCAGGGTACTGAAGGAGCTGGCAGAGGTCCTTGTGGGACCTTTGGCAGACCTATTTAATGCCTCACTACACTCAGGATGTGTACCTCAGGATTGAAGGATGGCTCATGTGGTGTCCCTCCACAAGAGTGGCCCCAAGGATGAACCTGGGAACTACAGATCGGTGAGCCTCACATCCATCATGGGTAAGCTGATGGCCCTCCTAGAGACCAAGGACTACAGGACAGCAGACAGCATGGCTTCATACGTGGTAGATCCTGCCAAACCAACCTGGTGGAGTTCCATGACTGGGTAACTAGGCAACTGGACAGGGCCATGCCGTGGATGTCTTGTATCTGGACTTCAGTAAAGCATTCGACTCGGTGTCGCATGGGAGGCTGGGAAGTAACCTAGAAGGCACAGGGGCAGGTGCAAAGCTGGTGAGATGAAGGAGTGAGCCAAGCACAGGGTCTGGATTTGTCTTTTGGAATAAACGAGCATACTACTTCCCGCTTCCAGTGCTCATTTCATTTGCATTTATTTGAGATGGGTAGGGAACTGTCTTCAGGGAAGGCAACAGAGGATGGTGGTGGGTGGGGAGCTCTCACACCCAAGGGTAGTGACGAGCGGTGTTCCACAGGGCTCGGTGTTGGGACCAGTGTTGTTTGGGATAGTCATTGCAGACATATCATTGGACATCAAGAGCAAGATCAGTCTGTTTGCTGATGATACCAAGATGGGAGCGGTGGTGGATGACCTAGGGGGATGGCAGGGGTTGCAGGATGATCTGGCAAAGCTTGAAACCTGGTCAGACACCTGACAACTGGGGTTTAATGCCAAAAAGTGCAAGGTGCTGCATTTTGAGGTGAAGAACCCGAGGAGGAGTTACCAGCTGGGGAGAGTGCAGCTAGCCCAGGCAGAGGAGGAGATGGATCTGTTGGTGCTCATTACAGTGTCAATGAACAACCTGGCACAATGTAGGAAGTCAGCTGCAAAGGCTAACAAAATACTGGGTTGCATTACAAGGGGTATATCCTCGAGGAGGGAAGAGGTGATTCTGCCACTGTATAGGTCATTAGTTAGACCACACCTGGAGTACTGCATGCAGTATTGGTGCCCGTATCTGAATAAGGACATTAAGTAACTGGAGGGGGTGCAGCGCAGGGCAACAAAGATGATCAAGGGGGTGGGGGACTTACCATATGAGAGAAGGCTTAGGAAGTTGAACATGTACTCACTGGAGGAGAGGAGGAACAGGGGGGACATGATTGAGACCTTTAAGTACATGAAAGGAATAAACAAGACAGGTACAGAGGGGCTGGTCACAGCAAGGGAAGTGAGGGACACCAGGGGCCATGATATGAGACTGGAGGGAGGAAGGTTCAGGAGGGAGATGAGGAGACACTTTTTTACAGAGAGGGTGGTAGCTGGGTGGAATGCTTTACCTGCAGAAGTGGTATCCAGTAGAATAGTGGACTGCTTCAAAAGGGGATGGGACAGGACAAGGGGGAGGGTCAATGGAGGGGAAGGGTGGAAGGGAGGGGCAGCTGCAGAATAAGGGATGCTAGCTGCACATTTGAGCAGACTTGATAGACCTCTAGGCTTTTATCTGCTGGCAAATTTCATATGTCGTATGTTCATATTTTTCCCTTGCATTTGTTCTGTTTTTATGTCAATATTGTATGTTTTGCATTTGACATTTGCTTACAATTTCCACAGCTCTATAGATACATTTGACTTTTTTGCAATAGTGTTATCAAGCTAATTTAACAATCTTTTGTGGACAATCCACTTGTAGCCAGCAGACAATTCTAGATTCAATAAACAATTCAAGCAGTTCTCTGAATTTATATGTCTGTGCTAATAACTTCAGCAGAGCTGTGCAGAATGTGTAACTCCTCCCGCAGAATATAGGCAGAAACACAATTCCACTCACAAAATGCTTTTTGGATTTTATTTAAATAAACTACATGTGTAAGCCCTCCACCCACCCAAATGGGGCTTCTCTTTATAGGCTCACAGCCCCAAAGCTGTTCCTCTTTCTTCCGCCAGCTGACTCAGTCTACTGATTTTCACACTCTGACCCCCCAACATCCTGGATTGCTGAAAGGGGGACATGCAGAGCAATGCAGCATCTCCTTCCAGCAGACTAGGCAGGAATCATGCCTGACTCTTTTTGGTGCAGCTGGAGCCACACATCAGGTTCTACATTCCCAGTCACAAGACTGACATCAGGAACAGGACCAGAATAGGAGCCACCGGACCAGCGTGCACTTTACTAAGTGTCCCCGGCCCCTCGAGTAGCAGTGGGGTCAAACTAGGGATGGGCAAACTGACTTTGGTGCAGTTCTGAACCCCCCCCCTGGACTGGGCAGACTTGGCTCTGACTGGGAAAACCAAGCCTTTCGTGGCTCGACCCCAAATTTTTTTTTTTTTTAGTCTTTTGGTATCTGGGTAAGGCCCACTAATCACAAGTGTCTGTTTTCAGGGGTGACCTGGGAGCACTGGGAGGTTAAGTGACTTGCTCAGAGTCACAGTATGCAAGTGGAGGTTGTGAGAATCAAACACGGGTCTGGTCTGCTGGATGTACCAAGCTCGTTCACACCTCATTCCTCTAACCTCTATGCTATACTGCCAGCAATTGTCAAGTTGACCTGGTTTGGAAGTGTGGTCTGGTTGAGAATAACACTTTAACCACCAGTACTGCATGGAAAAGGCAGGGCAGGGTGCAGAAAGGTGCAGAAAATTAAAAAAAAACACTTTTTCCCCCTCAATCTCTGATGAAGACACTCAAGTTCTTGGACCATCACATGACCAACAAAGACAGATACTCCTGATTCTGGGGTACTGAAGGGAGCCAACCAATGAATGTCTCTGTTCTGTGACTGACTCATGTTCTAGCTCTGTATCAGCCACCATAGGACATCCCTAGAAAACAGAGTATCAAGCGTATTTGGGGCATTGCATTCAATGTAGATAGGTGGGTGTGTGCGTGTGTGTGTGCAGAGAGATTTACAAAACTATTGGTTAAAATGTTTTTCATTTTGTGAGATGGAGAGGGGAAGGGGAAGTGGGCGGGGAAGGGGAGAGGGAGAGTATAGATTGAGAGACCAATAAATTCAACAGTGACCATCACACAGTGTGGTTCAATATGAGTTTACAACTGGGTCAAGCCACATGAAAGTCAGGGTCCAGGACTTCAGGAGGGCAGACTTCACTAGGATGGGGTATGTCTCAGGAAAGCCCTAGCAGAAGGGGAACATGGGGGGTCGAGGAACAATAGGCCATCTGAAAAGAGCCATAGTGGAGGTGATAAACCTCTGTATTTAGCTTATAAACAAAAGCAAGAGAAAAAGAAAACCATTATGGTTCTCAAGGGAAGTGGCCGGGAAAGAAAGGGCAAAGATATTGGCCTTCATGAAATACAAGGAAACATACAAGGAGGAAGACAGGGCAGTGTATCTAAAAAGCAAAGGGAGGCTAGAAAAGTGGTCAGGAGTGCAAAGGCGAAGACTGAGGAAAAATAGCAAAAGAAATTAAAAAGGGACAAAGACTTTCTATAGGTATATTAGTGAAAGGAGAAAGAGTGGGGGATTGTGAAGGCTAAAAGGAGAGGAGAGGAAGAGAGGTGTGGAAGGAGATGAGGAGAAAGTATAAATCCTGAACAAATATTTCTGTTCAGTATTCAAAGAGGAAGGGAAGGAGAGGGACCACAGCTAAGAAGCAGGATTGGAGGGAGGACACCAGTCCATTTATGGAGGAGAGTCCTAAAGGAACTTACAAAATTGAAGGTGGAAAAGGCAATGGGACCAGGGGATACACCCTAGAATATTAAAGGAGTTAAGGGAGATACTGGCAACACCACTTGCAGCCCTGTTCAACAGGTCACTGGATATGGCAGTAGTTCCAGAGGACTGGAGAAGGACTGATGTAGTTCCTCTCCACAAAAATGGAGCAGGATGGAGGCTGGAAACTATAGACCTGCCAGCCTGACCTTGGTGGTGGGAAACGTATAGAATCTCTGCTAAAAGAAAGGATTGTGGAGCACCTTGAATCCAGTGGATCACAAGATCTGAGGCAACATGGATTCACATCAGAGAAAGTCATGTCAGACAAATCTGACAGATTTCTTTGACTGGGTGACCAGGAAGTCGAGCAGTGGGAGAGGTGGATGTAGCCTACCTTGACTTCAGCAAGGTGTTCAACACTGTTCCATATAGGAAACTTGTAAAATAAGTCGGGCAGCTTAGGATTGGGTCAAGGTGGTGAACTGGGTTGGGAACTGGATGAGGATAGAACACAGAGTGGGTGGTAAATGGAGCTAAATCTGAGTAAGGTAAGGTGATCAGCGTGTGCCACAGGGATCAGTTCTTGGGCCAGCACTGTTTAATATCTTCACCAGTGACACTGTGGAGGGCCAGAGGAAAAGGTATGCCTCTTTGCAGATGACACTAAGATCTGCAATAGGGTAGACACTCTGGGATGGGTGGGAAAATGAGGAAGGACCTAGCTAAACTAGAAGAATGATCCAGGATGTGGCAGCTAAGATTCAATGTGAAGAAGTACAAAATCATGTACTTGGGGTGCAGGAACCCAGGGAGGATTACATGATAGATGTGGAGTTATATAGCCACCAAACAGGAAAGAGGTCTGGGGTGATCATATCTAATGACCTAAAGGTGGCCAAACAATGTGCCAATATGGTAGAGAGAGCCAATGAGATGTTGGGGTGCATAGGAAGAGGTATCACCAGCAGAAGAAAAGAGGTGGTGATGCCACTGTACAAATCGTGGGTGTGACCTCATTTGGAGTACTGTGTCCAGTTCTGGAGGCTGCATCTCTGAATGGACATAGACAGGGTCACGGCAGTTCAAAAAGCACAACCACATGGTGCAGAGCCTGCACAAAGGTCATCTGAGAAGAGACTGGAGGAGCTCAATATGTATACCATAGTGGGCAGGAGGAGACATGCTAGAGACCTTCAAGTACCTAAAGGAAATAAAAGGTACAGGAGGGCAGCATGTTTCAGAAAAGAAGATGTTCTAGAACAAGAGAGCATGACATGAGATGGGGTGTAGACTAAGGGGCATGGGTTCATTATGTCGTATGACATACCAGCATAGCAATGTACCACGCTGTAATTATAGCGGATACATTGCTGCCACTCAGACATACTGTCAAAACACATTTCAACTAAAGAAGCTAGTGGCTTTTTGTTTTTCTGCAGAGGGCTCTGCCCCTGTACCATCCATTACAGGGGCTATGCCCTGAAACCCCTCCATTAATATAATCAACTTGGGGGGAGGTCAACTTGGGGACGGGGAGAAACACCGCAGGGGAAGGAAAAAAAGAAACTGTACAATGTGGTTTCACAAAAGTCTGGGACCGGGATTTGAGCCCCAGTCCACAGATGCATAGCACCCCTGCACTGCCACAGCTCAACCCACTGAGCCACGGTGGCAGCTTGGTGGACCACCTCCCCAACAGAGGTCTTGACCTATGCATTACTCCTCCTCCCCACCCATGCGTGACAGGGTACAAAATCACGTGCAACATATGTGCTTTGTGGGGCTTTGTACCCTGTCATGCTAGTACCTACACTTTATGTTCCATGCAGTATTCCATGCATGATTCTGTATGTGACATATTGACCCAGTAAGACTAAGGAGCAATGTATGGAAGTACTTCTCCACAGAAAGGAATGTGAACGCATGGAACAGCCTCCCAGCAGAGGTGGTGGGAATAAAGTTGGTGAGGGAATGCAAAAGTGCATGGGATAGACATAGGGGACCCTAGTAATTCAAAAGAGGAGATAAAACCAGAGATAAAGTAGTATCTCTGGCATTTTTAGTAGGTAGAGAAAATGGGCAGACTGGATGGGCCCATGGGTCCTCATCTGCTCACCAGAAAATCATTTCAAAGATGATACTTCCCAGCTTTTATTATGGTGACATAGTTCATGGTGCTGCACCCAATTCCACTTTGGCAAGACGGGATCCCCTTGACCCTTCTGCTGGTTTGCCTTGTCCTGTCCTTCCTGTACTCATCACTGTTCTCTGTACTCTAATCTCTCCCTCCCTCCTTGGTAGATCTCCGCTTAACCCACTGTGCCTGCTTCATCTCTAAATTCTGACTGTCCTCTCTCCCCCCTATCTCCGTTCTCTTCTCTCCTATATGCCTCCTTCCTCTTACTGTCTCATAACTCAAGCTTTCACTCCCTAATGCTCACTTCTTGTAAATCCCTTGGGGGACAGAATGCCTTCTCTCACCACTTTCCTAAAATCTGGAACTCTCTTCCCCTTACAATTCAATCTGCCTCCTCCAAATGCTCTCTTTCTTTGTTACTCCATGCCCATATATCTTCCACCGGCAATTGCCCTTAGTCTAAGGCCTTGCCTCCCTTTCTCTTTCCACATCTGCTGCCAGTCCCCAAGCTACTATAATACTACTACTACTAAATGTTTCCAACCTCTTCACTCTTCCTCTTCCTTTTTCCCTCCTTTTCCTCCCCTTCCACTACCTTGTTTACTTCAACCCTTTTCCTCCCTATCTTCCCCTTCCTCCTTCATCACTATCTCCAATCTATTGACACTTTCTTTCATCCTCTCCCTCCTCCCCGCCCCTACCCCTCCTCCTCCTCCTCCTTTTTTTATTCTCCTTTCCTATCTGTCTTTCTTATTTAGCAATTTGCTATTTACATTACTTTATATACTGGTGATAGGGTGTGGGTGTAGATGGATCCACGACGGAGTCCGACAAAATGTTGTCGAACACCCCGTCAGAGACACCGGCAGGTCGACCACATTCTGCAGTCAGCTGTGGTCGGACTTTGTTCTTTTGTTTTGTTGGAGGCCTTCACCCCTAAATCCCTATATGGGGGCAGTGCCCTAAACCCCTAATTAGGATTTCACAACCCATTTGAGCTGATTTGGGGGTGCTGGACCACCGACAGACAGTGCTGGGTTCCAGCGGGTCTCCCACCACGGCTTGGCACAGCAGTCACTGTGGGGACCTTGCTGGCAAAATGTCGCTGTCAGGGGTGGGTAACCTGGTGTAGATAACTCAAATAAAGCAGAGACCAGAGACAGGAATTCAGTTTGTGGTATACAATAATGTCTTGTGTGCCATTTATTTATATAATAAAGATAACCAAATTTAAACTCAGACTATAAAAAGAAATAAAAACTTTCAAAAGCAAAGATACAAAACAAAGCCTAGCTCACCAGGAGCTCTTAACAGAACAACTTTAACACATAGAGTGGAAGTAGCTTGCATCACCTTTCCACCATCATCTATGTTCCCAATAGTGGAAAGATAGGACTGCTCTCTCCCACCTTTCCATCTCAAATGAGCTTAGAAACTTCTTAAATATCCTTTAGATCAGGTATAAATGACCATGTGATCGGTTTGATGCACCTCTAATTCTAAGAACATAAAATTTCTATGCTAATACAAAGTGTTGGGGGGAATCAAACCTAATACAATCCATTAGTAATATTTATTTCAAAACATAAGGCTTATTATCACTCATAAACCCGTACTTGTAAGACTGAAAAAGACCTTGCATAAATAATAGTTCATTAGAGTCATGAGGCTCTGCCCACAGGGAGGTGTCAGTCCATCTTTATATCCTATAAATAAGCCTTATGTTGGGCCGCCTGCCTCCTAATAGAAACCTTGACTGCACACCCTAGCAACTGAACCTCGGTATGAACCATTTATCAAAAGATAAAAAAAATTTTTTTTACATATTCAGGCTGTTATATTAGACTAAGGGTATGCATAAGATAGCTAATTCAGTGTGCCAGTTGTCTAGCCATTCTATCAAACCGCTGTTAGGAAGAACCTTTTATTTGCATCCGATTGCATTAGTGTTTCTAATAATAACTACATTTGTCCCTTCCTATCTCGACGCAAAACTCTCCTAAACACCTGCCACTGTAGGCGGATTCCTTGTCCTGACAGCACCTATTCCCCTGTGATTCTCCCTCCGAAGAAAAGTTAAGCTGAGAGGGAAGCAGACGATTCTAATTACCGAACACCCGAGCTAATCCCTCCCGCTCCCTGCAGGTACTAAACTTGACTGTCATCTGGAGCTGAAAGATCGCTACGGCTCCTGTTATCCTCGTACAAAAAGAAAAAAGAAATACACTACTTTGAATGCTTGTCTTCACAAGGATTTCAGAGCGCTTTTAAGATACAGCAGTTTAGTGCTTACAAGCATTACAGGAGAAGCGCAATTACCTTACTTCTCGATCTGTACCCACGGACTATCTTAAAAAACAGGCAAACAAAGCACTTGCCTACAATGTAATTAATAACTGGATAAAGAAAAAATCATTTAACAATCCTGGCATAAAGGTGTCTATTTAATACAATTCTCTTTGATTCTGTAAACAGCAACCCCCAGGATGTGAAGCATTAAGAGAAATAAAGGCGGAAAGCAGAGCAAGGAGCTATAATAGGAGGCTACACTATTATAGTAGGAAAAGGAGAATAAAATAGAGAAAGCAGACTGCTGCAGCAGATTTTGAGAAAACAAGGGAATAGATAAAGAGAGGATGCCTCGAGACTTCTTTTGTCCACAGACATGGGGCCTTACTACCACAATACTGTATATAGCTGTGCCTTTGCTTATCAGATTACTCAGCTTTTCTTATACTAGGTATTTATTCCCTCCTGTTCCTCCAGGACTCATCTGGAAATGAGGTTTATGGTTCAGTATGTACTTCCTGGTAAATCTCTTTCAATAAATAAATGCATTCTATGTTTTATACCCTGAATGGTCGTACTGCTGTAGACTCTGTGTTGCCCATCTCTGTGCCTGAACTATTACTAGGTCATAGTGTCATACAGATTGTGAAGGGGGGTCAAGTCTCAAACTCTGTTTTGCTCATTTCTGTGCCTGAACTACTACTAGGTCATAGTGCCATACAGATTGAGAAGGGGGGGGTCACATCTCAGACTCTGTGTTCCCCATCTCTGTGCCTGAACTACTACTAGGTCATATTGCCATAGCATAGACTCTGTGTTGCCCATCTCAGTACCTGAACTACTACTAGGTCATATAGTGCCTCACGTATTTTGTGTGGTGGGTGTCACATCTCAGACTCTGTGTTGCAAATCTCTGGACCTCAACTACTACTACTAGATCATATAGTGCCTCACGTATTTTGAAAGAGGGGTGTCATGTCTTGTACTCTTTCTTGTCCATCTCTGTGCCTGAACAACTACTATGTCATAAAGAGCCTCGCACTTTTTGAGAGGGGTAGCATGTTTCAGACTCTGTGTTGCTAATCTCTGCATATGAACTAATGCTGCTATATAGGCAATTAAGTCAGAACCAAAAAATGGATTCAGAATCAGAGTCCGTTATGGCAATGGAACATGTGACCAACGCCAGCAGTATGGCTGAAATTGGTACATGCAACAATAAAAATATTCCCAGGAAAACAAATTCAGAAAAAAGTAGGAATTTAGTGCTGAAGATATTATTAATACAATTAATGGAAATGAAGCAACACAACTAGAAAAATAAAAGAATGTTTGTGAATCCCCTGATCAAAGTAATGCAGCACTGTCAGCATTGCCAGAAAAATCAGACAAAAGTAAAACACTAAAACAGATGCCTAAAACACTTAGACCAAGAAAGTCATTGATTAAAGAAAAGGTTCTATCTAGTACCACTAGACGTGGCACTCCACGATATGCCACTCATGCATATTGAAAGCAGTGCCTCTGATGAAGAACAGGTTGTAAATGAACACGAACAAGATAATGATCATGATGTAGCACAGTTACGCTCTTCCAAAGGTGATGAATCAGAACGTGATATTGATGAGGTAGAGGATGCCACCTGGGTTCCCCCACCCAAAAAGGAAAAACACATTCAACAAGCACCACCAGTAGCCACAGCCAGTAGTGGAAAACAATCAATAATCATGGTAGCTCTTCTAGGGACAGCCACAGTGTGCATGAATCAGGGTCAGAAACACCAGCCACCAAAATTACTGCAGTTCCTGGCATGATGACAAAACGTTCCACCTCAGTTGTGTGGAGCTATTTTCATATAAGTCCCAAAATGAATGTGTTGCTGTCTGCACCTTTTGTCATTGGGAAATTAGCAGAGAAAGTGAGGGCCAGTTCAGGACAACATCACTAAAAGGCATTTGCAAGGATCACATCCAGCCATTCGGCTGGGCAGCAGTCCTGAGCAAGTGACAAATATCTGTGATAAAATAATCCTACTGACACTAGTAATGGTGAAGAGACTGGAGGCAGGGCAAAAAAAACATGTTTGACTTCACTGATAAAAGCATTTGGACAAGCTACAGCTTTGCCACTGCAATCTCATGGTTTTGCCCCCCTAAACCAGACCATTACTGTGACGCTTGTACAAAAACTGCCTACAATAGATCACATCTAGTCACATTAAAAATTAATCAGTTAATAGTTGAATTTATTGTTAAGGACCTGCAACCATTTTTTTGTGATGAAGAATAACAGTTTTAGAGCCCTATTTTTTTTACAGTTAATTTCTTTATGCTCCTTGTCCTGGGCGGCATTTCATCTTGCCTGATCCCCCAACCCCATCCCCCACTAGCAGTTTACCTTCCTGCTTCCTCCATGGCTTATCCCCCATGGCAGGGTGGCAAGGATCCCTCAACTTGCCGAACATGGATCCAGTGCTGGAGGTTCCTGCTATTCGTAGGGATGGTACCTGCGGGGATCGGCTTCATTTGGCTGCACCCAGAACACTTTTTCTCCTCCATTATTTCTCCCCCTTAGGAGATGAGGCATGCAATGATGCCCCATGGAGTAAGCGCGCATGTGTCCACATGCACTCCTCTGAGCGTCTGCCTCATCTCGTCTCATCTCCTTTCTGGAATGTCGGTGTGCTGCCCCCCAGCCACTGCTAGGGGCCAGTCTTGCACTGACTGCTGGTGACCCCCCTCCCTGAAAAAAAAGAGCAGTCCATCAGACACTCGATCCTTCTCCTCCCCTGCCAACCCCTGGTGGCCCGTGCTCATTTCCGAACATGGGTTGCCGGTGTAGAGCGAGGTAAGGCGTCCAGCGCCTCAGCCCTCAGCCCCACCAGGCCAGTCATTTTAGAGACCTTTTAAAATATTTTGTTCCACATTGCAACATACCAAGCCATAACTATTTTGCAACTGTGGCTGTTCCCGAAATGTACGAATGTATGCAAAGTAAAATAAAATTGGATCTTCAAGAGAGTGAATGTGGTTCTGTGCACCTGACCACAGACATGTGGATGAGTTCTCAAACCACTGATTATATGTGCATCACATCACATTGGGTGTCACAATAATTTTCAAACACCACCACAAGCAGCAGTGTACAGGAAGGAAGACAAAGAAAAGCAGCTCTTTGTGTTAGTATGTTTGATAAGCATCACACCTCTAACAATATTTTGGAAGAGTTGTGTGACAAAATTTCTGAGTGGTTTGAGTTCCTGGGACTCACTACTGAATCTGTGGTTCAGAAAAATGTGCTAATATTGTTAGTGCATTGAAATGTGGTAGTTTTATTCACATTCCATGCTTTGCACACTCATTAAATATGTTAGTACAAGCTTTTCTTTCCAGTGCGATCACTAATCAGTCAGTCAAGTTTATTGCCGTTCAGTTACAAACCATTACAACATTACAACAAATAAAATGCATTACAATCAGAAGACATGTTTTAAATCTGAAAGCACTGCAGCGGTCCTAGATAATTCACAAGTTATTGTTTTAATAACAGCACTACAGCATCAGCTAAATATACACAGCCAATTGTCTGTACTCTGCACTTATGTACTAATTGACACTACTATGATCATATTGTATGCCCATATCAACCTTACTGTTTGTTCACCTATGTTGCAATTGACATTTGTAATTTGTACTATCTCCCAATGAATGGGATGGCTAGTCTAGTCCGTGAATGTATGTAACTGTCCAATGATAGTTGTACATAATTATCTGTATCTGTACTGTTTTCTTATGCTTGGATCATTTGATTCCCCAGGTCACCCAAGAAAAAGGGACTCGACTGTCTCAGAGGGCCCACCCAGTCATCAAAATTTAAATAAATGAATGTCATTAGTCAAAAAGTAAGTAATACTATTACTAAAAACAAATACATGATCCATATATGTGCTCAGTTTAACTTCTGATGAAAATGTCAATTTCTATCTTAATGCAGAATAAAACTGGCATTACTGTATGGAGAATAAAATCATGAAAATGTAAAATGCTCCATAATTTCATTTACACATAATTAGTTATGCTTTAGACCTGTACCACCCTAAACACAAGACGTTACTAATAAGCTCATATGGTCCTCATCATTATATATTCTCTTAAGGCTCCACAACACTCCATGGGAAGACCAGAACTTCTGACACACCTGTAACAGTCATTCGCATCTTACCTAAAAGGAGTCATTAACAAAATCAAATTTGGGCCAGGGTACTAGTAACCTGCACAAGAGCATGGGACTAATTCATAGGAGACATTCTATTCGCATTAATATTCATGGCTTTATCTGCCTAATTCAAGTTATCTCCTAACTTTGCCTCCTAGTTTGTTGGTAAGTAATTCCCCAAACCACCTGTTTCCAGACTGCCTGACTCCCTTAAACAAGTTGCCAAGATATAAGGCTAACTCAAGCACTGATTAGTCCCCAGCCAAGGTCTAAATAAGCCCATTGAGAAATAACTTAATGGTAGGGCGGCAAGTTCAGTTAAACCTGGTCCTTAAAATAGGCGAACTCCCCATGTTCGCAGGTGTCTGCCAAGCGCAAACATTTTTTATAAAAATGTAAACTTTGGTTTGCTAGGTTTGCCCCCAACCTGTAAAAAAAAAACAATCCCTACCAGTTGCGCACATGCTTCTAGGGCTCCCTCATCATGTGGTATAGCACTACAGGCGAAAGAGAGTCACTAGACTAGCAGAGAGATGTCACCCCCATTGTCATTCCTTATGATTGGAGGAAGGGGGGGTCCTAGGCAGCAACACCAGCTACGATTTGTACCGCAGGTCATGCAGCGTGGGATGCTGACTGCTGAGCCTACCCCTCCAGCCAGTCTTAGCACAGTATGCGAGAGAGACGCGCAAGTGACTGACTGCATGGTGGATGGTGGTCTTAAACGTTCTGCTCTGTTCTGTGTTCACATAAATAAAACATTCTCAAAGTCAACATCGATCATCTGAACTTGTGGCAACTCCTGCCAAAACAAAACAAAACCCAGCATTTGTGATGGCAACCTTGTTTCACCAGATAGAAACTGAAAAGGGAAGGGAAAGAAGGAGAAAAAGTACAGAGGAGCTGGGTTAGAAGAGTGATGCAGTTGCGGGTTGATCTGAGCTAGTGTAGGGGCACTAACTGTGCAAAACAAAGTTACACTGCTTCACATATGTAAATCATTCTCATTTAAAGTCAATTGTCAATCATTTGAACTTGTTGTGGCAACTCCTGGCCCCAAAAAAGGGGGTTTGGTGTTTCACTAGGGCAGAAAGTTAATAAAATGAGGGAAGGAGATAGAAAATGTACAGAAAGGCAGGGTTGGGAAGGGCACATTTCCACTTCCTTCTGTTGGTCTGGGTGGTGTAGGGCACTAACTGTGCAAATTAAATAAAGTCTAGGCATAAAGAAACTTCGGAGTGTACTCACTGCATGGAGTGAAAGAGAAGGGTAGGCTCAGCAGACAGGGCATTAACTGCAAGTCAAACAAAGCTTAGGTATAAAAAAAAGCAAGAGCAGTGCTGCAGTCACATAGCCACACTGGATCGGCAGGTTTGAAATTTCCAAATGCTTTATTTTCACAGTATATTCACCATCAACTAGTAACAGCTACTGCTACTCAAAGAGTGGCAGTCTGAGTGGCAGTAGTCTGTTACTAGTTGGTGGTCAATGGACTGACTGTGAAAATGAAACATTTGGAAATTTCAGACTTGTTTGTTTCCAGTGTGGCTATGTAACCTTAGCACTGCCCTTTGCTTTCTGTTTCTTAGTGTTTGGGGTAGGCAACCCCCAAGGAGCTCCACCAGTCCTGCTTACTATGTGGGTCGCAGACCACACCATAATAATAAAAAAATACTTTTCTTTTGGAGTGCACTCACTGCAGGGCACAAAGAGAAAGGCAAGCTCAGCAGAAAGACATGCCTGGGAGACAGTTCTGAGTGCTGGTGCTGTGTTCACTGCTGACTAAATCTGATCTCTTAAAGGCTAACAGCAGCAGTTGTACAGCACTGAACAGCACTGCAAAGTAGGACAGCTGGGTTTGAATCCCATCAACTCCCTCTTGCATTCTTTGTGAACCTAAGCAAGTCACTTAACTTCCTTGTGCTCCCAGGTTGCACCTGGAAAGCTCCAACTTTGTGTGCCATTCTGGTTAAACAATTTCTTCATTCCTTATATTTTACTCCTGCTAGTTCTTTACTTACCTAAGGTAAATTTCCTGTGTTTTCAAACTTGACTAAAGTCATGCAACCAGCAGCACTGTACTGACCTATTTGGGAATAAATCTCCTGTGTCCCAGCTACACATTGCTCCTACTAGTGCTTTACTGACCTATTTGGGATAATCTCCCTGTTTTTGTAGCTACTCGATGCAGTCATCAATTCCATACTGACCTGTATGGGAATAAATCTCCTATAAGACTGGCTGCCACACTATGATGGCCCTGTGTTGCTCATCCTCTGAGTGCCACAATGGCTTACTCCAGCAATGTCCTGAATTTTCTGTACGATTCTCACTGTTCCCTGGATTGCCTGAGAAGTGCTCTACTGTTTTCTTTACCACTTTTGGTTTTGCATAACGGTCTGACACTTTATCTCTTTCCATGATGGATTTTATAAATGTTCCTATTTAAAATATTTTTAGAGCAAATGGTGATTGCATCTCTAGGTGCAAATTCAGGGAGATCTGTTCCCAAACCAGTCAGTACATCACTGCTGGCTCCGTTGAGTAGTGCACCAAAACCAGGACAATTTATTCCCTAACTGCTGACTGGGTCAAGTTAAGTTGTTTTAGTAGTGAAAACACAGGAAGTTCTATAATATATAATTAAGTTTTACCTGGTTCTACTTGAGTAAAAATCACATAGTTCACATGTTTGGGAAAGTACATGTGGTATTAATGGTTACATTTTATAAAGTTTTGATGCACTGAGACAGAATCCTATGCGACAAAACTTTGCAAAACATACCATTCTTAGTGCTACATCTACATTCCCAGACATGCTGAAAAATACTTCTGTGGATTTCTTGATTAAGTAGAACCAGTTAAAATTTGGTTATATATTACATAACCTGATAATATCAAGTGGAACCTGGTTTTGGTTGGTAGAACCTGGTTTTACTTGGTAGAACTTGGTTATAGCTGGTAGAACCTGGTTATAGCTAGTAGAACTGATTCCACCTGGTAGAATCCTGTTCTACCTGGTTCTACCTGGTAGAATCAGGTAGAACCTGGTAGAACATTTTGGGATTCTACTCAAAGTTCATGAGGTAGAACTTTGGAAGTTCACACAGCCCTACTTAAAGACCCATAAGCTATAACATTCTAACCCACCTGAAAGTTAAAAGGATAGGACTAATTTTAATTGCAATAGTAATAATTGTTACCAGCTCCTAAATAACTTGGGGTAAGACTAAGGTCTTGCATAAATGTTAAACAAAACAAATAGTTTTCAATTTCTTCATACTAAATTCATACTGTATGTTAAAACATGCTTTCTATAACATCCTGAATACACACCATAATATGAAAATAAAATGTAATAGGA
This sequence comes from Neoceratodus forsteri, assembly GCA_016271365.2. Lineage (NCBI taxonomy): Eukaryota > Metazoa > Chordata > Ceratodontiformes > Ceratodontidae > Neoceratodus > Neoceratodus forsteri. The sequence goes on along the minus strand of CM057454.1, from coordinate 644,853,670 downwards.
AACAATTACATTAATCAGTTTTTCTCCCAAAGTTTTGGTCCTCATAAAATCATCCAAGAAAAAATTGCCGAACAAAGGTATTTCATTGGCATTTGGTTCCACAGGGCCTGGAAGACAGTTTTCACTGAAAGTAGGCCCATTTTCTGGGGTCCATTATTTAATCATTCTGGATCACCTCATATCAATGTGAATATAGAACGGAGTAAAATTATTTTCCAGAATTAGGTAAATGCTCATTTTCATAAAATAATATAAAAGCAAGATCACACAGCACATAGCGTTCTTATAAATAGTTCAACAAGGCAACAGTACAATAGCACAAAGCTAGGGTCCAGTTAAAAATGGTGCACTGGAATACACTCCCCAGCCCTTTAACAGGGCAGTCATAAAACAGGTGTATCACAATCGTTCACAATAGTGGTTCAGAACAACTTCAATTACGCCCTTGCTGTGCCTTAGATGTCATCAGACTGGTTAAGTAAATGTACTAAAAAGAATTAAAAAGCATTTGAACTCAAAAACATACACAGAATTTTAACTGTAGTGCTACATCTTAATACTCGTCAGTAATACCTCACCACAGGTCTCGAATTCTTTGAGTTACTGCAGCAACTTTAAAAGTGGCACATCCCAGCCTTTAAAGGTGTAAAAACATATCTCCCATAACCTAATCTGGGGGTCCCCAAGTTTTCCATAATTAGTGCACCCTCGTGGGGAAAGTTACACATTCTCAACCTTCACATATCACTGAAACATCATCTTTTCAGCCAGATAGCAACTGCTGCAAGTCATATGAGGACTTCAAACTATTTTAAATTTTGCCCAGAATTAAAATATTGTGATAGCAAAAACATCCAACTGTTATGGTTTAAACAGCTATTTTAGCTTTGGAAAGAAAGGTACAGCAGTTGGCTCCAGATCAAGGAGTCATTTAGTGATTTGGTATCATTTAGTATCACAAGACATTTAAACCTTTCATTATCGCTTTCCAATAGTCATAATCGACAGGTTCAAAAAAGAGCTAATACAAAATTATCAACTTAGCTCGATGTTCCCAACCTAGGAGTCCATGAAATCTGTTGAAACCTTGGTCATACCCTAAGATCATGAAAATTGTTCCATCCCAATGAATCCAGGAGTGAGCATACTCCAGAAAAATAATTTTCACCATGTTGGGCATACCTCCTCTAATCCTCCTTCACCAATTCCAGGGACAGCCATACCTATAAAAACAAGCAGAAAGTCACTCCACTAGGTGCAGTAACTTTGAGGTCATCAAAGTACAAACTAATACCCAGACCCCGAGGCAACGTTAACATACCTTTTCTCAGGCAAATCAAGCCTGGCAGCACTAAAGTGCTAGCGAGGTCCCAATCATCCTTTTCTCTTCTCTAGGATCCCAAATCCATATTTGACAAGATATATACAGGAATTTCCTGAATTATCCTGAGATATTCATCTAGGGTGCTGAATATAAGGGTAGAGATTTTGTCACCCCGCGGGGCAAAATGCCAACTGCCTTGTGTGCCGAAAACTCTGAACTCTGAAAGCTAAATGCTAAATCAGCATGTCTACCAGAAAAATCAGTCTGTCACTCCAAAATACTCAGAGTAGCACACGTCCCCAAACTGACAGTACAAAATTAACATGCGTTTCATTCATGAAATGCAGAAAAAGCCTTTCAAAAATCGGCAATACTAAAACAAAAACCCTATTACAGAGAGTGGAGCAGAGTGGAGCAGCACCGCAGCCATGCTGCTCCCCCCCCGGTGCAGATTCTGCCCAAAACTGGCATCTTCCTTTCCAGTGACAACAGTATAGTAACACTAGTGGGAGCTGCAAAGAAAATATGTGGCCATTTTAGTCACTCTGTAAAATCACGTGGTATCTTGGCTGACCTCCAGAAAAAAAATGGTTTGCCAATACAGCATCTAAAACAAGATGTTCCAACAAGATGGAACTCAGTGCTTTGCATGTGTGAGAGACTTCTCACACAAAAGAAGGAAATACATGAATTTACCATGGAGCACAATGTAGCAGAGGGTGTTGTGCTGAATTCATTCCAGTGGGGCCTCATGGAGCATCTTACATTGCTCTTGACTCTGTTTTAGGAAGCAGCTTGACAGATTAGCAAAGAGAATGCTACTCTAAGCCAGGTAATTCCCATCATAAATTTATTGAACAAGGAACTGAGGAGGCTGCGTAGTGGTTTTGAACATAAATGAGACAAATCTGGTGTATCCCTTACAGACAGACTGATAAAGCAATTCCAAAATTGCAGAAGACTTCACATTATCATGACAGAGAAACATTTTCTTCTTTCCATTCTTCTTGACCTCGGTTTAAGTTGCAACAGCTGCTTCCTTCAGATCTTGGTAACTCTTATCTCGAATACAAAAACAATGCTGATTTCAGCAATTGCAAGGAAAAGGAAGGAACTGTATTTGACTATACAAGTGAATCACATGATGTGGATGCTGCAACTGATGATGCAACATCTATTGGTGGTGACAGTAATAATTTCCATTTAGTGCCACCATGTACTCTTTCATCAACATTGGGTAGTCCTGCACAAAGTCCTCTTTCACAGGCCTTGAAAAAGGCATGTCATTCTGAAAAGCACACAGGGAACTCTCACAATTTTTGTTTAACATGAAAACTGATAATTCAGATGTGTCTGTGGTAGAGCCGCCTTCTTTGTCTTTGTCTGATACTGTGGATGCTTACGTATGAGGACCACTCATTAATATTACTAGTGACCCTTTGGAGTATTGACTGGAAAAGAGAAACTCTGGCCTGCACTATCTGCCTTTGCTATTAAGCTTCCTAGTTACCCTCCCACTAGTGCTTATTGTGAGCATATATTTATCACAGCTGGAAATGATATCTCTGATGGCTGCACAAGGCTTACCCCTGAAAATGTGCAGTGCCTTATCATCCTAGAGTCAATCTCAACAAATTCTCTTACCTGTTCAGTGAAGAGTGGCAGAAACGTAAAAGCAATGATGATGATGAACAGCTGCAACAGGTGTCTCCTAATAAGGGTGCTTCCTTGGTGGCATTTGAAGACAATGGTGCTGATATTATTTACTTTAATTCTTTGAATTCAGAGGGCAAAGGTCAGCAACCATAACAGAAAGATCAAGTAAATAAAATTCCTTTTCTGTGGTCACAGTGTATATGACATCATATGTACTGCTGTTTGTGTTTTTCAATTTGAAAACCCAGATGGCATGTAATTTGTTTATTCAGCAAGTTAAAAATACAGGCCATGAATTGCTGGACATGTGGGGTGAAGGGCAGGACCAAGGGGGCAACACAAAGGAAAAAACTATGTGCACACAAGGCCAAACAGCTCTATAACAACAAAAAAACAAAACAGCAATGCTGGGGGGAAGGGGAGCAAGGTCAACCAGATAAGGAAAAAAGTAAGTTAGAAAACACAAGTGATAAAAAATAATTGGCCAATCGGGCAGGAGTGCGTGGGATGGTTTGGAGCCCATGATGCTTGCTATAACACCAACTAGGCAAGCAAAATAATTACAAATAAAAAAATAACATCTCAAGTCAAAAGGGTGGGAGGGATGGCTGGGGCCCCATCACATATCCTGCATGCTGCCTGCCCCATCAAAAGCATGCTAGACTCAGTGAAGGTCTGCACTCTGCTGTTGTCTTTCTGCTGTTGAATTCATAGGTCTCTCTCTCTCTCTCTCTCTCTCTCTCTCTCTCTCTCTCTCTCTCTCTCTCTCTCTCTCTCTCTCTCTCTCTCTCTCTGTCTCTGTCTAACATTTGACATGCTGCCTCCTTTCACTGCAAAGCCCCAAATGACCTGCATACACTGAGCTGGATTCTCAATTGTTTATGGGACTAAGTTCTACTTTGCAACTGTAGTTGAAGCTAAAATCTCTGCAGCTGCCAAGATTGCTATTTACATCTGCAGCAGTTTCAGAAGATTTTACTACTGTCCCACTGGCTGTAACATTTTTCCACTGATGTGGAATTTCCATGGCAACACTACCCACAAGCTGCCATAAATCGTGAAGCCAGTCGCAAACCGCTCCACTTTTGAGAATACCATAGCTGCGGAGAACTTTTGGTTCTACAAGTGACAGCCCACTTGCAGTGAGTTTTCCCTGCAACTGAGAGATTTTCAAGAGTTTTAGGAATCCAGCCACTGTTTTCTACAAATGTTAGGTGGTGGCTGACACACAGCATTAGCAAGAACAACAGTCAGTTTATTTTATTGCTGTTGACTGCTTGCTGACCTTGAAAAATGACAGGAAAGTACAGACACAAATTGTTTTAACACAGGTATCCAAAGAATAATACTGATGCATTTCTCATACTCAAATAGACTAAAATAGGTTTACAGTTCATCAGAGTAAATTAGAGTAAATGAGAACATTTGGAAAAAATCAGAGTGGGATCGAATCAGAACTGAGTCACAACCGCCCACCCATCCCTAGAACAAACACTAACTGCTGCCATTTGCTGAATATATGTGATACACCCTATCCACCAGCTCTCCTGAGGATTGCTTCCTGTCTGTTGTTAAAATAATTCTTCTGGTGGTCCTGTGATCTTCACAGTTAGCCCATTACTCCCAACTTTCCATATCCTAATCACTACCCCCAATCCAGTAAAACTCCTCTCCTAATTCCATGTTCCTCACTGCATGGTCTTCCAACTGCTTGGAGCCTCCTTATTGGTCCTTTGCCATATCTCATAGAATCATAGAAACATAAACTTGGATGGCAGATAAGGACCGCTTGGCTTGCCTAGGCTGCTCATTTCCTGCCTATTGGATAAACTGCAGATCTTAGTTAACCAGCAGTATTACTAGCCCAATAAAAAATCTACCAGCATATGGCTAGTCGGTTTGTGCCAGTTTTGACCCTCACTACCTTACTAGCCTTACCCATCTGCCCCTGGCTACCACCTGTTACCTGCAGCACCCATCCTGTCTCCAAAGCTTACCCCCTCCTCCTCCTCCTTCTCATAGTGGACCTTGAAGGTCAAAGGTTCCTTTTAGAGCACAGGCAAGTAGAGGCAACAGGAGGCTATGTAGGACAAGTGTGTTGGGTGTGTAACCAATAATAACCGACAAGGTGGGTGATGTTGTGCAATACCGGACCATCCAGGTGTGTATAGCCCTTGGAAGGTCTGGTATTGCACAATACTGCCCACCCTGGAGGGTATTATTGTGCTTAGAAAATGGCCTACCTGTGGCAATTTTATGTGGGATTTTAAAAAATTAAAAAAAAAAAAAAAAATTAAAAAGCAGGAAGTTAAAGTCATTTGGTTGTAAAGTAGTTAATGGTTTCTAAGGTATTCCATCTCCTGTTTCCTACCCCTTCATAGAGCCATTCACTTGTACTTTTGCTTTCCCCTACCACCACCTCTGGAACAAGTTTTCCCCACCCAGTACTCTGCTGTCATTGCTATTGCACTATACAAAAGGGGAAAAAAAAACACAACTGTTTTGTGCCATCTCTGCTGCTTGCCCTGGGGATGTTTACTATTGACTTTTTGTATACACTTTCCCGGTCCTCGCTGCCTACCCTGAGGACCATGGGTCAGTTCTTACTGGTTTTTTTTCTTGTTTTTTTGTTTAGTGGTTCCCTGTCCTTGCTGCCTGCTCTGAGGACTGGGAGCGTGAAGAGGAGTGCCATTACAATTTCCCAATCCTCGCTGCCTACCTTGAGGACCATGGGTCAGTTCTTACTGTTTGTTTAGTGACTTCCAGTCCTGCTGCCTAGCCTGAGGACCAAGGGTCAGTTCTTACTCTTCTTTTTTTTTTTTAGTGGTTCCTGACCCTTGCTGCCTGCCCTGAGGACTGGGAGTGTGAAGAGCAGTGCCATTACAGTATCCCGATCCTCGCTGCCTTTCCCGAGGACCATGGGTCAGTTCTTACTGTTTGTTTAGTGATTCCCAGTCCTGCTGCCTAGCCTGAGGACCGGGGATCAGTTCTTACTCTTCCTTTTTTTTTTAGTGGTTCCTGATCCTTACTACTTGCTCTGAGGACCGGGAATGTGAAGAGGAGTGCCATTACAGTTTCCTGGTCCTCCCTGCCTACCCTGAGAACTGGGGCTCAGTTCTTACGGTGTATTTTTTTTTTTTGGTTCCCATAGTATGGATCAGTTAGCAGCATCACAGATCAGACTGTTGGGAGATGACGGAAGGTACTGTAAAAAAAAAAAATGAAAACAAGTTTAAGAGGGAATGAGTTCTTGCTGTGTTTGTGCTGGGGATGAGTCACTCTTTGCACTTTTCTCTCAGTAGAGTGGTGTGACAGTAAGGAAAGCTGAGCCAGTTCATGTCAAGGCAATCTATGCTGCCACTATAAATCACTGGCAGGTTCATTTTCAGAGCTAGTAAGGCGTCCAGTTGGAGGAGGGAGGAGCAAGACATGGTCCGCTCTCTGAGAGTCGGTATTAACAATTACAGAGCATGGCAGAACAGGCACTGTAGTTAAAAAGAAAGAAAGAAAAAATAGCCATAGATAAGGATGACGTGTGATTTGGCAGCTGGCACTGAACTAGGGAGAGTTGGGGCCAGTATCTCTTGCTAAGGAGAAAAAAATGGCGAGGCATTTTAAATTCAAAATTCACTGGCACTCTGATATTGGTGGCAATCAGGTTGGTTGGGAATGGCACTTGTTGTTACCAGGCTCTGTTGTCTGATAGATGCCCACCTTGCCATGTGGCTGTCAGCCAATCAGAGCTCAGAGATTTCTTAGCCCATTTTTAACATTCTGTAGACCAGGCTTTTCCACCATTTCTTTCCTGCCCAAGAACGCTGGTGGATGGGTCTCCATTGTATGTATGCATACTCAACTGCATACCAGCAATCAGAGCAAAGGCCTTGTTAGTTAAACCATGGCTTTGATTTGACTGAAATTAGCTGCTTAAATATTAAAAATACATATTTGAAAACACACCTAGCATTTTCAAAGAGGAACCTCTTTGCTCTCCAAACTCTGACATCACAAAACATCAGAGAGTGGTGGAAGAGGAGGTGCTGTGGTAAGCATGATGACTCAGCCCTTGGCTGCCCCCAGGTGGAGGCTTGGGATATCACAGGAAGTCTAAGCAACATCGAAGGGAAGCGGCCGCAGTTCTGTGGTATGTGGGTACCACCAAACTTGCGCTATAGTCATGCAATGGATACAAGTGGAGAAAGTGGAACGATGATGGTTGATGCAGGCTTCATGAAGCCCTGCCCACCAACATCCATTGCCCACCACCACATGGACCACCAGCCTAATTCTGGCTGTGAGTCACTGGGAGTTGGAAGCACAGCCTCCCTTCCCAGCTCAGTCACTGGGGGCAATCTGTGGGGACCGACTGTGGTTCCAGGGAGAATGGAACAGGGCTGATGGTCCACCTATATCAAGTTCCAAGACAAACAGCTTTATAAAAATAATGGTGTAGCATGTCACATATAATACACACATAGACACACACAGACACACACACACACAGACACAGACACAGACACAGACACACACAGACACACACACACACACACACATACACACACACACACACACACACACACACAGTAACAGGTGCAGTCGCACCATTAACAAACCCAACAAGTGTAGGAAATATGTAAATGGTCTCTTACCTCGGTACTAAGTATCCTGATGTAGGAGTTTTGTAGGGATGATGTCCATCGGACCTGTAAAATAAACTATAGGAATGGGATCACAAAGGTTCTGTAGTTCTTTGTGAGTAAATAGGAAGGAGAGGACAGGTTAGACATAGAGTAATACTTACCTGATGGAGAAGGAGTTAACATCCTTTCACCCTGTTAAAGAGAACAATAAGTTAATAAGGAGAAAATAAAGCAGCAAGAGCAAAGACAGACAGCAGAAAAGGGGTATAAGACAGCATAGGAGTTAAAAACATAAAAGGAGCTTTAGGTAAAAAGTTACAGTTAGGGTAACACAGGAAGATAGAGATAAAGAGAATGAATTAGAGATACGGCAAAAGAAATAAAATTAATAGACATGAAAGGAGAAGAGAAAATGTTATTGGGGGGGGCACAGCAAAATCACTTATCACTCTCCCCAGATGGCCTAGTGACCAGTAAAGTAGCAGCTCAGCTGCAGTGCTGATGAGATGGATTTAGAAGCAAGACTGGGAAGTCATGTCAGAATGCCATAACAGAGACAGCTGCTGCTGTTGCTCGGCAGTGCGTCTCAGTTGGGGAAGGTTGGCGGCTCACTCTGCAGTGACCCATGCAGCTGGGCCAGGAGCTTGCTCCTGCTGCATGGGGAACACTGCAGCTATTTGCACCTTTACAGGCACCCATTCCCAAAGTGAGTGGAAGGAGCTAATTAAAGGGGAGAAAAACAATAGCCATGTGAATGATGGCCAGGTTTTTACCTGACCAGGGTACATCCCTGCATTAATGAGCTACCAGCTGGAAAGAAACATCTCTATGGAAAACTGTAGCCCAGGTGGGCTGCTGGTAACTCTTTTAGGCTAGTGGCCAGGCATTATTAAAATAATTTAATGTTATTGGTGGTGGGGCAGAGTTGTCCTAGGGAAGTCAGGTGTAACCCTGAGTGGTGCCACCCCCAGTGTTACACCCTGCCTACTACCCTGGACATAGGCTAAGGGTTTGGGTTCATTAACTTATAACATTTTTAAAACCTTTGTGCAGTGTCTTCACTCAGGGTGCTTTACGGGTGAGATGGTACTGTGTAGCCCCTGAGCTGCTACACCACCCACGGTGACCAGTTACCTTCCCAGACATTTTCCAGTACACGGTTCCACTATTTCCACATTTTGAATTAAAGTCTCTCTAATAATATGCTCACACAGGATTCAAACAACAACAACAAGATATTTATTCTAGGGGATAAAGGAGCTAGGAAAGGAAACAGGAGGAGAGAGGATACCTTACCATATTTACATATGTACAGAGATCATTTTGGATTTTGCTGGTGAACCCTCTAGCTGGGTGGCTACATATTAACAGGCAGACATAAATCACATTTTACCATTCGACTTAAGACATCCAGAGCCCTGGCTATCTAGCTGCTGATAAATCCGATGTTAAGCATAATTATTAATAATACCCACACTGGTACCAGTCCAAGATACAGCAGAAACCCCGCAATCTCATACCATACTTTTTAAACAGATACCACAGTCCAAGATGTTGCAGACCTGATGGAATTAGAGCTGGTCGAGGTGGCCGGCTATTAATTTGAGGGTGGGGGCAACTTGGAACCAGATTTTTGTAAAGCAGCAAATTACTATTTACAACCACAGCAGGGATTGCCCTGCACTTTAGCAGACAAAGCAGGGGTTACCCTGCACTTGCAGACAAATCAGAGATTGCCCTGCACTTGCAGACTTCCGAACATTCCAGAACAAACTATGTGGATCTTACATCCAGAACATTCAGCACAATATTTAAAAGTCCCATCCACTGCAATGAGAGTGATGCTTCTGTCAAGCATCCTAAACGCAGTTTAAACACGGTCACATCCAGTACTTTATATACCAAAAGGCATCCATCCAGAGTAAGTTGGCAATGACACTTTTATTAAGCATCCCATACTTTAGTCACAGGCAGTCACATCCAGCACATTCTATATACCAAGAACATTATCCACAAGTGTAGTCCTATCCAGCACGTCTAGCCATTTAACACTTTTATCAAGAGCTCTTAGACGAAATTCTGTGCAGACACAGGTACACTCTCTTTAAGGTATCTTAGACATTAATATGCTCTAGGGCCTCCTGTCTCATGAAGTGGCAAGCGTGTCTTGGCAGACAGCTCCATGATGGCAGGACTCTAACCCATAGCTACACATTTATATGATTCACTAAGCCCAGCATCTTGCTGCACCTGCCACTTAGCCATTTGGTCCACAGACAAGATGCATCCATTATTTGAACTAAGCAGTCTCTTATGGGGTTAGTAGCCCAGACTGATGACTTCAATACTTCACACTTAACAGCACACATTTCTTAATGGGGCATGGAGCCCCCAAGATTACTTGCTTAGCTTCTCCCTTGCACCGGGGGGTACAAGGTACTCACTCAGGTCCTCCACGGGTCTCATCCGCATCGAAGGCATCCTAAAGACTTCTTTAGCTCTCACTGCTGAGATACTTGGTCAGCGCTGTCACCACTGCATGATGTCATCTGGTCTGGTCAGAGCTCTCACCATTGCTGGACATCTGATTCTTTGGTCCACATCTTCCTCGACGGGAGAGAAGGCTAGCCTCTGGTGGACAGTACTGGCAACCTCCAGACTAGCTGTTGCAGAAAGCCCAATTATTGTAACTAGTTAACTGTTAACTGAAGAAAATAACAAGTGCCCTCTGAAGACTGAAAGGGCTTGAATTAAGTGGCCCAGGCCTGATGGCATGGCTGGAGCCTGAGCCCTCCCCATGGGGCTCCCAGCAGGCTGGAGCCTGCTCTGCTGCTCTCTCTCTCTCTCTCTCTGAATCTCCAGACAAACTGGCAACATTGTCTCTTTATAGGGCTCCTAGCTCAACTCCTGATTGGTAGCAGGGATGGGGTGACATGTCTCCAAGTTGCTGAAGGATCTGTCAATCAGAACACTCAAGGCACAATTGGCTTGTGGAATTTGCGCCAAATAATGTCCCAGCAAGCCCCCATAAGCACTTGGGTGCTTACCCATAAGATGCAGTAAATGTCCCCAAGTCCTGGCTTTCTATTGCTGCAATTCCAATTGGCTGTATTGCTGGCAATGGCTGCTTAACCCACTGTCCCTTATAACAGATTAGATGCTGTCCTGAATAATGTCCTGGTGCAGCCAGAAAGAAGTAATTATTTGCCTCAAATGCCCCACAGTTCTATAGCTTAAAGGCTGTACTTGCAGTCACTGCACAGGTGAAAAACATGGCTCTTTTACTTTTCCTGTCGCTACTCCACTTATGCCAGCTTCTCTTGCAGCAACTCACAGGCTGACACACAGAGTCCCAGATACTGGAATTGCCAGGGAAACAGTACTCATTTTAACTTTAAACACTTTTCCCCACATGCACAGTATATTTCAAACAAGCAGCAACAGTTCCATTATGTAAAAGATTTTAATTCTTTACTTTTCGACTGGAGCTGAACATAGCTATCCTGGAGGCAGCCAGATACACTGTTATGCATTATTCAGATGACCGGGCCCTGTGCAAGCATACTCAAATGAGCCCTGCTCAGAACTCCTTTAATTCCCAGCTAAGCAGTCCCCCAGCAGGCTGTCCATGGTCACCGGGTCCCAAATAGGTGGAAGGGATCCTGGGACCCACGGCACAGTCCCCGAGGTGACCACAAAACAAGCAGCTCCACGTCAAAGGCGGTTTGTGCGCCAACGCGGCTCCTGCTGCCCTGGAGGCAGCACTTTTGCAGCAAGAGCTCACGGTCAGCAGTTTAAGTCCCGAGGGGCTGGAGTTTCATTTGACTGCAAGCTGGGGCACACACGAGGGCAAACAGGACCAGGGAAGCCAGAAAAATTAGAAGCCAAGTCAGGAGAAGCCTGAGAGACAGCGGGAGAAGGACAGAACAAACTGAGCTAAGGTAAACCCAGACTGGCATTTCTAGGAACCCCCATTTGCAAGGGGGTTACACAGGGATTTCTATACTACCCATGGTGGGCAAGTTTCCCCAGTGGCCAGAGGCCAATGTGTTTAAACAAGTTAAGACTCTGTTCCCTTGGGTGTGGTGGTAGGGGTGGGTCACTGGGCCCCAATATCAATTTGCAGACAGCTAGGAAGTAGAGTATTAGCCGGGAGTGTAGGAGGACAAGCTGAGGCTGCTACTACAGGTAGCACGAGTGACTGCGCTAAAAGTAAAAGTGCCATGGGGCACTTTCTACTCCCAGATCCAATGGAGCGCAGGCTGAGGCCTGCTCCATGTGTACAGGAGATGGGGAGGCAGGAGCTTGTCAGGAGGTGAAGGAAGCTAGTGTAAGAGTGCCTCCTTCATTTACCCAAGCTGTCACTCCAACTGCAAACATAATTGCCTTGAGGGGCTTGGGAGCAGGACAGATGTTGGAATGTTGCCAGGTAGCAAGCGCACTTGTGGCAGTTAAAGCAGCATTATTAGTTGCTGTTAATTTTAAACACTACACTGTCTTTACCTTATTTAGGCCTCTTAATGTTCCAGTTTATGTCTTTGATGTCCGTTTGTGTTAACAACCTGTTGTTAATTAATATGTTAACTTTTTTTTTTTAACTTGTGTCAAATAAAGATGGATGCCTCCCAGTTTTGAAATAGGTGCAGAGTCTATGTCATGACATCAGATACCCAGAATTAGCATATACATATTCCCATTATGCTTGTTTGATTAACAAGCCTATAGTTTACACAGTTGCAGGTGAACTTGAGTGGTGAAGTAACAGCACAAAATCAGGTTTACTGTGGCAAATGTTCATGATTGCTCTAAATTTGGGAGGTATCTGATATAATGAAATGGGTAGAAAGAATGCTGGATCCTGATTGGCCAAGAGGCACTTTCAGCTGGTCCGTTATCCCAGCACAATGGCCCAGATGAAGATAGTTCAACAAAAATATGCTTAAAAAATACTTTCAATTTATTAAAAAGGACCCATTTCATAATTGCAATAAGGCACTCCAGGGAGTGCATTATGGTGGGCTAACAGCCCTTCTCAAGTGGTGGAAGCACTCGGCTTCACCTCGTGCTTCAACCCAGCCGAGGTAGGCCATTATCCCTCCATAACACACACCCTGTCATGCCTTACTGCTTAATTAAAAAGCCACATCTGAAGTTTTATGCTGATAATTCAGCTTGTTATGATATTTCCACTGACTTAAACTGCATTATTCATTCACAATAAAAGGAAGCTTGAACAACTTGAAACAGGCATTTTTTTCTTAATTTCAAAGTTCTGACCATTGCTTAGTAAGAATGTTATTTACATCGGGAGCATTTATGCTCTGTGGCTGCAGCATTTTAGACACCATGCAAATGTAGAAAACTTTGTACAATCACAGCAGAAATGTAGCAGTCTTTTCACATGCATTTTTATGGGGATGAAGAGAGTTGATGTGTATAGTAGAAGTGATTTCTATACAACGTTTTCTACATTTACATCCTTCATAAACTGCTGCAGCCACACTGCATAAATGTTCCCACTGTAAATAACAATACAGGACTTTGCTTGCAAAATGCTGATTTTATTTGTATAATTTAAACCTTTCCATACAGTGCCTAAAACATGAAGAAAACGAAATACAAACAGAAGCACAAGAATAGATCGCACACCTTATTATAACATCAGTCAGTTTGTCTGCACATACCCAGGAGTGTAAAATGCTAAATAAACACACCACTTAAAGGACCAAAAAACGGACCCTAACCTCCAATTGCACTAATAAAGTGCAGCAGTTATTTTATTTATTTTGTATCCAAACAGTTCGCTCACATCAGCAAATATGACCACCAACTCAGGAACAAATTCAGCTGCCATATCCTTAGCTCAGCAACTCATTTATGCCAGAAATAACTTCATATTCAAGTCAGTACAAGCATATAGCATTTGGTCATTCTGTATTTTTAGCAAATGAGCTAAAAGTAGCCCCCACCCCAAATAGATCTATGAGGATGATGAAATAGTCAGTATGCAAGTGCCTATGTAACTATTGGACAGCATGACTGAGGAGCGCTTTGTGCTACCATTTTTGGGGGCTGGTTTCTGGCTCCTTAGCTAAAACATACAACAGAATGCCATATGCCATTACCAACTTGAATATGAAGTTATTTCTGTGTAAGTAAGTTGCTGCTGAGCTAAGAAGATGGTAGCTAAATTTGTTCATGGGTTGTTGTTGGTCGTGTTTGCTGATATTAATTAATTGTTTGGATACAAATTAATAAAATAACTGCTGCACTTTTACTAGTATAATTGAGGCTGCGATCTGCTTTTCCTTTCTGTGGTGCAGGGCTGAAACCCACTTCAGGGGCTTTGTGTTTAGTTTAGGCTAATGGAACTTATGGTGACCGGTAACCAACAAAGCACTCATTTATTATAAACAAGTTTACCATATGTCAAACACCAATGCCTGTTCCCCATAAAATCAGCAGACGTGAATAAGAGAAAGGGTGATAAAAAATCATCATCGCTTATGGTTTGAAGACATGGATGAACAGCTGTCAGTCTCATGGTTACTAATTTTTAGGAATCCAGGATCACAAATGGCACACACAGGATCAAATAAGAGAATGCAATAGCAGTCAATTATGTGTAATGCTCAAACTGGTCACACCCTGCAGTCATCAAAGCATAATAGTAGACAGGGCAAGGTTGTATGGAAAGGGGAAATTGTTTAACCAGGAAAAAATGCAGTCATAAGAACAGCTCCACTGCAAATGAGGGTAAACAGGAAAAGCAGAATGATATCAGAACAAAAAATTGCCAGCACACCTCAACTCAGTTCTATAAATGCTTACTTTGTTAATCCAAAGGGTTTTAGAAAACAACCGCCAGTATCTGCCATAATGCAGGACATTGCAAATAAGAACCCTGAATGGTTTTGTACTCAAAACTGGTTGAGGTTAGGCCAGCCCGGTGGCACTGAAGGCAGAGGCACTGGACGCCTTACCTCGTACCACTCCAGCGACCCGTGTTCAGGAACGAGCACAGGTCACTGGGAGTCGATCTGGGTGGAGAGGATAGAGCTCCTGACTGCTGCTCCTTCTCCGGGGGCAGGTTCACTGCAGACTCCCACTGCAATGCCGCCACCTAGGGGAGCCCAGGTCAATGGCGCAGTATGATGGAGAGCAGTAAGGGCATTGGGTAGATGTTGGCAGAGGGGTGGAGCAGGTGGTACATCTCAGCATGCCTCCTAGCTCATAACCCCTCATTGCACGACGTTGGGGAAGGAAACCGGAAAAACACCTCAGTCCCTCCTAGATGACGACGCCTCTCTGGGGATTCCTCCAGGCTCATAGGGCAGACTCTGCTGTGCCAGCTCTGCACACATGGATACAGTATGTCGTTTTGGGGAGGTAAGCAAGGGGATCTCTCATCCCTGCCGGGGGTATACTGGGGAGATATGATGTGTGTGTGTGAGCCATGGGCACTCTAGGGGCAGACCATTAAGGACTCTGAGGAGTCCACAGATAGAGAATGTCTGAAAGAGTGGAGGGAGGAGGCAGAATGGGAGCATAAAATACAGGTAAAAACTGGTTGGGGTTCTTGTTTGCAACGTCCTGCATGTTGGAAGATACTAGCGGTTATTTTTTAAAACTCTTTGAATTAACCAGGAAAGGACCACTAAGCCGGAGCTTGTTTCCAGATGTGACCTGACAGCACAAGGAAGTTAAGTGGCTTACTTGGGTCACAAAGTATGCAAGTCAGGGCTGTGGGATTCAAACCTAGGTCCTCAGATTTGCAACTCAGTGCCCTTAATCACAACGCTATTCTGCGCTATGTTGAACAGCAGGGTATAAAACACTAAAATGGAAAAAAGAGTAAACAGAACTTTAAAACATAGATGATTTGTTATAAATAAACAGAAGCTATTTTGGAAATGTTCATTTTATCAATATTGCTGCTTTAAAAGCTCCCAGTGAGGAGTGGAAGGTTACCTAGGCAACTGAGCTGCACATCAGTTTCTTGTTAAATAGCCCTTGGGAGCTTTAGATACAGGTTGGGGTGAGTGGCATCAATTAAAACCCACAGGCTAAGTTCAGAGTCAACAATAGGGCAGGCAATCTGAAAAGTTGCCGTACAAAGGCTCTGATGTGTTAAAAAAAGGCATTCTGATGGGCTGCATACCACCAAATCATAGTCAATATTTTACATAGATGGATGTAGAACAGGAGGTTGCATTTACCTTAATAAAATAAAGATTTCAGCATAGGAAAAAAAAAAACTGGAAAAAGAAAAGGTCTATCCTGCTCCTCTGCGTCCCTTGTGGTAGTGTAAGATTTCATTTCCGTTATGGAACCAACTTCCATTTGCAGTTTTTTTATACCTTTTTTCTTTTGTCAACTTTTTTTTTTTCTTGTTTAACGTTTTGATGTTCATCTTGTTTTTGGTTTACAATTTTCTTGTTTGGGTTGTTTTACTGTTTTATTTGGTGCTCCATTTAGTTAGTTGCTTTCATTTATGTATTATTTTTGTTGTTTAGTTACACTTATTATTTTCATGTTGCTTTATTTTTCCATTTGGTCTGTATTCATATTTTACTTGCTTTTGTTTTGCGTTCATGCTGTTTAATACTGCTTTTATGTTTCTTTTCATTACATAGTTGTGCCGTACTTGTTTGCAGTTTGCATTTTTAGGTTTGCTATTTATTTTATTCATTTTATTTGCATTCATTTTATAGTTGTGCTGTAGCTTTTGTTTGCATTTAATTTTGTTATTATTTTACTTTTTTGTTTACATTTTGTTTTGGTTGTTGCTGTACTTATTTGAATGCAAATTTATTTTATTGTTTATGTTTTGCACTTCAGGGCCACCATAAGAAACCACCAAAAAATGGAATTTGTGAGTTCAGACAGTGCATGTGCTTAAAATAGTAGAGTGTGACAGGCATCTATTTGTCAATCTGACTTGAAAAAAATGTTCTTACATGAGTTTATTTATGAAGGCTACATCAAAGACAAACTATTTCTATGAATGAACACAATTTAGATTTATTTCATATTCATTAAAGGGACTCTGTCAGGATTGGGGACACATTTTAATGGCTGCAAGTGAAGGAGTGTGGAGTATGATGTCCTAATGTAAAATGCAAATGTGCCTTTAATTTTATCCAGAAGTGCTTGATTTTTTAAATTTTTGTTAAACTGACATTTTGGGAGGACCATTGGAAATGTCAGTGCTGCGCGTTCACTCACTGCAGTAGTGCAGAGCCAGGGGGAAACTCATGCATGAATGAGTTACACATTTTCGAGAAACATGTGAGTTAAACATATTGTCTGACACAGCTGGCAACACAGAATAGCATAAACTTAGTGATAAGCAGGCCCACCGATGCAGCAGCAAGGCGTCCACTTGTGGAGCTGACATCCGGGGTTCAGTGATGGATTCTGGAGTCAGAGGGCCGGCTGAGGGGGAGAAGGATTGAGCAGTGCTGGGACTGCTCTCCTTCTCTGGGGGGAAGGAGGATGAGTGTCCGGTGCTATACGGACTTCTGGAGGAGGCTGGGCGTACAGTCACTGCTGGCACCACATGTTGGGGGGCAGGGCGGATGCTGGCATCATTGCATGTCCCTGTCCCCAAAGGGGAATTACAGCAAAAATTCCAGGCCCATCAATGATGGCCCCCACCTCTGTCACTGCTCCCACTATGATTAATGTCTTCTGGGGGGTCCTGCTCCCATGGCCCCACCCTGGGGGGCAGGTCAGGGCTCCGAGACCATGTTCCTTGGGGAGGTGGTGCCCACTTGGTGTCTCTGCCCAAGGGGGTAATCCTGGGAATGGGGAGGCAATGAGCAGAGTGGGCCCAGATCCTCCAACATAGAGGAGGGAGCACAGTGAAAAAAAAAAAAAACTTAATGATAACCTGAAACGAGTGCTGTAAAGTTCTGCATTTTGTGTCAAAAAACTGATGCCGTGAGTCCACTCATGCACATAATGCGCATGTGTGGACTCACAGCTTCAGTTTTTGGACAGAAAATACAGAACTTTACAGTGCTCATTTCAGGTTATTGCTAAATTTATGCTGTTTTGTGCTGCCAGCTGTATCAGACAATATGTTTCACTTACGTTTTGGAAAATGTGTAACTCGTTCATGCACAAGTTTCCCCTCAGGTTCATTCTACTGCAATGAATGAACGTGTGGTGCCGAGATTTCCAATGGTCCACACAAAATGTCAATTTAACAAAAATTTAAAAAATCAAGCACTTCAGGATAAATTTAAAGGCACATTTGCATTTTACATTAGGACATCATACTCCATACACCTTCTCTTTTAGCCTTTAAAATTTGTCTGAATTCTGACATTCTAAACAACTCTGTGTTATATAGTTAGAAAAAAAAAGTTTTGATGAGAAAGAACTGACAGCTGTGATACTGACAAGTTGATTTCTCACGGAGAAAGATTTCCACTTCTTCAATTCAGCACTGAAACTCAAATGATCAACTTTTTATAAGAAAAGAATGATATATTTTAAGTTAATCTACTGTATCTAAACACAAACCACAGACTAAGTTTGTAAGAAACCTGGTGAGCAAACCATTAACTCTATAGCCTACTGTGATTAGGAATCTGAAGCAGCAAGCTACAGCACTCCAAGATGATGTCATCACTCTACAAGCCTGACTGTGGGAGACAGAAATAACTCCACTGTTTTCAGCCACTGTAGAGCAAGTTAGCAAATGCTGATTTAAAGAAAACCACAAACCAAACAGCATAAAACATTTCAGGAAATGTTAAACATGACACAGGGACTTGAATTCAAGCATTATTCATAATATGCAAAAACCTTTGCACGTGATCTTTAAGATAAGACATTTTACAGTTACAGCACAGCCCAACACAATGAAAATCAAAAGTATATGGGTCCAGATATAACCTGAGGGTCCTTCCCCATCTGGTCTTTTAGGTATGTAAGCAAACATCTTTTTTAACAAAAAAGGTATGCCATCACACATAGTAAGTAGCTAGTAAAAATACCCCAACTCAAATGTATCTAAAATAC
This sequence comes from Neoceratodus forsteri, assembly GCA_016271365.2. Taxonomy (NCBI): domain Eukaryota; kingdom Metazoa; phylum Chordata; order Ceratodontiformes; family Ceratodontidae; genus Neoceratodus; species Neoceratodus forsteri. The sequence continues at coordinate 644,835,016 of CM057454.1, read as the reverse complement.
TGTATACCTCTGACAAATGCCGCTGGCTGCCTTGTTACAATGCTACCCTTGAACTGTATTAATCTGTACTTTGTTTGCAATGTCCACATTGTTGTAATGCCTGTCTTGATGTTCCCCATAATTTGTATTTCTCTGACATGGAACCTTTGTAAAAGAGCCATGGCTCAAAGGTGTTGTAATCCTAGACTTGATAAATAAATAAATACCTTTTGATGTGTGCATTTGGCTTTGGATACCTTTATGCCCAATACAATCAGTACCTACATTTTGGGTTCTGAGTTGCATGTGTCCAAATGTACTGCAGTAAATAATTTGGCCCCTTGATGCCTGAAAATTAAATCACCTCCCAGTGACACCATTACAATGCTAGGCTTTTGTTTGAAGTTTCCCTTTCATAGCAGCAACATATAATGAATTCCAACTTCAAAATGTATTCAATCCATACTGTTAAAGAAGTGCAATGAAAAATGATTTTCCAAAAGATTGTTTTTTTTTTTCTAAAATTAATAAAAGTGCTAGCTAGCATAGCTGTCAAATCTACTTTTCTAGGTACAGTACCTCCTATGCTGAGCAGCATCTTTTGTTTTCATTTCTCAATCCCTAACCCATGCCTGCTCTACAAGTCAAATATGGCAGCTACCTTTTTCATAAGAAAAACTAAATTAAAACATTTATAAAATACAGCATTTTGGTGTAACTAGGACTTTACCACCAAATAGAACTGGAAGATGCCTGAAATATTTTACAGTTAGGAAAGAGGTAAGGTCAAATATTTGCCCATTGTCATTGAACTGCTGGTTTAAGGTGAGGCTTTGCATGAAAGTACTGGGGGCAGTGAAACCTATTGGTCGAGCCCAAACCTGGGGACCCGAGACAGGGCATAAATCCCAACAGAGCCCTTCACTTACTGCATGACCCTCAGTGAATCCCCAAACCTCCCACTGCTTCAGAGCTGCACCAGCTACAACAAGCTATAGCCAGACTGATTCGGCTGTGATGAACTGCAAATGACCAAAGTTACACATGTGCATGGAAGATTTTGAATGACCAGGTGTAAATCAGCCATTTTCTGGAGCTGCTTCACCAAATTTTCAACATGGCATTTTTGGGACCCCACCTCATGAAGAGTGCCACTGTCATTTCATTCACTTGTCCCAAAAGGTGATTTCATAGAACGACTGCACCATTTTGTGCCACATGTGTGAAAACACACATTTCAGGAGGATGTGAAAAATGACAGCTGTATTGTTAATAACGAGGTGTTCAAAAATGGTAATGTTGAAATTATGGAGTGAAAATATAAAAAATTGATGAAGTTAGGCACATGCATAGAAACTGCAACATGTACGCTCATAACACAGTCATTTTTGGGAATTTTTTCACCAAATTTGCAACATGGTCTTTTTGGGACCCCACCTGAAGACCAGTGACACTGTCATTTTGTTAATCATCCCAAGGTGGTTCCATGCAGTGACTGCAAATCACCTTTGGGACTGAGTAACAAATGAAATAACTGATGTTCATGAAGTGGGGATCCCAAGAACCCCATGTTGATTTGGGGCAAAAACCTAAAATGTGATATATATCAACATAGTTGAAACCCCATTGACTGCCACCATACCATGCTTACCTTTGATTCTTCTGTTTTTCTGTTTGGCTTTGAAGAGTGCAGACGTGTCCCAGTCGAGAATGACAACACCATCATCTGGAGTAAGTATGGGGTGAGGGTGCAAAAGATGGGTGGTCAGTGGAAGGGTGGGGATGAGGGAGAGGGACTGGGGCAATGACATGAGACCATTTTTGTTTTTACAGGTAAAAAAGGAAAATGGAGTTGGGGCAGTTTTCTCTATTTACAGGAAAAAACAAGAACAAAAACACAAATTTGGGCACACTAGCATACCACATGAGTTGGGGGGGTACATCATGCTGACATAGAGATTAGGCACCTGATGTTGGTTGGAGGGGGAAAAAAGAAAAAACATAAATTTTGGCACACTGGGGTGGGCTCCCAGTGTACCACATGAGGGATGGTTTTCTTTATTTACAGAAAAGAAGAAAAAACATAAATTCAGGCACACTGGGGTGGGCTCCCAGTGTGCCTCATATGAGTTGGAGTGGGAAGTGCATAGTGCCAACAGGGGGATTGGGTGCCCCAATATTGAAGTGGGAAAAAAAAGACAAAAACATTAATTTGGGCACATTGGGGTGGGTTCCCAGTGTGCCACATGGGTTGGGGGGGTACATGATGCCAACACAGGGATTGGGCACCCCGATGTTGGCATGGGGACAGGGAACAGATGGAGTGGGGAGGACAGCAGCAGTGAGAGGGAGAGGAAGGGTTTTATTTGCTGCCTGTGCTGGGAGGGAATGCAGGGAGCAGGGAGGACAGGAGCAGTGGAAGAGTGTGGGAGGTGCCATCCTCAAGATGGTGGTGGCAGCACAACTGGGCATGTGCAGCAATCACGCATCACGTGGTTGCAGTGAATGGCATTCTGCCATTCACAAGATAGTGGTGCCAGCAGAACTATGCATGCGCCAAGTCACACATGCCAGTTCTTGTCCCAGAGTACAAAAGTAACAGCCAAAAAGTGTGGCTGTTACTCCATGAGTGGCATGTGGCAGAGTGTTACAAGCTCCATTGGACTTTTGGAAGGAAATTTACAAATGTTCAATGGAAGGTGCCATGATCATCTGTTTTAAGGCAACAGATTGATCCCAAAACAGCTGTACACTCTGCCCACAGCCGTAAAAATGGGAAAAGGCAGGGTCACAAAAAATCAAACGATGTTGCAGCTGCGTTATCCTAAGTAAAGTACATATGTGTAATGCAGTAGTTGGAAATCAACAGTGCTACAGGAGAGCACTATCCAATGTTTAGTATTAGTAATCCATATTCAAAAGAAAATGTTGCAGTTTATTTTTATTTTTCTTTCGGTTGCTAGGCAAGACAAGTAGAGCTGTGAAAAATGTTCTAATTCCGCTTTTGCTGGAATTCTGCAACATTTTAGAAATATGCCTAATTCTGTTGAATTCCTTCAAAAGTGAAATTCTGAATGTGGAATGTAGTTGTTCACAGAATAATATTCAGTAGTTTTTGTGTAAACTGGATTTATTTTCTGCATTATTCCAGGGTTTGATTAGAAATGCTTTTTATAATCTCGTGGAAATAAACAATAAATTCTAAAAAAAGGTTTTCGGAAGTGGACTTGCTATTCCACTTGAATTCTACCAGGGATATTCCACAGACTGCACAGCTGTAAAGGAACAGCATTTTATTTAAGCACCCTATCCACAGGGCTCCGATGGCACTTTACAGAAACAAGAATTGAACTGAGACAGTAAAATAACAAAACTAAAAAAAAACCTTCAATCTAAAGAAGAATGCAATAACAACTGAAAATCCAGGAAAAGCAAATTCAAACAGGTGGCTGTGAAAGCAGTCTTAAAATGCTCATCCATCATAATGGACAGATGGGATGATGAGGATACTGACCCCATGCCTTACAATAGTATGACACCTACCACACAAGACACACCTGTGGACTCCACCTCCCTCTCTGTCCTTTCACCTGCACTACCCAACTGTTTGTCCAGTGCCATGCAAAACACCAGCCTGAAAGTGTAGTTAGTGAACACATCCCAGGATATACACTTGGGCAGCAAAACAAAGATGAGCAATGCCCCGCCTCGAGGGCCCACCAAAAGAGCATGACAGTTCCTGTTCCTACAGGCAACAGGAGGCAGGACATGTAGGAGATATTCCCAAATGTATGATATGAAACATCATAGGCTACATCATGTCAAGGTGAGCCAACAGGAGCAAACCACATTGAGTAATATTGGTGCCGTGTTCAGTAAAGTAGGTGACCTTGGCACACAGATGTGCAGAGATAGGTATTATTAGACAGGCTTCTGAAGGAGACTTGGAAAGGTTGTTTAGCATGCTAAAAACAGTGTAGCAATCCTGACACAGAACATGTTTGCCAGACAAGACTCTCAGTCAGGTCCCTTAGGGACATCTCACCCACCAACCACTGTGCCTATGGCAGCCACCACTGCTGATGGAGGAGATGCCCAGGCACAAGGTCCATGTGAAAGGGAGTCACATGAGGGTGAACAAGAACCTGCTATGGCCATCTCTACTCAGCAAATGGAGTGCCAAGTCACAGATGGGTCATGGTGCATGACTCCATGGCCCCCCCAGAACAGAGTAGACACTGCTATGTGGAAAACCCTACATATCTTCCCTTCCACACACATACACAAGATCACCTCTCACTGTTGATTACCCCTCTACATGTGATCTGCAGGCATGCTTCTTGATTGCATCTTTATTGCTACATCACACCACACTGCCCTTCATCCCATAACACAGTCAAACACATGATATCCCATAACACACCATAGATGAAGTAAGTGTTCACAACATGTTATTGACAAACCCTTCCCACTTGGCATCCAGCATATTTGCAGTTGTGAGGAGAGGTGTACATAGCACCTTCTCAGGGATAGGTGCATCAGATGCGGAACATCCTCATCCTCAGATAGTGGAATCCTTTTCAACTCAGCTAGCTGATGTAGCATGCAGCATGACACAAATACATGACACACTTTTCCAGGAGCCAAGATTAGGGAACAATCAGTCCCATTGAGACACCCAATGTGCATTTTCATCATCCCACTGTAGCAGAAGCATGGTCCAGGAAGCATAGGTAGACCAAGAGAAGTTCTAAAATTTGAAAGTAACAATTTATTATTGCCAATAACAATAAAATAAAGGCAAAATTGTGCAAGATAGCTCTTTATACAGGCATTACAAACAAAGAAAGTCCTACATCTAACAGACTATCTAGAAGAACATTGCTCTCTTTTGATAAAATGTTTTTTGTGACAGTTTAAACTCATCATCCTGATTGTTGTAAGCTACATCTCCTGTTTCTCACAGAATGTACCAGAACATTGTCAGTTTCTTTCCTGAGGTAAGCCTGAAGAGAACATCTAATATTTAAAGGAAGGCTGTCATAAACCCTATTTTCCTGCCAGCTACTACTCACCTGCCCACTTACAGTGAGAGAGGTTCATGTCTGTTGTAGTACATGTCTTTCACTTAAAAAATGCATTTTATGTCCTGGAGTGAGAGGCGCCATGTCCTGGATTGTAGCAGCAAGAGCCTGCAACCTGCATGCAAATTCAATTCCTTAGCTTCCTGTTGTGTGCAGATCACCGCTTCATGATGATCGGGCATGTTTTCCATAGTAAAAGAAACATTGTGCCTGGTAGTATTGTAGTTCTACCTCTAGAAACAAACCCGTCAAAATGGAAGTCTAACCTATTTAATTCTGTTAATGAAATTTGCAGCTCTGAGTTTGGGCATGCATGGTAGCGTACACACTACGTGCATGCCCAACTCAGGGCTGCATTTCATTAACAGAATAAAATAGGTTAGACTGTCTGCTTTTTGATGGGTTTGTTTCAGAGGTAGAGCTCAACCAATACCACCAGGCGCAATGTTTCTTTAGTTTGAGAAACATGGCCCGATCGACATGAAGCAGTGATCCACACACAACAGGAAGATAACCAAGCTCACCAACTAGCCCACAAGGTCAAGCTCTGTCTTCCAGTGCGGCAGTACTGTCAGAATGATGCTTCCAGAACAGCACTAGCAACCTCCATCAAGGCAACAAAGGATTACAATGCATACCATATGCAAGCTGCAAAATGAAAAAAAAATAAAGGTTGTGCTAATGGGGCATTTCTGCAGCCCTAGTGATTGGCACAAGAGTTTATGACAGCCTTCCTTTAACAGGTGTAACAAATTAGAACACTCTACAACTGGTCTATTGTTGATAATTCTTTTTTTTTTAATTTAAAGTTTATTGAAAAGCTTTTCTGATGCAGAGGACAGATATACATATTTAAGATACCATTTACATTAGATAGTGTATCAAAATGAATCTGCCCATCCCTCCACCCCATACCTCCCGTTGTCTAAATACCCACCCTATTAATACATCCTCATTCTAACCCTGTTCCTAGTCCTTACAGCACAGCCATGTCAAAAAGGGAAAATACATATTTGATACAAAGAGTACAGTAGCAAAGACTAGTTACATAGAATATAAAGTGTGCAAGGGGTCCCAAATTTTTTTAAACTTTCCTGGTCTGTTGTTCAGGCTTGCTATAGCCCACTCAGTACTAAGCTTTGCAAGTAATTCTGTCAGCCACTCTCCATAGGAGATTTCTTCCTGGTCCACCAAATGTCTTAGCACCAGTTTCTTAACAGACATAGAAAGAAGAGCCATGTAATTTTTCCTGTTGAGAACCATAATATCTGAATATTCTCCTAAAAGGCATATTTCAGGTGTAAATAGGTCCTCTAGACCAAAATGGGGTCTGTTTCATGCTGGATGGTTGTCCAAAGAGAAGTGACTTTAGGACAGGACCAGAAGATATGGTATAATGTACCTTTGTGTTGAAGGCAACAAACACAGAAAGGTGAAGGTGTCAAACCAAATCTAGCCATTTGTTGCCTAGAAAAATATAAATTATGCAGAATGTGCATCTGCATCAGCATTAGTCTGTCTTGGGTTACAAATTTGTGGCAATTATACCAGAGAACTATCCAGTCTATGCTAAGATTAGGGAAAAGGTAGAACACTAATGGGTCAGTCCAAAACAATCTGGATATTACCACTCAAACAATATTCCATAAATTTTGAAACTGCCTTTGGACGACCCACTAAATGAGACATTTCTTTTTGGAAGGAAGGGCAAACCTACTAATACAGGGTCTTGTCCTAAGACTTGTATTAATAGGGTGTAAAGTTGAATAACCTTAAAAATAATTATTTGGAATCTTATACTTCTGCTTGATATTATTAACTGATAGCCATGACCCCTCTTCCTTGATAAGATTGCTAATTTGTACCTCCCTTCAGTCACGGAAGCCAATTTGGCAAAATAGTTTTACCATCTATTTTAATACTAGGATTTCCCAGCAAGGGTTGATTAAGGTCTATTCTATTACTGTATTTGAGAAAGCGACAGAGTTTGAATGAACCCTGATAGACAAGTCTATAGGAGTGTGTTTTAACTTAGGGAAGGAGGCCTTCTCTGATATGTAGAAGAGCTTCGGCTCTAGTCCACAGGACCAAATTTGGGTTAACTCTATTTTAAGCCAGGAGGAGACTGATATGTGGTTTTTGGTAAAAGCCATCTTAAATACTTATTAATATGACTGGCCCAGAAATAAAGTCCAAGATGAGGCAGGCATAGGCCCTCTCTGAGTTTAGGTGCAACTAATTTATGGAATGCAATTCTGGGAGTTTTATTAGACCAGATAAATTTTACAAACAGACTATGTACCTTCTTAAACCAGGATAAGGGAAGCCAGGTATTAAATAATGAAAGGGGATAGAAAAGGCATGGAAAAACATTCATTTTAATTAAATTAACCCTCCCCCAAATTGAAAGTGGAAGGAAAGACCATCTATTGAGGTCTTGATTTATGAGATGAACCAGGGAGTCTAAATTCAACTTAAGTGAATGTCCAAGATGCCTAGTGAGTTTGAGACCTAGATATCTTAGTGAAACCTGTTGCCAGGCAAGTCCCAATTTCAACATATCCAGTTTAAACAGTTTGTGGTTAAGGGAAAGACAATTGTTTTACTTAAATTCAGTTTGTAATTAGATACTTGGCTAAATGAATTTATGATGTCTAAAATTGGGGGAATGGAAGTAATGGGGTTAGATAATTGAAGGAGGAGATCGTCTGCATAGGCTGAGACTTTAATCTCACAAGAATGTATTGGGATGCCTTGTATTTCTTGGCAGATTTGTAATTTGTGGAATAATGGTTCCAAATATAAATTTAAAAGTAATGGGGAGAGGAGGCATTCTTGCCTCTTCCTGGAATAAAGAGTAAAGGGTCCTGAGGCAACCCATTGCCTGACACTTGGGCAGTTGGGGACCAGTACAATGATCTAATCCAATTTTGAAAAACACAGGGGAAGCCAAAAGCTTTTAGAGTCTGAAACAGGTATTGCCAATTCACCCTGTCAAATGCCTTCTTAGCATCCAGAAAGAACAGAACTTCAGGAAAAGAGGCATCCCTGGATGCCGAGAAGACATGAAACAGGGCACGAAGATGGTCCGCTGAGGATCTTCCCTTCATAAATCCAACCTGTTCCAGGCCGATAATGGTAGGAAGTATAGCGCTAAGGTGGCAAGCAAGTAATTTAGTTAAGATTTTAACATCTTGATTCAGTAGGGAAATAGGGCAATAATTTGTGACCAACTCAGGTGATTTATCAGGTTTAGGTATGAGTATAATGACTGCTTCAAAAAGAGTTGAATTAATCTCAGCATTTGAGAGTATGTTTTGGTAAACGGGAAGTAACAAGGGGATAATTTGTTTTTTACATTTTTAGTAGAAGTTGGCCGAATAACCATCTATCCCAGGGGTTTTATTTAAAGGCAAGTCTCTGATTGTATCGGACAACTCCCTAAAAGTAATCGGGAATAGTAGAGTTTTTTGCTGGCCTTCAGTGAGACAGGGTAGGTTGGCCTCTTTTAGATAATTTTCTAAGCAATTCTCGGTTGGGGGATTTGGCATAGGACCATATAAGTTTTTGTAATAGTCTGTAAATTCAGATATAATTTCACTTGGGGTAGTTTTCAAAGAGCCATCAGGCTGAGAATGTATTAAAGCTATATACCAGGAAGATTCCAGTTGTTTAATTCTAAGGGCTAAGAGGCACCCTGCTTTCCCCCCCTGATCTGTATAAGAAGCTTTTGTTTTAGTATGGCATATTCTGTTTTTTCTCTCAACATATCTAAATAGGCCACTCTCAATTTAATTCATTCCTACCAAATAGATTCAGGGGTATTTGGGGACAAATCTTTCTCAATAGATCTGATTTGGGATAACAGTTGGGACATGCATTGTTCTCTTGCTTTTTCCCTTTTGGAAGCTAAACTAATTAGTATCCCTCTGACATAACCTTAAAGGTGCACCATTCAGTATCTGGTCTCATTGTGGAACCCTGATTAAGCTCTATAAATTGTTCTATATGCTCTTGAATTACTTGGACCAAACCAGGATCTTTCAGTATCTGATCATTGACTTTCCATCTTGTCCCTCCTTTAGGTAATGATAACAACATCAACTGACATAACACAAGAGAGTGGTCAGAGGGGGGGGCCAGGTTGGATTGAGACATCAATGTCTCCAGGAATAAATGAATGAGAAAGAAGTAAATAATCAATCTGGGATGAGGATTTATGAACCGGGGATGTATAGGTGTATTCATTATCTGAGGGGTAAAAATCCTTCAAATATCACATAATCCGACCTGGTATATCAACTCCCTGAAAGCCTGTTGGGCCAGTGAAAGGCCTTTTCTGGGATGCCCAGTCCTGTCTAATACAGGGTCATAAGCCAAAGTAAGACCCCAGTATCATTGGAATCGAAATAAAGGAATTAAAGTTTGAATACGTTGTTTTAAAAATCCTGGTGTATCCTCGTTTGGACCATAAATACTACCTAATAGTATTTCTTTAGCAAAATACTATCTTGGACAAAATAAATCTGCCCTCAGAATCTCTAATTATTTTAGTTGGTGAGAAAGGGAGCCTTCTGTGACTTATAATCATTGATCCACAACCTATTAGTGGAAACTTCAGTTGAGAATACTTGCCCAGTTTGTTGCCTCCGATGCTTAAATGATTCAGAGTCTAATAAATGAGATTCTTGAATAAAAATAATCTCTATAGATAAGAAATTCAGGTGTTTCAAGACTTGGTACTGTTCAGGCTTTTGTCTTACCCCCTTCACATTCCACGTTGCTATATTGATTGGTCTAGCCATTTTGCATTTTCATGTGAACCCCGGGAAAATCTGAGAAAATAGTAATCAGTACAAATATTGCTACTATGTTGCCTAGCTTTGTTGTGCTTCCCCCTAACCCTATTCCCATCCCTTGGTCCAGTCTCTCCTTCAAAATAAACACCCATGTAATTAATAACGGTATCCATAAAGTTGTCTCAAAACCTGACAAAAACCCAGCCCTCCCCTCTCCCCATACTGTTCGTACAACGCTATACAGTACTACCTTTCTACCTCCCTCCAAATCTGCATTCCCATCGCCCAGCTCAATAAAAATAATAATAAAAGCACTTAAGCCCAGATTCGGCTCATCAGAAACTACAACAGACCATAGAATAAATACAGTTTCTAAATAGTTAAATCCTATCTGTTTCTCTATTCCCTCATCCATTAAAGCGTAGGGGGGGATAGAAATACACTTCCATGTGTTTCATAACTATAGTCTCCTACAGCAGCAGTACCAACAACAACATTTTCAACATTCAACTGCTTAGTCAAAACTTGAGGATATGTACTACTAAAGAAAAGGATAAGTAAAATAAAAAATCAGAAACAAGTATAACTGCTCGAGTCTTGAAGTGAAATTAACCACCATAAGAACTGAGCAACTTAGGTAGGCAGACTAAAGTTCGATGTTTCCATCCAAAACAAATTTCAGGAGAACTAGAGTAAAGTATTCTGTAGCCTGACTTAAGTGGTCCCTCTAGTGGCAGTTGACCGCAAGTACTATACACTGTTCTAGTGTTAAAGTTGTGGATACACCTTAAAGAGCTGCCTTCTCTCAACAAAACAACAAAAAGAGACCAAATATCTAAATTCAGTCCTTACTGATAATGTCTCATGTCCCTGTTGAGCATTGAGAACTAAAATAAATGTAGTGGCTAAGGATCACAGTTACAAATTGTCCTGGAGCAGTCGAGCATCTGTAACAGTTACTCCACTTTGGTAAATTCAGTACATTTATACTGAACTCTTGATGAATAACAATCAAATAATCAAAAAGGTTATACAGGATTTCACTTCCTTCAAAGTGGAGCAGTCAACAGTAAATCCATATTATACCCTGTGCTTCTGTGTCTGAATAATCAGCTTTGCCACAAGTCCCCTGCCAGCGATTATGAAATAGATCTGGTAAGGCTTTCTGGAGAGTGGCTTGTGCTGATTCAGTATCCTCAAATGTGGACCAGGATCCTGCTAACAGTACCTACAGTCACACTGGATATCCCATTTTAAACCTTACTCCCGTTGCGATTAGTTTGGAGACTATGGGATGAAATTGAGTATGGCGCTGCTCACAGTAGCTGGTAGGTCTTGTTATTCTAATTCTAGTTCCTCCCATTGGATTTCTTGTAATTCCTAAGTTTCCAGGAAAAGTTGCTTCTTCTGAAAGTTCAGGAATTTGAAGATGAGAGGACGAGGTGTTGAGCCGGGTGGTGGCATAGGTCTGAGAGCTCTGTGGGCCCATTCTGTGGTATAGACAGTTCTGAAGGGTGAAGGACCTGTTAACTTTTCTATCAGTTTTTGTATGAAAAGGATAGTGTTATTCCCCCTTTCTTTCTCTGGAATGCTAATAATGACTGCATTATTCCTGCAACTCCTCCCCTCCAAATCTTCTATTTTAGATTCCAGTTTTTTGATTCTTTGCCTATTATCTACAGCATCGTTATTTAGTTGGTCCGCTCGCTTCTCCAAGGAAATAAGGAGCGTTTCATTGTCTGCCATCCTTGTGAAGAGATCTTCAAGTGCAGATGCCATCTGCTTAACTTCAGCAGTTAAAGATTTTAGATCATCTCTAAATGGATTGAATTCCAAGAGGAAATGCTCACGAGTAAGGGGAGTTGTTTCAGAGGCCTTAGTTGGAGTGGTAGTAGTGGTAGATAGCTTACCGCTAACACCCGGCTGAGCCTTGGAACGTTTGCTCATTTTCTCTGGGGAGACAGGAGGAGTGTGTTTCGGCAATGTGAGACGCATCTCCACATCCATTCTTGAGTCCAGTTCTTTTCTTTCTGTCAGCAGCAGTAGATTGAACCGAAAAATAGCTTTGAGACTTGAAAAATGATAAATTAAGACTCTATTTCAATGCTGGGCAATGGGAGTAGTCCCGGAGAGCTGTTACTTGGAGCGCTGCATCACGTGGTCTCCCCTCCCGTTGATAAATCTGTAAACAAGCTTGTGGAGGTCAAAATGCATCTCAAGGTCAAACCCCTGTATTACAGACTGTTATCTTTTTAAGAAACCCAAATAACTTTCTACAATCATTTCAACAATATAATTATACATTTACAAACCAAAGGATCCCACTTCCACATTAAGATTCACATATATGTTTTAAACACAGAGAAGAAAGGGGAGAAAAAAGAATAGAAACAGCAAGTGGAAGAAGAAGAATGTGAGAGATAAATTATGGGGCCACCAGAGTGGCCAATTCCTATATGCCACAAGAAAAATTTGTTTGTGCAATCTGACAGGCAACACATAGACAAGACAGAACAGAAGAGGACAAAATAAATTGTTATTTTTAACTCTCTGCATAACAAATGTGACGGGGCCTTACCCAAATCTGTTACACTCACACATATGTTCAATGATACCACTTGTTCATCAGTGTACTGCATTGTAATGTGACTGAGCATCAGTCTCTATCTACAGGAATGGCATCAGAAAAAAATGTCTTTAATGGCTGTCTGCTGTCACTTGAATGGTACAAAAATAAGAAGTGTGAGTAACATTGTATGTTGCACACATATTTGTTTTTTCAATTCTATTTCTCACCCAGGCTCAGCTGGGGTGTGACCCTGTCTCTGTCCCTTGTCCTCCATACCTGGGCATCCCCCCAGGCACCCATACTGAGAGGCCTGCAGTTTGCCCCCTACAGTGGGGCTTCTGGGAGGAGACCAATATCTATAATACCCTGCTGAGAATGATGCTGGTGATGTCATTCATAGATGAGGCATGGGAACTTTATTTGGCATTGCTCCTGATGGCTTACTTGTATGGTTGCCCCTGCAGACATGAACATTCAATGGTGCCAGCATGTGGGTGGGTGTGCTTGCATCCTGCAGATGTCCGCCATCGTCTCATCACCTAACTTTGTGATTTCATCCAGTGTATACCCAGCCTCCACTCAGTGTCACTTGTGTGCTGAGTGTCACCACCCACCACCACATGGAGAAGGACAGCAGTCCATTGGATGCTCATCCTTCCTCCCACAACTAGCTGTCTGATGCTCCAGGCTTGTTCTTGAACCCAGATCATCAGTGTTATAGATGGTGGTGCTACTACTGCACTGGTGGGCTGGCTCTGTTGCACACGTAATGACATATGTTCTATTCACCATATATGTGGTTACCAATCAGCCAACTCTGCTCAGACAGTACAGTAGGTCATGCAGGTGTGGCAACAGCTGTCTTTTCCAAGATGTAGGAATCCTGTGAGGAGCCCAGGTACTTGCACACATCTGTGTGATGAGTTCTGTGGTATCACAAGCTACTTGCATGTTCAAGTTGAGGAATGCCTACCTGGTTAGGCATGCTTTTCTGTTTTCCAGTGATACCACAATAGCTCCATTCAGGAAATCTAGCACCCCAATCAGACTGGGCATTCTGGCAACTGCAAAGAATGTCACCTTCTTGTCCTTCATCATTGCCTTTTTCCTGAAATTATACATACTGTACTCCTGCAGGTGCTGTAGCAATGCTTCAGTGACTTGTCACTGACCTCCAAGCATGGAAGACTAGCTTATCCCAGTAAAGTTACCCGTTATGCACTGGAAGAATTTGATGGCATAGTATACCAATGTTGTTAGCACCCTGAGATGCATTATGTATTATGGGAATGGGTCAATCAGATCTGGTATGTCAGTCATGCAGTCATAAGTTTGAACAGCTCCTTGATGGAAACACAATCAAAACTGAACTATTCAATGTGGAACACTATGGTTAGTGTAAATGGGTACAGTCTGGGTTGGTATATATATGGACACCAATACTGGTGTCTCTCCCTTTCTATCTCCAATTCTAGCTTTGCTAAGACTATGATCATGAAGATCACTGGATACATGCTCCTTATGTGTGCCACATAACACACAGTACAGTAATCCAGAACAGCATATGATTTACAAATTTTAAATCTGTGTTTGAGAAATGTTTCTTGAGGCTTGATGGTCACTCTATAATTACTGGGCTTAAAGTAGGGTTGCTCAGGTAATCCGTTATAAAAACTGATAGTCAGGATAATGGGTGATTCTTAGGATATTAGGATTTTAGTATATTGGTTCTCAAAATCTGACATCCTTAAAGTCACCTCAGACTTTAGAATATCAAATTATCCAACATCTGATATCCTAAAATCCAATATCATTATCCTCTGACTCTTCCTCCATATGCAGCTGTACCTCCCTCCTAAATAATAAACTGCCTCCCTCAAGCACAAGCCACAATGCCCATCTGACCTATTATTTAAAAAAAACATCACTCAACACACCCACTAGCTCAAACCTTCACCCCTTCCCCATGGCACCCAAAATATCTTCTAATACGAGTCTGGTTACATGGATCCCGGCACCTGCAGCACCCCTGTTATAATAACTACCCCCCCACACCTCTAAATCATAAGATCCCCAAGCACATGCCACAGTGACTACCTTACCAGTTATTAAGAGAGAATGTCCCATGCAATACACCCATTAGTCCCCACCTTCCTCTTCTCCACCACCCCTTAACACCCAAATACCTTTTAAAGTGAGTCGGGACCCACAGATTCCAGCAGTTGTGGTGCTCTAGTTATAATAAGCACCCCACCACACATTAAATCATAAAAGGCCTCCATCCCCGAAGCATAAGCTAGAGTGCACACCTCAACTATTAAGTGAGAAGCCCCCACCTAACACATCCAATAGCCTCCACCTTCCTCTCCCCCACATAGCACCAAATACATGTTAAAGTGAGCTGGGTCCCACAGTTCTCAACAGTTGAGGTGCTCCAATTATAATAAATACCGCCCACTGGTAAATCAGACAATTCATCCCTCCTTTTCCCCAACATAAGCCACAATACCCATCTCAACTATTAAATAAGTACCCCCCCCCACACACACACACACCCAGCACACCCACTAGTCCCCACATCCCTCTTCTACACCCAAAGCACACAAATACATTTCACAGTGAGTTTGGTGGTTCCCACAGATCCCAACAATTCAGGTGTTCCCATTAAAATAAATACCCCCCACCAAGACAATTCACTGGAGCCAAGGAAAGGTGTACAATGACCTCATGGAGAGTCCATTGAAAGTTGTAGAGTGACAATATAGTGACATGGCTGGGAAAGTCTATGATGGCATAGAGAAATATCAGTGAAAGAATATATAGTCTGACAAGTTTTGTAAAGGAGCAAGGTTGTGTATGACCACAGTAGACCATCAGGAAGTGGCCCCAGGGTAATGAAATTTTGGCTTTTGCTAATGAGAGGTGGCAATTATACCTGTACAAAACACAGATTTAAAGAGCTAGTGGAACCAAAACAGGCAGACAGGAAAATGATAAAAATGTTAAGTAATAGTCAGTGGTTGCATGTTATTTCTGAAGTATTTTTCTTTTTCCTTTTGCTCATTAGAAAGTTTTCTATGTGATGATATTTTGCTGGATATGGGAAACAGCTCTCAGCCTGGCAGCTGACATATCTATCTCAGTTCCCCCACCACATTATCAGCATTGTGCTGTCACTAACAGTGGCATCACAAGAGACTAACCTGGTAGCTAGTGAGTGACCGTTCCTAAGGAGCAGTGATGTCACAGTCAATGAGGTCACAATGCTGATAATGTAATTGGTGGAACAGAGCTAGATATGCCAGCTGTCCCACACATCACACCTAGTAACAAAAGGTAAACAATCTTCTAATTAAACAAGGGAAAACAAAAAGTTCATCAGATATAAAAGGTAATGGAAGACTGCTTTTAAAAACTAATATTGGTTTTAGGTGGTATATATGCTCTTTTATTTACATTCTGAAGGAATTCTGAGTCTTTCATCACATAAAAGACATATATGTTATTTACACAGTTAAACAACCATTCACCTAGTGATGAAAACCAAGAAAAACTCTCATGATTTACTTGGATGTTAGTCATTAATAACATTTTTTTTCATTTTTTCATATATTTTTTCCATACTTCTTTTATTTGCACATGTGCTAGCTTTGGAAGCTAGTTTTTGAACACCTAGCACTTTTAAATTTTAACTTTATACATCAGGAAACAAATGAAAGGCCCTATTCTAGGCGATATCTACTAAAACTGAAAGTTCAGGTTTCAAAGCAGTGTTTTTTATTACCCAAGAACAAAAAGTGTTATAAAATGTGGTATTTTACGTCATTTTACCATCTGAGCCATAATGGCTAATGAACTGAATGTTTTGAAAATTGGGATTAGAGATGTTGCAGTTCAAATTCACTAGCAAAGTTCCAGCAAAGTCATCCACTATGCCTCTAATGGAGCAATCTGTGAATTGTTACTATTAGGCAGAAAATTTGCCTGTTTGACTTTGCCACTAAGGGAGAATTTTGCCCATGAATGATGGAATTTCATCTGTAAACTGATTCCACCATTCGGGTAATATTCACTGTTCACGGTAAAATTTCATTATTTGTGGGTGAAATCACACACTTCACAGATGGAAATTTGCATGTCGAGGATCAATCTGCCTCTACAAATTGTGATAAAGTCTCAGATTAATTCATGGGGAAATTTTGCCAACTTTGCCCATCTCTAATTGGGATGTACTTAGCAGAACACAGTGTCACATACAAGTTTATAACATCCCTGATCCTAAGATGACTAAGTTATTAACTCTCAAAAATAGGGATCTTGACACAAACACTAACTCAGCCCTCATATACTGATGCTACTACGTCAGTGTAATATATTGCAACAAAATTACTGTGAAGGAAAAACTACCTTCTCACTGGCTTGTCTCAATTTTTTCTTGTTTCACTGTGTAGTTGCTCTCTATAAAAGTATGGGGCCAGGGTTTTGATATCATGAGGCTGCAATACTCAGCAGTGACAAGAAACTGACATATTTCTGGAGATTATAGTAACCAAGCAGAATGTTAACTGTTGCATAAACCTCCACTGTAATGAAATCTTGTTTTTTCTGCTAATGAGAGGTGCCAATTATACCTTTACAAATATTGGGGCATATGCACTACCAGGTGGGAAGAAGCACATACAGACAGGTGCACAGAGTCGCAGACTTGACCGGCATCCAATCAGAGGCCCATCCTGGGTCCCACAGTGGATCACATTTGTGGCAGGGTGTGGGTCCAGGTGCATGAATAGCTACATTTGCAACTGGACCCGCATAACCAGGCCCTGTTGCCCGGTGTGTCCCATGGCCATGCCCATTGACCAAGCCCCCACCACCATGGGCAACCCCTCCTCAGTGCAGTATGCCTGAGCCCCCCAACAACACAGCCCCATCCCCATGATGGCCTCCCTGCACACAGCAGTTCCCCGTCCCCATGAACATGTTGGCATAACATAAGTCCCCTAACTCAATGCCCCTGCCCCATACTCGGTGATGCATTATCCACCCACCCCAACACACAGGTGCCCCTGGTGCATATGCATTGCTGCAGCACTTTCCCACAGCCGTGGCCCATCCTCATTCCCAACAAGCATACACCCCCTGGGCCCCTGTACCTGTCCTCTGGTAGCATGGGACAGCCAGTGGCACAGCCCTCCACACACGTGCTTGGCCCCTGGCTGTCCATGTGATGCTGGGAGCATGCTGCCCATATATTGGCAGCATGCTTCCAACAACACTTGGATGGATGGCAGCTGGGGAGGTGTGTGGAGGTCTGTGCTACTGGTTGCCCCATGCCACTGGAGGACAGATATGGGGGCTGGGGATGTGTTGTGTTGCTGGTGCTAGGGGGGACCACCACTGACCACCATGGATTGCCTGGGGCCAATGCACACCCTCGGAGTGCCTGGAGGGACCAGGGTAGGAGGTGGGTGTCTACAATTCTGGGCCAGTGCCCCTATGCATGGTGTGTTTGTGGGGTTGAGCTTACGAGGGGACAGGGCATGGCTGTTTGCTCTGGCAGATGGTGGGGATGGCTGCAGGGGTCTTGTTGTTGGAAGATGTGGGCTTTCTGCCTGGACCAGCCGGCGGACTGTTGCATGTGTGGGGTGCATACAGGCGGTACAGCAGGGTCCTCCCTGTTATAACCTGTTCCCTCTTCAGCACTCCTTTTGCCAGTACTATGCACTTTAGTGCATGGAGTGTAGTGCTGGCATGCCCCCCGCCTGCCCCCAGTGCATTGCTGTCCATGCGGCTGAGGGATTGGGTGAGTAGGGGCTGCACACCCTTGGGTTGTGCATCCTACGTGGGGGGCAAAGTGCATGTAGAATGACTACGTGCTGCACATCCGTGGCGTGTAGCCACTTAGTCCATTCGTGCATAGCCCCCAATAATAATTAAAAAAACTGATTTAAAGAACTAGTGGAACCAAAACAGGCAGACAAGAAAATGATAACAATTTTAAGAAGTTGACAGTGGTTACATTATTTCTGAAGTAATCAGTGAATACGTGTTATTTATGAAGTATTTTCTTCTTCCTTTTGCTCATTAGAAAGTTTTCTGTTTGATGACATTGTGCTGGATGTGGAAACAGCTCTCAGCCTGGCAGCTTACATATCTACCTCTGTTCCCCACAACATCAGCAGCAGCAGCAGTGTGATGTCAATACAGTGGCATCACAAGTGACTAACCTTTCAGCTATTGAGTGGCTGTTCCTAAGAGCAGTGACATCACAATTGTGAGGTCACAATTTGGTAATGTAATGGGTGGAACAGAGCTAGATATGTCAGCTGCCCCACACATGACACCTAGTAACATCAGATAAATAATCTTCTAATTAATCAAAGGGAAAAAAAAAGCACCTCAGATATAAAAGGTAATGGATGACTGTTTTTAAAAAAATAGCATTAGTACATAAGTTCTTTTATTTACATTCTGAAGGAATTCTGAGTCTTTCCTCACATACAAAGACATATACATTATTTACACAGTTAAACAACCATTCACCTAGTGATGAAAACGGAATGGGGGGGGTGGAGCAGAAAGATGGCTGCCCTGCTGCTCCGCTCCACTCCAGGGTTCTGAACACTGAGATTTGTTTCAGGTTCCTGAAAGATTTTCCTACATTTTAATTCTTTTTGTTATAATATATACAGATCCGCGGTTGTTTTAATCTTTTGATTAACTGAAACAGTGAATAGCAGTATGATGGTGTGGCACACTTTATATTTGTGGCTTTATAGCTTTTCCAGTGGCTCAACTGATTCTAATTTAATGGACACTCAGGCATTTTTAGGCAGCAGTATGCCACTCATAGAAATAAATTGTAGTAGCCTCAAAGCTCAAATGGTGACTTTATAATTTTTAAAAAGTCATGGAATGAATTGCATCCAGCTGTTATTTCCTATAATCCAACTACAAAAATCCCTCAGAGGAAAACACCTATAAAGGATATGGTACTGCACTGTGAGTGCTGATGTTCTGGATTTGCCTTTATTAAATGTATGCCGTCATTGCCCAGGGCAGGGGTTTCTAGTTCTGCTGTCTGTGAATGATTTAAAATTACGCTTGAAGAGCAATTTCTTTTTACTTCCTTGGTTGGAAAATTACCTGGTTGATGACTGTCAGAGAAGTCTGTGGACTGTGAACTCATTTTGGGGAATGGGATATGCCGGATCCAAACAGGACATTGCAGAAGTGACTAGAGGAGCCCGGTTTGCCCTACGCCTAGAGGTGCAACTCTATCTAAAGGTACTCCACATTTATAAACACCACCAATGGTAAGTTGCAAGGAGCCATTTTGTTTTAATTATTTGGATGGGCTTATCTTGGTACAAACCCACTGGGACACTGGACGGTAGGTTCCTACTGCCTGTTGGAGTGCCGGCACTTTATTGGTTTGAAACTTGGAAAACCTTTTTTCTGAGATATTTAGGTTATGGCTCCTAAAGTTTGGACTTCTGAGTGGTCAAGATTGTTCATCCCCATTGGAGGGAGTTGCCACTATATCTTCTATGTCAGGTTTGTGACTGGTATATGGTTGCTGGATTGAAATAAGTGTTTACCATGCCTAGTGGACCTCATGTTTGTAGTTTTGGGGGCCTAGGTGACAACCTTGGATGATAAAAATATTGTTAATATTTTGGGATAAATGAAGCATTTGACTCCTTGGTTTGACTCTTTGATATATATGTGAGTCACTGAATCTGGACTCCAGATATGGAGCCGTTTGTTACACTCATTATAAAATGCCTAAAGTAATAATATCTGTTTGCGATGTAAAATGTCTCTTATTTATGACATACAGGAATATGGGCTTAATTACTTAATTACTGTCAATGGCATGATCCTTTCCTGCATAATTAATCTAATTAAAACTCCTAGTCCAACAGATCAAATTATGGACGCATAAGTTAATGGAGCCTCGAAAGTCTAACTTAAAAATGAAAGGACTTCTGATTGTAATGAAATCATAATATTCCTCAGCAGAAATTTATTTTAGTATTCTGTGTCAAGTGCTGGAAGCATGAAGTAAAACCAGTGTGTTCATATGTTTGCTTAGGAACTTTTTTGCTTTTAGTTCAAGTTTGTGTACGCTGGTACAATTTTAAGCAAGATGCATGAGGAGTTTAATACTTGTCATATTAACATTTATTTTGTACAAATATTGTTGGGAGAAACTGGATGAAGTAATGAATTTGTGACAATAGCTGGAATGTTAGATTGATTTGATGAATCTGATAATTAATGATTATTAATTAACAATCATTGCCTGGAATATAAATTAGATCAAACTGTCTGAATTTATTACATTAAGATAATGGGACAGGAAGAATAGGAGTTAATCTGGGGAATTTATTCTATTTAATTTATGAATCTAATATAGAGACATAAAAGAAAATGGAGTATTCTCTCGGTAAGTGTTTGATAAATAGCCTCACTAGTGACTTGGAGTGTCATTCTTTCGGTAGGTTAGTTTGACATATGGACCCAGAAATTCTGGGATGGGTCTGAGGTGGCCTTTCTCCTGACTGGTAGAGAAACTCATTTTGAGTGCCATGATGCATGATTTGGGAGGCAGTATAGCGCAGTGGTTTAAGGCTCTGAGCTGCAAATCTGGAGACCTGGGTTAGAATCCCACAGCCCCCACTTGCATACTGTGTGACCCTGAATAAGTCACTTAACTTCCCTGTGCTTCCAGGTCACACCTGTAAACAAGCTTTTAGCTTAGTGTGCCACTCCTGGTTAAACAACTGAAAAAAAATGATGCAGGATTTAGGCATTAGACAACTAGTAATGGCCTTTCTTGAAGTCAAAGATGATCACTTTATGGCTGGCTTGCTATGTGGCAGAAACTGGTATACTCATGCAATGGTTGCTGATATTTTGTGGATCTGACCAGTGTACTGAGGGCTAAGTCAGAGACAAGTCCCAGAGTAGAAAGGGTTGTCTGTGTGTTCTACTGACTTCTGAGGAGATACTGAAAAGTCTAAAGATGGATGCAATATGTGATTTTATTACTATAGACTATTGTCTGTCAACCTTCAAACAATGATTGTAGTCCCTAGTTGAATGGTGTATTCTCCTTCCTAAGTACTTAATAATATTCGAGAGCAATTTATTCTTCCTAATGCTTCCATAATGCAATATGAGATCTAATAAATAGTAGTTTTATATTATGGCTTAGGATTATAGAGTTTAATTATGAGACAGGATAATATTCTATGGTCAATGCTCTCAAAATCTGACAGTCATTAATATGTAATGAATTTTTTTTAAACTCCTTTTTATTAGGTTTTGCATTAATGGATACATACAAACACATATCCCCTGAGTAACTCAGAGGCTACAACCCCAAACTGGTTATGGTTACTATATACCATGAAAACTATGTACACACGCAGGTGTACTTCATCCTCTATCTTAACATACTATGAGTCTCCTCCGTTCTATAGAAAGCAAAAACATCATTAATCCCCTACCTGCCCATCCCACCATGGGCTGTTAAGATATCCAGTTGCTAATTTCCTAGCATAAAACTGTTTACACCTGTGTCCCCTGAAAAGAGAGAGAGTCCCAACCCTTATAATATAGCAAAGCCCTACAATCAGTTTATGTCTGCAAAGTTTATGTAGTACTAAGAGTCAAACATTTGCCTTGAAGGAGTATATACCCAAGAATTAAGCAAAAAGTAAGAGTACAGTATAATAAACTAAACATAGATTTGTCCAAATAAAGAAACTTCTATGCTCCAGCCTTTAGTATAAACTACTCGCAGCCTGACAGACAGACCTTCAGTTGATCACTTTCGACCTGTATAGAATAAACTGCATCCATGACCTTCCATCTTTTATCATATAGCCCTTTCTTACCCTCTCTTAGCATTTGGTTCTTTATTCTTGCCAATACCCTAATGAGGTCTCTCACCCATTAGTCATAGGTATAGATAAGGTCATTTTTCCAATGGGTTAGAACAAAGGACTTAACCAGAGCCGACCTAAAGGATAAATGATATTTGCCCAATGCCTCTGTAACCTGAGTCATGTCAACCAAAACACAAGCCCCTGGTGTTATAAATTCTGAATAATTCAACAAGGAGTCCATGTTTTGTTTAATTTTAACCCACAACGGCTGTATTTTGGAACAGTCCCACATCACATGTAGAATGTCCCCTAATTCCAAACCACATCTAAAACATAGGTCTGTCTGCCTAAGACATCTAGCACATAGTTTAACAGGAGTGTAGTATAACTTAGAAGAAATAAAAAATTGCATAGTCCTGTACTTGGGTATAGAAATATATTTGCAACTCTTCCATATACTATTCCAGTCCAGCCTCAGAGGAGCTGTACTCTTGCCCCAATATAAAAGTCTGGACTGGCAATTCTGGGCCCACAAAATCCAATAGCACTCGATAGACTTGTGATAGGGGTCTAGATACATAATTTATCTCCTTTAACTTATCCCAGTTAAGCGATAGTTCCTGGGCATCACCTGGCATGCCCATCTCCTTCCCCACTAGTTTAGTAAGCTGCAACCTTTTATAGAAATCCATTGTGCCACACTTTGATGGAAGAACCACCCTATCCTCTATTATAAAGTCTGCTAAATTTAGGTTAATCAATAGATGTGACCATTTTTTAGTAATTATTTTTCCCCAAAACAAAATTGGGTTACCCAAGATAGGTTGCTCTCAAGCTCTCACTTGTGCTTTTCTCTGGTTTGGGGTTAAAAGGTCCACCAAGCCAATACTGTTTTATGTATTGGGGTAGATTTTACTTTCTTGGGCAATCTCTGGATTTATGAACAAAAACGCCTCGGAGATAAATCTAAGTCCTCCAATATCTTCTTCTCCACTTGTAGCCAGGTAGGCTCATACTTCTCTCCCTCCTGTGTTGTACCCCAACTTCCCATTAAACCCAATTGTCCCACCACATAATACCCATGAAAGTCCAGTAATTTAAGACCTCCCATCTGTTGTGGAAGATGCATACTTTTATACTTTTTCCGGGGGCTTAAAGTTCCAAAGAAAATCTGATATTAATTTTGAACTTTAATAAACCCTACTTTGGGAATAACATATGGAGCCAAATAAATGGAATATAAGAGTCTGGGTAGTAAATTCATCTTGATCACTCCCAACCTAGCTGTAAAGTTTAAAGGGAGCTTAGTCCACTGAATAACATCTGATCTGATTATATTCAGTAATTTTCCTAGGTTTGCTTCCACCCCATCTTCCATATTCACAGTAATCCAAATGCCTGGAAATTTAATCTGTTGCAGAGCCCAATGAATCCGCAGGGGCTCAACATCTGCTTTATAGATATATGCAATGTAAGGGGTAGTACCTGTATTTTAGTTAAATTCAGTTTGTAATTTGAAACCTTGGGAAAATGCGCAATAATTTCTAAGGCTCTTTTAAAACTCTCCACCGTTCTTGTAAATGCAATAGTATATCATCTGCAAATACCGAAAATTTCAGTTCCTTCCCCCACCACTGTTCCCTGTATCAAGAATCCCTACTCATTGCTCGTAAAGAGGCTCCAAATAAATATTAAATAAAATTGGTGACAATGGACACCCTTGTCTAGTCCCATTATGTGGAGGAATTTCTTGTGAGGCATACCCATTACATAAAACTCTCACTGTGGGGGCGCATATACATTTTAAGGCCCTGGAGAAGGCCCTCAGAAACCCAACCTCTTTATAACAGTAAATAAAAGGGATGGGAGATCCTATCGAAGGTCTTCTCAGCATCCAAAGAAATCAATGTCATGGGTACTTTACAACTAGCTGCACAGCAGAGTATATGTTGAAGTTTCTTGTGTATCATGAGCCCCTCTACCTGGCATAAACACTACCTGGTCTTGACTGATCAATACAGGAGCCACCTTAATAATTCTATTAGCCAAAATCTTCGTGAGGATCTTTATATCCTGATTCATCAAGGCAATAGGCCTATAGCTACCTGGGATTTTTACTGGTTTGTCTAGTTTCGGATAAGTGTTATATATGCCTTACAAAGGGGATGAGAAACTCCCTCCTGCATAATTTTGGTGAATAAATCCTTCAACGGGAAGAACAGTAGTAATATGCACTCTATAAAATTGAGCTGTAAGACCATCTGGTCCTAGGGTTTTACCATTTGGCAATGACTTAACTACCTCCAAAATTTCTGAATCCCTTATTGGAGCTGCTAAGATCTGTGCCTGCTCTTGATCCAGTCTAGAGCAAAACTATACTATCTAGAAACCTCTCAATTTAATCTGGAGCACTAATAACCCCGCCTTGATAAATCTCTTTATGGTAAAGCGCAAAAGCATCAGCCATCCCCTGAGGATTAGTTATGACTTCCCCTTTAAAATTTATTAGTGTGATAGTATGCGATGTTTCCCATTCCTGAATTCTACATGCAAGAAGACGACCAGGGACATCCTCCTGCAACAGATATTTAGCTTGAAGCCTCTCTAACCAATAGTCTACCTTGCGATAGACTATATCTGCCATTTCCTCTCTCAGGTCCTTAAGCTCAATGTCCAAACCCTCAAGGAACCTTACAAGGGAGTGAGCGAATTTATAACCCCCATTATAAATTCCTCCCGTGCCTTTCTCATGTTATTCCTTCTAGCTGTATATCTTTGGGCTATTCCCTCATATAATACTTTACATACTGGCCAGGCCAGCCTATTATCCTGAAATGTTGGCAGTTGGGTCTGAAAAATCTGAACCAGAGCCTGCTCCAACCTAGTGACAAGCTTATCATCTGATAAAATTGAATCATCTAGTCTCCATCTATACTGCCGAGATGGAATAGTTCCAATCTCCCAAATCAACTGGATTGGAGAGTGATCTGAAAGCACTCTACCATGTGTGGTCAGCTCTTTAACTCCCCTTAAGACCCCATTGTTCACCAAGAAGAAGTCTATCTGGGTCTGGGTTCTATGTGCCCCTGAATAAAAAGTCATATGGTAGTCCCCCTTACTATGTGTCCTATAGGGATCAACCAATGCTGAAACCTCTAATAACTTATTTAAAGCTATTTGAGCCACAGATAATGGCCTCTTGGATGGCGACTTCCTATCTATCAATTATTTAAGCACAGATTCCAGTCTCCAGCTAAAATGAGAGGATGTGTTGGCAGCATAATCAGGTCCATCTCTAAAGATGCAAAAAATTCTGGATTGGACAGTGCAGTGCCATAGACAGAAGCAATTGTTAACTCCTTAGCCAGAATAACACCCGAGACATAGATTCCTCTACAATCTTCCCACCCCATAACCTGTGTTACCACAAACAGACAAGCCTTTCCTACCAAAATTGCCACACACCCTGAAGCTTTAGTTTTACCAACTCCTAAAGTCTGACCCACCCAGAGTTTAAGAAGATTCAATTCTTCTGTCAACAAATGCATCTCTTGCAGTGCTACAATATTTGCCCCCATTTGCTGAAGGTGTTTCAAAACAACTAGTCTTTTTTTTCCACCTCTGAGGCCTTTAACATTCCAAGAGATAATTTTAATTATCACCATTTTGCATGCCTTGCTTTCCCCTCTCATAATAACCTTGGACTCTCTCTCTCTTTCCTGCAACCCCTGAATCTCACCCCCCACCAACATCCCCGATCCTTCGATCGCCCTCCTGTAGAATACAGACCCATAGATGAGCTCGTCCCCGTGCTCCCAGGCCTCTCTTCCAAACTAGAGTCTGTCTTGGCCTACTGTGGATAATGGGCTCTTTAAGATCTCGAAGGCCTCATTATCGAACCTTGTCTGACTCCTGCCTTGTATTGTCATGTGGGATTTCAGAGGAATAATGGCCCTATCACTTATTTATTAACCAATAGACATTATTAAAAAATAAACATTTTGACCCAGCACTAAAATAAATCAGGCATACCTAGGGACCAGAGGGAACCCCATTCAAACTCCAGCCTCATATCATCGAGCAGGGGATAATTCCCCCAAGAGAAGAGGGAAAACGTATATACAGGACCCTTTAAATGCCCAATAAGCTTTAAAGCAATAGTAATTCCCCACTTTATATACCAACTAATATAGTTTAAACATTAACCACAATCATAGATCGAAATTGGCTTGATTCTGTTGTCCTCAATTAGTCATAAATGTAGATCTAGCCACTCCTCAGCATTCACTGGGTCAAACTTTAGGCCCCTGGCAAAAATCAGAACCCAGAGAATCAAACAATGCAGTAGCTTAACAATGTCAACTAATTAACTTT
Organism: Neoceratodus forsteri; assembly: GCA_016271365.2. Classification (NCBI taxonomy): domain Eukaryota; kingdom Metazoa; phylum Chordata; order Ceratodontiformes; family Ceratodontidae; genus Neoceratodus; species Neoceratodus forsteri. The sequence goes on along the minus strand of CM057454.1, from coordinate 644,808,312 downwards.
CCTACAGTCTTACAGTCCTGTTATTTAGTCCAATAAGAACAAATAATCACAGTTATGGCCATAGCACATCAGCTTTGAGCTCTCCAGTCTCCATGTGATCTTACTTCAGCCTTCCCACCGTAGCATCGCAAGTCCTGCCAAAAAATTCTCCTTCATACATATTCAGGTCATTGACTTAAAGAGAGCTGAGAGTTCCACCTTCAAACCCTCAAGAGCATCCTTCGTGGTCAGATATTTCTCTCTCCGACTGCAGCTTCACCATCAACGCTTGCCAGATGCAGAATTTTAAATTTTACCCACGCAAGATAGAGCTGTTTTTAATATTGCCATACTCCTTTTGTTTTTCCCAAATCGAGGGGGTTAAATCTTGAAACAGCCAGATTATTGCCCCATTCCACTGGAGATTTTTAAGAGTTTTAGCTTTGCTGAGCACATGAAGCTTTTCTTTGTAGTTTAGGAACACGCATACAGGAACATAAAGGGGATATTAGAAGACAGGAAGAGAAATCACAGGTAGCAAATCGTTTTGCTGAACAAGGACATAACGGGAGCCTCACTCAGATTCTGGGACTTGAACATCCAAAACCACTAGGGAGGGACTGTCAAAACAGTTGGACAGAGCAGAAATGAAATGGATTTTTTAGTTACAAACCCTGGAAAGAAACATAGGGATGAATAAGGACACAAACTGGAATGCCTGTTGGTAATGTTAAAATAAATAAGAGAGATGGAGTATGGCTCCATAGACAAAAAACTAAAAATAAAAAACAAATACAAAATAGTGAGTTAGACACATTAAAAATGAACACTTTACAAAATGGGTTATTTTTATAATATAATAAATGCTATAAACAAAATGGCAACGTGATAAAATGTGGCTAGTAGCAGTAATCAAAATTGTCCTCACTTTAATATACAAATGGTATATGGAAATCTAATAGAAGAAGATAGCAAATTCCATTAACAAATTATGGACCAGATATTCAAAACTTTGCCCGGGGCTAAATTAGCACTGCCCGGCATGCAACTTCAGCCCGAGCACAAACAAGCCATATTCAAAGGAATAGCCCAGGCAAACAGCTTCTGGAATATGGTATGGAATAAGGCCGGGCAAACTGGTTGGGAGTGCAGGCAAACTTAGCCCTGGAATAAGACAGCTCTGAATATGGCAACCAGGAAGTGCAAACCACAACAGCAACACAGTGCACAGCAATGTGAAGGTAGGTAGAGATGAACTATGTGGCCAATGTGTGTTCCAACAAATGCATGCACCCAGTACAGCTGCAGGCAGCAGCGTGTGTGGAAGTACAGTGTGCAAAACTGTAAATATTCCTGAACTGTTAGCGCAAGTGCTAGCACATTTGGCGCAGCGCTAATATGCTTGTGCGGTTTAGCGCAGGGCTAAACCGTTAGCCCAGTGCAAACACGTTGTCCGGCGCTAAACTTTGCCATATTCAAAAGTGACATGCAAATGAGCCTACTTAGGTAATCTGTGGGCAAACATCCAGATTAGCATCTCATTATGCCCTGATTGCATGCAGTTTGCACCGGCTAACTGTTTTAGCTCCGCTTAACCCGCGCAAACGTGTTAGCGCTACGCAAACAGCTTGGGAATATTACACAGTTTATAATGTATGGTAGAACGCTGTTATGACCCAAAAATCATCTTTTACAGCGTTGTTACACTATCAATGTGACGCTAGGTTTTGTTATACTATCGACAATGCGCTATATCGATAGTGTAACAGATTTGAACCACCACGCAATGCTGTTGCCATGGCCCCCATAACAGCTTTAACATGCCTATGTTTAAAAAGTTTATCAGGGTAATTGGAGAGAGAGTCACGGAGCTCTGTCAGAATGCTACCATGCGTCAGAAGCTTCACCAGAAGTAGAGGTGGTGGTAGTAGTAGATTATTTTCCCAACACTGGCATCATTTTTGTTTCTCCGCTGACCATACACTATAAAGACTAAGAGGAGTCAGCGGTGTGTAATTAATGCTGTTTGTCTCTTCATGGTTCCTTGGCAACCCAGAAACCTCTCGAGCTTCGCCTGGGTTTAATATAGTCGCCAAGAGAACCACTCGAAGGCAAACATAGCATTGTTATACACCGCTGCCCATACGTTATCCTCTATTGAACACTACTTCCACATGCGCTGCTGCCTGCAACTGTACTGGGACAACACAGCATAGGCACAGATGGTGGTGGTGCTGCATGCAACTGTCGCACTGTAGGTCATGCTACAGTGCACAGCAGACACTACAGTAGCAAGGGGGCCAGTAGTGTGTGGACACAGCAATGCCTATGGTGTGTAGGGCAGTGACGATGACTGCACTATACACAGTGAGAGGCCCAACCTGCAGGTGTTTGCTGACAGTGGACATTACTGTTACGCTGTTGTGTGACCCACAGATGCTGCACCTGTGGCATGGGATGCTCACAGTGACATGTACATTTCTGGCTTTGTGTGCTGTGGCAGTTGTACAGCTGTGTGGTATGTGGCTGGGGGGGGGCATATATTATCCGAAAGGCACACTAGTGTTGGGGTATTCCCAATACTGGCCCATGTGCACTGTATGATGTGTCCCAGCCTTGTGGCCACACCTGGTCTGTGGCACAGCCTCACCACCCATACATGCTCCCCCAACATCCTCCTTGCCCACAGTGCTGCATGTGTGTGCTGGCATCTGTTGGTGTCCACAGAAGTATGGTCCGCAGGTGTGTGCTGTATGGCCACACTGCCATGCTGTCCACTGGTGGCAGGGTCACCACTTACTGCCTGGCATAGCTGGGACTGGTGGCAGATGATGGTATCATTGTGATGCCATCAGTTAGCAGCATGCTTCCTCTGTTTGGCTTTATCTATGTGTCATTTATTTGTTAGGGTCGGCGTAAAACCCACGCTAAACCGGCAAGAAAGCCATAGTGTCACGCAAGCTGATTGCCCAGGGTTAAAACAAGCTTTCTGGCCATGTAATGTGCACTGTTGTGGTGTCATGCTAAGTCGCATAAAACCACTTAGCACGGCTAGTCGCTGAATATAGCATTGCACCTGTATTCATGTTAGTTTGCCCTTGCATGCATTATAATCTTTGCCTGGCACTATTGCAGTTTGCCCACGCTATTTGGCCTTTGAATATAGCAGAGACCAAGACTAATCCCGCGCTTAAACTCAAGCAAACTGAATGCAGCTCCAGATCTATAGCTTGTTTATTTATTTATCAGAATTTAGGATTACAACCTTTGAGTCAGGGACTCATTTACAAAGGCTATGCGTCAGAAAAAACAAACACTTAATACATACAGTATAGACCTAGAATGGCAGCTAAAGGTTACAGTTTTTTCAGTTATACAACATTGCAGAATCAAGATCAGCTATACATTGCATTGAACGTGTTACAGAGAGCTGTATTTTACAGTTTTCAAGAGAACAATAAGTTTGCTGATAGAGGGAGGGATTAACAGGTTTGATATTTACAGCGAAGTAGATAATTAGACAGGTATCTTGTGAGTGCAGCCAAAGGAGGTATTGTTAATAGATAATGTTTGGTAGCCCTATTGGTAGGAGCTCAGTGCGAGGGTGGTCCGGAAGATGATAGATAGATGTCCCAACACTAGCTGATACATTGGCAGCACCATTAAGCGAGAATGTGCTCTTTGAGGGCTGACTTGAAAGGTCCTAATTTGGAGATGGAAAAGGCGTCAGAGGGAGTTCATTGTACCAGGCTGGGGCCCTATGTGGGAATGACCTTTGGGCTAAGGAAGTTCTAACCCTCGGGATGGACCACACCTGTCAGTTGGCAGTGGGTGTTCACCAAGGTGTGGAGGATAGGAGAGAGGCAGAAACCCATAAGGGGTAAGCCCCAGGTGTATTTTCTTTGTGAGGAGACATGTTTGCTTGCTTTGTGCATGGCTGTTTTCCCTCTACTTATGAACTGTTTTACTCAGGTGCACCGTGTCTGTTGGAGCTGCCTTTCTGATCTGGTCTCCTTTGTACAAGTTGTATTAGCCAGTACTGGTTCAGGCATCTCTCCTTAAAATATATTCTTTTTCTATTCTGAGGTTAGCTGGGCTGGAATTGTAATTGGTTTCACATTTTCAATCTTCTAGAACATAAAACTGCTTAAATTATCATTATTAAATGTTCAGGGTCCAAAGCTCCAGAAATTAAGGATGTATACAACAAATGTCAGGTTATTTTAAGGATGGCCACAGTTATTAATGCACAGATACTGGTGTTTAAAAAAGAAGTGCCTTCTCAACCCTATCTATAGTGACTGTACCATGCAACTATCATATGGATACAAAGTGTTTGTTGGCAGATAATGACCAAGCAGCTCATCAGGTCTGCTCATTGCTGGCCTGTCTCCTTGTCTGACCTAACACAAGACCAGATTTACTAAGCTAATGGTGTCTCTCTGCCCCCTTTCCTAGACTGTCTATACTCTCCCTTGCCATAAACTTTTCTATGTCCTGGTGTCTGTACCAATCATACTTAAACCCTGTCACTGGTTTGCATCAACCACCTGCTTGGGTAAACTATTCCATTTATCCACCACCTGCTCCATGAAAAAGAACTTCCTTGCATCCCTTTTGAATCTCCATCCCTCCACCACTGTTGCCAACTTCCATCCATGACCTTGGTTACAGTGCTTTTGTACCTCATGTATAGATCTTTGCAGTCTACCTTTTAATCCCTCAAGAACTTTAAAGTCTCTATCAAGTCCCTCTTTCCTGGCCTCCAGAGATTAAATATGGAGACACCCAGCCTCTACTCATTTGTCTTCAGTTGCTGCCTCGGATCATTTTGTAGCCCTCTCTGGACCTCACTGAGTAGTCCTATGTGAATATAGTGCCTAGCATTAATTTCCATTTTGTTTTAAATTTGACATTTTTCAGTCCTCAAGTGTAGTTAGATAGTAAATATAGTAATTGAAGGCTGGAGGTTTACACTACGTCCACTATGTCTGCCTCCCACCCCTATTTTACAAGCAGTGATGCAATAAATATGCTGTGGGACGAAGGCTAGAGTGTCACTGGTGGAGAACAGCCATAGATGCCAACCACCTTAGATTGGTGGACCATTATCAAAGCTATCAATCAGCAATCTCACGATGAAGCCAGAGTTTCTGTCCGAGAATAGATGCTGCTTAGAACCAACGGCGCAGCTCTTTCAAACATTGGACAGGGTTGTAAACCCAGCTTGTCTACAGGTTCGAGGAGCATTTTCACAAGATAAGTGTGATAAGTTAGCTTGTTTCTTTGTGGATAAGGTGGCTGACAGCAAGGCTGAAATCTGCTCAGCACCCTCTATGGGGGTTAATGGTGGTCGGTGCGAGGTCACCTCTCCTCGGTCCTCCTGGATATCTTTCGACCGACTGGAGATAGGGGACATCATGCGGATTGTCCAGAAATTGTAGCTGACTTGCTATAGTTTGGATCTGGGCCCTACACGCTCATTATTAGGGTGTATGGAGACCATCGGCCCAATCCTTGCAGAGATTGTTTGGTGCTCTTTAGATTTGGGTGAGTTACCTAGCTCCCTGAAAGAGGCAGTGGTGACATCACTTCTGAAGAAAGCTTCTTTAGACCTAAGCATCTGTACAAACTACAGACCTATCTCTAACCTTCCCTTTGTTGGGAAAGTGATTGAAAAAGTAGTTGCACTGCAACTGGTGAACCATCTTACCATCCACAATGTCTTCGATCCTCTCCAATCAGGTTTCCGGAAGAGACATAGTACCAGACTGCTCTGGTTTGGGTGCTTAATGATCTCCTGATGGCAAGAGACCAGAAGCGCCACTCCATCTTAGTGCTGCTGGATCTCTCTTCAGCATTCGACACTGTGGACCATGGGGTTCTGCTTAAGCATCTGAGGGTCATCCATGGACTGGCTGGTCCAGTTCTTAGATGGTTCCACTCTTTCCTAGCTGACAGGTTTCAGAAGGTGGTGTTGGGGATTTTTTCCTCTGAGCCATTCTGTCTGCCATGCGGGGTGCCTCAGGGCTCAGTGCTGTCCCCCATGTTGTTTGCAGTGTATCTGCTGCACCTCGGAGACATTGTAAGATGATATAGGCTCAGTTTCCACTGCTACGCAGATGACACACAGCTCTCTGTCTTTTGCACCTGACCAGGATAGTGCGGTCTCGATGTTTAACAGCTGTCTGGTGGAAATCCATGGCTGGATGAAGTCCAGCTGGTTGAAATTTAACTCGGGAAGACTGATGTGTTGGTGGTGGATCCAGGGCACCAGATAGAGAGGTCTGTGGTGGGGTTACTGTCTGGACTTTGGATCGATGGTGTACAGCTAAATACCTCTGAACAGGAGCATAATCTGGGGGTGGTATTTGACAATGGGTTGACACTGTGGGCACAGGTGTTGGCAGTCATCATATCCTCCTTTTATCATATTAGGAACATTGCCAGAATTAAGCACCTTGTTCCATCCGATGATTTGCCCACAATGAGCCACACCTTTGTGACCTCGTGCCTTGATTACTGCAACTCCCTATACCTAGGGCTTCTGGGGGTTGATGTCTGCTGCTTGCAGTTGGTGCAGAACACAGCGGCACGATTATTGACTGGGACTTCTTGTACCAGTCATATTACTCCTGTGCTGCATGATCTGCACTGGCTGCCTATACAGTGGCTGACCACCTTTAAGGTCGGTCTTATGACCTATAAAGCCCTACATGGACTGGGACCGGGTTATCTGCAAGAGCTCCTGGTTCCTTACAGCCCTGGCCGGCCTCTCTGCTCTACTGACGAGGGGTTGTTAGAGGTTCCCAGGGTGCAGTTGAAGACATCTGGTGCAAGGGCTTTTATGTTTGTGGCATCATCCCTGTGGAACTCTCTACCTCGTCAGATTAGAGAGTGAAGGACTGTGGAGAGTTTCAAGACCAGTTTAAAAATGTATTCAAACAGGCTTTTAATACTTGAAGTATTGGGAATTCAGAAGATTTTAATTAAGCTGTTGTGCATGTTTTATGTGATTTTATTGAGTTGTTTTAAGATGTACGTAAAGCGCTTTGATGTTTGAATTGCACTATGCAAATAAAAATATTATTATTAATATTATTATTATTATTAATAAACACGTACCAAATTTGGATTCCCAACCCACTCTGTTACTCAGGGTACCTGGTGATTCCTTTGGTAAGCAAAAATTTAGCCAGGCTTACATCAGAGGCCTGTACTGTCTTCGTACCCACTGTCACTGCTGGTAGGCTGTCCTATAGGTTCATCACTCAATAGGAGAAAATGTGCCTCCTAATATTACCCCTGAATTTTCCACCACTAAGCTTCAGGCCATGTGCCCATTCTTCTGAAGGACATCAGATCAAACATCTCTAGCTGTTGGAGCCTGTTTTTTTCCCCCAACTCCACTTGGCAACCATCTTTCAATGTACTCTAGCATAGTTCTGGTCCAATTTACGGTGGTATGTCTGTTATGACACCCCCCAGTTTCTTTTCCTCTTCAAATGCAGCAAGACAACCCCAACACAGTGTGCATGCCCGACTTCTCTTTTTTCCTACCCAAGTGTAGCATCTTGCATATGGCTACATACCCTTCAGCACCCCACTTTGACCACCAACATTGTTCTGACTGGTTCCCTCTCCTGCTGACCAGGGTGTTGAAAGTACAGACCCCCCACATCACCTACAGTAGCATATTGCATATTCTGGCTAGTGAAATTATCCATCCAGCTGATCCTCACCCTCCTGTGCTAAAAATGTAAATGTACCCCAACCTATTCCTGAATAGAGTTTGGTTGGTCTCTGTCTGCCAAGTCATGCTCAGGAACAAGTAAAGCATAATCTTTGGTTCCAAGCACATTAAGAGTTATAGTTTTGCCATACTGGTTCCAAGATGTACCTTGGCTAATGAGTCTCTGTCTACCATAAGTTGCATTCTGGTCAGGGTGGGTAGATTTTGACTTTCAGGCTTCCTTCCAGGAGGGTAAAGATGATGAAGATGGCACCCAGCAATGAACCATATCAATAGTCAATAATATGAAATATAAAGGAGGGTGCTGGGTTGGAGGGATGGATGTTTTTTCAATAACCTGGCTGGTGGTAGCAAGAGATCACCCAGGGAACAATATTGGGTGCTATGGGTTTGTAATGGAGTGCTGAGGGGTGGGAGTAACACATTTTTATCCATAAGGTAGCAAAACCCTGGTAGGTCACAGTTGTGAATAGCTGGGGCTACATTTTTCAGGTAGAATCACTTGATTCACTTAATTACCTGAAAAATGATCTTTATAATTTCACTACTGCTACTACACTACTTCTAAGGGGCCAGCAGGGTATTGTTTTGGGGCTGTTGGAATTTTTAAACCTATTTTGGTGGATATAAGTGGGCTCATTTGTTTGATGTTTTACTGTGTAGCAGGCTGCATTTGTGGAGGCCTATTTCTTCTGATTTAAAATCTATTTGGTGTGATTTTATTGGGGCTATTTCTTTCAATTGGAGACCTGTATCTTCTAATTTCAAACCTATTTTGATGTGTTGTTGGTGAGGCTGTTTGAATTGGAGACCTGTTTCTTTTGGTAGCAAACCTATTTTTTGTACTTTGAGTGGAATTGTGATTGCTTTTTGCTGGCTTCATTACCTGCGAAGTTTAGTGCATAGTGGGGGAAGGGTGCTAATGGTCTGACCAGGGGCCTCAGCTACCTGATTGTTTCTGGAAGGCATAGCTGGTCCCTGCCCCAGGTCCTTGATTTCCTTTATACAGGGTTCTGACATCACTTCCCAAAGAGCAAAAAGACATGCACCTGTCATAGCAGAAGCAGACATCCAGAAAAGGAACAGCAGAGAGTGAAGAGGTGATTGCTATCTCAGTGTAAGGGAAGTAACCGTAAAAACAAGGAACTTTCATTGTTACTTCTTTGCATTGCTATTTGCATTGTGGAAAGGAGGAGTAGGAGTTTGAAGAAGGTTGTGCAATAATTACTAAAGTCTCTTTTGGGTGTGGACACGAAGGACAGGAATGTAAAAAGTAGTGCCAGTCTATCTAGAACATATATGAAAAGAGGTAAGGGAAATTAAGAAAAGGAGAAGAATGTTTTTGCACTGATAGAGGGGGGAGAGGGGAGACTTGGGGGAGTGTTTGGTATCCTTCATCTGGAAGGGTGGGAGGTCACTGGTGGGCAGCGAGAGTAATGGGTAGGGTGGTAGACTGCAACAACTGCAGTGCACCAATCTTGCTAAAAATTGCCTAGAGGGTGGGGGGATGTTTAGTGTGCAACCACATAGAGAAACTTAGAAAGGAGATTGAGGGTCTTCAGGAGGAACTAAGACAGACAAGGCAGACTGGAGGCAGGTTTAGCCCAATACTGGAGGGAGGGAGGAAGGGAGATGAGGGAGGGCAATTTGAACCAACAGTGGGGAGGAAAGGGTCAGAAGAAGGGAAGCGGAGACAAAGGGACCCAGGCCAGGAAGAACGATTGCCAGGGAAACCAGGTTAGGAGACAAAAGACAAATGGAAGGAAGAGACAGGGACTTGTGAGGGGAGGAGAAGAAGTAGCAACAGTCATGGAGTGGAAAGGAGGGAACAGGTTACTATGAAGAGAGAGGAAGCGGCCATTTGTGAAGGGTCTTCAGAAAATAGTTTTGCACTGCTAGAGGGGAAAAAGGAGGATGGAGGTGATGCAAATGTAGGAGTAATGGATAAATGCCTGGACCAAACTGGAGTGGGGGGATGTTCTTCTGGGAGAATTGCAACAGGGGCAAAAGGGGGAAATATTGTGCAGGAGGAAGAAGAAGAGCCGGGAATGAGAGATGGAGATGAATGGAAGCAAGCAGGGAGTAAGAGGGGTGGAATCTTAGTGCTGGGGACTCAATACTAAGAGGAGTCAGGTGGGGTAAGGAGGAGAGGCATAGTCACATTTGGGTGGAGGCCATGCCAAGAATGACAGCGGAAAGGGTGGGAAAATCTATTCTGAAATATGCTAGAAGGGGTAGGGACAAGCCTCATTTAATTATACATCTTGGAATGAATGACCTGGCTGACAAGACAGTAGATATAGTCCAGAGGAGGTCTGAGGAACTAGGACAATTATGTGAAGGGGCAGGAAGATCAGTAACTTTTTCAGAGATACTTCCAGTGCCCAAGGCAAGCACAACAAGAAAGCTGAGAATAGAGGAATTTAATGGATGGCTAAGAACCTGGTGTCATGCTAAAGGCATGGGCTGTTGGGGGGTGGGAGGGACCTGGGAGGACAGTAGTCTGTATGCCAAGGACAGACTACACTTGAGTAAGGAGGGAAAGAAAGTGTTGAAACAGAGGATGGAGGAGTATGTAGAGGAAATTTGGAATTTAAACTGGGAGTGGGGGGTGGCAAGTGGCCAAGAGACATGCAGTGACCACAGGTTGGGAAACCATATGAGCTTACCCCCCATAACAGTGACAAAGGACAAATGGCAAGTACTATTGGTGATGCTAGTAAAGGAGGGCAGGATGGGAGGGGGGGAAGGGTGGAAGGTGATTACCCTTAATGCTAGGAGCCTTGGGAGGACTGCAGTTACTGGTGCTCATGGCAGAGGGAGAGGTGGACATTGCAGCCATCACAGAAACATGGGCCACCCAATACAATGACTGGGACCTGTCACTACCAGAGTACAGGTCATTTCGTAGGGACAGGGTGATTGGGAAAGGAGGGAGGTGACACTATATGTGAAGGAAGGACTGAAGTATGTAAGGGAAGAAGGGGAGGAGGGTGGTACGGAGTCACTTTGGAATCAAATCAAGGTTTCCAAGAATAGGATTCTCAGAATGGGAGTGATGTACAGGCCGCCCTCTCAGATGGAGGAGTTAGACAGGGAACTAGCGGGACAGATCTGGAGGACCTGCAAGAAGGATAGTGTGGTGATTGTGGGGGACTTCAACATGCCAGGAGTGGACTAGAGTACCCCAACAACCAGGAATAGAAGGGAGCAGGTACTGCTGGATGCCTTCCAGGACAGCTTCCTGCTGCAAATGGTCAGTGAACCAACCAGGTTATGGAATACCCTTGACCTTGTGCTGCAAATGGGGAGTTTGTGAGAGAACTTAGGGTGGAAGAATCGCTGTCAGGGGAGTGACCACCACTCAGTATAGCTCACATTGGATATGAGCAAGGAAGGAGTGGAATCTGGCACATGAATGCTGAACTTCAGGGAGGGCTGACTTGGGGAGGATGGGGAGTGGTAAAAGGGCACCTGGCCAGAATTCAACCTAGTATGGGCACTAACCAGAGGTGGAGCTCATAAAGCTGGGGATAGTGGAGGCAACCAAAACCTGCTGCAAGGCCCAGAGTAAGAAGGCCAGGGTTAAGAAACCGAGCTGGTTGAGCAAGGAGGTCATGGAAAAGGTAAGGAGGAAAAGAGCTGCCTTTTAGGAGGTATAAGAAAACAGGGAGGGGTAGGACACAGAGGAGTACCTGCAGAATCGAAGGAGGTGACACGGGCAGTAAGGGAGCCAAGGCATCTACAGAGCTAAGGCTGGTACAAGGCATTAAGAAGGAGAAAAGGACTTCTTTAAGTACATCAGGAAGTAAAGGATCAGTAAGGACCACATAGTAATGATTAGGAAGGAGAGGGATTGGGTGGAAACAGGGTGCGATAAGACAGAAGCACTAAATGATTACTTCTGCTCGGTATTTACTAAGGAGAAGGGGGGGGTGATACCCAAGGAGGGAGGAATGACAGAAACAGGGGGGAAGGGGTGACAAATGGGTAAATCATGGAGGGAAGAGTTTGGGAGGGTTTGAAGGCACTGAGGGTGAACAAGGCAGCAGACCAGATGGCATCCACCCCAGGGTACTGAAGGAGCTGGCAGAGGTCCTTGTGGGACCTTTGGCAGACCTATTTAATGCCTCACTACACTCAGGATGTGTACCTCAGGATTGAAGGATGGCTCATGTGGTGTCCCTCCACAAGAGTGGCCCCAAGGATGAACCTGGGAACTACAGATCGGTGAGCCTCACATCCATCATGGGTAAGCTGATGGCCCTCCTAGAGACCAAAGGACTACAGGACAGCAGACAGCATGGCTTCATACGTGGTAGATCCTGCCAAACCAACCTGGTGGAGTTCTATGACTGGGTAACTAGGCAACTGGACAGGGGCCATGCCGTGGATGTCTTGTATCTGGACTTCAGTAAAGCATTCGACTCGGTGTCGCATGGGAGGCTGGGAAGTAACTTAGAAGGCACAGGGGCAGGTGCAAAGCTGGTGAGATGAAGGAGTGAGCCGAAGCACAGGGGTCTTGGATTTGTCTTTTTGGAATAAACGAGCATACTACTTCCCGCTTCCGAGTGCTCATTTCATTTGCATTTATTTGAGATGGGTAGGGAACTGTCTTCAGGGAAGGCAACAGAGGATGGTGGTGGGTGGGGAGCTCTCACACCCAAGGGTAGTGACGAGCGGTGTTCCACAGGGCTCGGTGTTGGGACCAGTGTTGTTTGGGATAGTCATTGCAGACATATCAGGACATCAAGAGCAAGATCAGTCTGTTTGCTGATGATACCAAGATGGGAGCGGTGGTGGATGACCTAGGGGGATGGCAGGGGTTGCAGGATGATCTGGCAAAGCTTGAAACCTGGTCAGACACCTGACAACTGGGGTTTAATGCCAAAAAGTGCAAGGTGCTGCATTTTGAGGTGAAGAACCCGAGGAGGAGTTACCAGCTGGGGAGAGTGCAGCTAGCCCAGGCAGAGGAGGAGATGGATCTGTTGGTGCTCATTACAGTGTCAATGAACAACCTGGCACAATGTAGGAAGTCAGCTGCAAAGGCTAACAAAATACTGGGTTGCATTACAAGGGGTATATCCTCGAGGAGGGAAGAGGTGATTCTGCCACTGTATAGGTCATTAGTTAGACCACACCTGGAGTACTGCATGCAGTATTGGTGCCCGTATCTGAATAAGGACATTAAGTAACTGGAGGGGGTGCAGCGCAGGGCAACAAAGATGATCAAGGGGGTGGGGGACTTACCATATGAGAGAAGGCTTAGGAAGTTGAACATGTACTCACTGGAGGAGAGGAGGAACAGGGGGGACATGATTGAGACCTTTAAGTACATGAAAGGAATAAACAAGACAGGTACAGAGGGGCTGGTCACAGCAAGGGAAGTGAGGGACACCAGGGGCCATGATATGAGACTGGAGGGAGGAAGGTTCAGGAGGGAGATGAGGAGACACTTTTTTACAGAGAGGGTGGTAGCTGGGTGGAATGCTTTACCTGCAGAAGTGGTATCCAGTAGAATAGTGGACTGCTTCAAAAGGGGATGGGACAGGACAAGGGGGAGGGTCAATGGAGGGGAAGGGTGGAAGGGAGGGGCAGCTGCAGAATAAGGGATGCTAGCTGCACATTTGAGCAGACTTGATAGACCTCTAGGCTTTTATCTGCTGGCAAATTTCATATGTTCGTATGTTCATATTTTTCCCCTTGCATTTTGTTCTGTTTTTATGTCAATATTGTATGTTTTGCATTTGACATTTGCTTACAATTTCCACAGCTCTATAGATACATTTGACTTTTTTGCAATAGTGTTATCAAGCTAATTTAACAATCTTTTGTGGACAATCCACTTGTAGCCAGCAGACAATTCTAGATTCAATAAACAATTCAAGCAGTTCTCTGAATTTATATGTCTGTGCTAATAACTTCAGCAGAGCTGTGCAGAATGTGTAACTCCTCCCGCAGAATATAGGCAGAAACACAATTCCACTCACAAAATGCTTTTTGGATTTTATTTTAAATAAACTACATGTGTAAGCCCCCCTCCACCCACCCAAATGGGGCTTCTCTTTATAGGCTCACAGCCCCAAAGCTGTTCCTCTTTCTTCCGTCAGCTGACTCAGTCTACTGATTTTCACACTCTGACCCCCCCCCCCAACATCCTGGATTGCTGAAAGGGGGACATGCAGAGCAATGCAGCATCTCCTTCCAGCAGACTAGGCAGGAATCATGCCTGACTCCTTTTTGGTTGCAGCTGGAGCCACACATCAGGTTCTACATTCCCAGTCACAAGACTGACATCAGGAACAGGACCAGAATAGGAGCCACCGGACCAGCGTGCACTTTACTAAGTGTCCCCGGCCCCTCGAGTAGCAGTGGGGTCAAACTAGGGATGGGCAAACTGACTTTGGTGCAGTTCTGAACCCCCCCCCTGGACTGGGCAGACTTGGCTCTGACTGGGAAAACCAAGCCTTTGTGGCTCACCCTAATTTTTTTTTTTTTAGTCTTTGGTATCTGGGTAAGGCCCACTAATCACAAGTGTCTGTTTCTCAGGGGTGACCTGGGAGCACTGGGAGGTTAAGTGACTTGCTCAGAGTCACAGTATGCAAGTGGAGGTTGTGAGAATCAAACACGGGTCTGGTCTGCTGGATGTACCAAGCTCGTTCACACCTCATTCCTCTAACTCTATGCTATACTGCCAGCAATTGTCAAGTTGACCTGGTTTGGAAGTGTGGTCTGGTTGAGAATAACACTTTAACCACCAGTACTGCATGGAAAAGGCAGGGCAGGGTGCAGAAAGGTGCAGAAAATTAAAACACTTTTTCCCTCAATCTCTGATGAAGACACTAGTTCTTGGACCATCACATGACCAACAAAGACAGATACTCCTGATTCTGGGGTACTGAAGGGAGCCAACCAATGAATGTCTCTGTTCTGTGACTGACTCATGTTCTAGCTCTGTATCAGCCACCATAGGACATCCCTAGAAAACAGAGTATCAAGCGTATTTGGGGCATTGCATTCAATGTAGATAGGTGGGTGTGTGCGTGTGTGTGTGCAGAGAGATTTCCAAAACTATTGGTTAAAATGTTTTTCATTTTGTGAGATGGAGAGGGGAAGGGGAAGTGGGCGGAGGGGAGAGGGAGAGTATAGATTGAGAGACCAATAAATTCAACAGTGACCATCACACAGTGTGGTTCAATATGAGTTTACAACTGGGTCAAGCCACATGAAAGCCAGGGTCCAGGACTTCAGGAGGCAGACTTCACTAGGATGGGGTATGTCTCAGGAAAGCCCTAGCAGAAGGGGAACATGGGGGGTCGAGGAACAATAGGCCATCTGAAAAGAGCCATAGTGGAGGTGATAAACCTCTGTATTTAGCTTATAAACAAAAGCAAGAGAAAAGAAAACCATTATGGTTCTCAAGGGAAGTGGCCGGAAAGAAAGGGCAAAGATATTGGCCTTCATGAAATACAAGGAAACATACAAGGAGGAAGACAGGGCAGTGTATCTAAAAAGCAAAGGGAGGCTAGAAAAGTGGTCAGGAGTGCAAAGGCGAAGACTGAGGAAAAAATAGCAAAAGAAATTAAAAAGGGGACAAGACTTTCTATAGGTATATTAGTGAAAGGAGAAAGAGTGGGGGGGGATTGTAAGGCTAAAAGGAGAGGAGAGGAAGGAGAGGGTGTGGAAGGAGATGAGGAGAAAGTATAAATCCTGAACAAATATTTCTGTTCAGTATTCAAAGAGGAAGGGGAAGGAGAGGGACCACAGCTAAGAAGCAGGATTGGAGGGAGGACACCAGTCCATTTATGGAGGAGAGAGTCCTAAAGGAACTTACAAAATTGAAGGTGGAAAAGGCAATGGGACCAGGTGGGATACACCCTAGAATATTAAAGGAGTTAAGGGAGATACTGGCAACACCACTTGCAGCCCTGTTCAACAGGTCACTGGATATGGCAGTAGTTCCAGAGGACTGGAGAAGGACTGATGTAGTTCCTCTCCACAAAAATGGGAGCAGGATGGAGGCTGGAAACTATAGACCTGCCAGCCTGACCTTGGTGGTGGGAAAACGTATAGAATCTCTGCTAAAAGAAAGGATTGTGGAGCACCTTG
This sequence comes from Neoceratodus forsteri, assembly GCA_016271365.2. NCBI lineage: Eukaryota > Metazoa > Chordata > Ceratodontiformes > Ceratodontidae > Neoceratodus > Neoceratodus forsteri. Next base: position 644,792,471 of record CM057454.1, on the reverse strand, counting down.
AATCCAGTGGATCACAAGATCTGAGGCAACATGGATTCACATCAGGAAAGTCATGTCAGACAAATCTGACAGATTTCTTTGACTGGGTGACCAGGGAAGTCGAGCAGTGGGAGAGGTGGATGTAGCCTACCTTGACTTCAGCAAGGTGTTCAACACTGTTCCACATAGGAAACTTGTAAAATAAGTCGGGCAGCTTAGGATTGGGTCACAAGGTGGTGAACTGGGTTGGGAACTGGATGAGGGATAGAACACAGAGTGTGGTGGTAAATGGAGCTAAATCTGAGTAAGGTAAGGTGATCAGCGTGGTGCCACAGGGATCAGTTCTTGGGCCAGCACTGTTTAATATCTTCACCAGTGACACTGTGGAGGGGCCAGAGGAAAAGGTATGCCTCTTTGCAGATGACACTAAGATCTGCAATAGGGTAGACACTCTGGGATGGGTGGGAAAATGAGGAAGGACCTAGCTAAACTAGAAGAATGATCCAGGATGTGGCAGCTAAGATTCAATGTGAAGAAGTACAAAATCATGTACTTGGGGTGCAGGAACCCAGGGGAGGATTACATGATAGATGTGGAGTTATTAATAGCCACCAAACAGGAAAGAGGTCTGGGGTGATCATATCTAATGACCTAAAGGTGGCCAAACAATGTGCCAATATGGTAGAGAGAGCCAATGAGATGTTGGGGTGCATAGGAAGAGGTATCACCAGCAGAAGAAAAGAGGTGGTGATGCCACTGTACAAATCGTGGGTGTGACCTCATTTGGAGTACTGTGTCCAGTTCTGGAGGCTGCATCTCTGAATGGACATAGACAGGGTCACGGCAGTTCAAAAAAGCACAACCACATGGTGCAGAGCCTGCACAAAAGGTCATACGAGAAGAGACTGGAGGAGCTCAATATGTATACCATAGTGGGCAGGAGGGAGACATGCTAGAGACCTTCAAGTACCTAAAGGGAATAAAAAGGTACAGGAGGGCAGCATGTTTCAGAAAAGAAGATGTTCTAGAACAAGAGAGCATGACATGAGATGGGGGTGTAGACTAAGGGGGGCATGGGTTCATTATGTCGTATGACATACCAGCATAGCAATGTACCACGCTGTAATTATAGCGGATACATTGCTGCCACTCAGACATACTGTCAAAACACATTTCAACTAAAGAAGCTAGTGGCTTTTTTGTTTTCTGCAGAGGGGCTCTGCCCCCTGTACCATCCATTACGGGGGGCTATGCCCCTGAAACCCCCTCCATTAATATAATCAACTTGGGGGGAGGTCAACTTGGGGACGGGGAGAAACACCGCAGGGGAAGGAAAAAAAGAAACTGTACAATGTGGTTTCACAAAAGTCTGGGACCGGGATTTGAGCCCCAGTCCACAGATGCATAGCACCCCTGCACTGCCACAGCTCAACCCACTGAGCCACGGTGGCAGCTTGGTGGACCACCTCCCCAACAGAGGTCTTGACCTATGCATTACTCCTCCTCCCCACCCATGCGTGACAGGGTACAAAATCACGTGCAACATATGTGCTTTGTGGGGCTTTGTACCCTGTCATGCTAGTACACTGCACTTTATGTTCCATGCAGTATTCCATGCATGATTCTGTATGTGACATATTGACCCAGTAAGACTAAGGAGCAATGTATGAAAGTACTTCTCCACAGAAAGGAATGTGAACGCATGGAACAGCCTCCCAGCAGAGGTGGTGGGAATAAAGTTGGTGAGGGAATGCAAAAGTGCATGGGATAGACATAGGGGACCCTAGTAATTCAAAAGAGGAGATAAAACCAGAGATAAAGTAGTATCTCTGGCATTTTTAGTAGGTAGAGAAAATGGGCAGACTGGATGGGCCCATGGGTCCTCATCTGCTCACCAGAAAATCATTTCAAAGATGATACTTCCCAGCTTTTATTATGGTGACATAGTTCATGGTGCTGCACCCAATTCCACTTTGGCAAGACGGGATCCCCCTTGACTCCTTCTGCTGGTTTGCCTTGTCCTGTCCTTCCTGTACTCATCACTGTTCTCTGTACTCTAATCTCTCCCTCCCTCCTTGGTAGATCTCCGCTTAACCCACTGTGCCTGCTTCATCTCTAAATTCTGACTGTCCTCTCTCCCCCCTATCTCCGTTCTCTTCTCTCCTATATGCCTCCTTCCTCTTACTGTCTCATAACTCAAGCTTTCACTCCTAATGCTCACTTCTTGTAAATCCTTGGGGACAGAATGCCTTCTCTCACCACTTTCCTAAAATCTGGAACTCTCTTCCCCTTACAATTCAATCTGCCTCCTCCAAATGCTCTCTTTCTTTGTTACTCCATGCCCATATATCTTCCACCGGCAATTGCCCTTAGTCTAAGGCCTTGCCTCCCTTTCTCTTTCCACATCTGCTGCCAGTCCCCAAGCTACTATAATACTACTACTACTAAATGTTTCAACCTCTTCACTCTTCCTCTTCCCTTTTTTCCCCTCCTTTTTCCTCCCCCTTCCACTACCTTGTTTACTTCAACCCTTTTCCTCCCTATCTTCCCCTTCCTCCTTCATCACTATCTCCAATCTATTGACACTTTCTTTCATCCTCTCCCTCCTCCCCGCCCCTACCCCTCCTCCTCCTCCTCCTTTTTTTATTCTCCTTTCCTATCTGTCTTTCTTATTTAGCAATTTGCTATTTACATTACTTTATATACTGGTGATAGGGTGTGGGTGTAGATGGATCCACGACGGGAGTCCGACAAAAATGTTGTCGAACACCCCGTCAGAGACACCGGCAGGTCGACCACATTCTGCAGTCAGCTGCTGGTTCGGACTTTGTTCTTTTGGTTTTGTTGGAGGCCTTCACCCCCAAATCCCCTATGCGGGGGGCAGTGCCCCCAAACCCCCCAATTAGGATTTCACAACTCCATTTGGAGCTGATTTGGGGGTGCTGGACCACCGACAGACAGTGCTGGGTTCCAGCGGGTCTCCCACCACGGCTTGGCACAGCAGTCACTGTGGGGGACCTTGCTGGCAAAATGTCGCTGTCAGGGGGTGGGTAACCTGGTGTAGATAACTCAAATAAAGCAGAGACCAGAGACAGGAATTCAGTTTGTGGTATACAATAATGTCTTGTGTGCCATTTATTTATATAATAAAGATAACCAAATTTAAACTCAGACTATAAAAAGAAATAAAAACTTTCAAAAGCAAAGATACAAAACAAAGCCTAGCTCACCAGGAGCTCTTAACAGAACAACTTTAACACATAGAGTGGAAGTAGCTTGCATCACCTTTCCACCATCATCTATGTTCCCAATAGTGGAAAGATAGGACTGCTCTCTCCCACCTTTCCATCTCAAATGAGCTTAGAAACTTCTTAAATATCCTTTAGATCAGGTATAAATGACCATGTGATCGGTTTGATGCACCTCTAATTCTAAGAACATAAAATTTCTATGCTAATACAAAGTGTTGGGGAATCAAACCTAATACAATCCATTAGTAATATTTATTTCAAAACATAAGGCTTATTATCACTCATAAACCCTGCATTGTAAGACTGAAAAAGACCTTGCATAAATAATAGTTCATTAGAGTCATGAGGCTCTGCCCACAGGAGGTGTCAGTCCATCTTTATATCCTATAAATAAGCCTTATGTTGGGCCGCCTGCCTCCTAATAGAAACCTTGACTGCACACCCTAGCAACTGAACCTCGGTATGAACCATTTATCAAAAGATAAAAAAAATTTTTTTTACATATTCAGGCTGTTATATTAGACTAAGGGTATGCATAAGATAGCTAATTCAGTGTGCCAGTTGTCTAGCCATTCTATCAAACCGCCGTTAGGAAGAACCTTTTATTTGCATCCGTATTGCATTAGTGTTTCTAATAATAACTACATTTGTCCGCTTCCTATCTCGACGTACAAAACTCTCCTAAACACCTGCCACTGTAGGCGGATTCCTTGTCCTGACAGCACCTATTCCCCTGTGATTCTCCCTCCGAAGAAAAGTTAAGCTGAGAGGGAAGCAGACGATTCTAATTACCGAACACCCAGCTAATCCCTCCCGCTCCCTGCAGGTACTAAACTTGACTGTCATCTGGAGCTGAAAGATCGCTACGGCTCCTGTTATCCTCGTACAAAAAAAAAAGAAATACACTACTTTGAATGCTTGTCTTCACAAGGATTTCAGAGCGCTTTTAAGATACAGCAGTTTAGTGCTTACAAGCATTACAGGAGAAGCGCAATTACCTTACTTCTCGATCTGTACCCACGGACTATCTTAAAAAACAGGCAAACAAAGCACTTGCCTACAATGTAATTAATAACTGATAAAGAAAAAATCATTTAACAATCCTGGCATAAAGGTGTCTATTTAATACAATTCTCTTTGATTCTGTAAACAGCAACCCCCAGGATGTGAAGCATTAAGAGAAATAAAGGCGGAAAGCAGAGCAAGGAGCTATAATAGGAGGCTACACTATTATAGTAGGAAAAGGGAAATAGAAATAGAGAAAGCAGACTGCTGCAGCAGATTTTGAGAAAACAAGGGAATAGATAAAGAGAGGGATGCCTCGAGACTTCTTTTGTCCACAGACATAGGGGCCTTACTACCACAATACTGTATATAGCTGTGCCTTTTGCTTATCAGATTACTCCGCTTTTCTTATACTAGGTATTTATTCCCACTCCTGTTCCTCCAGGACTCATCTGGAAATGAGGTTTATGGTTCAGTATGTACTTCCTGGTAAATCTCTTTCAATAAATAAATGCATTCTATGTTTTTATACCCTGAATGGTCGTACTGCTGTAGACTCTGTGTTGCCCATCTCTGTGCCTGAACTATTACTAGGTCATAGTGTCATACAGATTGTGAAGGGGGGGGGGTCAAGTCTCAAACTCTGTGTTGCTCATTTCTGTGCCTGAACTACTACTAGGTCATAGTGCCATACAGATTGAGAAGGGGGGGGTCACATCTCAGACTCTGTGTTCCCCATCTCTGTGCCTGAACTACTACTAGGTCATATTGCCATAGCATAGACTCTGTGTTGCCCATCTCAGTACCTGAACTACTACTAGGTCATATAGTGCCTCACGTATTTTGTGTGGTGGGTGTCACATCTCAGACTCTGTGTTGCAAATCTCTGGACCTCAACTACTACTACTAGATCATATAGTGCCTCACGTATTTTGAAAGAGGGGTGTCATGTCTTGTACTCTTTCTTGTCCATCTCTGTGCCTGAACAACTACTATGTCATAAAGAGCCTCGCACTTTTTGAGAGGGGTAGCATGTTTCAGACTCTGTGTTGCTAATCTCTGCATATGAACTAATGCTGCTATATAGGCAATTAAGTCAGAACCAAAAAATGGATTCAGAATCAGAGTCCGTTATGGCAATGGAACATGTGACCAACGCCAGCAGTATGGCTGAAATTGGTACATGCAACAATAAAAATATTCCCAGGAAAACAAATTCAGAAAAAAATAGAATTTAGTGCTGAAGATATTATTAATACAATTAATGGAAATGAAGCAACACAACTAGAAAAATAAAAGAATGTTTGTGAATCCCTGATCAAAGTAATGCAGCACTGTCAGCATTGCAGAAAAATCAGACAAAAGTAAAACACTAAAACAGATGCCTAAAACACTTAGACCAAGAAAGTCATTGATTAAAGAAAAGGTTCTATCTAGTACCACTAGACGTGGCACTCACGATATGCCACTCATGCATATTGAAAGCAGTGCCTCTGATGAAGAACAGGTTGTAAATGAACACTAACAAGATAATGATCATGATGTAGCACAGTTACGCTCTTCCAAAGGTGATGAATCAGAACGTGATATTGATGAGGTAGAGGATGCCACCTGGGTTCCCCCACCCAAAAAGAAAAAACACATTCAACAAGCACCACCAGTAGCCACAGCCAGTAGTGGAAAAACAATCAATAATCATGGTAGCTCTTCTAGGGACAGCCACAGTGTGCATGAATCAGGGTCAGAAACACCAGCCACCAAAATTACTGCAGTTCCTGGCATGATGACAAAACGTTCCACCTCAGTTGTGTGGAGCTATTTTCATATAAGTCCCAAAAATGAATGTGTTGCTGTCTGCACCTTTTGTCATTGGGAAATTAGCAGAGAAAAGTGAGGGGCCAGTTCAGGACAACATCACTAAAAAGGCATTTGCAAGGATCACATCCAGCCATTCGGCTGGGCAGCAGTCCTGAGCAAGTGACAAATATCTGTGATAAAAATAATCCTACTGACACTAGTAATGGTGAAGAGACTGAGAGGCAGGGCAGAAAAAAAACATGTTTGACTTCACTGATAAAAGCATTTGGACAAGCTACAGCTTTGCCACTGCAATCTCATGGTTTTTGCCCCCCTACACAAGCAGACCATTACTGTGACGCTTGTACAAAAAACTGCCTACAATAGATCACATCTAGTCACATTAAAAATTAATCAGTTAATAGTTGAATTTATTGTTAAGGACCTGCAACCATTTTTTTGTGATGAAGAATAACAGTTTTAGAGCCCTATTTTTTTTACAGTTAATTTCTTTATGCTCCTTGTCCTGGGCGGCATTTCATCTTGCCTGATCCCCCAACCCCATCCCCCACTAGCAGTTTACCTTCCTGCTTCCTCCATGGCTTATCCCCCATGGCAGGGTGGCAAGGATCCCTCAACTTGCCGAACATGGATCCAGTGCTGGAGGTTCCTGCTATTCGTAGGGATGGTACCTGCGGGGATCGGCTTCATTTGGCTGCACCCAGAACACTTTTTCTCCTCCATTATTTCTCCCCCTTAGGAGATGAGGCATGCAATGATGCCCCATGGAGTAAGCGCCAGATGTGTCCACATGCACCCTCTGAGCCGCCTGCCTCATCTCGCCTCATCTCCTTTCTGAATATGTGTGCTGCCCCCAGCCACTGCTAGGGGCCAGTCTTGCACTGACTGCTGGTGACCCCTCCCTGAAAAAAGAGCAGTCCATCAGACACTCGATCCTTCTCCTCCCTGCCAACCCCTGGGGCCCGTGCTCATTACTCTGGAACATGGGTTGCCGTGTAGAGCGAGGTAAGGCGCCCAGCGCTCAGCCCTCAGCCCCACCAGGCCAGTCATTTTAGAGACCTTTTAAAATATTTTGTTCCACATTGCAACATACCAAGCCATAACTATTTTGCAACTGTGGCTGTTCCCTAAAATGTACGAATGTATGCAAAGTAAAATAAATTGGATCTTCAAGAGAGTAGATGTGTTCTGTGCACCTGACCACAGACATGTGGATGAGTTCTCAAACCACTGATTATATGTGCATCACATCACATTGGGTGTCACAATAATTTTCAAACACCACCACAAGCAGCAGTGTACAGGAAGGAAGACAAAGAAAAGCAGCTCTTTGTGTTAGTATGTTTGATAAGCATCACACCTCTAACAATATTTTGAAGAGTTGTGTGACAAAATTTCTGAGTGGTTTGAGTTCCTGGGACTCACTACTGAATCTGTGGTTCAGAAAAATGTGTTAATATTGTTAGTGCATTGAAATGTGGTAGTTTTATTCACATTCCATGCTTTGCACACTCATTAAATATGTTAGTACAAGCTTTTCTTTCCAGTGCGATCACTAATCAGTCAGTCAAGTTTATTGCCGTTCAGTTACAAACCATTACAACATTACAACAAATAAAATGCATTACAATCAGAAGACATGTTTTAAATCTGAAAGCACTGCAGCGGTCCTAGATAATTCACAAGTTATTGTTTTAATAACAGCACTACAGCATCAGCTAAATATACACAGCCAATTGTCTGTACTCTGCACTTATGTACTAATTGACACTACTATGATCATATTGTATGCCCATATCAACCTTACTGTTTGTTCACCTATGTTGCAATTGACATTTGTAATTTGTACTATCTCCCAATGAATGGGATGGCTAGTCTAGTCCGTGAATGTATGTAACTGTCAATGATAGTTGTACATAATTATCTGTATCTGTACTGTTTTCTTATGCTTGGATCATTTGATTCCCCAGGTCACCCAAGAAAAAGGGACTCGACTGTCTCAGAGGGCCCACCCAGTCATCAAAATTTAAATAAATGAATGTCATTAGTCAAAAAGTAAGTAATACTATTACTAAAAACAAATACATGATCCATATATGTGCTCAGTTTAACTTCTGATGAAAATGTCAATTTCTATCTTAATGCAGAATAAAACTGGCATTACTGTATGGAGAATAAAAATCATGAAAATGTAAAAATGCTCCATAATTTCATTTACACATAATTAGTTATGCTTTAGACCTGTACCACCCTAAACACAAGACGTTACTAATAAGCTCATATGGTCCTCATCATTATATATTCTCTTAAGGCTCCACAACACTCCATGGGAAGACCAGAACTTCTGACACACCTGTAACAGTCATTGCGCATCTTACCTAAAAGGAGTCATTAACAAAATCAAATTTGGGCCAGGGTACTAGTAACCTGCACAAGAGCATGGGACTAATTCATAGGAGACATTCTATTCGGCATTAATATTCATGGCTTTATCTGCCTAATTCAAGTTATCTCCCTAACTTTGCCTCCTAGTTTGTGGTAAGTAATTCCCCAAACCACCTGTTTCCAGACTGCCTGACTCCCTTAAACAAGTTGCCAAGATATAAGGCTAACTCAAGCACTGATTAGTCCCCAGCCAAAGGTCTAAATAAGCCATTGAAATAACTTAATGGTAGGGCGGCAAGTTCAGTTAAACCTGGTCCTTAAAATAAGCGAACTCCCATGTTATGAGGTGTCTGTAAGCGCAAACATTTTTATAAAATGTAAACTTTGGTTTGCTAGGTTTGCCTCAACCTGTAAAAAACAATCCCTACCAGTTGCGCATGCTTCTGGGCTCCCTCATCATGTGGTATAGCACTACAGGCGAAAGAGAGTCACTAGACTAGCAGAGAGATGTCACCCCCATTGTCATTCCTTATGATTGGAGGAAGGGGGTCTAGGCAGCAACACCAGCTACGATTTGTACCGCAGGTCATGCAGCGTGGGATGCTGACTGCTGAGCCTACCCCTCCAGCCAGTCTTAGCACAGTATGCGAGAGAGACGCGCAAGTGACTGACTGCATGGTGGATGGTGGTCTTAAACGTTCTGCTCTGTTCTGTGTTCACATAAATAAAACATTCTCAAAGTCAACATCGATCATCTGAACTTGTGGCAACTCCTGCCAAAACAAAACAAAACCCAGCATTTGTGATGGCAACCTTGTTTCACCAGATAGAAACTGAAAAGGGAAGGGAAAGAAGGAGAAAAAGTACAGAGGAGCTGGTAGAAGAGTGATGCAGCATGGGTTGATCTGAGCTAGTGTAGGGGCACTAACTGTGCAAAACAAAGTTACACTGCTTCACATATGTAAATCATTCTCATTTAAAGTCAATTGTCAATCATTTGAACTTGTTGTGGCAACTCCTGGCCCCAAAAAAGGGGGTTTGGTGTTTCACTAGGGCAGAAAGTTAATAAAATGAGGGAAGGAGATAGAAAATGTACAGAAAGGCAGGGTTGGGAAGGGGCACATTTCCACTTCCTTCTGTTGGTCTGGGGTGGTGTAGGGGCACTAACTGTGCAAATTAAATAAAGTCTAGGCATAAAGAAACTTCGGAATGTACTCACTGCATGGAGTGAAAGAGAAGGGTAGGCTCAGCAGACAGGGCATTAACTGCAAGTCAAACAAAGCTTAGGTATAAAAAAACAAAAGCAAAGAGCAGTGCTGCAGTCACATAGCCACACTGGATGCAGGCAAGTTTGAAATTTCCAAATGCTTTATTTTCACAGTATATTCACCATCAACTAGTAACAGCCTACTGCTACTCAAAGAGTGGCAGTCTGAGTGGCAGTAGTCTGTTACTAGTTGGTGGTCAATGGACTGACTGTGAAAATGAAACATTTGGAAATTTCAGACTTGTTTGTTTCCAGTGTGGCTATGTAACCTTAGCACTGCCCTTTGCTTTCTGTTTCTTAGTGTTTGGGGTAGGCAACCCCCAAGGAGCTCCACCAGTCCTGCTTACTATGTGGGTCGCAGACCACACCATAATAATAAAAAAATACTTTTCTTTTGGAGTGCACTCACTGCAGGGCACAAAAGAGAAAGGCAAGCTCAGCAGAAAGACATGCCTGGGAGACAGTTCTGAGTGCTGGTGCTGTGTTCACTGCTGACTAAATCTGATCTCTTAAAGGCTAACAGCAGCAGTTGTACAGCACCGAACAGCACTGCAAAGTAGGACAGCTGGGTTTGAATCCCATCAACTCCCTCTTGCATTCTTTGTGAACCTAAGCAAGTCACTTAACTTCCTTGTGCTCCCAGGTTGCACCTGGAAAGCTCCAACTTTGTGTGCCATTCTGGTTAAACAATTTCTTCATTCCCTTATATTTTACTCCTGCTAGTTCTTTACTTACCTAAGGTAAATTTCCCTGTGTTTTCAAACTTGACACAAGTCATGCAACCAGCAGCACTGTACTGACCTATTTGGGAATAAATCTCCCTGTGTTCCCAGCTACACATTGCTCCTACTAGTGCTTTACTGACCTATTTGGGATAATCTCCCTGTTTTTGTAGCTACTCGATGCAGTCATCAATTCCATACTGACCTGTATGGGAATAAATCTCCCTATAAGACTGGCTGCCACACTATGATGGCCCTGTGTTGCTCATCCTCTGAGTGCCACAATGGCTTACTCCAGCAATGTCCTGAATTTTCTGTACGATTCTCACTGTTCCCTGGATTGCCTGAGAAGTGCTGCTACTGTTTTCTTTACCACTTTTGGTTTTGCATAACGGGTCTGACACACTTTATCTCTTTCCATGATGGATTTTATAAATGTTCCTATTTAAAATATTTTTAGAGCAAATGGTGATTGCATCTCTAGGTGCAAATTCAGGGAGATCTGTTCCCAAACCAGTCAGTACATCACTGCTGGCTCCGTTGAGTAGCGGCACCAAAACCAGGACAATTTATTCCCTAACTGCTGACTGGGTCAAGTTAAGTTGTTTTAGTAGTGAAAACACAGGGAAGTTCTATAATATATAATTAAGTTTTACCTGGTTCTACTTGAGTAAAAAATCCACATAGTTCACATGTTTGGGAAAGTACATGTGGTATTAATGGTTACATTTTATAAAGTTTTGATGCACTGAGACAGAATCCTATGCGACAAAACTTTGCAAAACATACCATTCTTAGTGCTACATCTACATTCCCAGACATGCTGAAAAATACTTCTGTGGATTTCTTGATTAAGTAGAACCAGTTAAAATTAGTTATATATTACATAACCTGATAATATCAAGTGGAACCTGGTTTTGGTTGGTAGAACCTGGTTACTTTGAAGAACTTGTTTATAGCTGGTAGAACCTGGTTAGTAGCTAGTAGAACTGATTCCACCTGGTAGAATCCTGTTCTACCTGGTTCTACCTGGTAGAATCAGGTAGAACCTGGTAGAACATTTTGGGATTCTACTCAAAGTTCATGAGGTAGAACTTTTGGAAGTTCACACAGCCCTACTTAAAGACCCATAAGCTATAACATTCTAACCCACCTGAAAGTTAAAAGGATAGGACTAATTTTAATTGCAATAGTAATAATTGTTACCAGCTCCTAAATAACTTGGGGTAAGACTAAGGTCTTGCATAAATGTTAAACAAAACAAATAGTTTTCAATTTCTTCATACTAAATTCATACTGTATGTTAAAACATGCTTTCTATAACATCCTGAATACACACCATAATATGAAAATAAAATGTAATAGGAAACAATTACATTAATCAGTTTTTCTCCCAAAGTTTTGGTCCTCATAAAATCATCCAAGAAAAATTGCCGAACAAAGGTATTTCATTGGCATTTGGTTCCACAGGGCCTGGAAGACAGTTTTCACTGAAAGTAGGCCCATTTTCTGGGGTCCATTATTTAATCATTCTGGATCACCTCATATCAATGTGAATATAGAACGGAGTAAAATTATTTTCCAGAATTAGGTAAATGCTCATTTTCATAAAATAATATAAAAGCAAGATCACACAGCACATAGCATTCTTATAAATAGTTCAACAAGGCAACAGTACAATAGCACAAAGCTAGGGTCCAGTTAAAAATGTGCACTGAATACACTCCCCAGCCCTTTAACAGGGCAGTCATAAACAGGTGTATCACAATCGTTCACAATAGTGGTTCAGAACAACTTCAATTACGCCCTTGCTGTGCCTTAGATGTCATCAGACTGGTTAAGTAAATGTACTAAAAAGAATTAAAAAGCATTTGAACTCAAAAACATACACAGAATTTTAACTGTAGTGCTACATCTTAATACTCGTCAGTAATACCTCACCACAGGTCTCGAATTCTTTGAGTTACTGCAGCAACTTTAAAAGTGGCACATCCCAGCCTTTAAAGGTGTAAAAACATATCTCCCATAACCTAATCTGGGTCCCTAAGTTTTCCAAATTAGTGCACTCGTGGGGAAAGTTACACATTCTCAACCTTCACATATCACTGAAACATCATCTTTTCAGCCAGATAGCAACTGCTGCAAGTCATATGAGGACTTCAAACTATTTTAAATTTTGCCCAGAATTAAAATATTGTGATAGCAAAAACATCCAACTGTTATGGTTTAAACAGCTATTTTAGCTTTGGAAAGAAAGGTACAGCAGTTGGCTCCAGATCAAGGAGTCATTTAGTGATTTGGTATCATTTAGTATCACAAGACATTTAAACCTTTCATTATCGCTTTCCAATAGTCATAATCGACAGGTTCAAAAAGAGCTAATACCAAAATTATCAACTTAGCTCGATGTTCCCAACCTAGGAGTCCATGAAATCTGTTGAAACCTTGGTCATACCCTAAGATCATGAAAATTGTTCCATCCCAATGAATCCAGGAGTGAGCATACTCCAGAAAAATAATTTTCACCATGTTGGGCATACCTCCTATCCTCCTTCACCAATTCCAGGGACAGCCATACCTATAAAACAAGCAGAAAGTCACCCACTAGGTGCAGTAACTTTGAGGTCATCAAAGTACAAACTAATACCCAGCCCCGAGGCAACGTTAACATACCTTTTCTCAGGCAAATCAAGCCTGGCAGCACTAAAGTGCTAGCGAGGTCCCAATCATCCTTTTCTCTCTAGGATCCCAAATCCATATTTGACAAGATATATACAGGAATTTCCTGAATTATCCTGAGATATTCATCTAGGGTGCTGAATATAAGGGTAGAGATTTTGTCACCTACAAGCAAAATGCCAACTGCCTTGTGTGCAAACCTGAACTCTGAAAGCTAAATGCTAAATCAGCATGTCTACCAGAAAAATCAGTCTGTCACTCCAAAATACTCAGAGTAGCACACGTCCCCAAACTGACAGTACAAAATTAACATGCGTTTCATTCATGAAATGCAGAAAAAGCCTTTCAAAAATCGGCAATACTAAAACAAAAACCCTATTACAGAGAGTGGAGCAGAGTGGAGCAGCACCGCAGCCATGCTGCTCCCCCCCCGGTGCAGATTCTGCCCAAAACTGGCATCTTCCTTTCCAGTGACAACAGTATAGTAACACTAGTGGGAGCTGCAAAGAAAATATGTGGCCATTTTAGTCACTCTGTAAAATCACGTGGTATCTTGGCTGACCTCCAGAAAAAATGGTTTGCCAATACAGCATCTAAAACAAGATGTTCCAACAAGATGGAACTCAGTGCTTTGCATGTGTGAGAGACTTCTCACACAAAAGAAGGAAATACATGAATTTACCATGGAGCACAATGTAGCAGAGGGTGTTGTGCTGAATTCATTCCAGTGGGGCCTCATGGAGCATCTTACATTGCTCTTGACTCTGTTTTAGGAAGCAGCTTGACAGATTAGCAAAGAGAATGCTACTCTAAGCCAGGTAATTCCCATCATAAATTTATTGAACAAGGAACTGAGGAGGCTGCGTAGTGGTTTTGAACATAAATGAGACAAATCTGGTGTATCCCTTACAGACAGACTGATAAAGCAATTCCAAAATTGCAGAAGACTTCACATTATCATGACAGAGAAACATTTTCTTCTTTCCATTCTTCTTGACTCTCGGTTTAAGTTGCAACAGCTGCTTCCTTCAGATCTTGGTAACTCTTATCTCGAATACAAAAACAATGCTGATTTCAGCAATTGCAAGGAAAAGGAAGGAACTGTATTTGACTATACAAGTGAATCACATGATGTGGATGCTGCAACTGATGATGCAACATCTATTGGTGGTGACAGTAATAATTTCCATTTAGTGCCACCATGTACTCTTTCATCAACATTGGGTAGTCCTGCACAAAGTCCTCTTTCACAGGCCTTGAAAAAGGCATGTCATTCTGAAAAGCACACAGGAACTCTCACAATTTTGTTTAACATGAAAACTGATAATTCAGATGTGTCTGTGGTAGAGCCGCCTTCTTTGTCTTTGTCTGATACTGTGGATGCTTACGATGAGGACCACTCATTAATATTACTAGTGACCCTTGGAGTATTGACTGAAAAGAGAAACTCTGGCCTGCACTATCTGCCTTTGCTATTAAGCTTCCTAGTTACCCTCCCACTAGTGCTTATTGTGAGCATATATTTATCACAGCTGGAAATGATATCTCTGATGGCTGCACAAGGCTTACCCCTGAAAATGTGCAGTGCCTTATCATCCTAGAGTCAATCTCAACAAATTCTCTTACCTGTTCAGTGAAGAGTGGCAGAAACGTAAAAGCAATGATGATGAACAGCTGCAACAGGTGTCTCCTAATAAGGGTGCTTCCTTGGTGGCATTTGAAGACAATGGTGCTGATATTATTTACTTTAATTCTTTGAATTCAGAGGGCAAAGGTCAGCAACCATAACAGAAAGATCAAGTAAATAAAATTCCTTTTCTGTGGTCACAGTGTATATGACATCATATGTACTGCTGTTTGTGTTTTTCAATTTGAAAACCCAGATGGCATGTAATTTGTTTATTCAGCAAGTTAAAAATACAGGCCATGAATTGCTGGACATGTGGGTAAGGCAGGACCAAGGGGCAACACAAAGGAAAAAACTATGTGCACACAAGGCCAAACAGCTCTATAACAACAAAAACAAACAGCAATGCTGGGGAAGGGAGCAAGGTCAACCAGATAAGGAAAAAGTAAGTTAGAAAACACAAGTGATAAAAATAATTGGCCAATCGGGCAGGAGTGCGGGATGGTTTAGCCCATGATGCTTGCTATAACACCAACTAGGCAAGCAAAATAATTACAAATAAAAAAATAACATCTCAAGTCAAAAGGGTGGGAGGGATGGCTGGGGCCCCATCATATCCTGCTCATGCTGCCTGCCCCATCAAAAGCATGCTAGACTCAGTGAAGGTCTGCACTCTGCTGTTGTCTTTCTGCTGTTGAATTCATAGGTCTCTCTCTCTCTCTCTCTCCTCTCTCTCTCTCTCTCTCTCTCTCTCTCTCTCTCTGTCTCTGTCTAACATTTGACATGCTGCCTCCTTTCACTGCAAAGCCCCAAATGACCTGCATACACTGAGCTGGATTCTCAATTGTTTATGGGACTAAGTTCTACTTTGCAACTGTAGTTGAAGCTAAAATCTCTGCAGCTGCCAAGATTGCTATTTACATCTGCAGCAGTTTCAGAAGATTTTACTACTGGTCCCACTGGCTGTAACATTTTTCCACTGATGTGGGAATTTCCATGGCAACACTACCCACAAGCTGCCATAAATCGTGAAGCCAGTCGCAAACCGGCTCCACTTTTGAGAATACCATAGCTGCTGGAGAACTTTTGGTTCTACAAGTGACAGCCCACTTGCAGTGAGTTTTTCCTGCAACTGAGAGATTTTCAAGAGTTTTAGGAATCCAGCCACTGTTTTCTACAAATGTTAGGTGGTGGCTGACACACAGCATTAGCAAGAACAACAGTCAGTTTATTTTATTGCTGTTGACTGCTTGCTGACCTTGAAAAATGACAGGAAAGTACAGACACAAATTGTTTTAACACAGGTATCCAAAAGAATAATACTGATGCATTTCTCATACTCAAATAGACTAAAATAGGTTTACAGTTCATCAGAGTAAATTAGAGTAAATGAGAACATTTGGAAAAAAATCAGAGTCGGGATCGAATCAGAACTGAGTCACAACCGGCCCACCCATCCCTAGAACAAACACTAACTGCTGCCATTTGCTGAATATATGTGATACACCCTAAAGGAGCAGGAGCTCCCTTTACACATGGGGCTGCACATCTGGAACCATACAACCCCCAAATCTGCAATGGGCTACGTGCCCCATAAAATAAAAGCAGTCCTGTTCCCAGGGCAGGCAGCAGGGCCAGGACAGAAATAAAGCAGCCCTTGTGGGTTACAAAAGAACTACAGAATGTAAACAAACTTGGTAGTGCCCATGCAGTTCCAAGCTTTTGGCTCCACATAGACTGTTAGAAAATGTGTCAAAGGCCACATATCTCCAGACTGGGAATCTTGGTCAATTATCTGCTTGCAAAACTACAGACTTTGCATGCGTGCTTTGCATTGCTGTTTTGCATTCCAGAGCCCAGCCAGCCTAGGGATTTTTAGATCAATAGGGTGTTGAGTGTGACACTCTGCCACCTGTTTATTATTATATTTATAAATTTTGATATAAATATATGGTATGTGAATTTCTGCTTAGAAAAGAAAACAGCCTTGCAGTGGTAATAGTGATCTTTGTGACCCAAAGATGTCAGTGTGACTGAGTCAACAGGCTGTCATAGAACTGGCCAGTGGAAACACTACTTAAAGACTTCCTTCCAAAATGCCAGGTGATAAAATATCATAAAATATTCCTTTTGAAGCTGGGTCCAATGTATGCATTTTATGACCCTAGAAGGGCTGATCCCTCTTGGTTTTCACACCTAGAGGGGAACTGGTAACAGGATGTGGGTTTATGAAACATCAAGGAAATGCTTTGATCAGAGAGACTGTCATATTTTATAAATTGCTAACTGCTGATTTTCAGCTAGCAGTAAAATAAAATATCTTCCTTGGATATTCATACTCTGACTACAGAGTGGTCTCATGGCTGACAGTGATCTCATGGGTGCTGTGACCTCAAAAGGAAGCAGGGCAATGGATTTTCAAATTGTCAAGCATCTGAAGAAAAAAGGGCTTTTTATCTCTGGACTCTAAGAGGAGTGAGACATACTTGGTCTCTGGACTGAAAACAAGGCACTTTTGAAAGACATACTTCAGCTAGACTTTAAAGTATTTAGGCATTTTTTTTGTTCTGTAATTTCCAATATAACTCTGACAGTAAGTATTTATGTTATATGTTATGTGTTTGTATTTTAACTGTTTTCAATTTTTAGTAAACACCATTTTCCTTAAAATTCTGCCTGTGCCCTCTCAGGTTTTTTTTTGCTTGTGAATGCTGGAAAAGTGTTAATAATTCTAACAGCTGTTAAGAGCTCAAAAGGGTGTGTTACTGTCTTGCTAAAGATAAGAATATACCTAGGCTTCATATTGAGTTATAAGAGTTCACTTAAAAACCTGGCTGGGTGCCACTGGGTGAAGGATTGTATTGCATCCCCCGAAGAGAATACATATCTGAGCCTGTTAACTGGTGTGCTAGTAAAAAGGTTCACATTTGACCCCCAGGACTCGAAGCTAGCAGGTGATTCGAACCCAAAACAGACAGGAGGGTTACCCTGTTTGTCTCCTGTTCACACGATCGCATTTCAAGGTTTGGCACTGTGGGAGTAGAGGGCCTGACCTGAGGAGCGTGTTTGTGACATTGAGTTCAATTAAATATAAAAGGGGATTAAAGTAAGCAAGCTGAGCTCAGTTAACTTGTTTGTTATACAGAGGAAGTTGTGAGCCTGTGCTCCAGTGCTTGCCTTGAGCTACAGCCCAGAAAGGCCCCTGCTATGCGTGCACACCTGAATCAAGCAAAGAAAGCAGTTTCTCTAAAACTGCTAACTAAAGGCAAAGTGTGGAGCTGCATTTTTTGCCCTACAGTGACTTTTCTCTCAGGAGAGTTAACCTCCATAAGAAGCTTTGGATTGAAGAGGCCATCATCTACCAGAGGGTCCCCAGACTTCCTGTCCTTGCAGCTAACTGACTGATTCAGTATCTCACCTGCTCAACTACTAAACCCATCAAAGGTATCCTAGAGTTCTACAAAACCATGAGTAACTGTTGGGATCTCAGCCCTGCAACTAGAGTAATTACCAATCTAAGTGGGACAGAGGGAAAAAAAGCCCTGGGTGAGGGTGTAACAATAGCTAAGCCTGGGCAGAAGATCTGAGGAGGCCACCTGGCCACATGCCCCTAGATTACAAATAGGGGCTCCTTTCTATAGGTAAAGTTCTCTGGTTCTACTTCAGTCTTCTAAGTGGCAATAGCTAACTGCCAGGCAAATTGTCATGTCTGGAGCCTGACTGTAGTTTGGCAAGTTCCCAGGACAGACACCCAAGGTACATCATTCAAGATAGAACTGCTCAGCCTGAGCGTGTTTATGCCATCTCTGCTGAGTGTTTATGCCATGTCTGCTTTCCTCCTTTGAGCAAGCTCTGCTGTTATCCCTCCAAACCCATTACATTTAGCTGCTGTGTTCATGTTTGCTACTGTTTGTACATGTAAGTTCCCATAAAGAGAAGCTGATGCCTTCAGGAGAACTTACCAAAACATAATATTTAGGCACAGTCCAGCTTGTATTTCACATTAGTTCTGTATTCCTCCTCCCCATTATTCATTACTGAGGTCATCTGCATGAAAACAGGATCTTTGCTTCTGAAGAGTTCATCTGTTCCTGTTGTGGTCTCTCTACCAGAGGTCATAATGCACTGTTTGTGACATCACAGTTACTCCCATTGCAACAGATTGTGATGCCATAACCACAGGCATAGTTTGGGGGGGCCGGGGGAATTGCCCCCCAAATTGGTCCTGACTGACACTTTTTTCAGTAATTTTAAATCGATTATGCAAAAATCCTGCCCCTTGCCCCCCCCCAAATGTCAAAGTCAAACTATGCCTGTGGTCATAAGACAGGATTACAACTTCAAGTAGGGAGTCAGCTGTAGAGGCAGATGAATCCTGAGGGATAAAGATCATGTATTCATGCAAATGTTCTTAGTAATAAATACTACGAACATATGAATTTGCCAGCAGATACAGGCCTTATGGTCTGTCTAATCTGTTTGAGTGTGCAGCACATCAGTCCATTAGACTGCAGCTGCCCCCCCACCCTCAATTTTCTTCCACCCCCCTCCCTGCCCCCTCCCGGTTTGTACTCTCGCTCTGAATCTGTCCCACCCCCTCTTGAAGCTCCCCACTGTCTGTAATGATATGACTTCCTCTGGCAATGTGTTCCACCCTGCTACCACCCTTTTGGTGAAATAGTCTCTCCTCATTTCCCTCCTGAATCTGCCCCCCTCCAACTTCAGAGAGTGCCCTCTAGTTTCCCTTCCTCTCTTAAGAGTGAACACATACCTGGTGCCCACTCTGTTCATTCCCTTCAGGTACCTGAAGGTCTCACTCATATCCCTTCCTCTTCTTCTATCCTCCAGGGTATACATATTGAGTACTCTTTTAGTCTTTCCTCGTAAGGTCTATCCCCCAACCCCAGGATCATCTTTGTTGCTCTACGTTGCACCGCCTCCAGCAGTTTGATGTCCCTTTTTAAGTAGGGGTGCCAGAACTGCACGCAGTACTCCAAGTGCGGCCTCACCAGGGACCTGTACAGGTTCAATATGACCTCACTACTTCTAGATGTAATCCACCTTGCTATGCACCCTAGCATCCTGTTTGCCTTTGTCACTGCCTTCCTGCACCGTGCTGAGTGGTTCATTTCTCCAGTCACAAGCACCCCCAGATCCTTCTCCTCCTTGGATGTGGATAAATGGACACCTTCTAACCAGTAACTGTATCCTGGGTTCCTGGCTCACAAATGCATCACCTTGCACCTCTTGGCATTGAACCCAAGCTGCCAGGTGTGCGACCATTCCTCCAGTTTTGCCAAATCTTCCTTAAGTACTTTGCCCCCCTCACCCCCATCCACCTCAGTGCAGACCTTGGTGTTGTCTAAGAAGAGACTGATCTTATCCTTGATCCCTACTGCTGTGTCTGTGATGAAAATGTTAAACAGCCCATTGGATGGTCAATAAAAGCCCTACATCAGGTACAGAAGTTCCTAAAGGTGAATTGGCAGAATTCGCCGGACCAACCTCTTCTACATAATATGCATTTTCAAATACAGGGTGCCCCAATCCCCTTCACATTCTTGGAACCCTTAAGTGGATTAAAATTGGGAGACCTAGCTCCCCAGGGGAAATTATTGACGTATGAACAAGCTTGTGTTCGGACTCCAGAATTAAAAGGGAAAATTTATAAATATTGGTAGATTAGTGATTCAATAAAAGCCCACCTGAGAAAAATGGGAATATGGGGTGAAGATGGGTATGAATTGGCCTCTCTATTGAAGGTAGCAGAGCAGCAGCATCCTGTTTCCAAATTATATCACAAATTCCAGATCAGGGACAAAGGGATTTCCTCCAGGATTGGTACTTACTGGAGGCAGAGATCAAGGATAGGAGAGGAAAGAGTATGGGAACAAATTTGGGAGAACAATAGTAAATATATTAGACAAGATAAATATAAATTACAGCAATTCAATATTATACACAATTTGTATTATACCCCCATCAAACTACACAAAATGGGAAAATTAACATCGCCCATATGTAGCAGATGAGAGGTTGGAGAGGGGGATCTGTACCATATGCTATGGGCCTGTCCCAAGATTCACCCTTTCTGGAATTCAATTTGTACTTCATTGCAATCAGTAATAGGACTAGAGCCTTTTTTCACACCTTAAATTTGTCTACTAAACATTTTTCCCAGAGATATGGGTAAACAAAGGAAGGCGTTTATGCCATCATATCAGCTGCTGCAAAAGCGATTATTCTTAGGCATTGGAAAGATGTTAACATGCCACCGGTGGTCGAATGGTATAGAGAGATTATGATGGCATTACATCTAGAATTACATATAGCAAAAATGAATAATAAGATACAACCTTATAATACTAAATGGTGGCTTCTAGATGTGGTTTTGGTTACCTGGAAGCTTCAGTCTCCATAAGCTGGTGACGTGTTATTTTTATAACTTACAGTACTTCTCAAGCCCCTGTCTTAGGAAATTTCAGTGGCTCCCTGAATAAGTAGATGCTGAGGGGAGGGGTTATGAAAATTGTGGGGTGGGTTACTGGGTTATGTTGTTTGAATGTTAAAAGGACTTTGCTGAACTTGCTAACTTTACTGTTATTTTAACCAGGCCAAGGCTTATAATAATTTTGATGCTATGTATGTACTGGCCTGGTCAGGCCACATTTTCAATGTAAAGTCAATAAAATAAATTGAATAAAGAAAATGTTAAACAGGACTGGTCCCAGTACCAAGTCCTGTGGGACACCACTTGTCACTGCCCTGGGCTCTGATGCCTCACCCCCCAACACTACTTTCTGCTGTCTCTCCTGCAGCCAGTTTTCAACCCATCTGACTAGTTTCCTCCCTATTCCCAGACTCTTCAACTTGCAGATCAACCTACCATATGGCACTAAATCTAATGCCTTGCTGAAATCCAGGTGGAGTACATCCATCCACCACACGACCCCTGTCCAGTGCCCTTGTGACCCAGCCAAAAAAGTCAACCAAGATTGTCTGGCAGGATCTGCCAGAGACAAACCCATGCTGCCAGTCATCCTGTAGATCATTGTCCTCAACAAATTGCACTAGCCTTTCTTTCAGGATAACCTCCATCAGTTTTCCGCTATTGAGTAAGACTCACCGGTCTTCAGTTCCCTGGCTTGTCCTTGGGCCTACTTTTATGGAGAGGTACCACGTGCACCTCTCCCCAGTCCCTGGGCACACACCCTGTATTTTGTGAGATGTTGCACAGGTCTGCCAATGGCCCTGCCAGGAGCTCTGCCAGCTGCTGCAGCACCCTGGGATAAATGCCGTCTGGCCCAGGTGCCTTGTCCACCCTCAGGGTCCTAAGGCCCTCCAGCACCCTTTCCACCATGATTTCCCCATCTGTGGTTGTCTCACCACCCCCTCCCACACCACCTTTCCCTTACAATATGGGTCCATCTCTCTCCCTTGAGAATACTGAACAGAAGTACTCATTGAGTACTTCTGCCTTCTCAGCCCCCTTATCTACCCACCCACTGCCTTTCCTGATCCTAACAATTTGCTCCTTGCTCATCCTCTTTTCCCTGATATATCTGAAGAAATCCTTTTCCCCCTTCTTTTATCCCCTGCGCTAATCTCCTTTCCCTAGTCACCTTCACAGCCCATACCGTTCTGCTCACTTCTCTGGATTTCCTCACATAATCCTCTCTGTCCTCTGCCCTACTGGTTCTCTTGTAGGTTCAGAATTCCTTTCTCTTAGCCTTCACTTTCTCCACTACCTTCCTAGTCATCCAGCTTGGTTTTTTGGTCCTGGATTTCTTACGCTGGCTCTTGACACAAGCTTTAGTGGATTCAGTCAGTCCTAGCTTGATGATTATCCATTTCTGTTCTGCGTCCATGTCTGGGTGGATGCTAGCTATGGTGTTTTCTCAGTATGTGACCCATCCTGCCAAAGTCTTCCTTTCTGAAGTCCAGGACCTTAGTTTTTGTAGTGGCTGTTTCCCTACCCAAATTTATTGAGAACCACACTGTGTGGTGATCACTACCTGCCAGTGGTTCCTCCACCGAACATCCCTGACATGTTCCCCATCCTCCAGCACCAGGTCAAGAATGTTCTCCTCTTTTGTTGGCACTGTTACCTTTTGGGCCAGGAAGCCAACCTAGAATGCTTCCAGGAGGATCTGCTCCCTGTGGCATGTGGTAGCTGGGATGCTCCAATCCACCCCTGGTAGCTTAAAGTCCCCAATCAGCACAGCGCCCCCTTTGCCACTGATTCTCCTTAGCTGCTCCCCCAGTTCCCTATCCGTGTCTTCTTTCGGGGTTGGGGGCCTATAAACAACCCCCAATCGGACCTTAGCCCCCTTTGGGGCATGAAGTTGCAGCCAAATGACTTTTGACCTGCCCCTCTCCCCCCTCCTCCCTAATACAACTGATTCCTTCTCTTACATAAATGGCCACTCCACCCCCTTCCCTTTTTCTCTGTCCCTCCTGAATAATTTAAATCCTTGGATGGCCAAGCCCCAGTCATGATTTTGGGTTGCCCACATCTCAGTAATGGCAGCTATGTCTACCTCCCCCTCTGCTATCAATGCCTGCAACTCAGCCATCTTGTTCCAGATGCTCCTAGCATTTAGTGATACCACCCTCCACTCTGTACCTCTCCCTGCTGCCTACTTACCCTCCCCTCCACCCCAATCCTGGTCAAATTTGGCTCTATCCTTGCTGTGGGGGGAGGTTCCCTGGACCCTCTGTCCTGGTTCAATGCACCTCCATAGCCCCCCCTCAGCTAGTTTAAATGATACCTTTCTCTGGTAAATTCCCCCAGCCTCTGCTTTAACACCTGTGAACCTTCCTTACTGAGATGTAGCCTATTTCCTGCATATAGATCTGTGTTCTCCAATGTGCTGCCCCACTCTCTCACTAGTCCATACCCCATGGACTCATACCATTCCCTCAACCACTTGTTGAAGTCCCTGATTCTGTGCTTCCAGTCTGTACTTGCTCGTGGCACTGGCTGGACTTCTGAGAACTCTACTGTGCTTCGCCCCTACTTCCCTGAAGCTATCCTGAACCTCCTTTATCCTTCTGCCTTCCAGATCATTTGTTCCCAGGTGCACAATAATGTGCAGATTTTCCCCCACCTTCCTTACACATCTACCAATATGCTGACCCACCCTTCCTGCTGTTATGCCAGGCATCACTCCACCCAGATGTTGCTTTTTCTGGCACCCCTTTCCCCCAACTTACACCCTTAAGTATTGAGTCTCCCAGAATTATGACTCTGTCTCTCCTAACGAGATTTCCCTCTTGTTGCTTAACATTATCCTGCCCCACAACCTGATCCCTCCTCCCATCCCCCAAGTTATGCCACCCCTTTGCTACCCCCATTCTGTGCCCTATCTATACCCCCCTACCAACTATGGCCGGTGTATCAACTTCCACTTCAAAACCATTCCCCTTGTGCTCCCCCACCCCTTCCCCACACTTTATACCACCCACCACCCTGCCACCCTCTCCACTATTATTCCCCTGTGCCTTTCTTAAGTTACATTTCCACCCTACTTGAGTTCCCCTACTCACCCTTGTTCCAACCTCACCCGGGCCATCTGCTGTTTCCCCCTTCCCAACATCTCCTTGTTCCTTTACCCCCACTGGTGTTACTGCACTGCCACCTTCCTGCTGCCCCTTGCCTCTTTGGCTACTTGGGCTTCTTCTAGCATAGCGCCTGACAATTTTGTGCTGCATCCTTTTTCTCCTGTAGTGCCCTCCCCCTTAACTAAATCAGTAGTTATGCTACCCAACTCTTCCTGCTCCTCCAGGCCAGCTAAAACCTGGAATTTGTTTGTGCTGGTAATCCTCTTTACCTGATTGTCCCCAGTCACCCCTTCCTTAGGCTTATAACCCTGTTGTGGCACTGCTGCAGCCTTGTTCCTTCACCTGACCTACCTCCAATCTTCAGTTCCTGCCCATGACTGCATATGATTGTGTGGCCCACCTCCTGATTCCCACAGCTTTCCCTTTTGCCTGCTGCTGGCTGTATTGAATGACTCATCGAGTTCCCCTCATGCCTGCATTTCACCCTAACCTGCCCCCCCATGCCTCCAGCTCCCTCTTCAGCCACCCAGTCTCCTCCCTAAGCTGATCCATCTGCCAGCACACCATGCAGCCTTCAGCCCTCCATGCCACTCCCAGGAATATGGCTGCTCCATATCCTTGGCAACATACATTGGGCTTTACAGGTAAAGGTTGATTGACTTGATTGATTGATGCAATTCAGCTTCATACATTGTGACAGCTCCGTTCAGCTGACGAGGGGTTGCTAGAGGTTCCGAGGGTTATATTGAAGTTCTCTGGGGCTTTGGTTTCATGGCCCCTACCCTCTGGAACTCTCTGCCTTGCCGGCTTAGAGAATGCGCGACCGTGGAAACCTTTAAACGGGATTTCAAGACTTTTTTATGGAACAAGGCTTTTACTGATTGATGCTGTTTGTATTGTTGATTTTATTTGTATATTCTGATTTTATGATTTATTTGTACAGTGCCTTGGTTTTGGAAAGGCGCTAAATAAATAAAGTTATTAAAAGTTATTATTATACAGCCCACCCTGGCCCCTGCCCTGACTGGCTGCCCATTCCCATCCTCCCTACCCATGGATTGGTCCTGATCCACTCCCTGTGACCCTTCCCCCACTTTGGACTCCTCCTATCCATGCTAAACATGTTTGGCCCTCCCTATGGAGGCTCCCGACCCACCCCCAGAATGGATCCTAGGAAAGTACACCACGACTGCAGCTGCCCAACTAGCTGGCTCAGTCATGTGTCCTAAAGTGCCTTGTTGGCCCTCCCTGAGCTTTCCTCACTTGTCAACCACCCTCCTACCTGTCCCACACACTACAGCCACAAATGCTCCCAACCAACCGTTAAAACATTACTTATACTTGTGATGTTCACTTAAGTGTCCACCACAGAAAATCCCCCAAAACACACCAAACAACACTACCCTGTGTATGTTACCATTGAGGGCCTAAGGGTGAGATTACCCTTTTAAAAACTATGCCTTTCCCCCCACCCTGTGGCTTTAACTGCTGGAGGGGGACTAAAAATGGTCTGCTGTGGAGGATGTATCTTTAGAATATACTGTATATGGAATGGAAGCTGAATTGCATCAATCAATCAAGTCAATCAACCTTTACCTGTAAAGCCCAATTCCATTTGATCAAAGTGCTTGTACAAAAATGAATCAAACTAAAACAATATAAAACATGCAGACACCCATTAAAATTCACAATTCTAAAAACAGCACAGATTATTTAAATAGGGTCAGGAAAAGGTAAACCAAAAAGATAAGTCTTGCGAGCTGTTTTAAAGCTCTAACCTGACGAATTGTACCTAACTATGTTTTTCAAAGTTTTTTTAAGGTGTCAGCAGGTCTTTAAACTAAATACTGATTCTGTACACAAGCTGCTGTTTGTTTTAAATGTGACACTGCTGCAGAGCATACTAGACATCTGATCTAAGTACTAACTCTGTACTCATGCTGCTGTTCTGTTTTAATTCTGTCAGTGCTGCAGAGGATATTAGATATAACCTCGCTACAGCACTAACATCAGCTGATATCAGATTGAATTAGTTTCACTCTCAGTACTGTGAGAGAGGCGAAACTAACAATCTAACTCTCTCTCTTCATGCTATTCTGAAGCTGCCACTCTTGCCTGAAGCCATCTAACTGCAAGTGGCAGTGCTATGAGTGGGTGGGTCCAGCAGCTTGAAAAGCAGTCCACCATAAGACCTGGCAGTATCTAAGTGGCGGTAGCTAATTGTCTGGCAAAGTGTGGTGTCTAGAGTTTGACTGGAGTGTGGCAGACTCTCAGGACAGACATCTGAGGTACATCCTTCAAGACAGAACTGCTCAAGCTGACTGAGTTTATGCCATCTCTGCTCTCCTGCTGCAAGCAAGCCCTGTTGCTATCCCAGACCCACTGCATTTGGCTACTGTGTTCACGTTTGCTGCTGTTTGTACCTGTAAGCGCCACTGAACTAAGTACTGACTCTGTACTCCTGCTGCTGCTTGTTTTAATTCTGACACTGCTGCAGAGCATATCAAATGTCTGAACTAAATACTGACTCTGTACTCATTCTGCTGTTTTAATTCTGTCATTGCTTCAGAGGATATTAGACATTGCCTTACTGAAGCGCTAAAATCAGCTGATATCAGATTGAAATAGTTTAACTGTCAGTGCTGTGAGAGAGAGAGGTGAAACTACAGCATATCTCACTCTTCTCATTCTTTTCTGAAGCTGCCATCTCTACCTTAAGACATACTGGTTGCCAGCTAACCCAATCACAGTGGTAGCAGTGCCATGAGTGGATGAGTCCAGCTGCTTGAAACATAGCCCACCATCAGACGCAGTGGCAGTTAAGTGCCAGGCAGAGTGTGGTGCCTGGAGTCTGACAGGAGTCAGAATGGAAAGACCAGGGGCTGGGTCATAGGTTTGTGTTCTGTTGGACTTTTGCTTAATTTTTTAACACCTGCACTGTATTAACAAAGTTTTATATTACATCTGCAAAAACTGTAACAGTAACAGTTTAATGAATTTCTGGCATAGCCCCTGGAGTTGTTATTTTGCCAAATATACTCTGTAACTGTATGTACTAAAGTTTGTTTTTAGGTATACCCAAAAATGGCCTTCTGAGGAATATGTTTAATGTGGTTTTATATACTCGTTGTTTTAATCAATGGCCACTTACTAGTTAGTAGCAATATTGGGAAGGGTGGGTGTGAAAGAAATATTGGAATTGCATTCTAAGTGGTGATTTCAGTTTGATAACAGATACATTTAATGCATAGTATTAATAAGATTTGGGGTTACAACTTAGGCTATTCTATATGTGTGAGTACTGTAAATCCAACTTTGTTTATTTTATTTAGGCTTCCTACTTCAGTTTGTTTACTCAGCAGACTATTACTGCCGGGTGATATAGAGGTGAACCTGGGCCCGTCCACTGTTCCTAATGTGACTGACTCTGGCTATTTTAACTCTGTGAATGATGGGTTAAAAACCATACATTTTAATGCCCTTAGTATAGTTACCAAACTACATGAAATTGAAGCTTGGACTGCCTTCTACAAGTCTTATATATTAGCAATTAGTGAGACCTGGCTTTGCCCTTCTATCAGTTATTAATTAATTAATTTATTTAAACGCTTCACCAGGAAAGTCATAGTAAACTAAAAAGCTAATTTCCAGATGTGTCCTGGGGGGGGAGGGAAAGGGGAGTATACATGAAAAATACATAGATCCAAAAACAACATGTTACAACTGTAAACAGCATGTAAATAAATACAAAAAATCAACTATGCACAGTAAATTGTGTACATGGATTTTTACCCATGCAAAATGAATAAACAGATAACCAACAGTGTGCGACATTGTGGGCAGAGAGTGGGGGGGCAGTAGGGTGAGACAGTAGAGGGAAAGGGAGAGGGTAGGGATAGGGGTGTGAGAGGAGGGGAAGGAGGAATAGGGAGGGGAGGAGAAGGGTGGTATAGGGAAAGGAAGGAGGGTAGAGGGATGGGGAGGAGAAAGTAGATTGGAAATAGGGGAGAGATTTGATGAGGTTGCACTTGCAGGTGTGGGAGGAGAGGATATGCAGATGGGAGGATAGAGAGTAAGGGGCAGAATGGACTGGGAGAGAGAGAAGGAGTTACAGAGCTTAGGGAGGAGGAAGGAGAAGGCAGACTGGCCAGCTGTGGAGGATCAAGGGGGGAGTGCAAGGGAGAGGGAGAGGGAGTGGGTGCTGCTGAGGGCATAGGAGTTGGGAGGAGGCAGAGAGAGGGTAGAGGACAGGTAGGAAGGGAAGGAGCCAAACCAATACTTTTGCAATAAATGGGGAGCAGTGTGCCATATGCCTAGCTTCAAGGGAAGGAGGGAAAGAAAAGGGATGTATAAAGAGTGCAGTGATGAGTACATGTAGGGCTGTCCAAGGCAAAGTGACAGAATGAGTAAAAGAAAGAGTCCAGTCTGGAAAGGGTAGATTTGGGGACAAAACTGTAGACTATGTCGCCATAGTTGAATATGGGGAGGATCATTTTCTGTACAACAGCTCTACAGGCCGGGGGCAGGATGCAGCTGCGGTGGCGGTACAATGCTTTCAATTTAGGGTGAAGTTTTTTATGGATGGCATTAATGTGTTCAGAGAAGTCAAGGTGACTGTCAAGCCAGACCCCGGAGTACTTGAAGGATAGTACATTTTCAATGATGGACCTATCTAGGGTACAGAAGGAGGGGGGACTGCCAATCCTAGAGAGCTTTTGCCGAGTTCTGAAGGTCATACAGACCATTTTTTTGGTGTTAAGGGCCAGCTGATTTGATCGGAACCAGAGCTGGATGTTGTCAAAGTCCCATTGAAGCCTGACCACCGGGTCAGCAGGGGAATGGCCAGAGGCAAATAGGACTGTGTCATCAGTGTACATGTTAATGAATGCTGAGGTGCAGGCAGTAGAAAGGTCATTTAGAAAGACCGAGAATAAAACAGGAGTGAGAACAGAACCCTGAGGTACCTCAGTGGTGATAGGGAGGGGAGGGGAAAGGGAGTACAGACTGATTGGGACCTACCCATGTGGTAGAAGTGGAACCAGCTATTCCTGATAGTGTAGTAACAATTCCAGATTACCTCATCTTTAGAAAGGAATACCACCAAGGCAGGGGGAGGGGTTATGTTTTATGTAAAAAATAATTTGGTTATTGATGAACTTGATATTCCTGTATCCCTGGATAGTAGTCTAGAACATTTGATTATGCAAATCAAGTTTTTTGATTACAAAAAGCTGAGACTATGTTGTGTCTACAACCCCCCAAAACTGAATATAAAGAGTTTCAAGGACTTTGCAAATTTCATTTCCCATTTAGGTAAACAGGAACGTATTGCACTAGGTGATTTTTTTACCTAAAGTTTAAGGCAAAGCTTTTTCATTATGGCATTTATATGGTCCGAGAAAGTGAGATGTTGATCCAGCCAAACACCCAGATACTTGAAAGACTCCGTGGCATCTATAGTTGCCCCATCAAGGGTAGAGAAGGTGGGGTAGATGGGAGCTTTGACAGTTTTTGTCACATACCAAATGTCATGGTCACTGTTTTCTTGGCATTTAGGAAGAGTTGGTGAGATTGAAACTAACTCTAGACATTATTGAAATCACGTTGGAGCTTGGTGGCAACATCCAAGGGCGATGGCCCTGAGGAGAAAAGAACCATATCATCAGCATACATATGTATAGAAGATGAAGTACAGACAGATGGAAGATCATTCAGGAAAACGGAGAAGAGAATCAGGCCTAGTATGGACCCCTGGAAGACTCCAGTGCATCTGGGTAGTGGAGGGGAGATGTAGTTGGATATTTTTACCAACTGTGAGTGGTCATTTATGTATGCACTGAACCAGTGTTCAGACAGGCCAGCTGATGAGAGGGAGCAAAGTAGGAGGGAGTGGGAAACAGTGTCAAAAGCTTTAGCAAGATCAATAAAAATTGCAGTAGTGATATGTCCGCAATCCATACCTGATAGGATCGCATCAGTGATCCGAAGTAGCAAGGCAGTAGTAGAGTGATGTTTTCGGAAACCAGATTGATATTGGGGGAAGAAATTAATGTCAGAGAGGTACGAGGACAGTTGGGCTAGGACTAGATGTTCTTGAAGTTTGGCTAACGTAGGGAGGAGTGATATAGGGAGGTAGTTCCCAGGGGAGGAGGTGTCACCACACTTTGGAAGTGGGAGGACGATTGCATGTTTCTACCCTAGGGGAATTTCAGCCAATTGAAGTGAGAGATTGAGAAGAGCAGTCAGTGGGGGAGCAATGGCTGAGGCAGATAGGTTTAGTTGCTTTGGGTCAAGCCCATCACAGGAGCTACTTTTGCTCGAGTTAAGGGCTTCCAAGGCTGCCAGCATATCAGTTGTCAGGATTTTAGAGAAGGAAAAACTGTGAGGTGGGGGAGGTGGACTTCTAGTAGGAGCGGAGGTCGACTGATTTATGGTTGGAAGGGAGCCTAGTAGTGCAGAAGCACATGAGGTGAAGTGTGAGTTGAAAGCTGTGGCAACACTAGGGTGGTCAGAGATGACAGTATTGTTTATTTGGAGGAGGGAGGGGGAGCCTGCAGGGAGAAAAGTGAGTGAATTACTTTCTAGAATTTGGATGGGTTATTTATATTAGAGTTAAAAGTACAGCTGAAGTACTCAGCCTTAGCCAAACGAGTGGCTTTCATGCATTTGTTTCTGAGGACCCGGTAGGCCTCGTAATATTTAAGAAGCTTTGTACTTTTATGGAGCTTCCAGGCTGCATCAAGCGCTCTCTGGCAAGCAATGAGTTCTGGAGAGATCCAGGGGAGGTGGTTACCTCGGACTCGAGCACGGCGTAATGGTGAGTGTTGGTTCCAGACATCAAGGAATCAGTCTCTGAAGTAGTTAGCTGCAACATCCAGGTTGCTGGCATCAGATATGGGTGCCCAGTTAATGTTGGTCAAATCATTTGTATGATTGGATTTGTAGTGTTTTATAGGGGACTTTGACTTTGTGAACTCTATGCACCAGAAAAGTCATACAGTGGTCACTGAAGGCATCTGCTAGAGTACTGGATTTAATGACCCTATGGGTGTGAGTGGTGAGGGCCCAGTTAATGAGGGAATGGTTTCCTGTCTTGTGGTTTAGCCTAGTCGGGTTTTGGATAAGTTGGGTTAGGTTGCGCGCATGTACAGTATAGCATTTAGCACTTTGCTGGGTATGGTAGTCCAATTTATGTTGAAGTCACCCATAATATATAACTCACCAGCAGAAGAGTGGCTAGCTAGGGTGGCTATGAGGTCAGTAGCAATTTTGGGTTGTGAGCCAGGACGGCAGTAGGTACCTGCTACAAAGATAGGTTTGGAGAAGGGGAGAGAGATTTGCAACATCAGGGCCTCATATGCTTTTGGTATAGCGCTAGAAAAGACAGAGGTGAATTGGATGGAAGAGGAGACATAGACTGCTACCCCTCCACCTCTCCCTAGCTGGTCCTGACGTGATATTGTAAAGCCAGGGAGAGTAAGAGACAAGTTGCAGATTTTTTATTTAGTCAGGATTCAGAAATTATAATTATATCAGGGTTGAGGGTAGCCACCAGGGGCTGTAGCAAGTCCACTTTAGGGAGGAGACTATGTATATTGATATGTAGTATTTTTAGGCCATTTGGGAGAGGTGTGAATCATGACTCAGGGCTATCCACTGGAGGTGGTTGAGCTGGATCAGGGTTGGAGTTTATGTCTCCAGCTGATAAGAGCAGGAGGGCAATAATAATATAATGTAGCTTTGCTCTCTTGAAACAAGAGTGGTTTCATACCAGTTGGGAGCTGTGGCTTTTACTAATAGCTAAGGGGGGCCAGGAGCTAAGCAGCCGTATTAGAGTAATGTACATAGGCATCTGGGCAAGAGAGGCACAGGGGCGAATGGGTGAGTGAGACCAGGATAAAGGAATGGGAGAGGGGGAGTTAACCTGATTGAAAACAGGAAAAGGGATGGCATTATGTCTCTGAGGAGGAAATGAGGGATTAGGGGACAGAGGGGGGAGAGCAAGCACTGCAAACACCCGAAGGACAAGGTTTAAAGTGGAGGGCAGCATCTTTGTTATTTAATTGTTATATTTTTTTTTCTTTTCTAACCAGATTATTCCAAGCCCCAGAAGTAAACCAGAGTATCAGGTTTGTGTTAGATAGGGCCAAACAGAATAAACCTGAGAGCACAGGAGTGCTGTGGGGTAGTAGTGTACAGGGAAGAAGAGGCTAATCAGAAACACTTAGCTGAACTGTCACACTAAGTCATTTTAAGCAGCAGAGTTCTGAGAGAGCCAATGAAATAGGGGCAGTAAGAGGAATGAGGGGCATACGTGTATTGAAAGGAGGCCTGGGAAGGGGTGGTGGGTCAGGAGAAAAACACCAGCAGAAGAATACTAGCGGTGCAGGCTATGGCTAAAAGCTGGTATAACAGAATTGGAAAAGGTGCACCATCAGGTGAGCATGCTGACCGGCTGTCCAATCAGGTGCCGATTGCAAAGGAGCTGCAGCCAATTGGAGCACCGCCAGAGTGAGCTTAAAGCAGCGGTGGTACCTGGAGCACTGGTCCGGGGGCGGGTTCCACAAGGGAGGCAGGAGCTGTAGAGTCCAGTCGGCAGCAGCCAAGAAGGCACCACCTTTCTGAATTTAAAAGCGCCACTCGGGGCACACAGCAGATCTAGGGAAGGAAGGAGAGGGTAGGGTAAATAAAGGTTGCCAACAAAGTATTTAAAAGTGGGAAGGGCGGGAGCCTGGCGGCAGACTGATCATGGGGGGTAGAGGTGAAGGCGAGAGACAAAGGAAATTGCAAATAGACTAGGCAAGGGCCGGACTGTGTCAAGACAAAGGAGGGGGAGGATAGTGGATAGAGAGATTAATTCAAGATTTAAGCAGTGGGCATGGGGTCAAGTACAAGCAGGCTTCAGGGCTTGCAAGCGGGAGAGGGGAAGAGATATTTCAAAAAGGTGAAAGAATAGAATAGAAAAATGCAAAAAAGCAGGAAGAGAATAGTGAGGTTAGATAGCCAAGAAAGAAGGCGGGCAGGTTGAGGGTCAAGGTGTTATGACTATGTTAGCTAAGCTAGGCAGTAAGCAGGCATGCACAAATTGACTATGGATTAAAACATTTGTATGCACTAAAATTACAGCTAACTTCAACTAGTAATCCAAGTAAGCATTCAGAGACAATAGCAGGCAGGCTTAATCACAAAATTTGAAACACCAGCAGAAGAATACTAGTGGTGCAGGCTATGGCTAAAAGCTGGTATAACAGAATTGGAAAAGACGCACCAATCAGGTGAACCGTGCTGACCGGCCATCCAATCAGGTGCTGGTTGCAAAGGAGCTGCAGCCAATTGGAGCACCACTGGAGCGAGCTTGAAGCAGTGGTGGTACCTGGAGAGCTGGTCCTGGGGCGGGTTCCACGAGGGTGGCAGGAGCTGTAGCGTTCAGTCAGTGACGGCCGAGAAGGCGCCACCTTTCCGAATTTAAAAGCACTGCTCGGGGTCGCACAGCAGATCTGGAGAGCTGGTATTGTAGATAGCTTGGTGTTTTTACTTGTTTTGGTTAGTTCTATCAGAACTGTATTTGTGTCTGTATCCGACAATGAGGATGGTCCTCGAAATTTATTGTAATGTTGTAAATAATTATGCTGACATCAGGTCATACCTGAAAAAGGAATGTATATTCCATTTTGCCTGCCTGATACCAAAATAAATTAAATTAAATGAATTGTGTTGCAACTGTTTGCCTTTCAAATTAAGTGAACCTCTGTTCTCTCCCCCCCCCCCCCCACTAGCAGCAATTGAATTCCAGTGAGGTATCCATTGCAACCAAGAGTGCTCACTCATGGCCTGTGGTGGAATTTAAGTCAGGCGCACCAGCTTTGGGGATTAGTATGGCTGCAGAGGTTGGATGGTTTGTGTGTGTGGAGATACTGTTGTAGAATAAAAGAATTGAACTGATTCCCCATTACTGCCATTTCCCCTACTGCTCCCTTGTTCCTTACTTACCCTCCCCATTAAATAAATAATTGTTGGAACTGAATTTCATTGCTTGGGGCCCATTACTGTTTCTGTGTCACATATTCTGGGGAGGGGCTGTGAGCGCAAAGATACTGTTATTGTTTCTGGGGGGTAATATCATAGTGTGCAGTGTACTGGTGCCCCTTATTGCTACCCCAGGTGCACCACATAGACTCAGGGCAGTTGCTACACATGGAATTGCAATATGAAGGTGTATTACCTTCATGAAAAAACTCTGGTCAGAGCCAATATGGCTGTGAAAAGCTTTTAGGAGTGGCAAGAGTGGTGAACAGAATATACTGTGCTCTTGCTGCACAGGCGTCAACCATAATACTGCAGTGATTACAGTACTGTGCATGAGTGATACTCGCACATGTGCAGTTCACCTCAGAGTCAGCCTTGTGTAACATGGAGGTGCTGATGTAACTACATGTAACAACCCAGTCCCCTCGAGTTGCAAGACTCCAATTAGTACTAGTTTTAGGCAGGTAGGAAAAGGCAGCTGGTAGTGAGGTCATTAGGGACTTTCTACATAATGACATCATTGTTTACTCAGCTAGCCTGAGAGGATGATTATGTCATTTAGAACTCTCACAGCTGCATAACCATTTTAGAGTCAGCTGCTCTTGGGGAGCTTAGAATGTTCATCAGTAAGTCCAAGTGTGGCAGTTAGACTGACAGGAGGTCTGCCATTGGGGCTCTGTCAAAAGAAGCCGTGGTATTTCTCACCCTAGTTTGGTAAAATCTTCGGTTTGCCTTCAGGACTCTTTAGTTTCACTCCAGGGGGAGTGAGAGGGAATGCAGTTTTTGTGGATCCAAGGGGTAATCCCCTGAAGTCCCTGAAGTGCACAGCTGCCTTAAGGAAGAACAGTGAGTAGAATCTGACAGCTACAATACCAGAGAAAGAAAGATGCCTTTTGTTCTTTCCATGACTGGGAGGAAGGAACAACTAATCTGTGAGTACAGAATTTGAGACTGTTCTCTCAGGGAGTTGTCTGAGGTGTGTGTGCCCTAGATAAGTCTAGGTCACACTGGTCAGGACCTCTTTCAACACAACTTTGCTGAATTTAAAGATAAAGTTGGGAGTCTTTACCAATTCATTGGGGATTGGAGACTCATTTGGTATAACCCTGAAGGAATGGCAGAGGCTGTTTGTGGTAAAGGGTGAGGAATGCCATCTGGAGTTTCAGGCAGGGCTAAGTGGTTTATTGATGGGCACCAGTGTTCCCTTGGCAACTATCATGCACCAGGAGGATTTTAAAGTGTGTGGCACAGCCCACAGATATACACTTTGGAAGAGAGATAGAGATTTTTTTTGTGGAAAACAGCACTGCCTAGCAAAGTGTCCTACAACAGAGAGTGTGCCTGTATTGCAATGAAAAAAATTTGGGTGACCACCCTTGCTTTAAGTGACATCTATAGATAAAGCCATACTTCAAAATCCCAGTTATTGCTTTGGACATTCTGCTTATTGCTTCTAGTGTGAATGTTTTTGGGGGTCCTCAGCAGTTAGGTCTAGAATATGCCTAGATTCCTCTCTCCAGGACCTGGTTGTAAATACAAAGGTCCATTTTAGTATGTACCTCCACCCCCCATCCTCTAGATAATGAGCTTGGTATTCACTCCGATGCTAGGGGGTGGTACCATGAGTGTCGCTCTGCCAAAAGAAAATTGTATGCCATGTAGTTGTCAGTAGTTCTTTTATGGGGAGGGGTGCCAGCTAGCCAAAGGTGGTGTGGGGGTTACATACAGATGCATGATACTCGTGCATACACAGTTTAAGTCTGCGCCACCATGTTGCACATGGCAGCCATCAGGTCTGCACTTGTGGAAAGGAAAAGTAGAGCACCAGTTAGTGGGTATGTTTATGCAGCCTGCAGAGGGGAAGGGCTGCATAAACAGAATCACTG
Organism: Neoceratodus forsteri; assembly: GCA_016271365.2. Lineage (NCBI taxonomy): Eukaryota > Metazoa > Chordata > Ceratodontiformes > Ceratodontidae > Neoceratodus > Neoceratodus forsteri. The sequence goes on along the minus strand of CM057454.1, from coordinate 644,756,262 downwards.
GAAACTATGCTGGAGCACTGGGGCAAAACATCAGACAGTGGTCCAGTTACATGCTTCCACAGTGCTCTTTTACAAATCTGATGATGGCATAATATCTGGGGAGCTTGGCCCACACAACCATAAAAATTAGACTCAGGAGGAGACTATTAACAAACTAGAGATCTGGTCTCAGATTTGCTCATAATCACAGTCACTTTCTCATTCTTTTCTAAGCAGTAATTTCTGATAAATGTGCCTTAACCATATTGATCGCAGTGCTGGTAGACTACTTCTGGTTTTCCCCTAATCATATTAGGAGAAGGTAGCAGCAGTCTTGAAGTGGTTGCTGCCAGTGGTGGCATGCTCTGAAAAAAGTGGTCCCCATGCTCATCTGCACATTTTAGAAATGATCCCTTCAGTTAAATGGGATAGGAATTGATTACGTGTGTGCAGCTGTTTGAAATGTCTCTATTTTTATACATTATATTCATACCTCTAAAGGATCCCTATTTTAACTGTGCTTGAATAAAAGCTGAAGGTGTCAGTTGTGTTTTGTTTTGGTTTTAGATTCATAGAACTGTTATTTAATATAACAGCAGATTAGGTACATATGAACACATGTTGATACATGGACATATTAGGATAACAGTATCTCAATTACAAGGGGGTCTGTGTTACATTTGGGTTTTGAATGTACACATATACTAGTCACTTGTTACAGAATTGCAGATATATCATGTTTAAGACAGTATAAGTTTGACTATTCATGAGTAATATGGACTGATTGTACACAGAGTTTAAGAAAATGTATCTGAACAGTACACTGTGTAAAATTTGATTCACACCACTGTGTGAAACAGCTGGTGAATGCTTAACTTACTGTAGGGCAGGTTGTCTCCTAACCTATTTTTACTTAACACATATACATTTTCATATTATAAGACTTTTAACATTATTTACTATGTATTGCTTAAAGAGCTACTGTCGCCTCAAAGAAAATTTTGAAAAATATAATAATTTGGTAAAATTCTGCTTGTATTCCATATGCATTCTAGATTTCTCCTCACCATTATTTATTACTGAGATAATGTGCATGAATACATTATTTTTATCCCTTGCAGTTGATTTAAAGTTAATCTGCCTCTATAGCTCACTCCCTACTTCAAGTCATAATGCTCTGCTGTGACATCACAATCTGTTGCCATAAGAGTAACTGTGATGTCACAAGCAGTACATTATGACCTCAGGTAGGGTGATAGCAACAGAAATAGATAAACTCTTCAGGAGCAAAAAGCCTGTTTTCATGCAAATGACCTCAGCAATAAATAATGGGGAGGAGGAGAAGAACTAATGTGAAATGCAAGCTGAACTTTATCTAAATATTATGTTTTGTTAAAGTTCTCTTGAAGGTGTCAGCTGCTCTCTACACTTATTTTTCCTTGTGTTTTTAATTATTACTGTCATTTACTAATGCTAGCACAGACACACACAGAAGGTTTTAACATGAAGCTTCAGTTGGTTTACAGCTTGTGTCAGGGAGTGAACTTTCAAATCAGTGAAATTTGACCTTGGGATAGCTTTCTTTTGATGGAACTAATACTGTCTTGGAGAAGTAATTTGCAAGCTGAGGCTGTTTAGAAGTACAATAGGAGTTATGCTAAACAAATGTAAATATCTCTAACAGTATACAACTTAAAGATTATAAACCTTATGAAAGTTGTTCAGGACAATAAGACCTTTCAAATGAGCCTGTTCATTAAGATGCAGGAATTAAATTTTTTAAACTATGGCCATCTGATTACCTCAGTTTTCATTTTTCATAGGAGTTATGCCAAACAAATATAAATATCACTAAAAGTATATGAGGTATGCATAAACTATCAATATGAAAGTTGTTTGGTACAAAATTACCTTTCAAATGAGCCCATTCTTTAAGCTGCACTAGTTATATTTTTTAAACTATGGTCCTCTGATTACCTGAATTTTCATTTTTCATCACAATTTTCACCTTACGGATGGCTCTATTTTAACAAAATCTAATGAATTCAAATTAGTAATTACTCTCATTTGAAAGGTAATTTTGTCTTGAGCAACTTTCAAGTTGATTGTATATTGGTAACTGGTATACTTTCTGATATTTTTACATTTGTTTGGCATAACTCCCACTATGTTCACTCACAGAGAAAAAAAATGAGGTTGTTTGGAAGACCATATTTTACAAAATATAAAGAATTCAGAATAGTGATTACTCTCATGAGAAAGGTCTTTTTGGCCTGAACAACTTTCACACTGGGTGTTTTTGTGCGCCTTGAATAATTTTAAAGATATTTAGATTTGTTTGGAAGTTGTGCACATTTGCTCTCAGAGAAAAGCAGCATGGAGTTATGTGTCCATCATTCTAATTAAACAGAAAGAAGGCAATGTTTCTTTAACTGCCATGGAGATCTGCAGAATGGAAGGATGCACTGAAAACTCCTAAAAGACGTGTTCCATGGAAACACCTTTTTTCAAGTGAAAGCAGGATGGCTGTAGGCTCCGCCCACAGTCATAAAAAGTAATATATTTAAGGATACTGCAAATATACCTTTGGTATACTCAGGTACTGAGTTTATACATCACATAAACTTTTGATACACTTACATAAAGTATACTGGCAGCTTGGTATACTTCTAGTATACTCAATTACCTATATTATATTTCACATGTACTTTGTAATACCAAATGCAAAAGATAATATTTCCATAGTTCGCTGTAAGTGTAGTTTCCATAATGTTAATGTACGATTCAAAGTTTATTTTCACCTTAGCAACTAAAATAATATTTTGTCTAATGATATTATATTACATATATACCTAAAGTATATTTCTTACAAAGCACCATTTAAACATATAGAACTGCATTTTTAAAGCCTTAGACACCATTTACATAATGTAAGTTTGAGTCTGACAGCTGTATTACAAAGGACATGTAGGGCCTCATACACAGACATGAATATGCAAGGACCACATTATTGCACAGTTTTGTCTTGCACCCCTTTTTGCTATACTCAAAGGGGTCAGAAGTATTTGTCTGAGCTAGCATACAGGTCAGTGCTCTAGCACAGGAAAATTGGCTGGGGGCTTATTGTTGCTTATCTGGTTGCATTGCTATCTTATTAGTCTCTTTTCTGGTCTGTATACAGACTCCGTGGGGGGTTGGGGGAGGGGGGAATTTCACTGGTCGGTTTCAGTTTCCTGTATAATTGCACTGTGCCATTGTATTCTAAAATTAAATCAAGTTGACTTAATTTAAAAAAAAAAGAAAACTGGCTGGGGGAGTATCATTAATTATGGCACCAGTTTGCATGAAGGATCCATGCTCTGCACAGTGGTTCCCCTATGCCCTCACCCCATTTACAAGGGGTAGCTAACCCTGGCCAGTAAGAACTGCTGATAGCAGATCCATACAGGATCTCAGTCTTGCAAGCTGAATGTTCATTCCAGCAGGGGGAAGGGTTAGGTGGCACAGAGATGTGCTGAAATCATTAGGGTAATGGGATGGAGCTAGGGAGGGAAGATCTACTGGGTGCCAACAATGTGAAGGAATAGCACTTTTTTACAGGGCCACTGGACCACCAGGGCAGACTAGAGATGAACATAATAAAGTGCATTTCACTCAGCCCACAAGCAGGTCATAGGATACATGTGGAAGGGGGATGGCATCAGTGCTAGTGCTGTGTACCCAAGGCATGGGCCATGGCAAGGCATTATGCAGCTGGTGCTATTTAATGGGGCAACCCCTGCTCTGACGAAATTCCAGCAGGTCAGTGGTCACATAGCCTTTGTGCTGCCATTAACCTCTGGAAAGGTGATATGTATAACTATATTCAGCACCATTGTCACATGGGACACTTTCTCCCTGTAGACAGCAACTGGTTGTGTATAGCAGGTTTGGTGTGTCCAGTACAAGGAGCACAGTGCACTCCTGAGTACTGTCACACACTGCTGCGACTATGTACTTCTGATGAGAAACAAATTTAGCACAAAAAAAGAGGGCCTTTTATTTCTCTCAGAGAGTTGTCAGACCATGGAATAACTTGTCATTAAAAGTTATTATTAGTCCAAACAAAAATACTTTTAAAAACTGGTCGGACAGCTTTTTGAATTTAAATAGGGATCTTTCCTACTATATGTAGTACAGGAGCTTGATGGGCCTAAATGCCTTTTTGCTCCTTTTCTGTTCTTAGTATGATTCTTAGTATGATGTATGAGACCCCAAGTGTCAGGAATGATGTACACCCTGCTCCAACATAAGGGAGATTTTAAAAACATGAGGGAGCTCACAGGTACCTTGGAAAATTAAGCTTGCAGGCAGGTAGCTAAATTTTGATGCACAGTATTTGTATAGAAGATAGGAAACTGTGAGTTTGCTTTGTTTTCATGTTTTTTTATATTTATGTAATTCATTTGAATTATGGACTTGTAGTTTGTCTGTATGTTTATCTATCTAAAAAATAATAGCTGCTTAAACGCATTCCCACAGAGATGAACATAATTCACAGGTACCTTGGGAAATTAAGTTTACGGGCAGGTAGCTAATTATGATTCATAGTATTTATATATAAATATATATGATTTTTGGAAATCACATAGTACCACTACAGCATTAATTGAGTATACTGACTTTCTCTAAGAGGCACTTGACAAGACCCAAATAGTGGGGTCAATATACATCGATTTCACCAAAGCTTTGGTCACTGTCAATCATAAGATACTGCTGTGCAAACTCTGAGCATCTGACTTCTCACCTGAAACCATAGGGTGATTCTAAAGCTATCTTGCACAAAGAATACAGCAAGTTAAAATCAGTGACACCCTCTCTGAAAGCAGGCAGGTAAACACAGGCATCCCACAAGGCTCCATTCTAGGTCCCCTCTTATTTAGCTTATTCCTCAATCAGCTTCCCCTAGCATGCCCTGAAAAAATCTTACTATATGCAGATGACACTGTCATCTCCTCCAGCAGCCCACATCCCCTCCTGCTAGAAACTAGCCTACAAAATAGCTTTACCACTGTTGAAGGGTGATTTCAACACAATAAACTCCCCCTGAATTATAAAAACAACTAAAACAATGCTATTGCTAACCCCCAAAGTAAGTTCAAATCCCACCAGTTACCAGTTTGCAACAACAAACAAGAACCGCTTGACTGCATTGCCACCTTTAACTATCTAGGCGTCACAATGGACAGTTCTCTCTCATATACCCAACACATAGACTATGTTGTTAAGACTGTCAACATAAGAACAGGCCTGCTCTATAATCACCACCATAGCATGAACACTAAAGCCTTATCACTGACAACAAAAAGCTCTATCCTCTCAATCATAGAATACAGGATCAATATATACAGCTCCGCTACTGACATGTCTCTAAAAAGGATAAAAATGGCCCTAAATAAAGCATGCAGGCTTGTCCTAGGAGCCCACAGGCTAACTTACACTTGCAACCTATACGCACAGACCGAATGGCTTAACCTCCAGAGAAGGATCAAATACCAGGTGTGCCTATTGGGGAAGAAATCCACCATTGGTCTAATCCCACCCATCATTCAAAACCTTCTTACTCCTGCTAACAGTCAGCATCTGGCAAGAGGATCATCTAGGAATACACTAAACATCCCCTTCAACCACACTGCCATAGCACAATGCTCTTATGCTTACAGAGTGACAGGCTGGCTAAATGACCTTCCCACTAATATTACCACTGAACCAAAGCTTGGCCCCTTTAAGCACAAATTCAACCAGCATCTGACAATGCTGAGCACCTGTGACAGCCAGTCCTAACTTCCCAACCACTCTCCAACTCCCCCCTCCCCACTCCTCTTGTCCCATCAGATATTGTCTTTCTCCTCACTATCTCTGTCCCACTGTTGGGTGACCCTCCCCCTCTCTACTCCTGTCCCCCAACTGTCCTTTGCCCTCCTTCCAAAGTTACTAACACCTCCTTCCCCTTACCTCTCCATTCCCACCTTACCACCTACCACCTCCTGAAAAAGTCAATCTTTGGTTGTCCTGTTAAGTTAAATGTATATACACAGTTGTAAACTAAATTTGTACATTATTCCTATCCAAATGTCCCTGTACTTGCAATTATGTATTCATTGTACTTGCGATTTCTGTATTTTTTGAAGTACTATGTTCTATGCTTTTTGTTATCTTGTTGTCCTAGTGTATGCTCATAATGTACTGTATTTGTCATTATATGGAATCTTTGTAAACAAGCTCTTAGCTCAAAGGCTGTAACTCCGAGATGAATAATAAATAAATACATAAATAAATAACTAAATAAATAAACAAACAATTCAGCAAGGAATGCAAACCAATGTGGATGGAATTGGAGATACTTGAAGGAATTAGGGAAAAAAGGAGCCATATACAGTACTGTAGTAAGAGGAATTGCAAAAACTAATGAAAATAAACTGAACTACAAAGCCAAACTGAAGGCGAGCCAATGTAGAATCACAGAAAAATAGAAAGGAAAGGGTTAAAAAAAGACTTGAAGTCCATTAAAGATGGTAGAAATGCAGCAGAGGGAAAAAAAAAACAGCACTTAAGGCAAAATTCAATGAGAAAAAAAATCTTCTGAAATTTACAGGGGCATGACAGGGAGACCATGCTTGGCCTTAGTGAAAAGGAACCAGAATTTTAGAAAGGTGGACTTTGCCAAGATGAAGGACTGGATGCTTAACAGACTGGAGCAGTTGCAGGAGGCTGGTAATGCTGAGTACATGTAGAATTTGTTGAAGATGTAGCAGCTGCAGAGGTATGCATCTCCCGTAAGCAATACGGGGGAACAGAACCAAAATGCTGCATCCCTGACTCAACAGGTATAGCAACTGGTCCTGAACAAAAAGTCTATAACTGCTGAAAATAAACAAGTTTCTTCCAGGACAGGAAGAGTACAGAGCAGCACTGGGAGACTACAACGCTTGAATCATGAAATCCAAGGAAGGCCTGGAAGCCAGGATAGCAGCAAAAGCTGGAGACAACACCAAAGCCTTCTTTCAGTGCATAAATGGAAGAATAAAAATTGGACCTTTGGAAACAAGGACAAGGGACAGGAAACATTGAGAGAACTGGGGCAATTCCTGAGATGCTGAATGAATACTTTGGCTGAGTATTCACCATGTACTCCCCAGGGATGGGAAGGTGCTCATTGGGAGAGCCCATTGGATTAGGAGTAGCCATGATGAAGCCTGCTGACATCACATCCACCTTAATCACTTATTGCCTAGTGAAGATCAATCTAGGTACGTTCCAAGGGGCAGACAGAATAAACCAAAGAATCATAGTTAAGGCAAGGGAACACCTGACAGGACTGCTTGCAGTAGTCCTTCAGGAGTCTAGTGAAGCTCTATTTAAAGAGAAGTGTCTGGGCCAGAGCTGCACTTTCAAGCTTTGCACCTTTGCATCTGTGTCTACTTAGGGACAAATGACCTGACTTTGGAGAGGCCAGATGCAGTTCCAGAAGAGTTCAGAAAACTGGAGAGGGGTCTTAGGCAAGTAGCACAATCTGTTACTTTCTCAGAGGTGCTACCTGTCCATGACAATGGGGATGACACGACATTCTGCACCAGGGATTTCAACTTATGGTTGAGGAAGTGGTACAGAGAAGAAAGATTTGGATTCATTGGAGACAGGGGCTCCACCTGGAGGGAGAGAGGCCTGTACAGGGGCGATGGCCTACATCCCTCCAGGAGGGCAAACAAGATCCTTAATGAACAGTTTACACAATACATTTAATAAGCATTTAAACTAGCCAAGGGGGAGGCAGAATGAGGCCGGAAGACATAGTCTGTCTTCCCCACATGCTTACAGGGTCAGCAATGGAAATCCTAAGAGTGGGAAGTCCTACTGGGAGCAAACACAAATAGGAAACCAGGAGAAAGAGGGAAGGGGAAAGAGGAAAGATAATAGTACAGGAAAAGAGGAGGGACAAAAGGGCAAGAAGAGGGGAGGCGGAAGTATAAAATGGAGAGCCATGTGTGCAAAAGCTCAAAGTCTGGGCAACAAGATGGCAGACCTAGAAGCCACCATAGCAGCAGGAGACCTGGATATAGTAGCAATTACAGAGACCTGGTGCAATGAAAACCAGGACTGGGAAGTAGCCATACCAGGGTATGTGCTATTCAGGAGGGATTGGGTAGGAAAAAAGTGAGGAGGGGTGGCTCTTTACAACAGACAGAACATAAAGGCTACAGAACTACAAGGGAGACAGAGTAAAATGGAGGTACTATGGGTCACCCTGAAGACAGGGAAGGTGGATGCAATTAGGATAGGCGTGATCTACAGGCCTCCAGTACAGGGAGAGGAAGGAGATAAGGATATGATAGATGAAATAAAAGGGATGGCTAACAAGGTCAAAGTACTGCTAGTTCGGGACTTTAATCTGGATTGGAGCCTAACTGCTGCTGCATCAGGTAGAAGTAGGGAAATCCTAGACTCCCTGCAGGGGACGTTCCTCAGGAAACTAGTTAAAGAACCCACTCTTGAGGGGGCATTACTTGACCTGGTACTGTCAAACAAGGATGGCATCACTGACATCACAATGGGAAGCCACCTGGGGACCAGCAATGATCATACAGTGTGGTTCAGCATAAGGACAGGGCCAAAACTGAGCTACACTGAAACAAGGGTCATGGACTTCAGAAGGGCCAATTTCAAGAACATGGGAGAGTGCCTCAGGGAATCCCTAGCAAGAATAGGGAATAAGGGTGGGGTAGCAGAAGAGTGGGCAAGAATAAAGCAGGCCATTGAAAAGGCAACAAACCTCTGGGTCAAGCAGCTTACTAAGAGCAAGAGAAGGAAGAGACCACTGTGGTTCTCCAAGGAAGTAGCAGAGAAGGTAAAGGAAAAGAAGCAGGCATTCAAAAGTTACAAAACAACACAGAAGGAAGAGGATAGGGAGAGCTTTCAGGAGAAACAAAGGGAGGCAGGGAAGGCAGTTAGGAGAGCTAAAGCACAGAAGAAAACATCCAAATCAGCAAAAATGGGGGCTAAAGCTTTCTTCAGGTACAAAAGTGAAAAGAAGAAATGCAAGACAGGGATAGTAAGACTTAAAGGGGAAGGGGGAGTGTGGAAGAGGACCCAAAGAAAGCTGAAATACTGATGTTCTGTATTAACAAAGGAAGGGATAGGTGACAGGGGTATATCGTCGCTACAGCAACAACTTTACAGTGACATGGTCGATACTGACAACATCGCTACATCACTGTAAAGTCCGCCTGGGACCCCAGCACCCTTCCACAATGTCCTGCACTCCATCCCTGACTCAGCTCCATCCCTGAATTGCGAACCCTAAGCGGGGGAGTGCAGGGGGTGTACAGCTCCCTGCATGGGGGATGCGGGGGGCACAGCCCCCATGCAAAACAAGAAGACTTATCTCACCAACACCATTTTGACCACAACTGCAGTTGATGTAGTGGTGTCGGGGAAATGTCGCATCGACAAGAAATTGTTGATGCGGAGTTGTGGAGCCGGTGACAGGCTACAGATATTGAAGAAGGGCATTAAAGGAAGGGAGGTGGATGCTAGCCCTTATACGGAGGAGAAAATCCACAGGAAACTAGCAAAACTAAAAGTAGACAAGGCTATGGGGCAGGATGAGGTTCGCCCCTAGGATACTGAAGGAACTAAAAGAGAAACTATCTGTGCCTCTGATGGCCCTGTTCAATCTATAACTGGATATGCGGGAAGATCTGGGGTACGGAAGGAGGGGGATGTGGTCCAACTACACAAAATTGGGAATAGGGAAGAGGTGGGAAACTACAGACTTGTAAGCCTGACTTCTGTGGTGGGCAAAGTTATGGAAACTCTACTTAAAGAAAGGATTGTGGAATACCTTAACACCAGTGGATTGCAGGATCCAAGGCAGCATGGGTTCAAAGGGGGTAGATCTTGCCAAACAAACCTGATAGAGTTTTTTGACTGGGTTTCCAGGGTTCCACCAAGCCAGTTCGACAACAAAGCAAGAATTTGCCTACATCGACTACATCAACTGGCAAATCCATCGACAGACCACCACAGTGTCCAAAGCACTGGGGCTTTTCTACATTGTTTGCAGGGAATTCACCCCTGCACCCCCACCCTGGACTTATAGATAATCAACTCCGGGGAAGGGGTCGGATTACTGGGGGGAGCAGCTAACAGTGGGAGTCATGTCGCTACAACACTCTGACAATTATAGCAACAAATCTCCTCAACACACAAACTTGAAGTACCAAAAGCAGCTTTAATGATTAAAAAAGCACACTCTGACAACTCTTTTGACACTGTGGATGTCAAACGGGTTGTGTTGCTGTAATGGTTTTGCTTTCCGGGGTTTACTCTCCCAATGGTGTATGGGTTACCAGGGAGGTGGATGAGGGAGGAGCGGTGGATGTGGCCTACTTGGATTTCAGTAAGGCCTTTGACACTGTTCTATACAGAAGACTGGTAAACAAGCTAGTCAGCATGGGAGTGGGTCCAAAGATAGTAAAATGGGTACAAAGTTGGCTAAGTAACAGAACTCAGAGGATGGTGGTAAATTGAGTTCACTCAGAGGAAGGTAAAGTAACCAGCGGGGTGCCAAAGGGGTCAGTACCAGGACTGGTCCTCTTCAATGTCTTTACTAGTGACATCACAGAGGGGCTGGAAGAAAAGGTATGCCTGTTCATGGATGACACAAAAATCTGCAATAGAGTGCAGAGTGAAGGGGTGCATATAAGGGCAAACTAGATGGGCCGGTGTGGTCCTTTTCTGCCATCAAATATTCATGAATCTGTGAATCTGTGAGTGGACCCACCAGAAGGGGTGAAGAAAATGAAGGAAGATCTTAAAAAACTGGAAGATTTGTTAAAGGTTTGGCAACTGGGCTTCAATGCCAAAAAATATTAAATTATGCACATGGGGTACAGAAACCCAAGGGCAACATATCATTTTTTTTGTGGGGGGGGGTGAACAACAACAAAACAGGAAAGGGATCAGGGGGTCATCATATCTGATGACCTGAAGGTAGCAAAGCAGTGGGAAAAGTCAGTAGGAAAGGCTAGTAGGATGCTGGGGTGCATATGGAGGGGTATCACCAGCAAAAAGGGGAAGTAGTGTTACCCCTATATTGATCAATGGTGAGGGCACACCTGCAGTACTGTGTCCAGTTCTGGAAGCCCCATCATAGGAAGGTCATAGACCAGGTGGAGGTGGTACAGATAAGGGCAACCAAAATGGTGCATGGCCTGCACCACAAGCCCTGTGATGAAAGACACAGAGAATTAAATATCTACTCACTGGAGAAAAGGAGAGAAAGGGGAGACATGACAGAAACATTTAAATACCTCAAGGGTATCTATAAAATACAGGAGGGTGGCTATTGCACAGAAATAGATGCTCAAGTATGAGGGGGCATGATATGAAAATTGTAGGGGGGAGACTTAGAGGGGATGTGAGGAAATATTTCTTCACAGAAATGGTGGTGGATGCCTGAAACAGACTCCCAGCAGAGGTGTTGGGTACCAAAATGGTAACAGGTTTCTAACACGCACAGGATAGACACAGGGGGACCTTAGTAACAGGGCTGGGGGGTAAGGCTGGAGATCAAGTTAAGGTCTTCGGTAGCACAGTAGGTAGGGATTTTAGGGCAGATGAGGTGGGCTAAGAAGTCCTTTTTTGCTGACAGCTTCTAGGTTTCTGTTTCCATGTCACAGAATGATATATCTGTCCAGAATTCCAATATGTTCTAAATCTGTCATCAGTTACAACATTTGCAATATTCCCTTGTTTTGTTTCATTTTTCAATGAGTGCAACATTCTGATTGTCTGTCTTTTTTCTGCATAGGTGTGATGGTGGAGGACTAAAAAGTGGTCAATGAGGACCCCATCTTCAAGATGGGGGCAGGGTCATATTTTAGCATCCACAGTCTGGTCAGCTTGACTTCAATGCAATTGGGACGGTCCTTAAGCCATTTTCAAGAACAGAATAATAGTGCACTTGCTAGAAGCCAATGATCTTTCTCCCTCTCTGCATGGGTTTATGAGGGGTTTGTCATGCCAAACCAACCTGATCACCTTCTTCGGGGGGGGGGGGTTGTGACTATATGGAGAGGGTGAAGGCCATAAACATAGTTTAGCATGACTTCAGCAAAGTCTTTAATACTATGATGAACGTCAGAACTCCTGTGCAAAGGCCATGTGGTATACATAAAGCATACACAAGGTGCACTGCTAATTGGCTTGGGAGAGGAAAGCGCAGGGTTGTGGTGGACAGGTACCACTCTGAGTGGAGAGATGTACTTGATGATTTCCCTTATGGATCAGTGCTGGGGCAACTGCTCTTCAACATTTTCATTAGTGGAATCTGGGTCTCAAGCAGGTTGCATAAGCTGATGAATGACACAGAGTCATCCAGAGTGGTGAACTCCCCTGAGAATGGTAACACATTTCAGTAGGATCATAACAAGCTGGGTGATTAGTCCAACTCTTGGAGTCTCAGATTAAGTATAGCCAACAGCAAGGAGCTACATGTCTGGAGGAAAAACAGAGGCACAACTGTATATTGTGTTGAGTTTGCTTGCATCAGTGAAGGAGGAAAAGAGTTGAGAAGGGCAGGAAGAGGAAGCATAACATGCAGTATACTGTCTTTTTTAAGTGGACCTGCAGAATGCTGTGGACGAGTGCAGCAAAAAGGGTACACAGCAGAACAAAAACAGTTATCCTCTCTCTTTACAAGTGGAGGCAGTATCGTGCTGTGGTTTAGGGCACTGAGCTGCAAACCTGGAGACCTGGGTTTGAATCCTACAGTCCCCACTTACATACTGTGTGACCCTGAGCAAGACACTAACTGGTAACTGGTATTTTTCTTTTAAACTTAGATTGTAGGCTTGTAGTGACACTATACTTTCTTTCTGTGTTGTCTTTACTTATAATTGTTTTTGGGCTGTTGAAAATTTAAAAAATAGTGGTGGTGTAATTCTGTGCTGTCTTTAATTGCTGCAAATTTTATCTTGGCTTGTCTGACTGTCCTGTAGCTGGGTGAAGGGTGTTAATTGTCTGGCCTCTGACCTCAGCTACGTGATAACTGGAGGTGGGGCTTAGTCACAGTTAAAGCAGCAAACAGAAGTTCATCTTCTCAGAAGAAGCCAGAAGGTGAAGGAAGGAAACATATTCAATTCAGTGCTTCAGAGTAACTGGTAACTGGTATTTTCTTTTAAACTTAGATTGTAGGCTTGTAGTGACACTATACTTTCTTTCTGTGTTGTCTTTACTTATAATTGTTTTTGGGCTGTTGAAAATTTAAAAAATAGTGGTGGTGTAATTCTGTGCTGTCTTTAATTGCCAAAATTTTCGCCCCCCACCAACTCTTAATTATATGCCCTGATAAATCTGATTGACAGGAGCTAAACACAGGGTATAGTAAGAGGTGTGAAGTAGGAGGGCATAAGGGGAAAAGACCACCCTCAGCACGACAAGTGTTTTGACTCATTTATTTATTTATTGGTTTCTTTTCCTTAAAAAATATATATCTGAGGATCAGTTACAGGATTTTAGTACTGTAAATAAATAAAAGAGAACTAAGAAGAGCCAGTAGCACATAAGTAGTGGAATTGCAGTATAATGTGGGGAGTGGTGCAATGCAGTGGCTGTGGGAAGCCATATTCAGGCAGACCTTCTGGACACTGAGGTGCTGCCTATCTGCATGCATCTCTCGGGACTCGGGATGAGGTAGCCAGACTCAGGCGGAAGTAAACTGGGTCAGGAGTACCATCACCCTGTCCAGGAACCACCCAGTCCAATGCAGCTGCCTCAAGGATGCCGAGCGAGGAGCACTTGGATGACAGTGGGCTCAGGGAGGTTAGAGCAGTCAGGCAGAGGCACATCCCAGATCCTATTCCTCTCAAGAACTCATATGCCACACTGGCAAATGAGGACAACCAAATAGAGTACCCAGGAAGTGGAAGGAAAGGATGTGGAGGTTAGGCAAGGAGGTGACCTCAGTGGGAAAGCAGTGGACCCCAGAGGAGGAGGAAGTGAATCCTGGTGGGGACTCCATCATAAGAGGATCCAGCTAGGAACACAGGAGGGAGGACAGGAGGTGAGGTGCCTACCAGGTGCCACAGCATGGAGGGATGGAAGGAAGATACTGGGATCACTGGGAAGGCAAGACAGGAGGGTGAGCTGGATGTCATTATCCACCTAGGTACTAATGACTTGGCAAATGGGGAGCCAAAGGAAGTTCAGGAAGAGTTTAGGAAACTGGGAGGGTCTCAAGCAAGTAGCTACTTCTGTCACTTTCTCAAGTACTACCTGTGAGAAGCAAGGAGAGCATAGGGTGCATCCAGGAACTTTAACTCGTGGTTGAAGAACTGGTGCTGTGAGGAAGGGTTTGGATTCATTGGTGACTGGGGACCCATCTGGAGGGATGGAGGTTTATTCAAGCCTGACGGCCTGCATCCATCCTGGAGGAATCAAGCACTCAATGATAAGTTTAAATGCTACATTGACAAGCATTTAAACTAGCAAAGGGGGGTGGCAGGCCAGCAAGGACGGTACCTACTTGCTCACCCCCCACAGCTAGTAATGGAACCAGTGAACTAGAGGAGTGGCTATCTCTGCAAAGCAGTGTGAAAAAGATGGAGATTAGTGTCCAAAAGGTGGACAAGCAGAAAAGGGGCAAAATTCAGCAGAAGGGCAGACAGCAAGGAGAACCAGGGATAAATGACAACCAAGGAAGGGGTTGGAGTAGAACAGTGAAGCAGTCTAGGGAGGTCAAATCATGGAAAGCCATGTGTGCAAATGCCAGGAGCCTTAGCAACAAGATGGAAGATCTGGAGGCTGTCATGGTACAGTCAGACCTGGACATTGTGGCCATCACTGAAACCTGGTGTAATGATAACCATGACTGGGAGATGGCCATACCTGGCTGCAACATATTCAGAAGAGACAGAGGAGGCAGGAAGGGGAGGAGTGGCACTGTAAGTGAAAAATGACATAAGGGCCACACACAGATCCAGGAGGAACAAAATGGGAGAGATACTGTGGGTTAAGCTGGAAAGGAAAATGGGGCCAGCCATCCGCACAGGTGTGGTCTATAGACCACCAGCCCAGGAGGAAGAAACTGATAGGAGCTGATGCTAGCCATCCAAAGGATGGCAGACAAGAGATGTAGTACTGGTTGGAGACTTCAATATACCAGACGTGGACTGGAGCATCCCAGTAGCAGCATCAACTAGAAGCAGATTTATCCTGGACTCCCTTCAGGGTGCCTTCCTCAACAACTGGTCATGGAACCAACTCAGCAGAAGGCAATACTGGACCTTGTGCTCACAAACAGGGACAGTGTGATGGGGGTAACAGTGGGGAGCACCTGGGTAACAGTGACCACCAGTCATTGTGGTTTGAAATCACAGAAAGAGCAGAACCAAACCACACAAAACACGTATCCTGGATTTTAGGGGCCAGACTTTGGGAAAATGGGGAGATGCTTGAAAGAGGCATTAAGGGAATGGGACAGGAATCAGGATTGAGGAACAGTGGGCAGTATTTAAAATGGGGATTATAAGAACAACAGAATTATGCAGTAAGCAGGTTAGCAAGAGGAAAGAAAGAGGAGACCATTATGGTTTCCAAAGAGGTAGCAAAAGAAAGTGAAAGCCAAAAGATTGCATTCAGGCAATACAAAAAGACACAGGCAGAAGGGGATAGGGAGAAGTACCAGGAGAAACAAAGGAGGCAGGAAGTCAGTAAGGAAGCCAAAGCTCAGACAGAAGAACACATTGCAAAATCAGTGGTTAAAGGGGACAAACCTTTTACAGGTAGCACAAGTGAAAAAGAAGGACAAAGGAGGGATAGTGAGACTGAAGGGGAGGATGGGAGCGTGGAGGATGACAACAGTAAAGCTGACATATTAAACAGGTATTTCTGCTCAGTCTTTACTAAGGAAGAGGGGTAATGGGTCTGAAGGAGTACAAGGGGTGAGAATGGTGCAGAAATGGACACAAGTCCTTTACGAGAAAGGGTCCTGAAGGAACTGGAAGTAATAAGAGCTGATAAGCAATGGGGCCAGATGGAGTGCACCCCAGGGTCCTTAAAGAACTAAGAGAGGTGGTGGCTGAACCTCTGGCTATCCTGTTCAGCCAATCACTGGAAACAGGGAGGTACCCAAAGACTGGAGGACAGCAGATGTAGTCCCCTTATACAAAAGTGGGAACAAAGAGGAAGCAGGAGAACTACAGACCAGTCAGCCTCACCTCGGTAGTGGGAAAGATCATGGAAGCACTACTGAAGGAGAGATTGGTGGAACATCTGGTTGTCAATGGACTACAGGACCCAAGGCAGCATGGTTTCACCAGGGGAGGTCATGTCAGACCAACCTCATTGAATTTTTTGACTGGGTGACTAGGGAGGTGGATCAGAGGAGGGCAGTGGACATGGCCTATCTGGACTTCAGCAAGGCCTTTGACACTGTGCCACATAGAAGACTATTACACAAACTGGGGAATATGGGTGTGGGCAGGACAGTAGTGTGGTGTGTAGGTAACTGGCTGGGTGGCAGGACACAGAGGGTGGTGGTAAATGGCTGTCACTCCACAGAGGGAAGAGTGACCAGTGGGGTACCACAGGGATCAGTGCTGGGACGGTCTATTCAACATCTTCATCAGTGACATTGCACAGGACCTAGAAGGCAGAATTTCACTGTTCGCTGATGACACAAGCTCTGTAACAGAGTAGACACACCAGAGGGTGTAGACAGAATGAGAAGGGACCTGCAGAAACTTGAAGAATGGTCAAGGGTTTGGCAGTTGAAATTCAATGCAAAGAAGTGCAAGATAATGCATATGGGGCACAAAACCTGGCACAATATATCAGTTGGGGGTGAGGATATAGCATGCACCAAGCAGGAAAGGGATCTTGGGGTTGTCATCTCTGATGACCTCAAGGTAGGAAACAGTGTGACAAGGCATCAGGTAAAGCAAATAGGATGCTGGGATGTATGGCAGGGCATCACCAGCAGGAAAAGGAGAGTCATAATTCCGCTATACAAGACACTAGTGAGGGCCCCACCTGGAGTACAGTGCAGTTCTGGAGACCATACCTATGTAAGGACATAGACAGGGTAGAGAAGGTTCAGAGGAGGGCAACAAAGATTGTGCATGGGTTGCATCACAAGTCCTATGAAGACAGGTTGAAGGAACTGAACATGTACTCCCTGGAGGAGAGGAGGAGAGGGGATATGATAGAGACATACAAGTATCTTACAGGGAGGAACAGGGTGCAGGAAAACACTATTTTAAGTGAAAAGATGTTCAGGACTAGAGGCATGGGATGAAGTTGGAGGAGGGACGATTCAGAGGAAACATGAGAAAAGAATTTCTTCACAGAGCGGGTGGTGGACAAGTGGAACACCCTGCCAGAGGAAGTGGTGGGAGCTGAAACAATCCGGGATTTAAGAATGCATGGGATAGACATAAAGGAATTCTAGAGGTCAGGGGTAAGGGGAAATAGACTTCTAGGAAAACAAACTGAACTTACAAGCTCAAATGGGCAGACTAGGTGGGCCATAGGCCCTTATCTGCCGACACTGTCTATGTATCTATGTACTTAACCTTCTTGTGGTCTCAGGTCACACCTGGAAACAAGCTTCAGCTTAGAGTGCCTTTCCTGGTTAAAAAAAAAAAGTAATTTTGACACTTTACAAGGATCTGATCAGGCCCCACCTGGAGTACTGTATGCAGTTCTGGTCACATCAGCATAACAAATTCTTGTCAGAGCTGATACAGCTGCATACAGCCACTCATGGAGTTCCAGGATCCAAACAAGAGCTCAGTGAAGACTGAGGTCATGGCACAAAATAGCACCATGCTCAGGATGGCCACTGTACTTTTGTGCATGCGCAGTGCTTCATGCATGTGCATTGAAGCATGGTGGCCCTCTTGAGTATGGCGGCAGTTGCCGCACTGTGCTCTGTGTGCATGCCAAAAAAATGCATGTGCACAACAGACTCTGGAAATCAAACAGAAAAATAGTGCGCTGGGGGGGGGCAGATGACCACTCTGCAGAGGTGAGGGGAGGACAAGACACCACACAGCACCAATCCTGTGAGCTGTGTGAACAACACATCGCTGCACTGCAGGAGAACATGGGGACAATTTCCAATCACAGTCTTCTCTCCTTATCTTTCAAGGATCCCAAAACACCTGCAGGGCACTGCCCATGCAGCTATAAAAAGTACATTGATGCAGTATAGAGGGTGTGATGCAGAGCCCTCACAATGATCAGGGCTTAGAAGACAGAAGCTATAAGACTCAGGTGGCATCTGACAAGTTCATGTTGGAGATAAGGAGGATGAGAGAGGGGCATGATCTCAGAATTACACATAATAGTTAGTGATGGTATCAAGGACTGAGATATTTCATCTTATGTCTACCAGCAGGACATAGAAGCAAATGCTGAAGTTCTGAGGTGGTAGATTCAGGGGTAATAGCAATGCTTCCTTCCAACCTTAAATTGCTACTGCAGATCATTATGTACAGTATGTTGTGTGATTCAAACCTGTGTCTCTGAATAGAAGCACTGTAATCAGGGGCATAGCTAGGTTTTGTTTACAGGGGGGACGGAATACTAGAAAAATCCTGGTTTTCATGTATCAAAAGCTGATTATGTAAATATTAAATCCCACTTTAACCAGTGGAACTGGAAAGAGACTCTAAATAATCTCAGCCTAGAACAAATCTGGTAGCATATTAAGAAGGAAATTGATTATTGCATTAATAAATGGGTACCACCAAGAATCAAATACAATAACAAAAAACAAAGAATTCCACCATGGTGGAATGGGAAAATTAGGAAATTAATCAATAAAAAAAAGGGCATACTATAAATACAAAAAATCGAATAAGAATGATGACTTGGACAAGTTTAGAGTGTTAGCCAAGAAAACAAAAAAATATATTCATTTGGCAAAACAAAAACTAGAACTAAATTTAGTCAAGAGAACTAGAGACAACAGGAAGCAGTTCTATAATTATGTTGGAACACTTAAAGGAAATCAAAATGGAACTGGTCCCCTGGTATCTATTAATAAACTACTAAATGATGAGACCGACATAGCTGAGGAACTTAATTCCTACTTTGGAAGTGTCTTTAAAGTGGACAACAGCTTTGACCCAAATAAACTAAACACGTGCGACTCTACAATCTTGTACACTGAGCAAAATGTATTAGATGCCATGGGACTGTTAAAAATAGGATCATCCCCGGGACCCGATGGTATAAGTCCACGGTTTGTAAAAACATAAAGTAAAGAGCTAGTAGGACCATTAACCATTTTATTCAATACATCCATTAAGGAAGGTAAAACCCTTGAATCATGGGGAAGAGCTAACATTACACCAATATTTAAAGGAGGTAATAAACAAAATGCATGTAACTACAGGCCTATCAGCCTTACATCGATCATTAGCAAACTGCTAGAGCGACTAATACAAAATAAAATACTCCATCATGAAAATAATAGCGGCTGTATTGACATCTCTCAACATGGATTTACATCAGGTCGGTCATGTCTAACTAATCTTATGCATTTTTTTGACCCAGTCAGTGAGGCATTAGAACATGGCATGCCTGTTGATATAATTTTTCTGCATTACGCCAAGGCGTTCTACACAGTGTCACATAGAGTCCTAACAGATCAGTTAGTTAAAATAAACTTAGATATAAAAATTATGCAATGGATAGACTCGTGGTTAAAAAACAGATAAAAAGTAGTCATCAGAGGACATGAATCCAACTGGACACATGTCACACGCGGGGTGCCTCAGGGTTCTGTATTGGGCCCACTATTATTTAATATACTGATTTCAAGTATGCAGATGAACAGTGGAGTCTGGATTAATATATATGCAGATGACCGCAAACTTGGATGCATTGTGAACAATGTTGAATCAATCAATAATTTACAGGACAATTTAAACAAACTGTGTAATTGGGCACACCTTAATAAGATGAATCTTAATGAACTAAAGTGCAAGGTGATGCACATAGGCAAAAATAATGTTATGGCACAATATGTAATGAATAATACCCAACTTATAACAACTATGGAAGAAAAAGACCTGGGTGTCATAATAACAGATAATCTCAAATTCGATACGCACATAAATAAAACAGTTAAGAAATGTTATGGCATCTTTGGATGCATACAGAGGCATATAAAAAGCAGAAAACCAGAAGTTATACTTCCTTTATACACTAGCCTTATTTGGCCACATTTGGAGTACTGTGGTCCTTTCTGCATCCCTACTACTATAGGTTGTCAGAATATGGTAGAGAGAGTACAACGTAGGGTTACAAAAAAAAATAAATAGTGTGAAAAATAAGGATTACAACGACAGGTTAAGAACATTGAACCTGTACTCCATGGAATATAGATCCCTAACAGGAGACCTGATTTATCTCTTTAAAGCATTTCAAAATGAATCCTTGTTTGTTACCATTTGTCTTGAAAAATAAACAATGCATAATAACACTAGGTCTCATAAACTACAGCTAAAAACATCTGTAAGTAAGACAACCAGGTGGAATCATTTTTTCACACAAAGAGCTCCAGCTGTCTGGAACACACTACCTAGTAGTGTAGTTATGAGTAAATCAGTTGAACAGTTTCAATTAAATCTAGATCATTATATGGATAATAAAAAATATAATTTCCACCATTGAAGATAGTGGTGGAGGGTTTGTTATGGCCTTCGGCCTTATGAACCTATACATAACTATGAAACTATGAAAGCTAATCAATAGGCCAGGGGTCTGGGGGTCACCTAGGCCCCCAGAAGTCTTAGGGTATAAGATGTGCTCTGGTGCATTCAAACTGTAATTTTATACCTCACATGAGTATTTTTGTTTACTTTTGTTTCACCTTAGTAAAAGTTTCAATCAGAAAGTACAATACCTAAAATCTGTATACTGCTAGTTCCTTCTCATCATTTTTTTTATGGTTAGTATAATACATTTCATGGGTCAGGTCTCACAACTGACAACTATACTTAAATTGTTTGCTATTCGTAACTCCCTTGACACAGCATCTCAGATCAAAATAATTGTATGAGAAAACACGTATACAGTGGAGCAAGTTTCTTGCTTCTAGAATGCACCATCATTATTATTTGGGGTGTGGGGAGTGTAGTAATATATGTGTTGACCCCTTTACAGTAACTCTAATTAAGAATCCAGGACACTCTATTCTACATGAGCATGTTTTGCACCTTCTAGCTGTGAATGCATCATAAGTAAGGCTGCACCTTCATTTTGAAAGAGTTATGCTCTTGTCACCCTTTGATGAAACAGAGATTGTAATTTTATTTGTTCATACAGTAAACCCAGTATAATTTAAGGATACAAAGCTGGCTTAAGAATGTTGGGGGCCTCCCGCATGACTAGTCATGGAACTTCCAATCACTTCTAAAATGTCTACATATCTTTTACCCTATCTCATATGAGCACCATTTTTTCAATGCAACCATTAAAATCATTTTATGTATGTTATTCACATGGGGAGATAGCAATAAAGTGATTGGGGACAGCTCTATCCACACTATATATTTCTGTCTTTTGCTGTCTGTGCCCTACCTTGGCACACATTACAGTGCCATGCCACATCAGAAGACAATAAATAGCAAGTGATGCCACGTACTGTTATTTAATATTGACAAAAATAGGGGAAAACATCAAAAACTATAGGTAATACATGGCTAGTATAACTAAATGCCAATATTAGGTACTTTGCAACCTATGCTTGAAATTAACTAAAACAATTAAAAACACTCTGGATTACTATCCAATACTAAACTGCAAAGTGAGCTTGTTGGGGGGGTCATGTTAAACAAAGTTTTTCTGGGAAAACACACTACCCTCTCAGCTGCTACTGTCACACATTCACGTGTGTGCAGCATCAGTGGTCAGTGCCACAGCCTCTGATTGTTTGAGTTAACCACTTGAAGACCGTATAGAAGCAGGAGTCATGGTTTGCCCACTGAAGTTACAAATCAGTTAGGTTAAACATATCCTGTCACTTAGCACTGATTAAACCTCTGCCTTCCTTACCCAGATGGAGCCGCAAAGAAAGAACCCCTGTGACACTCTGCACTGACCAAGCATCAGAGAAGACATAACATTAATGCAAAAAAAAGGGAGTGACCTGTGCCTGACAAATTAATCCATGCCAGCAACAAAAGGCTACTCCGTTAAGTCCATACCATAGGTGCTGGTAGTGGGCTGATACTAGCTCACTTTAGCCTCTGAAACACCTAGTCAGCCCAGGCTGAGCCTAAGTACGCCCAAGTACTTTTTGACCGGGTGGCCACACCAGACTGCAACCCAAGGCCCCTCCTGACTGCAGCTGAGGTGCGGGTTATGTTGATTTGATCCAAATGTTCTGCAACTATCGGCTGCTGAGAGCTTGATTTAGTTGGATGGAAACAGCAGGGGGCCTGAAGGTGGGACAGGGACAGAATCCTTCTTTCATTGTGTAACCGAGTACTGCTATACATACTTGTCTTTTATGGTTGCATTTTGTGCTCGTGTCGGAATCGAGAAGGGATGGACTGTGAGGAAGGTAGAGAGACAGACTGGCTGGTGGGAGTGGAATTAGGTGGTCCCAGTAGCAGACACTTAACTCCTCATTTGGAGTGATGCAGCAGACACTCCATGGCCAGTCCACCTATGAAACAAATAAGCAACATACGATACCTCATATGGAAGGAATCCATTCATGCCAAGATTTGCTCCTTGAAGCGGGAAAATCATGTCAATTTCTCAGCGCCTCGGAGGTCATTTTGGGTAGCTCGCAAAATGCTCAGCGGTAAACACATTGCTGCTTTCCTTTCCACATCCACGTCTCTTCCTCAATCTCCACAGATGCACACCCACTTTGCTAAACTAGTGGGAGGGACATGGAAGATCAGACCAATCAGTGGCCAGCTATGGCTAGAATGTAAAAGAAAAAAAAATGGCACTCTTTGAATGGCACAGATTCTGCACTCCTTTACAAGTGTGGTGTGTGAGTACTCATTTACAAGTGCAGTGTGCAGATGGCCTGCCCCCGGAAATTATGAGTCCCATACCACTCCCCAACAAGGACCCACATGAGAAAAAAAATGCAGAGCTTCATAGCTCTCAAAAAAGGTCCCACTCTGAACATCTGAGGGTGGCAACCTGCCCCACCACCCCCCATAATCTATACCACTGATTTTAATCTAACAACAAACCCCTATTTTGCATAGGGTCACACAAACCATTGGTTGTAGGGCTCAGACTTGGGCATCTGGTATATTCTCAGCTCTGTGCTCTAAACACCCTGCCTCAATTTGCTCAGTCATACAGACATGGTTGTTGTGGTATTCAGAGCTTTGACTATGGTTGACAATGCTACACTCTCTTCACTCCCAATGTACTCAGGATTACAGTAATGTAGTGGTTGTGGGACATAAATCTGAGTCTGTGGTTCAAAGTTCTGTGCTCTAGCACACTCCATTTACCTAAGTTATCACAGAGGTAGTCAGGTTCAAATCTAAATCTCGGGGGGGGGCATTTTCAAAGGAGATGCACCAGTGTAGCTCAAGAAATGCCCCACAGCATGATATTCAAATAGTGGAGATGCGTCATGCATCTCCGACTGCACCCAAGTACAGCCATAATGTATGCAGTGCATTTCCAAGGGGTGTGTCCATGAATATGTGGCATATCCCCATATTCAGCTGAGATGTGTGGCGCACCTGCCCACACATCTTGGCGATGTGCCTCACAAAGTTAGGGATGGTAGAAACATGCCTAACTCATAGTCACCCACAGGCAGGCTGCTGTAGTGCACACAGCAGCACAGCAGCTGCCAGCCCCAGCAGCCCGGTGGCACCCCCCCATCCCCGATGCCTGATTAACTGTAATAGTAACCCTGTGCCCATTTCCATAATTTAGCGGTACCCCCCTTCCATACATGAACCCAGACAGTGTACAATTATTGTCCAATCCCCTTTTTCACAGTGTAGTGTTCCCTCCTTCCCCATCCCAATCCCCATTTAGGATAACAAAATAAAAAAGCCCCATCCCTTTTCCATAGTGTAGTGTCCCTCCTCCTCAACCGATCCCCATTTGGAATAAAAATAATTTAATCCCCTGCCCACTTTTCTATAGTGTAGTGGCCCCGAATTCAGACACCACATCCCACCCCGATGCCCCTATCCCAGCATGGCCAGTTGGCCAATCAGCTGGTGAGCAGCACAGCCCTCCACACACTTCCACAGCTGCCTGCCTGAACTGTCAATGAATGACAGCTTATTGTAACCACTACATACCCATTGGTTAACACTGTCCACCAATGGGCTTGCAGTGTGTACTTTAAGCTGTCATTCACAACTGTGTGAATGACACAAAGTTTTGAATGACAGCTTACAGTATACACTACAAGCCCATTGGTCAACAGTGTCATCCAATGGGCTTGTAGTGGTTACAATAAGCTGTCATTCATTGACAGTTCAGTAGGCGGGCAGCCGTGGAGGTGTGCGGAGGGCTGTGCTGCTCACAGGCTGACTGGCCAACCAGCCATGTTGGGATGGGGGGAGCATGGTGGGATGTGTATGTCTGAGTGGGTGGGGGGCCACTACACTATGGAAAAAGTAGGCAAGGATGAATTATTTCTTCAAATGGGGATCAGGATGAGGAGGAGGACACTACACAATGGAAAAAAGGATCGTTTTTTTATTTTTATTTCAAATGGGGATTAGAGATGGGAGTGAGGACACTACACTATAGAAAAAAGTTGGGCTTTTTTTTATTTCAAACTGGGATCAGGACAAACAGGGCTGGTGCATGTTTCACATGGGACTGGGTGGGGGCAGGTCACCTGGCACATCCTGCAGGGTGCATCCCTGTAGATGGCATGCAAATGAGGCTATGATGATATGCAAATGACCCATTTATACCTTGCATGCCTAATGGCCCCATTTGCATTTCCCTGACTGAATATCTGGAATTTGGGCCTGGTGCATCTGCAGTTGCGCCACGCATCCTCATTCTAGGTATTTAGACCATCCAGGGGGATACGCTGGTGCATTGTCAGCAGCACCCATTTGCATCACATGCAAGCATTGCTATATTCAAAATGGAATGCGGGATCACGCATTTCATTTTAATATAGCATTCTTTTGCACCAACCCATTTATTTGGATGGTGCACCTAGATGCATCAGGCATCCCCCGGCCTTTGAAAATGTGGTCCCTTATTTACAACTCTGTACTCCTAACACCTCCAGCACCTCCGTTTGCTCAGGATCTCACAGTGAATGTGGAATTTAAAATCCATGTTCTCTGGTTTGCAGCTTTGTGCCCTAACCCTATCCCTCATCAATATTTGCTTTTGGTCACACAGTAGCCCTGGGATTTATATCAAGATCTCTCATTCAGTCTAACCGCTCTCATGCCCCATTTGCTCTAGGTCACAAAGTGGTTGTGAGAATTTAAATCTAGCTCAGACAATACCCAGAGTAAAATGGGCAACTCAAAATCCAAAGGTGCTATGCTACCCAAGCAACCAGTCAGAGTGTAAAAAAAGACATTAAAAATGGAGACAAATGGAGACACATATGCAGATCCAAATGCTGTGCAAAAAAGCATTTATTACATGTGAATATAGTTAAAATAAATCCTTTCAGTACAGTGCAAACAATTGTTTCACAGCTGGGCAATAGATCCACCCCACTCTCTCCAGTCAGAAACAATAGCTCTGTTGCCCTTCCCCTACCAGGAAATTTTCATGGAAAATAAAGCCCTCATTCCCAGATAACATTCTTTCAAAAGCTGCTTTAGTCACAGTTCTGTACTTCTCCTTTCCCTCTGCATTGCTATAACAATGCTGCCCACCTGCTTCTCTGCAAAAATTTAAATGTGCACAATGGTGGGACACTGTGTCAGAAAACTTTCAGTTTTTATGTTTCACTTCTCACCCATTGCACATCTGAGAACTTTATGGAACTGGGTGTCTGGAGGCATCACTACTGATGCAGAGGAAAGCTGCACAGAGCTGCAACTGAAGTAGCTTTCTAAAGAATTTAAATGGGGACAATAGCGGTGGCTATATGGGGAGTATTTTATCCTTAAGAGTTTCACAGCATAGGGCAACAGAGCCACTGGTCCAGGTGAAGGATATGGAGAACAAAAAACATTTGTTTTAGTTATGGGGGGATGAGTGGAAGGTTTAGATCACAGTGCTGTGAACCAAAAACCTCATATAGGGATATGGCCACCAGAACTGGGGAAGAGGCTGACGGAATGCACAGTTGCATGCATACACTACAAAAGTAGATAACAAAGAATGTTAGAACAACTCTTGGCTCAAAAAAGTGTATTTGCAGTACATACACACAGTGACAAACAGATATCAGCTGACTAACCACAGTAGAAGAGCTTTGACATGAAATGTTCGAGCATCCTGGTATGCATTGCAAATTATTTATTTTTTAATTTTAGCCAAGTTACAGTTTGTCCAGCATCCTTTGTGACCCACTTTTGTAATGTGTGGTTTTGGATTGGAACATGTGGTTGCATTAGCATATTCCTATTCATGGACCACTCTGTACTGCAGTAACATTAAATACACTAACTTATGCAGGGGTCGACCTTAAACATTTTTTTCACTAACTAGATTAACAAGTTGATTCAAAATTGCACTAGCCCACAGATAGTTGTAGTAGTCTGCAATTATAATGATGAATTCTGATCACTAATACAATAAAAAATACAAGCCAAGAAATACTTGGATACAGACTGCTGGATACAAATTGTACTGAAAGGATGGGGGGGGGAGTGTAGCCTTATTAGTAAGGGAAGGAATAATATGCACCAGGGAGGTGGAGTTGGAGGAGGGCGGAACAGAAGCGTTATGGGTAATACCATATACCATTTCTACAATGACACCAGCAGAGGGAAACCAGCAGAGTGACACATCCTGTTCAAGATTCACAGTGTCGAACGGGTTGTCAGAGCACTGTATAGATACAGCAACTCCTGTGTTGGATGCTTTCCCCCATAATCCACCCCCCTGGAGCTGTTAATCTATCATGTTGCAGGGAAGGCAAAGCCCCCTGCAAACAGTCTAAATGCATCCTGCACCATGGGGATGCACCAAAGGAGGTCGACAGTGAGAATGCCGACCTCCCCCACAGTGATGGCACAATGCCGACGCAGGTATTGTACTGCCCATGCAGCAAGTGTTTTCTGTGGGGGGCTGTGCCCCCCACACCCATCGTTCTCTTGGACTATCAACTCCAGGTCAGAGTTGGTCCGGGGGGGCGGAACACTGGCGGAAAGGGAAGCACCAAAAAAGGACTATTCCAGCAACTGTCGCCATAATGGTCTTTTTTTGTGTTTCGACATCGGGGTGTCGACCTGTAGGGGTGCACCGGCACCATGGCGGTCAATTGACACATTTGCCGAGCGATGTGATAGCCATTGACAAATTAGTGTTGCTGTAAAGTCAGTCGGCAACTTTGCTGTCGATAAAACTTGATGGAACTGGGTAATACTCCAGAACAACAAAGGGAGAAGGATTCCATTGGGAGTGGTGTACAGACCACCCTGGCAGAATGTGGAAATGGACAGAGAGATGGGGAATCAGATCAGAAATCTTGGAGGTAGAGGAAACTTTGTCATGACAGATGATTTCAACCTTCCTGGAGTAGACTGTAGTACCCTGACTACCTCATGTGCCAGGGAAAATGTCCTCCTGGAAGCTTTCTAGGACTGTTTCCTGGTGCATGGGATCATATAGCCACCAGGTATGATGCCATATTGAACCTGGTGATGTTAGAGAGTATGTCCAAGAAATAGCAGTAGAGGACCCCCTTGTGGTAGGGACCACCACCCAGTTTGGTTTTACCTCAATATGGGTAAAGAAACAGCTAAGACCAAGACAAGGGTGGTGGACTTCAAGAGAACAGACTTTAGAGAAATGGAGGACATACTTGTAGGGCATTTTGCGAAAAACAGGCCAGAGAAGGATGCAGAGCAGAAATGATCCATCATTAAGTTGGGTCTGAATGAGGCCACAAACGCCTGCATGAAGACTGGGAGTAAAATGTCAAGGACCAAGAGACCAAGCTGGTTCAACAAGGATGTGGCAGAGAAGCTGAGGGAGAAGAGGGCAGCCTTTCAGAAGTACAGGCATACTATGAGTGAGGAGGACAGGGAGTTTTACTCGGGGAAATCCCGAGAGGCAGGGAGAGTGGTCTGGGCAGCTAAAGCTGTAAAAGAACTAAGGCTAGCACAGGGGGATCAGGGAGGGGAAAAGGACATCTTCAGATATATAAGGGGAAGAAGAAGCAGTAAAGAGAAGATTGTTAGGATCAAGAAGAAGTGGGGAAGGGTGGACAATAGTGAAGATCAGATCAAGGTACTGAATGAGTACTTCAGCTCTGTATTCGCTAAGGGAAAAGGATGGACATATGCCACAGGGGAAGATACGGCGGGATAAAACAGATGGGGTGATCAAGGTGGACAGGGGTCTTAGAGGGTCTCAGGGCCCTTTGGGTGGATAAGGCATCAGGCCCCGATGGCATATACCAGAAGGTCCTGAGAGAACTGGTGCCCCCCCTCCTCGGCTGATCAGTTTAACATCTAGCTAGAAACGGGGTGTGTGCCTCAGGACTGGAGAATGGCTCATGTGGCACCACTCCACAAGAGTGGTCCCAGAGATTAACCAGGTAACTTCAGACCAGTCAGTTTAACATCCATTGTAGGCAAATTAATAGAGACCATTCTAAAAGAAAGGCTGAACCAGAACAAGGGGGTCTCTATTTTCAAAAGAGTTTTTGCCAGTGGCACAAAATGGGAGAAATTATTTTGAAAATAGGGCCTAAATATTCAGAAGGTCCTGAGTATGTTCATTTGCAGCTCAATGTATTTACTTGCCAGTGCACTAAGCAGAGGTTCAGTAGGCTCACACCTCTCCCCTCCTTCCATACCCTTGATGGTGCAGTGATTGAAGATGTTCCCTCATTCAAGTGTCTGGGGTTCTGGCTGGACCATCAAATGGATTTCTCATTACATGTGGAAGCCATCCATCATAATTTTCACCCGAAACTTAGTGTGCTTTATAGGAATAAAGGGAGTATCCTGTTACCTGCCTCTAGAAAGATAATCTCCAAGATAATACTCCCCATCTATAAGTACAGGGACATAGTACACAGTGATGCTACAACATCCACCCAGGCCTGACTGGATCCCATCTTTCATTACTTTACCTGCCCACCACCCCACCCATCACTGCTGTCTGTGCTCCTCTCTTTCCCTTCCCTCCCTTCAGTCCAGACACTTTGCCCATTGTGCTTCCTTAATCTTTAAATACTGGCTTGGTCCCCACCCCTCCTACCTTGTTTCCCTCCTCACTTCCTCTCTACCATGTTGTACCCCCTTCGCAACTCTAGCTGTTGCTCTCTCATGCCCCCTCAAGGATTTCTTCTCCTGGTCAAGTTGCCTTCTCCTTCTGGTTCCCCAAACCTGGTGTTCTCGCCCCCCTACCATTCGCTCTGCCGCTTCCCACCACTCTCTCACCTCTATCTTTCTTGATTTCACTACTCACTTCTGCAGATGCACCTGATACTGGACTGTCAGCTGCTGCCCACCATCTTCCAATGTCTGTTTCCCCTTTCACACTGTACCTACACTAGTGCCATCCCCTCATCCACCCTCCTCTAGCCTATACTATTGCTCCAACCTTAAACTCAATATTGCCTTCTGCACATTGCAAGTGTTGTCTAGTCAAGTAAAGTGCATTGTTTGACTTATTTAAAATCTTTACAAATGACAGACACACAAATATAATTAATGACATACAGTAAATATTACAGCGGAGTTAAAACAATATAGAGATAAAAAAACAATGCTACATTGTACAGACTCCTTAAAAACCTTTCATCCATTAGCTTAAAGAGCAGCTGACGCCTTTGGGAAAACTTTGAAAAATATAATAGTTGGACACAATTCAACTAGTATTTCATATATCTTTTATTTAGCTCTCGTCTCCATTATTTATTACTGATGAAATTTCCACAAAAACAAGATCTTTATCCTTCAGAGTTCATCTGCCTTTACAGCTTACTCCCTAGCTGAAACTATAATGCCTTATTGTGGCATTACAGTTTGTTGCCATGGGTATCACTGTGATGTCACAAGCAGAATATTATGACATCAGGTTGGGAAGAAGCAATAGGAACTGATGAACCTTCAGGGAACAATTTACACATTTTTTTAATTTATTTTATGTATTTATTTCTCGGATCACACACACATATGATCTCAGTAATAAATAATGGTGATAAAAAATACAGAGCTAATTAAGCAATATATCCCTCCAAAGTGTGGGTATACTGGAGGATTTACCATGGCTGGTGTGGTTCGGTCATGAGGCGCAGCCGAGTTACTTAACCACACCAGTTGTGGTAAGCCCTCCAGTATACTCACACCCTGGAGGGATAATTTGCTATTATACAATGTCCCCATGCCGTTTCTGAAAGAAAAAGGAAAATATATTTTTTTAATTTTAAATTCTTTTTTGTAATATTTATATTGTTGCCCAGGGGGAGAAAATAGTCCTCTGATGTGGGCAATCATGAGAGGGAGAGTAGGAAAACACTCAGAAAGTCAGGTAGTAAGTGGCACTGGAGCTGGAGCAGAAAAAAAAAGGAAAATGTAGAGGTATGTGCTGAGTAGTACTGGATCAGAGATGGAGAAAGGCTTCAGTTACACACAATTTAGTACAGAGCTGCAGTTTGTCAGCTGTAGGGAACGTGGTGTCTCGTGTCTGGGGTAATTGGAAGGGACTTATGCTACGGGGAGAAATGTGTGTGGGGAGTTGGCAATACAGGCGGAGAGAATGACTGTTCTGGCCTGGAACTGATTTTAGTCTAAGTACAAGGTGCTGTTTTTTTTTTCTTTTTTTCAGTCGAGTAGTTTTTTTTTTTTGTGCCAGTTATTTTGTGAGAACAATGCACTTTATGTACTTGAGGGTTGGAGTTGTGGAGCGCTTTAGCAGAGAATCAAGATGGCGGGTACATGTTTTGATTTTGGGGGGGGGTCATACCGATCTTGGTAAAGAGGTTGGCTGGCACCTTATCCAGTGGGTACACTGCAGAATTTACAACACTGACAAGGTGCCAACCAGCCAATCAAAATGCAGGATTCTGTCCATTTTTTTCTGCCCATTGTATAATGAGAAATATAAGCTGCTTTGTGATCAAGTATTGTTTTTCGAAGTTCTCAAAACATTGGTGGCTCTTTCAATTGCACATACAGAAAAAATAAATGCCTACCCTTTGGTGAGTTGATTTAGAAAACTCAATGGAGTAGAACACACTTATGAATGTAAACAGCATGCCTCAGATCTGGAATAGGAACTGCATACTGTGCCTGCAATCTCCATTGGCCCTGACAACTGGGATTTGCATGTAGAAAACACAAAAAAAGTAAATCATCAGAACATAATCAAATTACAGAACAGCCCTTACAAAAATTGAATGGTTATTTTATTTTACAACATTTGGTCAGAACTATATATCCGTCATAGATATTTTGTTACCCACCAAATAACAATTTCTGTAAGGGAATTCAAAAGTGTACTAAGCAATGTTAAACCATCTTCCAGTGTTTGATTCAGATAAGGGGATGTAAATGTTGTTATCCTCCCTACTTAAACAGAATCCTTATCCTTACACAATTGTTATTTATGATGCTTATTTACCTATTTGTATTATTTGTACTGTATTATTCACCTCCTTAACTGCCCTGCAGAGGGCTGTATGTGAAATACACACTTTCTACTTAAGTAGGATGCACAGCTAGGACAAACACCTTGTGTAAGCATGATGTGCTTGCACCCCAGAGAAGCTCTGCAGGGAGGATTGGGGGGGGGTTGGCCTGCTACATGCTACATACATGGCTTAACACATATGTACAATGCAGTTTATGCCAAAAAGGAGCTTGCCAGGCCACAACACATTTATACTAGGCAGACCTCTACTATAAACCATGAATCTTGGTCCCATCTGCTGCCATCCTATAGGGATCTACCTGAATGTGCGTTGTAGCTGTATCTGGTCCCCCCTCCATGGTGACACATGCCATAGAGGTGCAGGAATGTGAGATCTGGACACATACCAGGCTCTGTCCCCCATGTGATAGTGCCGTGGTCAACATCCCCTGTGGGAATTCCCTGAGGGGTATGGTACATGATGTAGCTTCAGCAGACTCCCTGTACCACATTGTAGACAGTGTCCCTGATGCAGGCCATGTGTTCCAACTACCCTGTGGTGTGACCTGCTGTTCCGGCACCTGGTACATTTACCCAATGGTGCCATGCATAACAGACACCCCATTCACAATCTACTGCCCATGTCTCCCAAATGGGGTGCCCCTTACGGGGACACCCAAAGAGTTCGTCCAACCTGTACCCGTGGAAGAAAGCAGATGACACAGTAGGCTTCAGAACAGTGCAATATTTATATATAATTAAAGGGAACCAGCAGGTCTATACCAACAGCACCACACAAAAGACAGTGCTTATATCTTCGTAGAAATATGATGACAGTATGCATTGCTTATGGCTCTACAGGGTAGGTGTCCCTACTAATCCTTCTAGGGGTATAGCGAAAATAAATGTCTGGAATGTGGCCATGGGCTCCATTGCAAGCACTGGCCCTCATCAAAGTGACCTAGCAAGTCCTCCTGTGTCTTAATGTCACTGATAACATAAGCTATCCCCAATGGAGTGCTATGTCCCCCGTGACTAGCTAGAAATAGTACCAGGGGTCCAGCCTGGGGCAGAGCTGGCTGAATGAGTCCATGGTGTATTCTGCTTACTCTGTTATGTTGCCCTCAGTGTTCTGGAACAGTACATATTGTTTCAGTATGGTCAGTCCCTCGTAAATGCTGTCCACAAGGGACGTTGCATGCATCCAGGCCTCCAAGAGATGCAGCAGTGAAGTGTCCTTCCCCAGTCCATGCTTCATGTGGATCTTTTCCATGGCTGTCTCATGCACCAAGTCCTCCTGGTTCCATTTATTTTCACCCCAGAGCACCTGTGGAACATAGAGATAAATGTGTGCTGGGTAATCTACCTTGACCAGATGGCGTAGAAAACCTCTCTGCCTGTGATCATTTGGAAATCAAACATATGTGACTCCTGTCCTGGCTTCAGCCACTGTCCCTTATGGTACTGGAGGAGGTGGATCATTTTCTTGTCCATGCTCCCCCCATGATGACCACTGCTGGTGGTGGTCCTGTGGTTCCACCTTGTCCTGTTCTCAATGCACTAATATATTTCCCTGGTGGTCCATTGGTACCCCTCACCCTCCCACCCACACAGGACCCCCGCCCACCCAGCAACTCCCCCCCCATCATCAGCGGGCAGCTGCCATCCCACCCGCTTATGGGGATATGGGTGGGGTGAGGGTTATCACTTGACTACCAGGGAATAGGAAATATTATTTTACAGGAGGCACAGCTACGGGCGGGGGAGGGGTTGCCATTAGACTACCAGGGAATAGCAAATATTATTTCACTGCAGTGCAGCAACGGGCAGGGAGGGGGGTGCCACTGGACTACCAGGGACTAGGAAATATTATTTTATGTGTGGTGCAGCTACGGGTGGGGGTGCCAATAGACTACTAGAGAATAGGAAATATTATTTTACAGACTGCGCAGTTATGGGTGGGAGGGGTTCACTAAACTGCCAGGGAGGTTTAGATATTTATGTAACAGTGATCAGAGCATCTGGAGGGAGGGGGTACCACTGAACTGCCACGGATTTTCACTCATTTACATTTGGCAATCACCGCTACTGGGAGGGAGGGGGATATCACTAGACTACCAGGGAATTATTAAAGTGTACTTTCCAGCGATTGAGGCTACAGGAAGGGAGGGGGGTACCACTGGACTACCAGGAATATTTCATACATTTATATTTGGTGATCATGGCTGCGGGGAGGAGGGGCATTACCACTAGATGTCCTCTGGGGCACCGCATGCTGTGCAGGGTGCCAGACGCATCTTGCTGCCCTGCCCTGCACAACACATGTAAATGGGGCCATAATGACATGCAAATGGCCCCATTTGTGCATTGCATACATTATGGCTCCATTTGCATACTACCGGCTGAATATCGAGAATTTGCGCACAGTGTAACTCTGTTGCACTGGTGCAGATCCCATTCCTGGTATTCAGCTCTGTCTGGGGGGGGATGCAACAGCGCATTGTATTTGCACAGTGTGCTTTGTCTTTTATATTTGGTGGAGATGCACCATTGCTCATCTCTTTTGAATATATCCCTGAGTTACACCAGCGCAACTCAGTTGTGCTGTGACACCACATGCGCCATTGCCAGGTGCAGCTCTGAATATTGCGACCACTGTGTTCTTTTTATTTTATTTCTCTGTGTTTTACAAAGATACACTTTTACTTGCTTTAGACTCACCAATTTATGTGGATATAGTGCAGCATGGCCCCCTGCTATCTCTCTTCTGTAAGGCAGTGTGCATGCACTACTTTCACCTTTTTACAGTGAGAGGAGAAAGGGAATCAAGTGCTCACATGCACACTGACTCACATGACATCACGACATCATGTGATACATGCTCGAGTACCAGAGTGCTCGGCTGCACACCCCATCTGCAAGGAATGTGGCATCTAGCCCAAATTTTAAAAACAAGCCTAGATGTCCCAAGTGCTTCCTGTGACCTTTAAACAAATGGTTATTATTCCAAAGGTTTAAAGCATTTTGATTACAGCTATACTCTTAATTAGTTTGCCACTTTGGTTATCCATGATTTTACACAGTCATTAGATTTGACCAAAGGCTCAGGACAATCACTGCTACCTCAGAGCCCCACCCCGATCAACTGCACAAACCAGTCTAATAATAAAACTAATCATGCAGATGAAAATAGGGGAGGATTGAAAGGACAGGCTGGGGGGGGGCAATAAATCAAAAGCATTACAAGACCGCAATGGTACAATCTTATAGTGTACCATATGAATGAAACACTGTATAAAATGAATTTGTATACATGATGTTTCTACCTACTCCACAGAGTATGTGTAATTATTTGTTTTAATGAGTATTGCCCCTTTAAATATCTTAATGCACTTAATGTAATGGCACTTTAAATATGGGTCTCCTCCATGAATCCAGGGCCCTTTTGAGAAAGCCTTTCAGTGAAATTGATTGGGTTCTAAGTGGGTTGCATTGACCACCGTCGCGAAGGTACTGTAATACCCATTTAGTACTTATTTTGTGCATACTCATTTTTTAAAGACTTTACAATAATGTTTTTACTTGTTCTGTATCTTGAAACCTGGTGCCGGATTTCTTGCGGTGGTTTCATCAGAATGCACTGTTGTCTTTGTACTACCATTATCTAACATCACTTTTCTTGTGACCAAAATGGACTAGTATGCAGCAGACAGTGCTCCAGGACCTTACTGGACAAAAGGTATACAAAACAGTTTAGAATACTGATGAAATCCTGGTCCGATCCATATTAAAATGAGTTCTCCTTTTATTATTTCAAATGGAAAAAAGTGCCAAAGCAGACTCAAAATCCGGAAAGTAGGGTATCATACAAGGCACAAGGGAGAGGGCAACTTCAATGAAATAAAAAGGAACAGGTCAACATTTTCACCATAATGTGTACTGCAGATTTAAGATTTTCACTGATGAAAAACCTGAATGTTCACAGAGATAAAAATTTTTATTTAAAATTGCAAATGTTTTATTTTCCTATCTGGGACCAATTGAAGAGTTCTTTCTTCCTTTCTTTCTTTCTTTCTTGATTTTCTCTTGGTAAATTCCATCTCAATTATAAATGAAGGTCACCAAGACAAGCACAAGGGAAGAAAACAACCCACTGTCTTTCCCATATTTGTTTACTGCTGTTACAGATTGCTCACTTCCTCTTGTTTTGACAGTCCATCCAGTAGAGCTAACAAATCTGCTCTTCTTCTACATCATCAGCTCAGACAGTATTTGGACTGGCTTCCCCTTTGTACTTACAAGTTTGTGGTATACAGCTTCGATTCAGGGATCACATCCATGACTATTTCCAGGAGACAAAATAATTATTTTTGACATGTTTTCCGTTTGTTTAGACTGATTGCTGTGTAAATTTAGACTACAGTAATCCCACACTTGTACTGTACTGTAGCTTTCAGAGCTGGACTGCTGACTGCATATTTCAATCAGAGTACATTATAATGTAATTAAGCATACACAGATCTATATTTCTTGGGTAGTCTTTTGTGTTTGGTGAAGAACTATCCAATGTTAAGGTGTAAAATACTGTAACAGATAAATATGTTGAGATTTAAAACACATATTCTTGGAGAGATACTGTAATTCACTGCTTAAGAAGGGTATGGGTTCATTTGTACTGGAACACATCATGCCATCCTAGTGCAATAGTATTTAAGACTATCTGGAGTCTTACTGTAGTGTTAATATCTAGATAAGTCACTGTGTATCTAGATATGTCTAAATATTTCAGAAGAAATTTATTTTAATTTTAATGGGATTTCCCATGACATATAGTATCTGAATATATTTAAATATTTCCAGGGCATATGTGTGGCTACCACTGTAGGTTTGCATCTCAGTGGTGGCCATTGGTCAGTTTAGAGATAATGTGGGGAAGTGGCTGTTACTTCTTTTAGAGTTCAGTAGCACTATACAGTAGGTGGACACTGCTCAGTGCGTGAAACAGGATGTTATTGAAAAATGCCATGACAAAAGGAATGATCAAAAATATATCCCAGTTTGTTCACAGATCAGGAATGGTGCTAGCAATCATTGTTCAGGCCCTCTCACAAAGTGCTCTGTCAATGCATCTAAGTGCTCTCATGGGAGGATTGCCTAATTTTGGCTGGTGTGGTTTATGTTGCCCATGCACATACACTCCTACATCTCTGAAGAAAGACAGTCAACTGGCCCAAATTGTGTTGATTAGCATGAGACTTGCTCCATTATGACGGAATAAATTGGGCAGGATTTTCAGAACTGTGGACACAGCACTTGTGTCCTAATTTTGGATATGTGTTGCATCCATGCAGATGCTTCCAGATGTCAATGTCCTAGTCACAGACATCCGGGTGCATTTGTGACAGTTCCCACAGTTTACAGCAATTGTTGCCACAACTGCAGGAATCTGGACCATTTCTCTGCCACAAGTGCAGAAATCAGTCCAGGAAATTAGACCAACATTTCTGGGTCAGATTTCCCTGGCAGATGTTGGCCCCAACATCCAAGAAATGGATGCCAGGCTTTAAACTTTTGCCCACAATGTGTAAGTAAAATGCACGAAATAGCGCGGAGATACATAGGTAGGGCAGTCATAGGTGTATCGTGAAACAAGAAAAGGGTAGTCCAATGTCATAATATAAGAAGACAGCCAAATGTTAAAACAGGAAAATGGTCATTTCAGGACAGGCCTTTTATCATACAGATGAAGACAATCCCAAAATGTCATTTTTTTCATTTTTTTCTGCTACATAGTACAGTCTGAATTTGACCTTGGGGTTACCACGTAGTTGTTTTGAGGAATTTTAGCAAATGAAAAATAGCTGGATGACACCAGTGATATCACAGCTGATGTCATAGTGAGGATGAAGAGCTCTTTGTCAGCAGTAACTAAATCTAGATAAATCCTCCACCCAAAACCTCACACAATAGCACTTAAATGTTGGGAATCGATAAAGCTGCATGTTGGCTCAGCAAAACTTAAAAAGATTTAATTGCAGAGAGTCCAAAACCTAAGAGATCTCAGTGCTCAGTCTCGAGCACCTCATCAGACTGTGAGACACACATGGATGGCAAGGAGGATGTAACTATAATGTTCCAGGCACTGGTGGCAGAGTTGAAGGCTATCAGTGCAAAACTCACCCACCTGGAAAAGACAGCCACAGTGACACAAGTGGACATACAAAAAAATGCAGGCTTGGATGGCAGATTTGGAACAGGGCCTAACTGACATTTCAGCACAGGCCAGCAGCCACGTGGCCTTGATGTATTTGTATTGGTGGGAGAGATCAATGGTGACAAAACTGGATGAGCTTGATTCTTGGTCTCAATTAAACAATATTAGAATCTATGAGCTCCCAGAAGAAACTGAGAAGGGGGAAATGACTGAACTCTGCACCTCCTTCCTTGTGAAACTCCTAGCCTTGCCCCAGGACACTAAACTGGATTTAGAGCATACACATTGGTCTTTGGTACTAAAACCTAAAACCGCAGAAGTGTGGCTCACATCTATAATGATACAGTTCTTGGATTTTAGGGTATCACCATCACTACTCTCCATAGACGGTACCGTCACTAGATCCTCCCTGCATAGCTGAGTGCCTCAATATGGCTTTCTCAAATCTAAGCTCTGTCCTCCCCAACTACTTTTTCAACCCTATCCCTGCTTCCACCCCCCCGATCACCCCCCCTTTCTACCAGTGTGCCATATCACCCCTTGAAGTCAGGCCTCATCTGCAAAAAGCCTTAGCTAGCAACAACCCCAGCTGTGATCCCCTGGACTCCGGGATTCTCCGTTTAGTCCTAGATAATATACTAGCCCCACTCACCAACCTTTTAAACTGGTCACTATGTCTTGGTCAATTTCCCAGTGTCTGGAAAATTGTAGAAATCACCCCTATCCATAAGAGTGGAGATAGAACCTCCCCTAACAATTTCAGGCCCATCTCCATTCCCCCCCCCCTTCAAAGCAGTAGAAAAAATAGTGGCCATTCAGCTCTCCGAGTATCTGGCCAAATACTACCTGCTGTGTCTGGAACAACATGGATTCCACCCTGGACACAGCACCACTACAGCTCTCCTTGAATTCTCCCAGCACCTCCACTCTGCTCTCGACTCTAGTCATGTTGCAGGTGCAGTGTTCGTTGACCTCTCCAAGGCCTTTGACACTGTCTGTTACTCCCTCCTTCTTGCCTCTCTCCACCAACTTGGCTTCTCCCTGGCCCACTGACTTGGTTCACCAGTTACCTCTCTACCAGATCACAGCACATGAAGGTAAATGTCACCCTGTCCAGTACCCTGCCCGTTCACTCAGGAGTCCCCCAGGGTTCCATCCTGGGCCCCGTTCTATTCAACCTATTTCTCAACACCTTCCTCAGCTCCTGCTCAGGCAATATGCTACTCTATGTCGATGATGCGGTTCTCCTTGTCTCCCACCCTCACCCCGCATCTCTACAGGAATCCCTGCAGCACACATTCAACCAAGCTGAAAAGTGGTTCCTTGACCACCGGCTGGTCATTAATCTAAAAAAAAACAAATCTGTGCTTTTTTCACATCACC
This sequence comes from Neoceratodus forsteri, assembly GCA_016271365.2. NCBI lineage: Eukaryota > Metazoa > Chordata > Ceratodontiformes > Ceratodontidae > Neoceratodus > Neoceratodus forsteri. The sequence continues at coordinate 644,716,886 of CM057454.1, read as the reverse complement.
AGAATAATGCCAAAAATGCCCCCCTCTGCATTCTCCCCAGTAATGCTCACCCTATCGAGCAGGTGTCGTTCTACAAGTACCTGGGCATCACCTTCGACTTGGCTCTTACATTCCACACCCACATCAGTACCCTGTGCTCAGTCATAAACTCTCAGATTGGCCTTCTCTATCACCACAGAGAGATTGCCTCCCCCAAACCGTCCTCCTACTGGCCATCAACTCCTCCGTCCTGTCCCTAGTGGACTATGGCCTACCTATCTACACTGCTGCCAACAATACCACCCTCATCAGAATACAGACCGTGATAAACAAGGCCTGCTGGGTCCTGATCAGCACATCCCTCTGTACCCATACTTGCCTGCTTTATTCCGCCGCCAACCTGCTCACCTTGGAGGAGCGCCTGTGCTACCAAACCTGTTTACTTGCAAAAAAATCTCTGCTAGGACTCTCCCCCCAGGAGTCACCGCATCCCTGTGGCTTGCATCCTCATCTGTTGCCACCTGTAGCTCAGTTAAGGCCACTTTTCTGGTGCCCCATACCAAGACCTCCCTAGCCCAAAGGTCATTCCACTACCGTGCCCCCACATGGTTCAACTCCCTCCTGCCCTCTGTCACTAAGTTTACTGAAATTGGTTCCTTTAAAGTCGCTCTCCGTAACCACCTCTTTGGCGCCCAAAGCTGTAGTTGCCTTTAATCAACCTAATGTTGGGGTCCCTCCCCTTTTCTGGCCCATAGCATTGACAATGTCCGTTGGACTGCTTCCCCCCTTTTTTTTCTTTTCCTCACTCCTGTCCCCCCACCTTTCCACATAGTATTTCCCTGGTATGACCAGGGTTGTGACTTCTACTATTGTTACACTTTATACGATTGCTATTTACTTCATGTAACTTTATTCTATAAACCTCTGTTATATTGTGTTCTTTTGTTATCTGTATTGCACCTGTATGTTACCACTGTTGTATCTCACACTGTAACCACGTCTACCCTCCCTGTGATGAAGTGCCTTTGTAAATGAGTCCCTGACTCAAAGGTTGTACTGTAAATCTGACTTTCAATAATAAATAAATAAAAAGAAAATGAAGGTGCTACATAAAGCCTGGGGGAAGACAGAGGGGATATTTAGAGACAAGCGTCTTTTTCTAGATCACAATTTTACCCCCAGAGAAATGGACCAGCACTGCAAAATACTTGAGGATGTCTATCAGCTTAAAGCAAAGGGAATTGAGGCCCAACTGCTTTTCCCAACACAAAGCAAACTATTCAAACAATTGGACATAATGTTCTTCAGAAGTCTGGAAGAAGCAGCAGAGACTCTCTGAAAACTGGGACTAACACTGCAGATGCCCAGTGACAACCCTCCTGGTGCAAAACTAGAACAAGAGCTGAATAAGAATACATGGATGTCTCCACGAGAAGCCAGGATCAAGGAATAGAAGGGCATGGGAACACCTCAGCAGCAGTGGCATGGAAGACCACGTGGCAGAAGGGGAAACATGCTGCACTGCCATCAGTAGATTGATCAAACTCACAAGACTGAATGAAAGCCAGTGATGTATCTTTTTCCTTGCCCTCTGTGGCAACTTTGAGCTATGATCCATGGATCTTGCAGTGCTGAGAAGGTCCTAGATAAATAACCCTCTACCATCATCTCTGTCTATAGGACAAGGGGTACCTTGCATTTTAAAACTGTTTGTGATGGCAATGGACAGCTATTAGTGTTACTGCTATCAAAATTGATGTTCTCAAGTTGTATGTTGCAGCCTAATTGTTTTTTATAAAAACAGAAAAGGAATTTTGTTTCACAGTAATTGAAGTGCTACTTTGCTATTACTGGTAACAAGTTACAGGTTAAACTCTCTGCCTGGTTGGTTATGAGAGAAAAAAATGTATAGTACAACAGTGAGGTTTGGGGGAGAGTGAATCCAGCCTTGGTGACTCACCCCCAAAGGGAGTAAGTACAACCAGTTCTCCCATGCTCTGTACCATAGATTTTGCAGGTATGACCTTCCCTGGGGGCTGCGTTGGTTCTCTTTGGCCTCCTGGGGACTGGGGCACAGCCCTAAATCATGCCACAAATACAAAAATCTTGCAGACCACTAGCCGGCCCGGTGGTGCTGAGGGTTGAGGCACTGGACGCCACACCTCACGCCATGCCGGTGACCCGTGTTTGGGAATGGGCACGGATTGCCGTGGGTCAGCAGGGAGGAGATGGATTGAGCATCCAATGGACTGCTCTCCATCTCCGAGGAGAGGATTCAGGTGGCGGTGCTTGCCTGACCTCTGGCCGGAAGCTGGGGGTCGGTGTTTATAACTAGAAGTTAAAGAGCGGGGCCGTGAGCAGGCTTGACTAGGGCATGCAGGCGTCGTGCCCAGTCACTGGCGTCATTGCCGCCATGTCCCGCAGGGAGAAAAGTGGAAAAAAGAGAGCCTGGCAGAATGACGTTGTGCCCTGCAGCGCCGTCCCCGCGAAGGCACCTCCCTGGCATAGATCCGTTGGGGTGAGTTGAGTTGAGTTGCTTCCCACCACCCTGCCATGAAGGGTAAGTCATGGGGTGCATAGGGGAGGGGGTCTGATCTTCAGGGGCGACGCTGGGGGGACAACAGACAGCAGGCTTGCAGCCGGAGCTCTAGAGGAAAAAAAAATAAATAAAAAAAATATTCTTGCAGACCACCACCCATGGCTAGTCTGCCATGCAGATATACAAAAGATGCAGCAATAAACACTGTAGCCTGAAATGAGGAAGGGAGGCACATCACTCCCAGGTCTGTGCCACCTTACTGTCAAGTGGGAATACTGAAAACACTGCATAATCATCCATATGATTAAGACTGCCCCAGTAAGGGAAATTACAGGCATGGACAGCTGGTAGGGTGTGTGGTGGCAGGGTGTAGGTATGTGTAATCAGCCTTTTAAATAGGTGAGTCAATTTACTGGTGGTAATCTCGGGTTGAGCTGTTGGGCCAAGGGGGGGTGGAGGGGAACTGATGGTAATCGAGAACAACATAGAGATGGACAACTGCAATCATTGTGAAGAGTAAACAATTTGAGCAGGGGGGAGTCATGTCCAACCTTAGCAAACTGTGGAAATTTTATTTTCTAGACAAAAAGATTGCATGTCCTGTCTGTCAGTACTCATGTGTCTTTGGGGATGGATGGGAAAGCAAGATGGTTCAAGATAGGAGAGGAAATACACCATCGCTGTGGCACCAACTCACATGGTGCCCTGGGTGTACAGCAACCACAGGGGAAATATTACCATCTGTTAATTGCCCCTGTGCAATCCATTTAGAAAAAGTTGGTCATTATAACAGTGAGATGCATCTAGTTAATACTCACCAGTTATGTAGCACATAGTTAAAGTTTGTCTGTTATTAAGTCTGATCACACTGTGATGATGATAATGTACATATATAAGGGGCGGGAGAATACTTGGCTCTGATATACTTGTGATCAGTGATTTAAAGATTATATTGTATAATATAGGGATGTGTAGTCCTCCTGAAGTTCAGCCATGCTATCTTTGCTGTCAAACTGCATAAGTTTGCCAAAATTCTTTTTTTTTTTATATAGAGTACATTTTATGCCTCCATTTTCCCCTGGAATGCCCCCTTCTGTCTGTTCCCTCAACCAATTCACCTGCCTTCTCCAGAACCGACCTTCCCACTGACATCCTGGCTTTGTGACTGTAGCGAGATGCCTGTTCACCAGTGCAGGTCGTGCGAGTGTCCAGACTTCATCATGAGGCCAAGGAGTTTTTCCACCTTAGTTTGTAGGTTTCCTCTAGGGCCTGGACTGTGCAGTGCATGTGGCAGGTGAGCTTCACATCTGCAGAGACATCCTAACTTACCTAGCCGTGGACCTGCTTCTTGATGCACCCAGACCTGCACTGTCAGCAAGGTATATCCAGATGACAATGTTGCAGCAGGTTGCTGCAACCCACCTCTCTTGAGGGAAGACAGCTGTCCTTATGATGCTTAATCTTCTCTCCCTTGGCCAGCCCAAAGTGACCCACATCCATTCTTGAACCTGGGTCACCGGTGTCACAGGAAGTGAGGCACATGCGCATCACCCCTCCATGCTACTGGGCCAGCCCTAGCCAAAGTCCTCTTAACAGCAGACTCATTTGCACTGGTTTGACCATTAAAAAGCATTAAAAATGGGATAAAATGGAAATTACACAATCACTGGACTGATGAAGCACCCAAAACAGCAGAATGATGCAGTGGCCCACATTGAGGGATATTGGCTCCACAAATTGTGTCATTTCAGTTCATGCCAAACATGAATAATGCTAGTAGTAATAACCAGGAGCATGTGACTAAATAACAATGCTCAAATAAAAAAAAAATGGTTCTAATTGTAAGGCCTACTGTATCTATGCACACAAAATATTAGTACAGAATCCCACAGCATAGGCTATTAGTTCCAGACATTGTGTTCTCCTTGGGGCAGTGCCAGACATTAATCTGTAGAACACTGGGTGAAGACAGCAGTGCAGCTTGCTGCAGTGTGGGCTACTGGTTCCAAAAACTGTGTGCCAACTGGGATAGTGCCACACATGAACAAAGCTTCTGGTTCTGCCCATGGATAAGTGCTGTACACACTGGTCACATGGGCAGCATTGCCCCAAAATGTATTTATTCAACCCATGCAGACCTGGCAAAAATTCACCAAACATTAGTCTGAAGAACACTGAGTGAAGACAACAGTGGCGGCATCCCTCAGTCTGGGCTACTGGTCCTGAACATTGTGTGCTCATTGTGACAGCGCCACACATGGACAATACTTAACATTATGGCATGGATAAGTGTTGAACACACTGGTTTCATGGGCACAAAGGACTCAGGTCATATTATTGATCTCATACAGGAACTACATCATAAAGGGATAAATATGTCCTATACTATTCTGGCAACCTTAGATGTAAAAGACCTGTATACTAGTATAGGACATATGGAGGGTCTAGAATCAGTGAAAGAGGCATTACATGACAGAACTGACTTACATCCACCTAAAGAATATCTATTACAACTAGCAGAATTAGTTCTGAGCAAAAACTACTTCCAGTTTGAGGACAGATGTTTTATGCAGGTAAAAGGCACAGTGATGGGGAGTACTATAGCCCTGTTCTATGTAAACCTTCACATGTGGGCATTTGAGAAGAAATACATCATAAATCAAGAAGAAAACCCATTTAAGGATAATATCCTTTTTTTGGCAAATATTTACTGATGATATATTCCTGATCAGGAGAGGGAATGAAGAGGACCTTGACAGGCCCCAAAACTACATAAATACTAGAGATCCAAGTTTACAGTACAAAATGGCAGCAGATAAAACACACACACAATTTTTGGATTTGTTGATTTATAATGGTGAAGCAGGCCTTGAAACTACAGTATTTAGGAAGGAGACTGACTGCAACACCACACTACATTATAGCAGTTACCATGACCCGCATCTAAAGAGAAGTGCACCAAAAGCACAGATGATAAGGGCAAGGAGAAACTGCAGTGAGAAGGAAACATTTGAGAAAGTTTCAGAGGAAATGGATGGAAGATTTAGAATGAGGGGATATACAAACACTATTATAACAAAAGCAAGACAGGAGGTAATGACTACACTGAGAGAAACATACAGGACACCCAGGGACACACGCACAGTGAAGAATAGGATAGTTTTATTAATGGCATACAGCCACTTGATTTGGATGATAAAAAATATAATCACCAACAATTGGAAGATACTGCAGGCAGGGACATCCCCGGCTACCAGATTCAGAAACCCACCATTAATAGTATCTATGAGGAATCCCGATCTAAGAGATAAGTTAGTGAGCACAAGGCATAAGGTAGAACAACAAAAAGAGCCAGAGAGACAATTATTACTGGGGCCATTAGCCACTGGCAGTTTTCCATGTCGCAGATGCTTCCAGTGTGGAAATACTAATAAAAAGACAACATTCGAGCACCTATGGAATAACAGACAATTTGCACTATAACAGCACATGACCTGCGTATCTGATCATGTGGTATACGTTCTGAGATGTGCCTATGATAAACTATATGTGGGGAAGACCAAGAGGGAATCACAGTCAAAAAAAAGTGAACATAAAAGTGATATAAGAACACATGATGACAAATCTACAGTTGCAAGACAGTAGAGATGCAGTGAATTTAAAATCCACCTGCGAAGTGAACATGAAGTGGTCACTTCGCGTTGGCACTTCACTACGCAGAGTGCCCCATAGGAAAGGCTCACTTTGCCTTGTTATTATTACTTCGCGTTGTCATTCCTCCTTAAAAGCAAAGTAAGATGGAGCGAAAACAATGTTGGCAGCATCCCATGTACACAGTCACCAGAATGAATGTGCACCCCCAAAGTGCTACTGTCTTGTGTCCAGACAACGCCACAGTGCTGATGAAGTGAAATGAAAGTGTAACAAGAAATGCAAAGTCTCCCAGAATTAATGGCATACTCAGTCATACATGCAGTGGTTTGGTCACACACAGAGTCACCAGAATTAATGTGCATCCCCAAAATGCTACTGTCTGGTGTCCAGAAAATTCCCCAGTGCTGACAAAGTGAAATGAGAGTGTAACAAGAAATGCAGTCTCCCAGAATTAATGGTGCTTTGCAAACGCACAGACAGATTAAGATTGCACTGCACACTCAAGGGATGCATACAAAAAGGCACAACACCACCTAACCAGTACTCAGAAGTCACACATCCAAATCTGGAAAGGAATACATTTTACCAGTTGTGGGATTAGTGCACAGTAGTAACAGTCCACTACCATTAAAGATACTACAAAGCAGTATAAAAAAATTTATGCAGGAGCGGTGGATAGCAGGTTCGCTGCAATTACTCTGTCAAGAATTACTGAAAAATATTACTGTGTGTACATTAACACAGTTAAACAAGAAAAATATAACCAAAACAGAAAGACTGCCTTTTTCTCCCAGTTAATCTACCTACATCACTAATACGTCCCTCCCCCAAAGCACACTTCACAGTACACAGACTGACTGTTCTAAATTAACATTCAAAATCCACACACAACAATAAACACTTGATAATATGAGCCCAAAAGGGTTTCCTACAATTGATGTACTAAATTTTGAACAAAAAATATTACTAAAAAGGCATTTTAAACAGCTTTTATAGGTTTTGAATTGCAGAGCTCTGAGAGCAAACTGTCTCCAACTACCACTGCACATACACTACCCAGGCCAGTACTGAGGCTGTGCCGAACAATCTAGAGCCCATGTAACCTGCAATCCTAGGAATAGCTGCAGAATTTAATTTGGAGCTCAATTACAAGGCGCGAAGTGAGGTGAATGACATTGATTTCAATGTACTTCACCTTAAAATTGGTGTAGAAGTGGTTTGGGGAAGGCGAAATAACGCAAAGTCATTGGTTTCAATGGACTTCGCTTTCCTCATTATGAAGCAAAGTACTCTGCTTCATATTGTGGAGTTCACTGTGGATTCTGCATTACTCACTGAATCACTTCAAGGAGCAAATTGGGGCCACTTCGCCCACCACTACTTACAGTACTGTAACTCACATGCTGTGTGGGAAGGAATGCAAATGCCTATGGCTGTACCTCCCCGATGAGCTGTAGCACAAAACTTAAAGACTTAAAAATGCTTATTAATGAGTACAATGGTGGAGTGGTGAAGCCTGGAGAGACACTACGGTGTAGGCAGGCATACTCCAAGCACTCCATGGTGTGCAATTTTATTTAAGAGAGTAGCAAATAAGCTCTGAACTGCTTCCTTTTTCCATAAAAAACTAAAAGAAAATACTGAATATTTCTGTAATTTTATTCATAGGAGTCTAAACTAGAAGGACTGGTCACTAACACTCTCTTTGCATCCCAAGGACAATACAACTTTACAGGCTCTGGGCTAGTGCATGGGTGTCTTAGGGAGCAATATATGGTATTTGTATTTACCCATGCATGGCAACAACCACTGTCATGAGATGCAAAAGTTGTACAGTAGTATTTATTGTGCCAAATGAGGCAACAAACACAGTCCTGGTGTACATTTGTATATTGTCTGGCTACATCCCCGGGGGGGGGGGTAGCTCACCCTAACAAGTAGGGTTGGGTAGCAGTGAGTCCACTTGGTGTGCAAATCTGAAATCCCTGGCTACACACCTGATCATACTACAAAACATGTTTACAATGCATCCAAGTGACTAGTCAAAAAATTAGTGTTGTTATTTGTGACGTGATCATGAGTTGTGATTTGTGACTGCAATTGTGACCATGATGATGAAGAACGTGATTTGGTGTCGACGGTGTGAGATAAATAATATGGAACTGGATTGGAAATGCAAATGCCTACGGCTGTACTTTCCAGATGAGTTGTAGCACAAACTCCCTGACTTAAAAATGCTCATTAATGAGTACAATAGAGGTGTGGTGAAGCCTGGAGAGATACAAAACATGCCTACAATACATCCAAGTAACTAGTAAAATAATTAGTGTTGTGATTTGTGACGTGATCATAAATCATGATTTGTGACTGCATTTGTGACCGTGATGATGAAGAACGTGATTTGTATCACGAGTGACTCATGAGGATGGTCCTGATTTAAAAACACATATTAATGAGTATAATGTTCTTGCAGAATTATGCACCACACCTGTACAGTACTCTCAAGGGAAGCCAAAGAAACAACTGTGACTTAAGTTACAGATGGAGGCCTTAAAGAGATGCAAATGCAGACAGATTAAGATTGCGCTGTGCACTGAAGAGATGCAGACACAAAGGCACAACACTAAACCAGTGCTCACTATCAGAAATTCAAATCCGGAAAAGAATACCTTTTCCACTTGGGGCGGGCAGCCGGGGGGGTGGCAGTGTACTACACTGCTGCTGTAACAGACACTAGTACTAGTACCAGTAAAGATACCACAGAGAAGTACAAATATCACACAGCTGCAGTGGATAGCAGGTTCATATTGCTGAAACTATTATGTGGCACAATAAAAGGTGTCTGATTTGATGACACGCATCACACACATACTCACACATACACACACTAAGTAATGCGTAGCAAATTGAGAACTTCAGTAATATAATCACATATTTTAAACAAACTAAAATTATACACTGCAGCACCACAACAATCAGCAAAAAAATGGCAAGAATTATTGAAAATATTACTGTGTGTACATTAACACAGTTATACAAGAAAAATATCACCAGAACAAAAAGTACTGTCTTTTTCTCCAAGTTAATCAACTTACACCACAGATATGCCCCTTCCCCAAAGCACACTTCCACTGTCTCTCAGTACACAGACTGAATGTTGTACATTAACATTCAAAATCCACACACAAACAATAAAAGCTCCATGATATATGTACAGGAGGGTTTCCTATAATCGATTAACTAAAGTTTCAGCAAAATAAAATGACTCAAAAAGGCTTTTTTAACAGCTTTTAGAAGGTTTGAATCACAGAGAGCTCTCAGAGCAGATTGTCTCCTACAGCTTCCTACATACACTACCCCAAACTGAGGCTGTGTAGAACAATCTAGAACCCATGTGACCTGAAATCTCATGAAACACTGCAAAATTTGCCATTGGAGCTTAAAAACAAGGTGAAGTGACATGAAGTACATTGTTTTCAATGTACTTCACCTTAAGAATTGGTGGAGTAGTGGTTTGGAAAGGCAGAGTAATGTGAAGTCATTGTTTTCGATGGACTTTGCGTTACCCATTATAATGCGAAGTACTCCGCTTCGTATTATGGAGCAGTCTGTGAATTCACATTCACTCCACAAATCACTTCATGGAGCAAATTGGAGCCACTTCACCCATCTTTGCTAGACACTATAATGAAGTTGGACATTCGCCAACTTCTCTGAGATTTTGTGCACTAGAAAGAGTAACTGAACCAACAAATACAAACATTACATGGGATGATTTACTGCTGAAATGTGAGGTGTTTTGGATCCTCACATTGGACAGCACTGATTGTCTACATGGACTAAATGAGGAATGTGACTGGTCCTTACACTGCTAAGAAACATTTTTGGTGCGGTTATATATTAAACTGATCAAAACAATGAAAATTATGAAAATATAATTAACAGGTTTATGACTATGAAACAAGATGGGGTACAAAAAGGGTGGGTAGTAACAGTACTAGTCATGATACATTTGTTCTCTGAAGGAATACAAACCACTTTATTTCCTCCCCCCCATTCTGAGATCTTATCCTCAACACCTGCCTCAAAGGAGAGGGATACTTCGTACCTTAAAATAAGGTTTCATAAAGATCTGTAAACATCTAGAAAAGAAAATTTAAATTTATTATGAATGAAGATGTAATATTTTTATTAATGTTTTATTTTTGGCAAAAGTCATTGGCGGGAGTGAACTGCTGAAGAGGAGGCACCCTTATCCTCCCTAAGCTGCATTTCTCCATCAGAGAGCATCTATGCAATGTGCCACAGGAGATCATGTGGGATCTGCCTCAGCTACCAATTTTGGCAGCCATATTGGGAGATGTCACATGTCCTTAGTGACATAATCACCCACCTGCCATTTGAAGAGACATAACAGCTGAGTCACAAACAGGCCAAGGCTGTTCCCTTCTTAGAGGATCCTGAATAGCAAACTCTTTATTTCCTCCCCCCAATCCTCAATGCCTACCTTGAAGGAGAGGGACTATGCACAATTTAAAATAAGGTTTGATAAAGTTTTATAAACATCTAGAAAAGAAAACAGAAATTTATTATGAATGAAGATGTAATATTTATTTTTGGCAAAAGCCATTGGTGGTGGGTGTGAACTGCTGAAGTGGAAGCACCCTAATCCTCCCTAAACTGAATTTCTCCATCAGGGAGCACCTATACAGTGTACCACGGGAGATCCTGTGGGAACTGCATCAGCTACCAATGTTGGCAGCAGCATTGGGAGATGTCACATGTCCTCAGTGATGTCATCACCCCCCCACCATTTGAAAAGGCATAAAAGCCAAGTCACAAACAGGCCAAGGCAGTTCCCTTCTTAGTGGAATACACAGCACAGCCCAAACACTTTTTGGAAGACATGGGAGGGTAAGGAGGCACCATAGCTATGACATAACTATAAGAAATTGTTAATATCGAGCTAGTTTTAAGTAGGAAAGCACTGTGACTGTTGTTATTATTTACAGAGGCACATGAAAGTGCAATGGGAAACTAAGAGAAAAAAACGAAACAAGAAGCAGTAGGAATTAACAGACCAAGCTAAGAGAAGGTACAAGAAATCAGTTTGTTATACACATAGTTTGAATAACACTGCAAATGTGTGGAAAATGTGATTTTAAAACATATATGCTGTGGTACTGTTTAAAACATTCACTTACTTGCAAAAAGAAGCTTTTAGCTCTGTAAGGGTTGGAAGATGCACAGTTTATTTTTCTATGATATGACCACGTTTTTTCATTTTATTAATTAATGAAAGTTCTAGAGTTAAAAGACAGACAGGTGTAACAGGTGAAAGACCCTTTTAGCGTTAATGATATAAGCAAAGCATGAGTAAAAATGCAAGAAAATGAGTACAACAGATATTGGGATAACACATGTAATGGTGATATGTTTACACAGAATGAAAAGATGGTCAATTCTAAAACATGAGTGAGGAAACTTTATTGATACACAGGGAGTTCTGAGGAAAATGGATTTAGAAGGTACTGGAAAGAAATATAAAACAAGGATTATTGGTTCCATAAATAATGTAGCATATTAAAGCATATACTGTTTTGATGTATTTAATATTTATAGGCTAACAACATTAAGAGGGAATCTGAGAACATACCATTTAAAGAAGTTGGATGCTTTTTACATTTGATCCTACAAGGTGAGGAGTTATAAGGCCCGAACTGTATCAAGATTAGTAAAGTGCACACCTGATCAAAAAATCTTTTATATACAGAAAAAGTAAGATGTGGTGTCCCCACCCATACCTAACTATGACAATGTGTAAAACTATTATGGGATATATTTGGGTGAACCAAAAATTATATCATTGGTATTCAGGAAACACTGGGTGAAGTGGTGTCATGGTGAATGTTACTGAAAAGTGGTTTGTATAAAGGAAAAGAATATTGTTGAAGAGATAATTAATTATAGGTTTTTGTATTCTATTAGATTATAACACAGTGGGTCTGATGAAGTGGCAAGGAGACATGAAACGTTGTCCTCCTTTTTGTGTATAGAAACATGAATACAAATTTGTGAAGAGAAAGAAAGATTTAAGTGTGTGGAGTTCATCCCACTCTAACTATAAACAGGTTCATGGGCAGTGTTGCCCCCAAAATTATTTATTTGACCTGTGTAAGCCTGTGAAAAATTTACCAACATTGATCTGAAGAAGTCAGAGTGAAGACAGCAGTGCAGCATCCCACAGTGTGGGCTACTGATCCCATAAATTGTGTGCTCTTTGGGACAGTGCCACACATGTAAAAGGTTTCTGGTTATGCAATGAATGTGTTACACACACACTGGTTTCATGGGTAATGTTGCTCAAACAATTATTAATTCAGTCTATTTAGGTCTGCCAAAACTTCACCAAACATGAATCTGAAGAATTCTGAGTGACAACAAAAGTGCAACATCCCACAGCGTGTGAAGGCTACTGGTTCAAAAAAAAAAAACCTAATGCACACAAAAGCTCTCCCCATCCACCTCATCATTATCCTCTGTCCTTATCCCAGCTGGAAGTGTAAATTCTTCATCATCCATAAATCAGGGCAAAAAGGGCTTTGGAAAAAAAGTGCAGGTTAATTTTTAAGGCAGCATGGGCAAAGCCATGCTGTCTTATTGCTATGAAATAGAAGAGAAAAGGGGACATGAATGCTATTGTGTGTCCCTCCACAGTGCTACAGTCATGTTCCCAGCATCGGGTTTCCACTGGCCCTCCCATCCGCAGACCTGACAACCACGTCTCCTCCCTCTCCTGCTGGTGCACTGAAGAAATAGTTCTCTACAGTTTTTAAAAACACATGATTTGATCACTGTTTCCATGCATATTCTGCTGTCAGTTTCTTATCAGACTGGCACTAGGACCTTGAGGAATTTGAGTCTCACAGGCTGAACGACTTGTAGTTCTGAGTCAGAGAGCAGAAAACTAAGTGGAACTTAAGAAGAAAACAGAACTGCAGCAACTTATAAAGCCACCTCTAGGTAAGCAAAGCTGCTAGTTCTTTGTGGGTACACAGCACCAGGACTGAGGGACTGTAAATGCTTCTTCTTTGAATCCCTTACACAGCTGTGACATTATATATTACACAAGCCTGTTTAACAAACAATGTAAGATCAATGGCAAATTGTTTGTAGTGTTTTACTGTATTGTGCCTTTTTCCACTTTTGTTTCTGTTATCTAGCAGTACTGCAGCTGTTTCAGGCATTAATTTTATTGTGAACACTTTTTTTCTCCTTCTGGAGTTTCAACATCTCAAAAGAAGTCTGTTCTACGTTCAGCATCTTTCTAAGCTGCCTGATCAAACAGTGCTGTGAAGACATCATGGGTGTGCTGATTTGCATAATTATCTCTATGGAGACCATCTGTCCCCCACACAAACTCTGAGTTGCATTCCAGCACCTTAGTTCAGTAAACAACAAAGTATGCCTGCAGCTTGTTCAGAGCTGAACAACACCATAACTGCCATGACTTCAGCCAAGCACTTTGAAGATTAAATAGTTATCAGCCCCCTCATAAATTACTAGTACACTACTCACATGCAGCAGGACCCTCCCGAGCTATTCAGTAGATAGATACAGGCTCATAGAATGGACACAGCAAATGGTGTCATTAGTACAATAGCCTAGACTGCAGCACAACAGAGAAGACTCAACACAGTGCTTTGGGTAAACTTACACTAATGGGTGAAAAACTATTATTTCCAAACCAATTTTAATAAAACAGCCAAGTGCCATGTGGAACTAGGTGGTTAGTGCAGCAGGTTCAAAAGCCTTCTTTTTAAATTGCAGACATTTTATTTATTTATTTATCCTCTGTCTTTATCCTGGCTGGAATTGTACATTATACAATGGCAAAAAAAATACCCAGTTCTCATTGGCCAGCTGGCACTATCACCCTGTTGTAAAATCTAGCATCACCAACAGGAACAAATGCCAGCCAGCCGCATCTCACTAACTGCAAAAAAAAAAAGTAAAAATCAGTCCGAGCCGCCATGTTGTTTTCCTCACTAAACATTGCTGTGCCACAGTTCATTCTGATACCAATCGGCCTCTACTTCTCCAACCAGAACAACAAAAAACTGGAGTGCTGTGTGCCCACAGATAACACTACAGATCAGGGATCCTGACTGCCGACGGAAAGAGCGACATGAAGATGCTGAATTTCTGCCACAACCTCTTCGCTCTCGACCATGTTCTTGGCTCGGACCGGCACTTTATCCATGCCTCGGCATCGGAGACAGGGTTGCAGGGTCGGAAGCAATGGCAGAAAGGTGAAAGGGACCCGCACAATAATTAAAGAAGTCGTTTTGAAAGGAAGGGAAAGACTCCACGGGTTACAGAAAGACTCGAACTCGGAGTTTGACAGCAGCGCCGCTCGGCACTCACATTCGGTTTCCCCCTTTCTCGTGTGTCTTGTCAGCTGTTGCTAGGGTCAGTGCAGCGGGGCATCCTGGGATATGTAGTCTTTGGAGAGAGGGGCCGCGGCTTCTCTTTCTCCGGGGAGAGAGAGAGAAAGAAAAGTGACCTCGACTCGAGGCTCCATCCCACTGGCCTTGCCCCCAAATGGACCAGGGCTGTCTGTATAGTGTACACTGCTGCAGACCTGCCCCTCCTCTTTGAATAAGTATCTTCAAACTGAGCGGTCCCCCTCCTCAATACACCCGCTGATACTGAAGAGGAGAGGAGCTCTCCCTCTTCCAGTCAGAAATCATGGCCACCCGGGACAAACATGCTCCTCTCAGAGGGTCTTTTTTATGCACTCTTTTTTAAGTACGATACATCTGTCTTTTAGTAGTAGGATGTTTTAATGATACAGGCTTTGTAATAGGACCATGGCTCCACCAACCTACACTTTTTTTTAAACAAAATACACTGCACTATTTTTTGTAGTGTAAGAACAAATTCAGTACAAAGCTATAAAAAATACAAAAATAATTATTTTCTATTCATTTTTTGAACAACAAATTAAAGGGACACATTGTATAATTGCAATAAACCACTCCAGGGTGTTGGTGATGCTGGTTTTACCGCCTGGCAAGGTTTACTCACTCGGCCTGCAGCCTCGTGACCGAACCACGCCAGGCGTGGGTAAAACCAGCATCACCAACACCCTGTCATGGTCTATTGCTTAATTCTTCATCATCCATAAACTATGGCAAAAAGGGCTTTGAAAAAAAGGGGCAGGTTACTTGTTAAGGCAGCATTGGCAAAGCCATGCTGTCTTATTGCTATGAAGTAGAAGAGAAAATGGGACAGGAATGCTATCATGTGTCCCTCCACAGTGCTACAGTCATATTTTCAGCATTGGATTTCCACTGGCCCTCCCATCTGCAGACCTGACAACCACCTCTCCTCCCCCTCCTGCTGGGGCACTGAAGGAATAGTTCTCTACAGTTTTTAAAAACACAGGATTTCATCACCTTTCCATGCTAGAGTTGCTACCTATCCAGATTTTGACGGGATAAGCCAGTTTTTAGGGTCCTTATCCGGTCATCCGGTTTTGATTAATTGCAGTCCGGTTTTGTGGCCATTTTGAGTACTCACATACTCTTTAAACTAATGTATCAAATCATTCACTGTTATGGCTACATTGCATGTCCAGGTTACAAAGAAGTTCTGATGTTACAGTCATTCAGACCTGCCTTTGTTTGCAAAACCAGACTGTCTGAGAAGTGTAAAGTATGGCCATTAACATCATTAGCAATAAATTAACCTAATCTTTTCCACTCTGAATGTTAAGTATAGTCTTTTACTGCTATGACAGGAAACAGATTTTACACCTTTATATGCTCATGTTTCTTTTTGTTTGTCCTCTATTCTGGTATGTTTTAGACCCATTTTTGTTAAAGTAATAATCAAACTTTTATTGCCTTTAACACCACATTTGCTCTAATTTTTTGTATTACCTGAACATTCCATGATATTAGCTACACTTTTGCAGGTCATTCAGATAAACAGCATGGAATAGTGTATCTCAAATTGTGGAAGGTCTTAGACATATGAAAAGAAACAGCAGCAGCTGCTGAGGTAAAGGGGAACACAGTCCTCCACTTACATACTGTGTGACCCTGAGCAAGTCACTTCAAAATAAATAACTGAATAATTAAATCAAATAAATAACAGCATAAAAATGATTTCCTATTACTAGTAATGTCTATTCCAACATTACAAATGACTTTGGAGGAGGAGTGATATACTCACCAGTCATATAAAAGGGGTGGAGCCAGAGGCAGAGTTTGGAGTGTGGTTTAGCATCTGGTTTTTACCTTGTCCAAAGGTGGTGACCCTATTCCATGCATATTCTGCTGTCAGTTTCTTATCAGACTGGCACTAGGACCTTGAGGAATTTGAGTCTCACAGGCTGAAAGACTTGTAATTCTGAGTCAGAAAGCAGAAAACTAAGTGGAACTTAGCAAGAAGTAAACAGAACAGCAGGAACTTACAAAGCCGCATCTAGGTAAGCAAAGCTGCTAGTTCTTTGTGGGTACATAGCACCAGGACTGAGGGACTGTAAATGCTTCTTCTTTAAATCCCTTACACAGCTGTGACATTATACATTACACAAGCCTGTTTAACAAACAATGCAAGATCAATGGCAAATGGTTTGTAGTGTTTTGCTGTATTGTGCCTTTTTCCAGTTTTGTTTCTGGTATCTAGCAGTACTGCAGCTGTTTTAGGCATTGATTTTATTGTGAACACCTTTTTTTTCTCCTTCTGGAGTTTCAGCATCTCAAAAGAAGTTTCTTCTATGTTCAGCATCTTTCTAAGCCGCCTGATCAAACAGTACTATGAAGACATCATAGGTGTGCTAATTTGCATAATCATTCTACTCTATGGAGACCATTTGTCCCCCACGCAAACTCTGAGTAGCATTCCAGCACCTTAGTTCAGTAAACAACAAAGTATGCCTGCAGCTTGTTCAGAGCTGAACAACAGCGTAACTGCCATGACTCCAGTCAAGCACATTGAAGATTAAACAGTTATCAGCCCCCTCATAGATTATTAGTACACTACTCACATGCAGCAGGACCCTCCTGAGCTGTTCAGCAGATAGATGCAGGCTCATAAAATGGACACATCAAATGACGTCATTAGTACAGTAGCCTAGACTGCAGCACAACAGAGAAGACCCAACACAGTGCTTTGGGGAAACTCACAATAATGGGTGAAAAACTATTATTTCCAAACCAATTTTAATAAAACAGCACAAGTGCCATGTGGAACTAGGCGGTTAATGCAGCAGATTCAAGTGCCTTCTTTTTAAATTGCAGACATTTTATTATTTATTTATTTATTTATTGGAATTTCTGAAATGACCTTTGAGTAAGAACTCTTTTACAAAGGATCCACATCCATTAAACAGTACAAAGACAGACATAATTGAATTCACAGTACAAATAAAGACATAGTTCAATTATCAGTACATAACTGAATTCACAGTACAAAATACAAACATAATTGAATTATCAGTACAGGAAGTAACAAAAGCATAGAAAGCAGCTAAGAGTTTCTTTTGAGTTTCATTAAGGGTTAACACTAAGTGCTGTATGGCATAAGGAAGTATATAACAGAGAGGAAAATATAGGATGGGGGGGATACAGCAGCCCAAAAGGGAGCCTTGTCACATTTTATTACAGATTTGGAGCTGAAGAACTGGGGATTGTGCATGTGAGATAGTTTGGTAAGGTGGGAGGAGGTGATTAGAGAGGGGTGGGGGAGAGGGAAGGAGGTAGAGACCAAGTGGTGGAGGGTTGGTATCATGTGAGTGAAGATTTATGGAGAAAAGGAGGGGTTGGGGAGGGATGGAGGGGAGAGACTGGGAGAGAGGGGTGATGATGCATGAGACAAATGAGAGAGCATAACCACCAGCAGAATAAGAGCTACAGAGCATGAGGTGCCAGAGTCTGGGGAACTGGGGTAGGGAGTGGGGAAGGGTGATCTGTGTGAGTGAGACCATGAGTAGTTTCTAGAAGACAGGATTGGTACAGGCTCTGGAGACCCGCTCTGAACAGTTTAGCACTCACAGACATTCTTTTGCAGTAGAAATTGCTTAAGTTCAGCATTGAAGGTTCTAGGGTTAGTAGCATTTAGAGTGTTAGCTGGTATCTCATTAAGTCACAGTGGGGTAAGTTAGGAAAAGGATCTTTGTCCAAGAGCTGTCCTTCAGAATGGGGCACAGAATGGGTGTAGTTCTTTATTCCTGCCATTTGCCATTGATCTACAGCTGTACTGTTACTGAAAGAGTGGTCTTGTTGGGGCGGGGAGTCGGGATTTTCCCACTTCTAGCAGGGTGTTCAGCTGAAGGCTTCAAATTCTTATCTTCCAGCCACAGATCTGAGGGACTGTAGCTGCTAGTCTTTTGTGGGTACATAGCACTAGCATTGTAGACTGTATGTAACCCCCTTCGGAGGGCTTACCTGGTAGTCCTCCTGTATGTTTACCATACCTCTTGGGCATCCTCCTGATGTATTCCCCGAGTCACCGCCTGGTCCAAGTTCTGTGCCCCGACCCCAGGTTCCCCAGGCAGTCACATTATCTTGTTTGAGCCCTGCTGGCTCCCGGAGCACATTCTGTGAGTGGCTAGCATTTCAGCCGTGCGGTCCCTGCTCACTCTTTTGAGAAGTCCACTGTTTGCGACCGTCGGTTGCAGTCAAAAGTTGGAAGGTGTTCCCATGGGTCCTGGTACACAGTATTTAGTCAAAAAGGCACTGGGAACCTAGAGCAAGGGCAGGGAAAGTGTTTTTAAACAAGTATAAGGCAAGTGCCTGAAGTGCTGCCTCTGGGGCACCAGTATTAAAGGGCCAAGGTCAAGGCAGTGAAGCTCTAATGAATATTGATGAACTGCTGCTGGTTTTAGAGGGGTGCTGTATTTGCAAGGCAATGACACAGAAACTAGGCACATATGGGAGAGATAAATAAATTTGTTTAAAAGAAAAATGCTGGGGCTATGCAACTGTGGGGAAGTTATGTAAGAATAGTGTTTATTCTGGCTACACCAGGACAGTTATGTTGGGATTTCATATAATGTGTGTTTGGGACTATGCAGCAGCCACCATTGTGCAGCCAAATAACCAATCAAGAGCCTGGATCTTTGACCAGAGACTTATAGGGATTAATAAAGACTCGGGGGTCCTTTTCTAGGTACCAAAAAGCAAGCATGGGACAGTTTGGGACAGTTTTGACAACCAATGAGATTCCTGGACCTTAGCCCCATATAAAAGGGGGTAACTGCTGAAACACTGGAGATTTGCCAGATCTGTCCAGGAGTTTAGAGTGTAAGCCTCTGGGGAGCTGGCCAGTTCTCAGAGGTTAGGCCTGGTGGACCTAGACTTTTCTGAGCAGTTCAGTCCACGGAGTCCGTGGGGCATCAGACGGTGCTAGCTGCAGCAGCAGGGGACTTGTGCAGCAAAAGGCAGTATTGTGCATCAGCCTGCAAGCCAATTGGAAGGACCAAAGAGGAACCAGCAGCATCCTTACATACAGATGTGCATATGTTGCCGAAGTGTTTGCATGGCCAGCCAGTTCGAGATTTCTGATACGCGGTTTTGGCTCATTGACTCAGCTAAGCTGTTCAGCCTTGGGCTATGTGAAATCAGCCCGAGTTGTTTGCTTCTGCATCACCAGACCAGCTGCTTGATGAGGACCATGAGGGAACTCTCCCTCTTGCTTCAATGAACATTTCCACAGGTCTTTTTTCGTCAGATCATCTCCAGTGTCTAGGTACAGTGAGCAGAAATGAGGGTAGCTCCCTGCAACAAGCTTTAATAATCATTGTGATACCACCTAATCTCCATTTCACTGCTAGTTTAATGGTTCAAGAGACTGGGCCTTCCAGTCACCGGACACAAATAATACTGTACATGCCACATATCATGTCTTCTTTGATCAAGGGCCCCAACAACAGCTGCAACCCCGGGCACCACTTAGGTTAGCCTGTTTGCCATCTAGGTACCCAGTATATTTATGGGACTGCAAAGTGGAACTAAATGCATGCCAGTATCCTGGTTCAAGCCAGTAAGGATAAAATCTTTTGGTCAGATTTGCCCAATCCTTGTTATGATCCCCCTAAATAAACCTGATTGGTGTTGCAATGTTATATTGCCTAGCACATGTTTACTGGTGGTTTGTTACTGTGTTTGGAATATTCCTGAACATGCATGCCTGATAACCATTGTTAGCAGGGGGTTCCAGGAGGTCACACTGAAGCCCAGACCTCGGTAAGTGGGAAACCTATGAGCATATCATTAAAGTCTGTTGACAAATGTACAGTATTGTGAATGTTGTGCGAGATTACTGCTTGTTCCAATGTATATGGCCACTAGGTGGGGTAGTGGGTAGTTATACTGTAGCTTCCCAGAGAGCTGTAACAAATTGATTAAAAATACACAGAAACCGTACTCTGAGTAGAGGCACTAAAACATTGTGTTTATCGTGGGCAGACCCTAGTACTGGCTAGTTACAAACCCAGGCCCTCAACCTGTGGATAGCAATATAGGCAGAGGTTGTAAGTCTAGAAGTAGTGCCACCTAGGGCTTACATGTAAATGCTTCTTCTTTGAATTCCTTACTTGAGCAGCTATGAAATTATACATTCCAGAAGCCTGTTTAATATACAGAGCTGCATTGGTACTGGAAGAGTGGTCCCGTTGGGGGGGGGGACTGGGATGTGGGTTTTCCTACTTCTAGCAGAGTGCTCAGCTTTAGGGTTTGTCACTGGGCAGGAATGTATACAGGCAAGGCAAGGCAAATTTTATTTTTCAGGGCCCAATCCTGGAGGCTCTGGGCACAGCACAACTGCAAAAAATCTGACATAAAATGACAAAGGAACATAACACATTTTCAAATCTACAAATTATCACTTTCATAAAGTAAAATCAGTAAAACCAGAAGAGGATATGGGGGGGGGAGTAGGCCATCTTCTGGATGGTATGGCCAACTCCAGGGCTCTAAATTAAGTTTTGCAGTCACTAGCCAGCAAGTCTAGTGAGTGGGAAAATTTACTAGCCCCACATACTCTTCTACTAGCCCAGCTGAAGTACTTTTTGGTTACACTCTATAGTACAACCCTACAGGACTAGTTTAAGGAAAATCTTACAAGCCTAACACAAAATCTACCTGAATTGGGCTAGTTGGCCTGTACCAGTTTCGACCCATGCATTCTCTGCGATGGGTTACTAGTACTTAACCAACTTATTTTTAAAATTTAATGACTGGGGTGGGGTCAGCTCTGGGACTGCCAGTGGCTGGTTGTCAGTGCTGTGACTGTTGGGTGCATTGCTGTAAGGGGGCGGGTAAGTCCTATGACTGTTGAGGAAGTTCAGAGGCAGTGTTGTGTTAATGGTGGGGGTCAGTACTGTGATTGTTGTAGTTGAGGCGTTGGTGTTTTAACAGTTGAGGGTGGGTGGCCAGTGCTGTGACTGCCAGGTGGGGGGGCAGGGCTGCAACTTTTGGGAGTGGGGGGGGGGAAGTGTTGTGACTGTGAATTACTGCTGTGTCTGTCTGTAGACGGTACCAGCCCTGTGACTGTCGCAGATGTTATTTTTATTTATTTAGTTTTTGTTGACCGGGTAAGTGCACTAGACAAATCCTGCCTATTTTCAGGCACGACCCGGGGGAGGGGGATACAGATGAATGCCAACTGACCTTGAACCAGATTAAGCTGTTGGTGGTATTTTTAGTGAATGAGGGAAATTTGGTCAGAACACCAGGGAAATTCCCCTACTCTTTTGAGAAGTGCCATGGGATCTTTAACATCCACCTGAACTACCACCAATCCAGGCAGATGGGACCTCGGTTTAACGTCTCATCCGAAAGACGGCACCTCAGAAGTGCAGTACCCCTCTCATGCTGCACTACAGTGTCCGTACTGGGATATTAATCCAAGTGCCACATGTGGGAACTGAACCCACAGCCCTCTGATCTCCCGGCCTCAGAGGCGAGTGTGCTACCTACTGAGCCACTGACACTGCTTAAATGTAGGGGGGCAGTGCTTTAACTGTGGTGGTGGGTAATGCTGTGACCATTGTGGGTAGTGGTAAGTGCTGTCACTGTTGGGGGATGAGGATCAGCACTCTGACAGTAAGGTAGGTGGCCACTGTGACTGACAGTGGAAGGTGTTAGTTCTGTGACTATTGAAGGGGTGGTACAGTTCTGTGACTCTCAGGGTGGGGTGGCAGTCCTGTGACCATTGTGAGCAAGGAGGCAATGTTACGGCTGTGGTGGGTGGGGGTCAATATGGTGACCGTTAGGAGTAGTAGGTCAGGGCTGTCTTTGTCAGGGGATGGGAATTAGTGCTGAGACTGATGGTAGGGGGTGTCAGTTCTGTGAATTTTGGGGTTGAGGGGGCTATGCAGTGACTATTTGGGACTGCTGATCAGTGCTGTAAGGAGGGATGTGGTGCAGTGCTGTGACTAGTGCTGTTACTATGGGGGGATGGGAATCAGTGCTGTGACTCTCAGAGGTGTATGGTCATTGTTGTGACTGCCAGGTTGGGGGGGTAGGAGAGCAGTTCTGTGACTGTTGGAAATACTGAGAAAGTGTTGTGACTCTCACGGGTGTGGATTAGTGCTGTGTCTGCCAAAGGTGGGTAGTCATTGTCAAGACTGTCAGTGGAGGGTGTCAGTCCTGTGATTGTCAGTGTAGTGATACAGTCCTGTGACTGGAGGGGGTTCAGTCCCATGCCCGAGGGGGCGGGGATGATACAGTCCTGTTACTGTGTGGGGGGGTACAGTCCTGTGACTTTGGAGGGGGGATGGTCCAATCCTTTGACTGTTGGGGGGGGTGGTCATTACTGTGACAGATGGTGGATGGTGTCAGCACTGTAACATACAGTAGAAACATAGAAACATACAATCTGATGGCAGATAAGGACCGCTAGGACCACCTAGTCTGCCCATTTCCCTACCTAACAGATAAGCTGCAGATCCTAGATAACCAACAGCCTACTTCTTCCTACCCCCCACTAGAATTGCCTTATGTCTGTCCCATGCATTCTTGAATTCCCCCACTGTTTTTGACACTAAGACCTCCTCAGGAAGGCTGTTCTATGCATCTACAACCCTTTCTGAAGAAATACTTCCTCACATTACCTCTGAGCCATCCCCCCATTATCTTCTAATTGTGCCCCCTTGTTCTTGCACATCTCTTTTTTTGAAAGATGCTACCCTCTTGGACTTTGTTGATTCCCTTGAGGTATTTAAAAGTTTCTAACATGTTCCCCCTCTCCCTCCTTTCCTCAAGGCTATACATCTTCAGCTCCTTAAGTCTTTCTTCATATGTCTTCTGGTGCAGACCCTGCACCATTTTGGTTGCCCTCCACTGGACAGTCTCCACCCTGCCTATGTCTTTGCGGAGATGGGGTCTCCAGAACTGTACACAGTACTCCAGATGTGGTCTTAGCAACTGTCTGTACAGATGGCCAACAACTTCCTGTTTTCTAATGGTGATACCTCTCCCCACACATCCTAGTGTCCCCCCAGCCCTCCTTACTGCCTTCTCACATTTCTGGCCCACCTTTAGGTCGTTTGATATGACTACCACCAGGTCCCTTTCCATTTTTGTTGTTGTCAGTATCTCACTCCCCATTGTGTACTCTTCCCCTGGGTTTTTGTTTCCCAGGCGCATTACTTTGCACTTCTTTGTGTTGAATCTAAGCTGTCATACATTTGACCATTCCTCCAACCTTGTCAAGTCCCTTTTCATCCTTTCCACCCCACCTTGCGTATCAACCCTGTTGCAGATCTTTTGTGTCATCTGCAAAGAGACATTCTTTTCCTTCCAATCCCTCTGCAGTGTCACTTATAAAGACATTAAAAAAAGGACCAGCCCCAGTACTGAACCCCGTGGTACCCCACTAGTAACCCCCCTTTCTTCACTGTGGACTCCATTTACTATTACCCTCTGTGTCCTGTTGTCCAGCCAGTCTTTTATCCAGGCTACCACCCTGGGACCCACTCCCAGGCTAGATAATTTGTTTATTAATCTTTTGTGCATGACTGTGTCAAATGCCTTGCTAAAGTCTAGGTAGACCATGTCCACAGTCCCTCCCTGGTCTACTACTTTGGTCACCCAGTCAAAGAAATCAATTAGATTTGTCTGACATGACCTTTCTGCTGTGAATCCATGCTGCTTTGTGTCCTGTGCCCCACTGGCCTCTTGGTACTCAACAATTTTTCCTTCTGAAGTGAATCCATAATTTTCCCTACAACTGAGTTTAAACTGACAGATCTGTAGTTTCCTGTCTCTGTCCTGCTCCCACTTTTGTGAAGGGGAATCACATCCACACTCCTCCAATCCTCAGGTACCACACCATCCTCCCATGATTTATTAAAAAGGATAGTCAGTGGTGTTACTAGTTCTTCCCTTAGTCCTTTTAGAATTTTAGGGTGTATCCCATCAGGTCCCATTGCTTTACCCACCTTCAGTTTTAAGAGTTCTTTTAGAACCCTTTCTTCAGTGAAAGGACTAATATCAACCCCCTTATTCAGAGTGCATCTATTGACTGGATTAGGTATCTCTCCCTGCTCTTCCATTGTGAATACTGAGCAGAAGCATTCGTTCAGTATCCCTGCTTTTTCACTGTCGCTCTCTGCCCAACCACCTTCATCTTTATTCAGCCTCAGTATCCCTGTCTTAGTCTTTCTTTGCTCCCTAATGTACCTATAAAAGGTGTCATCCTCCTTCTTAACCGAGTTGGCTATCTTTTCCTCAGTTTGGGCCTTTGCTATTCTGACTGTCTTCCCCACTTCCTTCTGCTTTAACTGGTACAGTTCTCTGTCCTGTTCCTTCTGTGTTTCCTTATACTTCCTGAATGCTATCTTTTTCTCCCTAACCTTCCCTGCCACTTCTTTTGAGAACCATAGTGTTTTTTTTCTTTCATTTTGATTTGTTTATTTGCTTCACACAAAGACTTGTTGCCTCTGTGATGGCAGTTTTGATGTTTCCCCATTGTTGTTCCACCCCACCTTCTTGCCTGATCGCTAGTGCTTTTCTGAGGCACTCTCCCAGTTTGACAAAATCAGTCCTCCTGAAGTCCAGTACCTTGACTTTTGTATGGCTTGACTCTACAGCTAAGTTTATCATGAAGCACACTGTTTGGTAGTTGCTTGTTCCCAGATGGCTACCCACTTCAAGATCAGAGATCCTTTCTCCATTCCCATTTGAGAGTATCAGGTCTAAGTTGTTCCCTCCCTAGTGGGTTCCAAAACTAGCTGTCTGAGGCAAGCCCCCAGTAGGGCATCAAGAATGGCCCTGCTCTTGGATGTGGCTGCAGCAAAGGTGCTCCAGTTAACATCTGGCATATTCAGGTCCCCCATCAGCAATATCTCCCCTTTTTCTGACATCGTAAGGATGCCTTCTACCATTTCCTTGTCCATTTCTTCACCCTGAGATGGGGGTTTGCATACAACCTCTGTGTGGATTGTGGTGCCATTTCCAGTCCCCAGGGTGACCCACAGTGCCTCCTCTCCTCCCTGTTTACCCTTTAGTTCTGTTGCTTTGATCCCTTCCCTTACATAGAGAGCTAATCCTCCTCCTCTTCTTCTCTCCCTGTCCCTCCTGTAGATTGTGTACTCTAGTATGTTGGCATGTCAGTCATGGCTCTCTGTGTACCATGTTTCTGTGCCTGCCATGATATCCAGGCATCCCTCTTCCATAAAGGCTACCATTTCAGAGAGCCTTTTACCTAGACTATGGCATTGGTACTCATTACCCTCCATTTTGTTATGGCTTTATTTCTTTTTGCCCCATCCCTGTCCTTACTGCCTTTGTCTTTTTCTCCATTTGCCCCTGCCCTTCTCCCTATCAACTGCTCTATCTTGGTGTTTACCTCACTAACTACCCTGATTTTTTTGGGGGGGGACTAGGATCTTCCTTCTCCTTTTCAGTGCCTTCCCCCTTGGCTAGTTTAAATGCTTGCCAATGAAGCATTTAAACCTATCACCTAGGATCCTGGTTCCCATCCTGGATAGATGTAAACCATTGTGCCAGTATAGGCCTGCATCCCTCCAGGTAGAGCCCCAGTCCCCAATGAAGGCAAATACCTGAGCTCTGCACCAGTTTTCAACCAGTCATTGAATCCCATGGTGTAGAGTACCCTAGCCTCATCCATGCCATGGACAGGTAGCACTTCTGAGAAACTTACCATGTGTGCTACTTATCTAAGGCCCCTCCCCAACTCCACAAACTCCTTTTGCACTGCTCTGATCCCATTCTCAGCCAGGTAATTTGTCCCTAGGTGGATAATGACATCCAGCTCACTCCTCCTTGCAGCTGCTTCCACAATCCTGAGGATTAATTTCCTGTCCCTTCAAGCCATGGTGCTGGGCAGGCACATGACCTCCCTTTCCCCTCCCTCCCCCAGTTCTACCCCCCTAACAATTGAGTCTCCCACCAGAAGTTGTTTCCTTCCCCTGTGGAGTCCTGTGCTGCCCTTCTGTGGGTCTCCATTGTGGAGGTTTCCAGCATCCTCCTTTGGTGTCCACTGCAGGTACCTCCATAGAGGAACCATGCTCTGCCAGAGTGGTGAATGAATTGTGGAGAGGCACAACTGGAGGGATGCACCTCTGTTCCACCACCCTCACCCTCCCTGAGCCCACTGTGGTTCAACCACTTCTCTTTCTTGGCAACCTCTGAGGTAGTGGTGGTGGCCTGGGTGGTCCCTGGGTGAGGGAGCAGGTTTCTCAAATCCTTACCAGGTCAGCATGGAGACAAATAACCTCCTCCCTCAGACCAGAGAGGTGCCTGCAAATAGGGCAGCAACGCAGTCTCCAGAATGTCTCCTGGAAGACTGCTGCTCCACAGCCAGTGCATTGTACCACTTCCCACATGTCTGTGTCCCTTCCTGTTACAGATGCTTTTTTTTTGTTCTTGTTTTAGTATGTGCAAGCTTGTAAGTGTCTCTACCCCCATTCAGTGTGCTGTGCCTTTAAGGATATGAACAGGCATATGTTGTTAGCAGTTTTGGGGAAGTGATGTCAGAACCCCTGCTATAAATGAAGTTATGCACTTGGGGAGGGTGGGTTGAGGGGCAGGGTGGATGGGAGTAAACCTGTGTCCTCCAGAAACAATCAACTACAACTCTGACCCTCCACCCCGGGGACTGCCTTCCTTCCTTTCAGACACCTGTTTTACATAGGTTAAGTAACAGGTCTAGTCACAGATGACTGCAAATATCTCCCCGCTACAGTTACTCCATGGCAAATAAAAGTTATACTAAGAAAAGTCAACCCCAAAAACTGTTGGAGCAGTGGTATGGTCCAGTGATTGTCGGGAAAAGGGTCTGTTATGTAACTGTCAGGGATAGGGTGTCATTTATGTGACTATCAGGGTGAGGGTTCTTCCTCTGACTTTTGGGAGATCTGCTTCTATGCAGTTCTACAACTTTGAGGGCCAGAAGCATTTTCAGGAAGTTGTACATGTGGCAGCAATGTTGTATAAGGTGCCAAACTAAGTGACTGTTCAGGGGGGAGTGTTGCAGTTCCAACTGTGTGGGGTGGTCATCAGTGCTGTGATGTACAGTGTTGTGACTGGTAAGGGTGGGGATTACTGCTGTGACTGTCTGTGGAAAGTGTCATCCATGTGACTGTCGGGGATTTGGGGGTAATGCTATCATGGTGCTTGGGTAAAGTGATGTGATTGTTGGGAATGGGGATAAGTTCTGTGACTGTCAAGCATCGGTGCCCAGAACTGTGACTGACAGTGGAGGGTGTCAGTCCTGCGACTGTCTGAGGAGGTACAGTCCTGCGACTGTCAGAGGTGGGAGGGTCAGTCTTTTGATGGTCAGGGGTCAGTGCTGTGGCTGTTGTGTAAGTAGTGTAGAGTGGTACACAAGTAATGGAAAAGGCGGTGCATAAGCAAAGCAGCCAGCTTGTAATAAAAGAAAAGAATGCTCAGCACTCCTAGATTCAGTTTTATATGCAAAGTGCAAGATTTAGTTTCTGGCAAGATGCCTGACATGCACCCACTTGGGCCAGCACTTCAAGCCTTCAGTGGGCCTTCCACAGAGGGCAGGTCTGAGGAATACAAACATGCATCTCATTTATACAGAAATGTCAAAGTGATATACACCACACACTAAAAACGACATGCAAGTTAAAGTGAAATTGCAGGAACAGTTTTTCCAAAGGCAATAATCATTTCATTATTCTGTTTTTTTGTGTTTTGATTTTTACGCTTACGGTAAGCAGTTACTGATATTAGCTAGGTACTGACATACTTAAATTAAGCATGTCTCTGTATCTTTTACTTCATTTAATTGCATACCTTTCCTGCTACAGCTATATTTTTACCTCTTACACTGTTCTATACCCATTTCATTGCTCTCCGCTCTATTGTTCCCACTACTGTATTTACTGCAAATTAACCTTCTTCTCTTTACTTTTGCAGGTCTCACAGAATGTGAACTTCTTCCCCATCAGATAAGTATTAAAATATGTCTAACCAGTCTTATCCTTCCTAGTAACTCTCTAAGAACTGAGGATCCTTTGTGACTCCTTTCCTCTGTTTTATTCTACAGGTCTTAGAAATGTCACCCCTTTATGACTCCTATCTCTAGCTCCGTAGTACCCTGGTAAGAGACCCTGTACATACTACCTATACTTGCTAGGTTTACTGTAACAAGGCAGCTACACCCATTATGGTAGGATTGTGTATACTGTATGTGTTAAGGTTATACATACTGCAGCATTTTTCCCCCCTTCATAAAACTTCATGCCTTGCCAATTGACTAGGGTGGGCTGTCAGCCCTATCCCTAACTCCCCTGTCCATCACTCCCCTCTCCCAAACCACAGAGGCCAAAGTTCCCATGGATTGCCTCCTCCCCCATGATAGGGTGGCCAGAAAGGAGAGAGACATCCTTCCCCACCCACCCACCCACAATCATTTACATCCACAACTGAGCCAGTTATCCAGTTGGTTGTGTGGGACAGAGGTAGCTATGTAGGGCTTTATGCAGCCTGTGCTGGCCATTTCTGCATTTTCCCCATTTCAGTTCCTGCCTTCACCTAGGGGAAGTCAAAGGTCAAGTCAGCATGCATCCCCATGCAGGGACGGGACAACCATGTCATGAATGTTCAGTCTGCTTTCTGACATCTTGCAACCTGGCATATTCCTGATCTTGGGTCACTGATGTGGCAGGCAATAAGGCACACAGCGCCTCATCCCTCCATCACACTGGAGCAGACTGGCCTTATACTGCAGCAAAAGAATTATTTGTTACTACTTGGACAGGCGATCAGACAACAATGGTGCCACTGCACACCTGGAAATGATTTTTTTATTAACAGGCCCAGTGGTAAGAGGGTGGGTTGTACCCGTGGTTACCAGAGAATGTGTTAACTTTAACAGGATCAGCAATCACAGGTGGATAATGTTATTGGCTGCCAGTTTTAAACAAAATATTGAGCTGCTCGAGGTTATAAAAAACTGCAGCACTAGATCCTTAGTAAACAGAGGCATTTATCAGCGATGGAAACATAGAAACTGATGGCAGATAAGGGCTGCTGGTTCCACCCAGTCTGTCTTACGTACAGTATAGTGTTATCATCATTTTGCAGCATAATAAAAAGCTAAGCTGTCCACCTCACAGAGGGAGGGCTTTGGTCTCCACTGCAGTACTGCTACCTGGGTGATTACAGGTGTCATGCAGGCAGGATCCAGGCATCAATGTGGTTGGACGCTGGTTGCACTCTGAGTGCATGACTCACATTAGCATATGCCTGCATGGAAGAGTGCCCCATGGGCATCACAGGTAATCAAGGCAGAAAACTGAAAAAATTCCTAACTGAGCAGAATGATGCCCTCCTCACACTGCAGGCCCTGCACTGCCATCTAAGGTGCTCTCCTGACACTAGACTCTCTGCAGGGGGTTGTGCCCCCTCTGGGGGCCTGCCCAGCGGGGCACGGTGAGCCGGGGGGGGAGCACAGGAGAGAGATAGGTCCTGGAGAAGGAGGATAATGGGGCTGGGTGTGGTAAGGATGATGATGAGCAGGTAAGGATGATGGAGAAAAAGCACAATAAATAAAACAAAAAGTGCATGTGATGTTAAGATACATTTATTAACAGAGTACCATGGTAACATTTGTGGTAAAGTGACCTCCATTATTTTTCTGGATGGGCTGGTGTAGGTGTGTCGAAGGTGATATACACAGTCCGAGGTTAAGTACAACAATACAGTCTATTTAAGGAAG
This sequence comes from Neoceratodus forsteri, assembly GCA_016271365.2. Classification (NCBI taxonomy): domain Eukaryota; kingdom Metazoa; phylum Chordata; order Ceratodontiformes; family Ceratodontidae; genus Neoceratodus; species Neoceratodus forsteri. The sequence continues at coordinate 644,686,486 of CM057454.1, read as the reverse complement.
TTTTATTCCCAACTAACTGTGGTCGCAGCCCCTTTAACAACATAGAAAAAAAAATACTCTTGTCTGGAGTTCTAACTTAACACAGCAATTCCCTCACTACCTTTGGTCGCAAGCAACTCTGGTTCCTGACCTCCAGGTAGTATAACAAAGTCCACTTAAAAACTTCACAGTCCTTTGAAAAATTCTCTGGGCAGGATTTTAAAATTGTGCCACAGGGCTTGCACCCAGCTCTGCGCAATGACACTTTGGTTCTGGCGGTGTTCCAAACCCTTTGCCACAGCTGTGCCTGATTTTACAATCTCAGGCACAGTTGCAACAGTCTTCACGAATTACGGCAACTTGCACCAAATATTTGTTGCAAGTTCCATAATACAGGCCCCCAGGATTGCCACAAGTTAGACCAGAAAAAGTTGGTCTAACTTACAGCAATTGCCACACGGGATAGAAAATTCTCTTAGATCAACGCAGGTCCCATGTGTCGTATCGCTGGTGCACCATGACTTGCGGCGATTTAGGACATTTGAGAATTCATTCCTCTGTAGCTTGAACTTGCCACTTGCAGCACAGCTTCCAGCTTTTCCTCTGGTCTCTCTCTCTCTCTCTCTCTCTCTCTGTCTCTCTCTCTCTCTCTCTCTTGTGTTGCCTAGGTGGGTTTTATACCCTGGCCCTAATGAGCATTGACTGCAGCTGTGTTTGATTAGCTTCTCGCCTGGATGTTTCTAGAGTCTTATCTATCTGGATGCATCCAGAGTTTTTCCTATCTGGAAGCTTTTAGAGTTTTCTATGTTTGATTAGCTCCCAACCATTTGATAAGCTCTGTGTTTGACTAGTTCCCTGTCAGGATGCCTCCAGAACCCTGTGCAACCCTCTTGAGCTTTCCAGAAATAAAATGCTCTATCCATTCTGCTGCTGATATAAACTCCCTCTACACTTTGCCGCACATTGCATTATAATGGTGGAAAGGACTTAGGATCCATTCTGTCAGTCTGTTCCACTGTAGGGCAGCCATTTTTTGCCACCCCCACAGGACTACAAATGTCTAGAATTACAGCAAAACACTGACACATTTTCATCCATATTCACCTTTAAGCCTACTTCTCCTAGAAACATCAAGATGGAGAATTCATCAAACCAGTATGGTACCAGCCAGGTAACTGGACCCCTAATGAAGGTGCATTCCACTTGGATTACCTTTTTATTAAAATATTCCAACAGCATATCAGGAACATAAATCCTAGAAGATGGGCCAGGCACAACTTAACTCCAACTGAATCACAGGAATTATCTCAGTTATAACAACAAAGAGATATACGTTATTAAAGCAGCACAGAGGGGGACATTGTGTGGTTGTTATGGACTGACAACAGTACATGGCAGAGGCATACAGGCAAGTCTTTGATGCCCCCAAAACATATGGGTTTATCAAACTTCTTATATAAAAAGACAAAAAATATTGCAGCCGTCCCGGTGACATGGAGGGCAAAGGCATTGAATGCCTTGCCTCCTGCCATGCCAGCAACCCATGTTTCGGATTGAGTACTTGTTACTGGGGGAAGTGGGATCACTAGGGTGGGAGAAGATCAAACATCCCACAGACTACTCTCCTATCCCAGGGAAGGGGGAGGCCAAGAGTCTTGGCCCATGACTGCCACTGGTTAGAAGTCTGATGCTACTGCAGGCCTGAGCAACTTGAAGGATGGGGCTGTGGCTGTGTGGAACATGCATGCCTCCAGGCACACATACTAGTGCCACGGCAGGGAAAATGTGGACCCAGAAAATGGAAAAGTGTGGGAGGATGGGATATAAGAATTCCTGGCTTTCCCCATATGGCCTGCACTGCCACTCAGCTCAAGGGTGTGTCTGGATTTGTATTCTGAGGGAGAGGATGGCCCTCACTCTCCTGGCCTGTCACAGGGGGATGTGTTCTTCAGGATTGAGAAGGTGTGTGCCAGTCACAGGGATTGGGGACAGGTCTGAAGAGCTGCCTGAAAAACAAGCAGGCAAAAATCTTTATGGAAAAAAGAGAGGAAGACATTTTGCAATCATTCTCCTTAATCCCCAACTACAGAGCATGTCCAAGTAAAAACATTTTAAAGGAAACAGCGTTTATGATATAAAATTAACAATTATTTTCATTAATATTGCTGAAGAATTTTTGCATATGTGAGATAATCCCCTTTTATCGGCTATCAACTTCAAATCCTTACTTTAAGCTGATTCTTTATCCAAATTTTATTAAACAGCTCTACAACACTGACTACTGTAAGGTTTAAAAAAATGTATAAATCAATCATTCAAAAAGCATTCAAATATAATGCTTAGTAAAATGTTCATAAAAAATCTAGAATCCTGATTGGCTGAATGCTGTTTTCAGCCATGTTCTTATCGGGACATAACCTGCCAACCAGCACTAATTGTATCAAGCAAAACACATCACATGGAGAAATCAATCCATGCCCACTCTCCCTATGCAGCTTGTCAGCCAGCATGCCACATAACCTACCTCAGCCGCTGCACTTGGTGAGTGTGCCAGCTACAGAGAAACACCACAGAATACATCCCCCCATCTGCCACTGCACCACAACAGACTTTTCATATTTAATACATTTATTGAGTTTTCTTTGTTTTACTGCCCATCTGTGCCTAGCAGCTCTCTGGCAATCAGTCCCAGCATTTCAAGCCACATACAGGAATAAGTGATCCTTATAGGAATCCACAGCCTCTGGTCTGTTTCCACCGTGATTTCTGCTGTCCTGTAGCACTCCCAACTCCCTCTTCTTGTCCATGATAAAACATAGCAATTTAATTCAACTTCCCCTACCAGTAACAGCAGCACACAAAACAATGATGCCCTTTAAAAGAAAAAAATAAGAAACCTGCACAGTATGGCAGTGGCTAAGAGACATGCTCACTCAGTCACAGACAAGGGGGCAGGTGGCTGCAAATAGAAAACAAACTGTAAACACAAGTAAAAGAAAGTAAATATAAAAATTAAAAAATAAAATGTTTTATATGTTGGGGGAGAGACATATTAGAGACCAGAGAGACTGACACAACATAAACTGCTCCATAGCACGACCACTAACTGCCCGGCTGGCTCACAATCTAACTGCCAGTGGCTACAACTGAAAAAAACATAACTAAAAGTAAAGTAAAAAGAAAAAGAAATAAATGTTTGTTTGAGAGACGCAGAGTTGGGAGGAAACAGAAACAGACACAATGAGCTCCACTGGTTACAGACACATGATGGACTATTTTTCTATGTGCTGGATATTTAACAATCTTTAGCATAATTTTTCATATTTTTTTTTAAACTAGAGGAGTTTCTAGGTGGGAGGAGGGGTCCCATTTTATAAGCACAATAAGATACTCTGAGGTGTGGGTTATGGCCTGATAAGAGCACTTCCCAGGTGCGAAAGGCACTCAGTGCAAGTGCCTCATGCCTCATAATGCAGCTGGGGCATGTTCTTATCAGACCATAACCCACACCTCATCATGTCTTATTGCTGGCATAAACACTACACCTCTGAAAACTCAACTGCTGAATTTCATATATCACCTTAGATATCTCCTTAGTCTACTTATTTAAACTTATAATACTATTTAGATGCAGATTTTATGCCATTCTTTAAAAAAAAGGTGTATTATTTTCATTTCATATAAAATGCAATTAACTAAATGCAGTATTATGGTAAATCTGAAACTTCAAAAATAAAGTAATTGCATAAAATCTTGTATTTCTTCTTCTGCTGATGACATTTCTCTGTTGGGCATAAATGGAGATTTCCCCTTCTCAGGATGAATCTCTGCCTTAATAAGACCTTAGAAATGTGGAAAGCTGGCCCAATGAAAAAAAAAACTTTACCTTGATGAATAAGTCTTACTTTTGCTGGGGCAAGTAATTGAAATTGTGCCCCAAGTTCAAGGATATCCTGATGAAAAGCCAGAGAGCTTCAATGACACAGTTGTGTGGAATAAGCAAAATCTGGATACAAAGTAAAGTGTTAATTTTTTATAATGTACCTTTCAGTTGGTACAGTTTGAGAACTAGATCCCTGTGTGACTTGAATACCAATAATATCATGATAGTTGATTCATGATCAGGTTTTGATTTATTATTCATTACAGTATCCATAGAAACCGATCTTTTTCTTTTTAATAACCCTAAAATCCCTAGTTCAAAATGAAGGATTATCCAGTGGAAGATCATACACCTTGCTGTATATGTCTTGGATCATGTCTCTAATGGAAACCATGCAGGAATCATATTTAACAGGTACGCCAACAATATAGAGGATTGTGTATGAGCAATCATACACAACAAGGATATTCTTGTATCGAGAGGTTTCCTTGGTAACAGATGACCTCGAGAGGAACTCTGTTAACAAGGGAACCTAGAGATACAAGAATATCCTTATTTGTGTATGACTGCTCATACACAATCGTTTACAGTGTATGGGCAGTCACAGCATAGAAATCATACAATATCAGCTAGAGAAGACATTGGAGAATAGAATTTGAATATTTTCTTTTTTGTAACTGACACAGAGTGCTGCAGATGTTTCTGCAAGTTCAAGCTTAAAAAAACACTTCCAGATTAACTGGATAGAGGAAAGCAACTATGTGGCAGCATTCCAAGTTGTTCTGCTGCAGTAGTGACATCACTGCTGCAGCTGAACAACATAATGATGTCACTACTGAAGCAGATCAAGCATATTTCAGGCATGGAATTCCATGCATAACAGCATTCTACTATACACTATATAAGGGTTCTCATGTCTCATTTGGCTTTATAAATTTGTGACTTTTCTGTAAAGTTCATAATTCCTTTTGATCACCACAGCTATGGTTGCCTTGAGCGCTTGAAGTCCATTATTGACAGCAGTATTAGTTTCAGCATTTTTTCCCCTGTAAAGAAAGGGCCCCTACTTTGTCATAGCTTTATTTAGCATCCTGCTGTAGAACATACTGTAAGTTTTAGAATTTATAGCTTCCAAGTGTCTGTTATACTTTTAGAACGGGAGTGAAATGCTAAAGTTTTGAATTATTTGAATCCTCAAGTTTACCGAGGTTATTTGAATCATTGAATATATCCATCCCAGCTACTGCAGAACTGGTAAATGGCAAAGGATAATGTTGAACTTACGCAAGTACAGAGAGAGATTTGAAGGCAGCCAGTTGAGTAGTCAGGTTTGGATACTCTCCAGTCTGCTCTCATCTCCATGGGCTATATGCTGGTCAGAAGTATTTTTCTAGTGGTTGAATATGTGGAGATGTAAAATCTTCAGTGCAAAGTAGACAAGCCTTCCTTTTGCCAGACATAATAAAACTGAATAAAGTTTAAGGGTTGCTGTTTTATTCTATAAAATACACAACATCTGTAAGGAGCACAGCTTAATAGGTAGCTGCAGTGTCAGCAATCTTTCCTCCACTTCATTCTTATGAACATTTTAATAAAACAATTTTACAAAAAAAATCAACCTGCTACCTTCAGAAACACTTCTGCTTACACTGAATACCCAGACCCTGTATACAATCATACCACAGCAAGAAGGGATTGTAGCAGCAGCCTGGCATCTCCACAGTACCATAATGAAACCACCCCTACTGACGACCTTATCGGCCTACAAGAAATGGTCCTTACATTTAGTAACTCCCAATCTGACAGGAAGAAAAAAATACCTGCAGCTCTACATAACAGTCATGGGCTTTACAGTTACCCCCCGGCTTAGTAAACCATTTTAGGGCCATATTGAAAGATTTCTTCACAGGAATACAAATGCACATCCCTGACTCTGGTGGAGTTACATTGATGATATCTTTTAGACATGGACACAGGGATAAAACAACATAAAGAAATGTTACAACTGGCTGATTATAAAATAGGTTAGGGAACCTCTGCATCCTGATTGACTGAGACTTATTTCTAGCCATGGCCTTGGAAGTGCTCAATCCATGGCTAAAAAATTTCCCTACCAATCTGGTCAAAAGGTGTTCAGACCATAACCCACACCTCATCATGTCTTATTGCTGGTATAAACACTACACTTCTGAAAACTCAACTACTGAATTTCATATATCACCTTAGATATCTCCTTAGTCTACTTATTTAAACTTATAATACTATTTAGATGCAGATTTTATGCCATTCTTTAAAAAAAAGTGTATTTTTTCATTTCAAATGCAACTGTGTGCCTTCCTGAATGAATGTTCATTTTTCAAGAAGTAGCCATATTTATGTTCACTTGCGCATGCACAAGGAACATCTTGCTACAAGGAATGGCAGTTAAGAGGTGTGCCTCTGCCAGATCCAATGCAGTTCACACTGCAATGGGTTCGGCAGTGATATCCCAGTGATCAGCAAGGCTGATCCTGATGAAAGTTTCTATTTTGGGACGTGAACTTTGTGTACTAGAAAAGAGTCAGCTGCTCCATTTAGAGAGTGGCTGGCTCCTTTCATTTGCATATTATAACAACTAATGCTTACTGCAGCCTACAAAGCCAGCCAGTGGATAGCCATGTGGTATCTTAACTCCTGTGCCTACAAAGCCAGCTGGCTAGTGGTCATACAGTGAAACCCACCAGAATGAAGCGCAGCACTGCAGAATTCTGCAGTAGAGTTATTGCAGCAAACAATGCAATTTTAATGGGAGTTAATCCCTTTTGTCATGCAGTAAACCTGTGACACTGTGCTCATCGTGGCGGGCTTCACTGTATGGGATCTGTATGGTATCTTGACTCCTGTGCTGGCTCTTAGGTAACTTCCGACTCAAGTTACACCCAGCATGTGTGTCTGGCGTGGGATCATTTTTTTTTTAGGGGATCGGGTGGGCAAATCAACGGCTGGACAATGCTGAACTCAGCCAGGAGCACTCCCAGTACTGGAAGAACACTAAATCCACCCAACTCGGAGCACCCCAGCACCAACAAGTTCCCAAATCCAGGTCTGCTTGAAGAATCAAACCCTCTTCTCTGGGGTCTAGTCCAGAGAAGTGAACTCACCTCTGGGGGCACTCCAAGTGAAGACCAGCCTGGAGCATCTCTCTCATCCCCAGCACAGAACTCAACTTCCATCATCCGGAGGCACCTTTCCCTTTAAGTTGGTCACCTGTTGTTCTTCCTCCTGCCCCTGAAGGGTTGCTCAACTGGGGTGAACACAGACTGAGGACGAAGGGAATGGCCAAAGGAGTGTATCTGAAAGGTGGCAGCAGCAGCAGACTGGGCTACAGGACTTGCAGTATGGGAGGTGGGATTGGTACAAGACATTTTCCAAATTCAGCTTTGCATTTAGAGAGAGTGCACTTCTACAAGACTCAAGTCATCATGGATTTTGATCGGGCCTTTTACATACTATTTTTACTGTACTACAACCTAATAGTTGTAAATTACAGTGCATGTCAGTGGGATGGTTAAGAATCTCACTTTTTTGCCTCCACTCTGATAATTCATTTTGAGCTGATTTTGATAACTTTCAGAGTGATTGGGGTACCAATAGGGAGTGTCTTCTGTTTTAACTACTTCAGAGAACTATTGGCCTAGGCAGTTGAAAAATGCATCTGATCCTGAAAAGCAGTTGTGTAGTGTCATGCTGAATGGAAAACATTTTATTTAAAATTTGTTAACCAGATAATACCCAAAGATATTGAATGCACATTTTAATTGGTGACCAGAAAAATAGAATAACACAAATAATTCATATGGCATTCCTTACAGTACCCAGTATATCATGGGTTATTACACTAACACTGGGAAAGATTCAGACAGTATTGTTTTAAATGGTTACTCTGGAAGGTTGCAGCTTCAATTGGCTAGGGGGGTGAAGGGGAGGAGCAGTCTGTTTAACATGGCCTGCCTGGAAATCTACACTAGAACATTTTGTAACCAACTCATGATTTGTAAACATCCAAACAAAATTCTGTTAAGTCATGCCAACTGTTCTAGACCATCAAAGGAGTGTATCCAGAAGGTGGCAGCAGCAGGCTGGCTAGGGGACTCGATCTCAGTTTGAGCTTGGCAAACAGGACCGGGTATAACACCATGCAAGTGAACATTCAGCATTGACAAATGCTTGTTTTTATACAGCACTGGACTACACCTACAGTACATATAGTTTCACGTTTGCATTTCTACCCCATCCACGTTTCACTTTTTAAAATGTACCGGTCTTACGTTTTTTAAACTTTATATTATGTTTGTGTTCAATCTGTTGAGCACTGCTCACTCGCTTACTTTTCTCAATACCATTCATATCTCAGCATACACTGTCCCAACCTCTGTCCCCTGCCTGCTCTGTCAGTTTCTTACAGACTTTACTTAAATTCTCTCTCTGTCTCTCCCTCTCTAGGAAATGAGCCTTCTTTTTTTTGTATTATCTTTTTTTACCTCCTCTCCTTTGCTAGCCTAGCAGGCCTCTTCTTTGGGCCAGTGTGAAATGAATCTTCCGAGAGAGTTTTTGAAGATGAGATCTCCTCTGATAGCTCTCTGTACACTCCCTCACTCGCTCCCCCACCCCAGCCTGATCTCATGCAACCGACCTCTGTCCCATGCTCACTTACTTGCAAGTTGCAACCTTTTTCATCTCCTCACTCACACTCTCCATATCCTGTCTGATCATTCATAACCTCTCTCCCTTCCACACTCGCTAGTAACCTCCGTATCTTGCCTACTTACTAGCAAAGTCTCTCACTCTGTTCACTTGCAACATTTCCCCCACTGCTTGCCACTTGCTATTTCTCTCAGTAAAACTCTTTGTCCAGCTGAAAACATGTTTTTTCGTTACTGAAAAAAAAGAAAAATAGTGAGTGTTTTTTATTCCACTGTCATCTAATAGCAGAACTGACATCAGTTCAAAAAGCTGAAACATGCAACATAGCAACAAGCTAGAGCCTGCACTTATGATCGAAGTGCTGTAGCTCTTCAGTGAGCAGTGTGCTTCAATCAGTGGGTCTGAAAGTAATGAAAATACCAGTGCTCTTATGCTGAACCAGTTTGAGAGACTAAAACAGTTAAATGAGCTATGTGGATGACAGAGAGACTGAAAATTTTAGATATCTGGTGAAGACATGATTTAATGTATTAAAAAGGACAAACAAACACAAACAACACAGACTGAAACAAGTGCTGGCACTGTCCGTGTTCAGGAACCCTGCTGGCATGAATTAGAAAAGGTACTGTTTACTTTATTTTTTTGCCAGGCCCCCCCAAAAGCTCAACCCAGCTCCACTTGCCACTCCCACATGCCCCAGGCTTACCCCCCTGGGGCGGGGCTGCCGGTTGGGCACCCCCTCCCAATGGACACTGGGGTAGGCAAGACCCATCTTGCACCCCAGGTCAGGGCCACGGGAGTGGGACCCCCCCTCTGCGGACATGGGTAGGCAGCGGGATGGCAGCGGGGCCAGGGTCGTGATTGGGGGCCGGTATTTTCTTTTTCTGCTGGGATCCTGGGGGTGGGGATTTGCAGTGATGACCAGCACCTGCCCCACCCCCTCTGACATGTGGTGCTTGTTGCAGCAGTACCCCAGCCTCTGCCAGAGGTCCGCAATGCTCTGTACAATCAACCACCCTCCCCATGGTGAAGGAGAGCAGTCCCCAGGATGCTCATTCCTTCTCCCCCTGGCTGGACCTCCAACTCCTGAGTCCATCCCTGAACCCAGAATGTTTCCACCACAAGCGGATGCCTTGCTGCTGTGCCAGTGGGCCGGAACTATTTACTTTTTTAAGATTAAAAGTCATTTTAACAATGTTTTAAAAAGGTTTTTATTGTATTATTATTATTATTTTTTTTTTTCATGAGGAACATTTTTATATAAGCAATAAGACACTCCAATGCATGAGTTGTGCTGGATTTACTGCATGACCAGGGCTTGAAGTCACTCTGCCTGTGGTGTCATGCTGTACAACATCCCTGCCATATGGTAAGCCCAGCACAACCTACTCCCTGTTGTGTTTTATTGCTTAAATAATGCATATCCCACTATCAAATTCACCATAAACTACTTGACCACACACAACTTTCTTTATGTTCTAGTGGTAATGCAAAATGGCAGCATTGAAACAGACTTATATACCAAATCCACAGATAAACAAGTGTACATTTCATCAGATTCCCGCCATCCAAAACATACTTTTAAAAAATATCCTTACTTCCTAAGGCAGTGCCGTGTATCTCAAGACTCTAGCTTTGACATGAGATACACAGAGCTAATGGACTATCTTACATAAAGGGGATATTCAAGACAGGAGTTTTCCAGACAAATAAACTGGCAACAAGACATATTGGACTTTATGTACTATGGTGCAAGTTGCTTTTGCGGCAGCAACCCTAAGTCACAATGGCATGCAGAGGGGGACCAGCGGACCCCCAATGGCATTCATGGTAGGTGTGTGAGCCCCTTGTGCACATGATCCCCCACTCACCCACACAGCTACATGCCACAGGTGGTCTGGGGAAGTGTTGTGGGCATACCTGCACTACGTGCCATGCACAAAGACAGGTAGTGTTGGGCTTGGGGGGTGCAGGTTATGGCATTAGGAACTCTGCCGCAATCATGGTGTGCACCCCCACTGAAGATATCCACTGGCTTTAGCGGCATGTTTCCTGACAGCTGAGCATGTTTGGTATTCATTCATGAGCTGCATTCCATGTACAGTAAGCCACACAGCAGCCTACAGTGGGCAGTGAACCTGCATTACGATTTGTGTATTGTCAATCCATATATAATGCAGTGTTATGCCTACCCACCACCCTTCTACCAACACAGTAGGAATAACACCACATTATATATGGAATGACAATATACAAATAATAACACATTCAATGCACACTATAGGCTGCTGTATGGCTTACAATTCATGCAGTGGATCTAGTGACTGCATACCAAATGTGCACAGCTGCCAGGAATCATGACAAATATGCCTACAGGTACTGTATGACTGCACATGACTCTTAGGACTGTTGTGGACATTGGTATGTTGTGTATCTAGCATGTGGTTGCTTTCCCAGCTACACAATGGTGGGGGGGTGGAAAGCCCGATGAAGCTGGAGGTTGAGGCGCTGGTCGCTACACCTCACTCCACACCAGCGACCCAAGTTCATGAATGAGCTCGGGTCACTGGGGGTCAGCAGGGGAGAGAAAGGACTGAGCATCCAGAGGACTGCTCTCCTGTGTCGGGGAAGGAGAGGTTTGTCATCCTGCTCATTGACTGCCCTCTGGTGATGGCCGCGGGGCAGTATGAGTTGAGAGGCATCTACTGACACCCTTACATTGGTAGGGGAGGTGGGGCGAGAGAAAATGGTGGAAAAAAGAGCCTGGCAGACTCCATGATGGCCCACTGCATCCTGAGGGCCGCCCCTGGTTTCTGGACTGGGTCTCCGGGGGGGGAGAAGCTGGCACCCTCCTCCTGGGCCCCACCATGTAAGGCAAGCCACGGAAGAATTTCTGGGGGGGTATGCAGGAGCGGGAGTGTGCGGGACTGTGGAAGGAGGGCCATAGCTGCCTGCCAGGGCTCCAGGAGGAAAAACAAATAATAGGGAAAAAAGAAAAAAAAACAGTGGGGGGGCATTACATAACACAAGCTGGGAGCAATCCTTTGGGCACTCACCCCCACTGTCCACTACAGGGACCTGCACCTTTCCAGGATCCTCTGTACATGTGCAGCTGGGGATACACTCTGGGCCTGGCATCTGACTGAATGCCCCACTCTATCCTGAATGCCACACCCATCTGCTCGCTGTGACGCTGCACCACAGAGGATGGGGCCAGGAGTTCACCTCTCCATGGGCATGTAGTGTAGCTATGCTGGCTATTTACATGCATTTTGTGCATAACAGCCACACCTTTGCTCATAGGGCCTAATAAAGGAAGAACTTTTCTCTAACTAAGAAGAAACCCAAACCAGGTTCCTTTGGTAGTGAAATACCATGTAGGCCTACCCCTTTACAATATCAACATGCAAGCTGTAGATCCAGGGTCCCGCGGAGGTCGTGAGGGCTCATAGTGGAGTCGCCCTCCCCCACCCCCCAAAAATCAAGATACAGAAGTGATTTAGGCGGACGTAGGAGCTCCGTGCCCTCCTCACTTCTGGAACAGGCTGAGGATTGGACTGGCGCCATTTATAACTTTCAAACCCTGTTTTCTTCTGTCTGTTTGGCACTATATTTGCCGGCGTACAAGTGAAGATAGTTTTTTGCTCAATCAATTTATACAAACCCTGCATGTATTCTAGTCTAAACTGCATAGCAACTTAAAGGAATTGTGTAGTGAAAGACAAAATCATTTAAAGCAATTTCATTCTAAAGTTACCACAAGTTGAAGCGCTTTAAGGACAAGCTCTGTGCATGCAAATATTTGAAGCAGGGCAGTATCAGATACCATTAGGGGAAGTCTGCTCTACCACTTTAGAAATTAAAACTAAGGGTGCTGTGCTAAAGAAATAAGGGGTAATTTATTTTTAGTCTGCTCTGCCACTTTAGACTGTACTGTGCTAAAGTAATGAGCTACGAACTATGCAGCTCCAGCCAGCCAGTAATTGTTATCTGAAACCAGTCAGTCAGCCAGTAATTGTTACCTGAAACCAGAGTCAGTCTGTAAGCAGCTGCACACCCCGCCTTTTCCAGCTTTAAATCCTTACCTGCTGTTTTACCTCCCACAGCTGTAGATCCAGGGTCCCGCGGAGGTCGTGAGGGCTCACAGTGGAGTCGCCCTTCCCCACCTCCCGAAAATCAAGGTACGGAAGTGATTTAGGCAGACATAGGAGCTCCATGCCCGCCTCGCTTCTGGAACAGGCTGAGGATTTGCCCTGCCGATGCTCTGCTTCGGCTCCCCACCGCCCCCACCACCACCCTTGGTGAACTCCTCCTTATATAGGGGACTGAGCTGCATTTAAACCAATCAGCCCACTTCTCCACTAGCAGCCTATGCTTGCTCACCACTAGGAACTGATTTGCGGCTTTCTGTCTTCATCTTCTAGCTCTTCCGCTGGTCTCAGCCCCCCTCCCCACCCTAGCTACTATGAATTGGTATGTCATCCCCATGCTCTGTCTGCTCTTCCTAATACTGACTCCTCCACCCTCCACTTTTCCTGAATATCAGCCCTCCTGTGAATATAACGTCCTACTCCCTGTCTGGCTGCCCCCCCATGCAACTTATCCCACAGCACTGCGAGGGGTCTGCTGCTTTGCCTACCTCCCCATGCAGAACTCTGCCGTTACCAGGAGTGGAAGCACTACCTCCTGCACCTCCCAGACCCCCCACTCACCACCTATGATCCTGTCATCCCCCCCCCCCCACTGCAGCTCCTGACCCTGGGGTCCCCCATTTACTTAACCTCCCCATTCCCACATTCTCTAACCTTAAAGGAACCCAAGCACGCATATCTCACTACACGAAAATGCTGTCCTGGAATCCCATCCTCAGGCCTCTGCTTCTCCTTCTTATGTCTGGCAATGTACACCCTAACCCTGGACCTCTCATCACCCCCATGCCCACACACTCTGCAGGCGGGTTGCGTATTCCCACCCTTAATGTCTGTAGCTTATTAAAAAAATGGGACTCATTCTAGTGGTGGGTCCAGCAACACCAGCCCGATATCATTGCCCTGGGTGAAACATGGCTCTCATCCCATATCCCTGATTCATCAGTGACCCTCTCTGGATATAACATTTTCCGGTCCGACCCACAGGGAAAGCGGGGAGGTGGCTGTGCCATTTACACTAAGGACACGTTAACTGTTCAACTACTCCTCCCCCCATATTATACCCGGACCCCAGGCCCTCTCACTCAAACTTACCCTTGGACGATCCCTTACCCCTCTGTTCATCACCACTATCTATGTTCCCCCCAGGGACCAGAAGGCAGCCTTCCACTCTATCATGTCCTACCTTGACACCTTACCATCCCACACAGAAAAAATGGTCCTTGGGGACTTCAATATCAACTGGCAATCAAACCTCACCACCCCATTCATCGATGAAGCCTCAGCCCATGACCTCACACAAATAGTTACCTCACCCACCTGTTTGCACCAGTGCACAGGGTCTTCTTCCCTCCTGGACCTAGTGTTCACAAACTGTCCTCACAAAATCCTTAGCACTACTATACTCCCAGATGCTATTAGTGACCACTCCCCTGTCCTCTGCGCCTGGACTAGTAAGGCCCCAAAGTCCCCTCTGAAAATGATCCTAAAATGTAAACTTGGTCCTGGTAAACTTACGCTCCTAAAAGCCCACCTCAACACGCTCGACTGGTCATTCATAACAAACATCCTTGACCCAGACAGAGCCCTAGATCTCTTCATCCATTCCTTTAACTCTATCTGTGACATGTTCGCCCCCTTACTAAAAGGATGGTCAAAGGCAACCCACCGCCCTGGATCTCTGACCACGTACTGACCCTCATGCGGTCCCGAGATTCCCTATGGCACCTCGCTAATGAGACTGGCCTACCTATGGATAGACAGAAGTACAGGGAGGCCCAGAACCGATGCACATGGTCCCTACGTAAAGCCAAGGCAGAGTATTACAAATCTGCCCTAATCTCTACCTGGGGCTCAGGGCACACATTCTGGAACAATATTAAGGACATCTGTGGCAAAGCCCCCAACCCTGCTCCCAAGCAAATATTGGTTCTAGGGAGCCTGACCTCAGATCCCACTCGGATAGCCACTGCATTTAACAACACCTTCTCCGACCTCAGCCACATCCTCCCTTACCACTTCTCCGATCCACCGCCTGTCTCTGACACCACCTCACACCCAGCGCAACCTCCATTTCACCTACAATGCATCTCCCCTAGGTCTGCTGAGCCTTACCTCAAAAAGGCCATAAGCCGCTCCCAATACAGTACTGACTCCTTAGACCTGAGACTACTCCGGCTCACTCTTCACGAGGTGCTAACCCCTCTCACCCACATTATAAACCAGTCTTTATGTCTTGGAAAATTCCCCTCATGCTGGAAATCCACCTCCATTACTCCGATATTTAAGAGCGGGGACCCTACCTCCACGAATAACTACCATCCCATCTCAATTCTCCCTCCCCTACATAGATACATAGACAGTGTCAGCAGATAGGGGCCTATGGCCCACCCAGTTTGCCCATTTGAGCTTGTAAGTTCAGTTTATGTTTTCCTAGAAGTCTGTTGCCCCTTACCCCTGACCTCCAGAATTCCTTTATGTCTATCCCATGCATTCTTAAATTCTGTGATTGTTTCAGCCCCCACCACTTCCTCTGGCAGGGTGTTCCACTTGTCCACCACCCGTTAAAGAGAGAGGCACAGCACTTTCCCTGACTGGGAATCGAACCCGGGCTGCGGCGGTGAGAGCGCTGAATCCTAACCACTAGACCACCAAGGAACTCGAGCATATCGTTGCTGATCAGCTCACTGACCACCTCAACAAACACAATATACTTTGCAGCCAGCAACATGGCTTCCGCACAGGACATAGCATGACTACCACACTACTTGAATTCACTATCCACCTACACACCGCCCTTGACAGTGGTCATCTCTCTGGTGCAGTCTTCATTAACCTCACTAAAGCATTTGATACAGTCAACCACCCCCTCCTTTTAGCTACTCTATCCAAACTCAGTCTCTCACAAGGTGCCCTCGGCTGGTTCACTGACTACATGGCTGAACGCTTCCAGCAAGTTAAAATTGGCACTACCTTTTCCAGTAGGCTGCCTGTCCACTCTGGTGTCCCACGGGGGTCCATTCTTGGTCCTCTATTATTCACTCTGTTCTTTAAATCCCTCCCCCTATCCTGCCCAGGCAACATCCTACTCTACGCGGACAACACTGTCCTTTTCTCCTCCAATCCTGACCCCACCCTTCTTCATCTCTCCCTCCAATCTGCCTTCAGCGAGGCTGAAAAATGGTTCACCACACAGCGCCTCATCCTAAACTATAAAAAAAACTAAAGTCATGTACTTCTCACACCCACTAAACTCTAGGAAGGACCACTGCCTGCCACTCCTAACTACGAACCAGACCCCACTCGAACAAGTGGACTCCTTTAAGTACCTGGGCATCACACTTGACCCGAGCCTTACCTTTCACCAACACATCCACCAACTGTCCACAGCCCTCAACATCCGGATTGGCATCCTCTACCGGGTCAAACACTGTCACACTCCCGATGCCCTTTGTCTCGCGGTCTTTTCCTCAAACCCTCTCCCTCCTAGACTATGGCATACTAATCTACAGCACTGCCAGCTCCTCAGCTTTATCCAGGCTCCGGCTCCCCCTCAACAAAGCCTGTCGCCTCATCCTGGGCTGTGATCGTCTAACCCACACATGCTCACTCTACAATGCCACAAACTGGCTTAACCTTGATAACAGAATCAAGTTTCATACCTGCCTCATGGCCAAAAAGATTACCCTTGGTCTCTCCCCCACTGGTCTCTCACCTCTAATTCAATGGGCCCCGTCATGGCATTGCACCCGTAGCTCTTGCAGGCAACTACTTTTGGTCCCTCGCTGTCGCACCTCCCAATTCCAAAGGTCCTTTAGCTACCGAGCCCCTTCCTGCGTAAATAACCTGCCTAATGATCTCACCAATGTGAACAGAATTGGCCTCTACAAAGCCTACCTTAGGGACCACCTTCAGTCCTCCAATCCCTGTGACTGCCACTGACCCTCGATGTGCCCCTTTTTCCTTAGACTAAGGCCTCTGGCTGGCTACTCCCCCACCTCCCTGACCTGAAAATCTCAGCACTAGCTCATTTGGAGCTTTTGTATATATTCTGTTCTTTAGTCTCATGCATGAATCTATCTACCTAAATGTTAATCAATTTACTGTAAATCTTGTATCATGAAAGTTTGCTTGTGTTCCATCTCTGCATTGCTCTGTGCCATGTTTTACCTGTATTGACGTGAAACCTTTGAAAAGGAGTCTTTGACTCAAAGGTATTTTCCGAATCCTCATAAATAAATAAATAAATAAATTACTACAACAGTGCCCCTCCCATCAGAAAGGCATTCTATACCACACCTATGCCACACCTTTCCTAGCGTTCTGCAGAAACCACAACTTTTAAAATATACTGTAGTTCTGAAAGCCATTTTACCTATTCTGCAAAATAAAATGCAAACAGCCAGTGTAGGATGACCAATTCAAAAGGTCCCTAAGGGATGCATTAGCAACTTGGTGCAGCTGCACCAGTTAATGAGCTAGCTCTATCGCTCTTCATTTATACCTACTGTCTCTGTATGCAGCTTGCTGCACTAAACTTGTCATTATTTAATCTGAATGTTTTTCAATATTATGCATGTTTACTAAATGTCTGATGAACATTCCCTTTGGAATTTGGTGTGATTGTTTGGTCCTTGTCTTGACTGTAATACTGTAACTGATCTGGCATTTCTTTGCAAAAGAGCACTTGTGCTCACAAGTATTGTCCGAATCTTCCAATAAATAAACAAATGCAGTTCCAGTAGAAGTCCAACTTGCAAACAGATAATGGAATTTAACACCTTCTAAAGACACTCAGAAAGTGCCCTTTAAAGGATCTGATGACACCTCACTTGTAGTACAAAGCAGGTAATCTACCTAATGACCTGTAAACAGTATATAACAAAACTATGTCAGCAACAAAAAACTACCTCAGAACTAGTGGTATGAAGTTGAAAAGGGCAGTCACCCAGGCACCAGTGAGCAATGCTCACACCCAAAGTACAGGCACCTACTATGCTGGACTAAACACCAGAAGGAAGAAGGTGCAGGTGGTCCTGCTCCCTCATCGTGATCATTAGCGAAGGAATTTATAAATTGCAGGGACATAGCCTAGGTGGAGGAAGGGGTAAGAGAGAAGGAATACAAAGAAGAAAAAGAGTCTGTGGAACTGCCTAGTACTGGACATAGCAGCAGTGGTTAGAGTAGTACCACCCAGTGGCACCAAACCATGGTAATGCCACTGCAGAAAACACCCCAATTCTGTTATTTCATTAGAGCAGCACATGAGAATCCCCATGAGTCAAATATTACCCCACCAACAATGCCTCCACAATAAGTCTAGCTGTATAGTAGCCCAGCACTAAGAAAGGTCCAGCCTATGCTGCTTAGCATGTTTGAGCATTAGTCCAAATACACACTCAGTCATGCTACTGCACGTGAACTAAATGCAGAAGCAGCTGAAATGTTGGCAATTGATCAGTTGCCATTCCCTTTTGTGGGGAATGTGGGCTTTACAAGGTTGATGGCTCATGCCTGTTCAAATGGTAGATTCCTTCAAGAACATACAGTATATCTCTACAAGTGTCATTCCAGAACTGTATGGAGTAGTGTCATCCATGGTAATCCGTGCCCAGCAGCATTCAGCATCACCATACATACATCTGAGTGTGGGTTTGTAGACAAGTGGTCAAACAGCTGTTAGCACCTATCTGTGGATTACAGCACATTGGGCACAGGTACCTGGGGTAGTATTTGACTCAGGGTGGTGGAGATACTGTACTAGGCCCAATTGTAGCACTGTAGAAGCAACACCTGGGTATTTGACAGCATACCACACTTGCAGTAAAGAGTGCAAATAGATCCCACACAGGTCAAAAATGTTAGAATTGCTCCTGACTGAGACTGATGAGTGGCTTTACCGCCATTCACTGAAAGTGGGTTTCATTGTGAACAATAATGACTCCATGGTGAAATGCATAAATGATGGCAGGTTTCTCAGGGTGACATGCCTGGCACACTGTCTTAATCTCATTGTGCAGGAGTTTCTAGCATATCCTGATATGAAGTCTTGATATTAAGTCCATGTTGACTGTGGTCCACAGAATCTGTACCCACTTTGCCCATTCTAGAAAGGCCCTGACAAACTAAGACACTTGAAGATGCGAAACAAACTGCATCAGTACCATATGAAGTTGTTAGTCATCACAAGATAGAGCGCAACACTTTACTCATAATTCCCAGGCCATTAGAACATGCAAAACAGGTGGTGAGCAGGGACCCTGCCAGTATCTGTCAGGTCATCCTATTATCTCTGTGTGCTGAAGCAGGCAATGTTGAATGTACAGCAGGTGCTGGATTCAGGTGGTGATACCAGAAGCTGTGCCTTGATGGAACACGTGCTCCATGTCTTGGACTGCAATACCCATATTTAATGCATTTTGCAGTCTGCAGGTTTTGGGATTGCCACCATGTTGGACCTACATTATAAATGTGGTCTTGCATCAATAATTGAAGGTGGGCATAATCAGGTGCAAAATGTGACATATGTTCTAATAAGATGGGCATATGGGGCAAAGATGCCAAAGTTACAGTTATCAATGGCATAACCTGAAACTTATTAGAGATTGGGTGTTGCTACCACCTTGCATGGAAGGTAAAAGAGAAAATCCCAACAAAATCACTGTGGAATGTTTTCTACCAGGTTGGACTTGAAGACATGGAGGAAAAGAAGAAGAAGAATGTTGATGAGGCAACAGGATTGCAGTCAGCACTACGCATGGTGGATGCATATTTGGTAGACACTAGGCATCTTACCATCACTGATGAGCCCTTGCTATACAGTAGTAGCAAGCTCTCTGATTGGCCAGCACTGACCTCAATAGCAATAAAATAACTGAGCTGTCCACCCTCCAGTGCCAATGTGGAACACATATTCAGTTCTGCAGGGGCCATTGTGAGGGTCACGCATACAAATCTGTCACCTAAAAATGTTGGTGCGCTAACATTTATTAAAATAAATGTGTGGCACATTCCACACAACGCAATCCTCTTGGCATTTCTATCACATGTAAGTGGCAGTGGTTGAATCTGATGACCATGAGGTTGGAGGAATTTGCAAACTGCCTTCTACTGAGGTGGATAAAATATGGATGGATAAATAATTCTCATATGGGGACAACAGTTTGGAATATGGTGAGGGTTGCTTATTTGATGAGGATGGAGCATATTGTATTCAGACCCTCATGCCTCTCATTAATTGAACCCTTTTTGTTGTGATGTACATATAATTCTTTCTATGTCATTTTACTCTTCTCCGAGTTGTGCTGCTGTTCCCTGTATCCATCCAATTACCTGCCTCCACCCTCTCTAGTGTGATGTCTTCAGACACACTAGAAAATCACTGAACACTGCATAATTAACTGCAAGCAGTACCATGGATCTCCACCTCTACCGCATGCATCTAGGGACAAACCCGGACTCTTAATCCAGCATAAATGCCATTATCAGGCAGATCATGCCTCCTATATAGTTCTCCAGCAATCAAGAAATTGCCTCCTTTTCCTCCTCTGGCCTGCTTGGATTTTCCACATCTGTAAACAACATGGGTCACTACCTCCACTGCATGCATCCAGAGACAAACCTGGTCTCTTAATCCAGTGTAAATGCCATTACCAAGCATACAGCACATGCCTCCTCCAGTCCTCCAGCTAGCAACAACCTGATTCTTCCTCCTCCTTTTCTTCCGTTGTCCTACTTGGATCCTCTACATCTGCAGGCAACATGGGCCACTCCTAATCTAGCATAAATGCAACTGCCAGGCAGAACTCCAGCCAGCCCTCAAGCTGACCCACCAGCTAGCCAGCCAATCAAGGTAGCAAGCCTTCAAGTCCAGCTAGGTCTACCTTTGTCTACTGTGATTATAAATGACTTTCACTGTTGTTCACTGTCCTCATTGGTGACTCATTGCACAGGAGGACTTTCACCGTATTGCTTGCAAGACATTAAAATGTCTTTTCTTCCTTCCTTTCGTCCCCCTCATACTGCAGATTTGACCATTCACAGGTATGACGAACAAGCCAGTCACAAAGGTGACAGCTGTGCGTGGACAATGGATGTATTGTGCTGCTACCATAGTGGCCACCATTGGAAGAATAATTTGTATCATGTCTAGACAGGTGACAGGTGACAGCTGGGATTAGACAACAGATGTACTGTGCAGCCATAATAATGGCCATCATGTCTTAAGTATAAATGAAATCTAAATAATTTTCCCTTGCCTTCACAGGTCTCCTGTCCTACTACCTCCTCCAGTGAGCAACACTCCTTCCTCCGTCTGTATCTGGGGAGACATTATGACATTTTATAGCATGGACATCACCAAAACGAAGGTAAGTATTTTTTCCTTAATTTTTTTTTCCTTTACTTTTTCATTTTCCTTTCACAGTTTCAGCACAACATAGAATGGACTACAGTTAAAATAAATTCAGTCTTGTCTTCATCAATCTCATCTCCTCCACTTTCAGGAAGTAAATGCAAGACTGACTGTGAAGGGACTAGGTCAAAGAGGGTGACTTAAACAGCACAGCAGCAGCAGCAGCAGCAGCATATTAGCACCATTAATTATTTCTGGGCCTGGAGAAAATTTCAGGAAGTGAGAAATGTATATATTGTGCATGTGCATTTCTGTGTACTAAAGTGCTTAAAAAGATTGACTGTTAAGGGGCTAAGTCTGAGGGGGCAACATAAGTAGCACAGCATCATATTATCACCATTTCTAATATCTGTATCAGGAGAAAATTTGGGGAATTAAGAAAAGTGGCTGTTGAGGGTGGCATCAGTCTGAGAGCATGAGAGGAAGAAACACAGAAACATAGAAACATAGAATCTGATGGCAGATAAGGACCACTTGGCCCACCTAGTCTGCCCATTTCCCTACCTAACGGATAAGCTGCAGATCCTAGTTAGCCAACAGCCTACTTCCTCCTAACCCCCACTAGAATTTCCTTATGTCTGTCCCATGCATTCTTGAATTCCCCCACTGTTTTTGACTCTACGACCTCCTGAGGAAGGCTGTTCCATGCATCTACAAACCTCTCTCTGAAGAAATACTTCCTCACATTACCTCTGAGCCTTCCCCCTCTGCCTTCAAATTGTGCCCCATTGTTCTTGCACATCTCTTTTTCTGAAAGATGCTACTCTCTTGGACTTTGTTGATTCCCTTGCAGTATTTGAAAGTTTCTATCATGTTCCCCCTCTCCCTCCTTTCCTCAAGGCTATACATCTTAAGCTTATTTAGTCTTTCTTCATATGTCTTCTGGTGCAGACCCTGCACCATTTTGGTTGCCCTGCTCTGGACAGCCTCCACACTGTCTATGTCTTTACAGAGATGGGGTCTCCAGAACTGTACACAGTACTCCAGATGTGATCTTACCAACTGTCTGTACAGAGGAAGACCAACACAGTGCAGAATTAGCTGTAGGACTGGCAAAAAATATTTGGGGACTAGACAATTTTTCATATGGTGCTTTACACATGCACTGTTTATGTAAACCACAATGCTTTACAACAAAAGCATAGAGAGAGAGAAGAGAATGATATGCCACAAAAACACCAAGGAGAGTACTCAGACAGCAATCAAAATGAGAAAGAATTGAATCAAAGAGTAAGAGACTAGTAGAGAAAAACAGTTTTACATTTTTTCGATCCAGCATAAATGCCATTGTCAAAAATTACAACACTTTTTAGACTTTTATTTTTTCATAAACAAAGAGGGGTGAAGAAAGACTTAGATGAGGAAAAAGGGAGTCTCTTATGCTTGATAAAGCTAAGCATGAGGTGAAACAGTGGGAGAACTAGTAAGGACTGGAGAAGACAGGAGGGAAGAGCACCCACACCAGCAAAATGAAGCTCTCCTATGCCTGCAAGTAGATTTTTTTTGATTGGACAGCAGCATCTTAATGGGTTTCCTCCATCAATGCAACTCTGCAGTGGAGGTACCCTATCTCTGTGTGAAGTTACACTATTTCCCCCCGTTCTTTTTTTGTTGTTGTTGTTGTTTTAATGTAACTTTATTATAGCATTAAAAACTTGAAAAAAACATACTGGACAAGAATATTCAACATGACAGAGGCAGCAAAGTACAAAACGTGATGAATAGTCATCAATTGCAGGCCAATGCAAGATTATAAGATATAATGCAGAGGCCAAAGAAAATAGAACTAGATATTCCAACTTTCCTTTGCAGTTGATGTAGGTGGTGGAGGATTTGAAGATGGGGGCTCAGGTGCTGCTGTCAAGAACAGGTGTTACAGTGCTCTCAGGTCAGAGGAGGTATGCATTTAAAGTTTGCTAACCCAAAGTGAATATACCAAAAACATAAAAAGTCCAACTGCACTCTAGAGCTGTGTGAAATCTATGTGAAATAAATTCTTGGCATAAAATGCAGCATGAAACAACTCCATTCCACAATTATGTTTCATTTATTGGAAAGATATCCAGATATTCATTCAAACAGACCTCACAAATGATCAGTGAACCATGGGACCACACTTCCAGATGCCCCGGTGCTTCACTCGTTGGAGCTTCCTCACATACATTTCACATAGCTCTAGAGCGCAGTTGGACTTTTTGTGTTTCAGGTGCTGCTGTCCCCTGGCCCTGTCCCACAATCTGGCTACTGGTTCCAGACCCATGTTCACCCCCCTCCAGTAACTGGGCACATGACCATCATGATCTCTTACTGCACTGCCCCCAGCAGAAAAAAGTAACACTGGCACCAGCACCACCCCTCTAATCCCATTGTCAGAGGTATGTGATCTTCAAGTGTGGGTGTGCTCTGACCACCAGTGCCTAAATGGCTGCCCCTCTTACCACACTGAACCAGGGTGTCACACATCTTGCATTTAACTATGATGTAGTTATTGGGGTAATTCCTAAAGAACTCCCACACCAGTGAGGAGTTTGGCTGCTGCCTCTGTGAGGAGCCAGCAGAGGATGGTGTTGCATATGGCTCCACAAGGGGATCAGCCCATGGTGGTGGTAGTACACTGGGGTGGGGTCATGAGGAATTGAGGCTGGGGCTGCAGCACTGTAGCAGGGGGAACTGGGTGTGCACTACTTGCTGCTCCTGTGTTGTGGAGGAAGGCTGCTGTACCTCCCCCCGATGATCCTTACTCCTGTACCCAATAGTGCTTGACGTGGATGGATGTGTCCACATCCATAACTCCTCCCCTTCTCTATCTCCCTCTCAGGTCTGCATCCCTTTCCAAATGTCCCTGATTTATACACAGTCCTCTATTCTTCTACATTCTTATTTTTTAAATAATAAACAAAATATTAGAATATATATATATATATATATATATATATATATATGAGCAGGGAAGTGATTCTGCCGCTGTACAATGGACTGGTTAGACCACACCTTGAGTACTGTGTACAGTACTGGAGACCACACTTGAAGAGGGACATACAGCTCCTGGAAAGGGTACAGAGGAGGGCAACTAAGATGATATGAGGACTAGGGGATTTGACGTATGAGCACAGACTTGAGGAGCTCTGCCTATTTTCATTGGAGGAGAGAAGAGACAGGGGGGAACATGATTGAGGTCTTCAAGTACCTCAAGGGAATAAATAGGGTAAACATGGAGGGGATCTTTAGACTAAAGCAGGGAGGTATCACCAAAGGGCATGGTTTGAAGTTGGAAGGTGGAAGGGTGAGGGGGGAAAAGAGGAGGAGGTTTTTCACTGAGAGGGTGGTGGACCCTTGGAATGCACTGCCTGGCGAGCTGGTTCAGAGATCCACAGTGGAGGGCTTCAAGAGAGGGTGGGACAGACACAGAAAGCGGATGTGCCCTGGGGGGGGTGGGGATGGATGATAGGGTTTCTGGAACACAAGGGGAGGGCCTGCACCCAACTAGGGATCTGAGGTTCGAGCAGACTCGATAGACCGTAAGGCCTAATCTGCTGGCAATTAGTATGTTATATATATATATATATATATATATATGTATATATATATATGGCTAGATATTCAAAGGAGTTGTGCCAGCGCAACCCCAGAACTGAGCCCCAGGGCAACATTCAAAAGTGGGAATTGTGCAGCACAATTCCCAATGTGCCAGGGGACAAAGATAATGTATGCAGCACATCTCCAGGGGGCATGCCCATGCATATGCGGCACACCCCGATATTCAGCCCGGGATGTGAGGTGCATCTGCTGGCATGACCCTGAGATGTGCAGCATACCTGGGCTCAAAAGTTGAGCCTGTAAAAAAAGGCTCAAGTGCAGTCCACCCACCAGTGGGCCACTGTGTTGCAGTGCACAACACAGCAGCCGCTGGCCGTGGGTGGCAGCTCCCCTACAACACCATGCACAAGCACACACAATAGGCCCTGGTAGACTAGTGGCAACCCCCCCTTCTGTAGCACCAATCATCATAATTAAATATCAGTAACTTCCCTGGTAGTCTAGTGGTACCCCCCTTCCTTCCTGTAGCACCGATCACTGTAATTAAATATCAATAACATCCCTGATAGTCTAGCGGTATTCCCCTCCCCATCTTGACCCTCCAATCGCCATAGTATGTATAAAAGAAATATTCCTGGTGGTCCAGTGTTGTCCCTCCCTCAACTCCCGATCACGGGTGAATTAGTATTCCATTTCTCTGGTGTTCCAGTGGTACCTCACAGGCAGCCCACTCAGCCGGCGCAGCATTCTCACCGCGATATCACCGCGGGCTGCCTGTCGGTCGACAGCTGCAGTAGGAGCTGCAACCTCATTGGCATGCAATAAATGTATTTCATCACATAACTTTGTGAATGAATGACTTCATTCACAAAATTGTTAATCATTACAGAGCGTACTGCAAGCCCATTGGTCCATAGTGGACCACGAGCTTGCAGCTCCTACGGTAGCTGTCATTCAGTGGGCAACCACTGAGGTATGTGAGTGGGTATGCTGCTTGCCAATGACTGGGAAGGGAGCTGAGTGGGCTGGGGGTCCTGTGTGTGTGGGGGGGGGTTACCACTGGAACACCAGAGAAATGTAAATTACTAATTTGCTGGTGATTGGGAATTTGGGCAGGGAGGGGGGAACCACTGGACAACCAGGGATATTTCACTTATACATATGATGGCCATCAGAGGGTCGGGATGGGTAAGGATGTACCACTATACTACCAGGGAAGATACTGATCTTTAATTGTGGCAAACGGTGCTACGGGAGGGGAGGGGGATACCACTAGACTACCAGGGCAGTTACTGATATTTAATTAGGGCAATCGGTGCTATGGGAGGAGAGGGGGGTACCGCTAGACTACCAGGGCAGTATTTAATTACAGTGATCAGTGCTATGGAAGGGGGGTACCACTAGACTACCAGGGATTTTATTAATATTTTATTTTGGGGATCAGAGCTACAGGAGGGGAGGGGGTACCACTAGACTCCCACAGAGGATTTACCTGTGGCAATTCAGGGATTGGAGCTACGGGTGGGGAGGGGGTACCACTGGGCCACCAGGGGATTTTGGATGCACACCACTATGGGTGAAGGGAGCTACGGATTGGGGGGTGGGGAACCTCTGGACCTCCACTGCCAGCACCGCATGGTGTGCAGGGTGCCAGATGCATTTCACCAGCCAGCCCTGCACAACTCATGCAAATGGGGCCATAATGACATGCGAATGTCCCCACTTGCGCCTTGCATGCATTATGGTCATTTGCATATTGGTGTCTGAATATCAAGAATTTGCGCATGGCATATCTCTGCTGCACGGGCACATTTCCTATTCCTCATATTCAACCCTGTCTGGGGGACGTGCCAGTGCATTGTATTTGTGCAGCATGCATTATCTAATATATTCAGAAGAGATGTGCCATGGCACATCTCTTTTGAATATATCCCTTTGTTGCTCCAGCGCATCTCTGTTGCGCTGAGCACCCACTTGCGCCATTTGCCAGGTGCACATTTGAATATCGGGCCCATACTGTATATATATATATATATATATATATATATATATATAGAATAAAGTGAAAGAGAACAGAGCAGCCACAGAGAAACAAAGGGAAACCAAAGAGAAAATAGAGATTTCAAGGTAAAGTTATAATGAGAAATATAGGGGAAAAATACAGAAACTGAATATTTATTTATTTAATGAGGATTCGGAAAGTACCTTTGAGTCAAAGACTCCTTTTCAAAGGTTCCATGTCAGAGAAAGTAAGCATAATACAACAGTACAAAACAATTCAAATGACGACACAAACTGACAAACTTGTTACAAAACATACAATAAATGGCTAACATTCAGATGCTAGTAAATTCATAGTATAAGTCACATATATATAAACACAGACTAGGGAGCAAATCAGGCAGTTCAGGCTTGGGGGGGAGCTAGCCAGAGGCCTTAGTCAGCGGAGAGAGGGTGGCAGGGCAAGGTTCAGTGACAATCACAGGAGTTAGAGGACTGGAGATGGTCCCTAAGATAAGCCTTGTAGGGGCCTAGCCTACTCACATTTGCGAGAGATTTGGGCAGGCAATTTACCCAGGAAGGGGCTCTGTAACTAAAGGGCCCTTGAAATTGGGTTGTGCAGCAGCGGGGAACCATGAGGAGTTGCCTGCTTGCGCTTCTGGTGTGCTTTTGCGACTGGGCCTGCTGAATTAGAAGAGTGAGACTGGGGGGGCGAGATCAAGGGAGATCTTTTTGGCCATGACGCAAGTGTGAATAGCTCCTAATAAGTCAAACAATAAAATAAGATGACAAAAGAATACAAAAATGATAAACTACTCAAAAATGCTGCCTTCTATCTCGCTTTCAAAGCTGCAGTAGCAGCATGCAAACTCCTCCATGGAATAACTCACTCTGCAAAACCGAAAGTAAAGTAGTCATTCTATAGAGATGTACCATGTGACCTGCAGAAGCTCCTCCATGTGACCTTGAGGCACTTCTTTACCAGTAACTTCAGTCTGAAAACTGCACGCAAATGTATCCTAAAGGCCAAATTACAGTGAAGTTGCCAGGCAAAGTTACTAAAGGTGAATTTCCCAGTAAATGGCAAAAATCCACAAATTAATTCACAAAGGTAAAATTGGTTACTTTGTCTCAACTTTGCCTGCAAATTAAAACCTTGCAACATCTCTACTCAGAACTAGATTCATTAGCCATAAACACACAATTATTCGCATCCTGGACACATCTGAAGCTAAGCATTTTAAATAACCTGGCCCTCATGAAGTCGATGTTATTCTTAACAGCAATTCAGAATATCAAAGACTCATCTGAATTTTTAAATGTAGAAATCTACTGGAAACATTAGAATAACAAAATCACTCTCAAGGGCAGGAATGTGTTAAAATAGCTTTAAAATACTGCAAACCAGATGCCCCACTAAAATTGTGGAAATTAGATCAGGTCGCACCTTTTACCCAGATATAACTTAGATGGGAAAATTCTGACTATGTCAACCACCTGAAGATGGATTCTTGTATGCAAGATACAGCCAGTGGGCATCAGATTTTAAGGAAAGGAAACCAGAACAATTGCTACACTACTTTTCTGTGCCTACATGAAGCACTCTGAAGCATACTCAAATGCAGTAAATTATTAATGAAACTATTCTAAAATAACAAGTAGTACCTATACTTTAAGAATATACTGTAAATTTCTGTCTAGTAATCTAAATACAGTAACTTTAAAGGTGACAGGAATCTCCAAAACATTCTTAATACACTATATTGCAGTCAACATTAAAACAAACATTATTCAGTTGGATACCAGTTGTAGATCACAAGTCCACTTAAGAGTCCAGTCACCACTGCTGGCGTCAACACAGGGGAAAGTCTGGTCAGGAGACTCCTCAAACCACTAGAACTGCATTTAACTCCAAGAGGACTGCACATGCTGCAGGACAGACACAGAAAGAAAAACATTTACAAAGATAATGATCATTGGCTGCAGGCCCGTCATTGATCACAGGTACACGTTACCCCTACTGGGCTGAAGAAAAAGGACACAAACTGAGGTAGTGAAGATCCTAGGCTACAGGTCTCTCATTGAACACTGTTAAAGGTTACTCTTCATGGACTGAAGAAAACAGAAGAAGAAACTGAGGAAAGTCATCTATCATTTGGACCTTACCTTGGTCATTGGGACAGAAGCCACAGAAGACACTGAGGAACACCCTGAGGAACTGGCACCGGAGGAAGCTGGTCCAGAACAAATGGGAACTGAAAAGTCACAGTGCACCACCACAGTCTGGAGCTGTGGCTCAATAAAGGACTAGAAATCACAATAGTTCCTTCAATAAAATGTTTGACATCCTTGTGTCGTAAATCCCACATTGTCTTTTACACAAAGGATCAATTCAGGCCTCCTGCTGTTCATTTAATTTGTTATTTAGGCAGTCTCTCAATGAGGCGGGGGGAAAAGGGCAGTCTTTAGAGGACCAGACAAACATAGAGAGTCTAGCAGTACAACTTGTGCACTTTGTAATATCAAATTGCTAATGTTTTTCTGCTTCTCATTGTAACTACTCATTTCCCTGTATTGGGCACTTGTAATGTTCTTACTGTCTGGTTGTTAATTGTACCATATCTGCCTTATCTCCTTGTACCCTATTCCCCCAGGATGCATCTGTAATCAAGCAGCCTGTCTGCTCAGCATGCCCTTCCTGGTTAAACTTTTAAATAAATAGGCAGGAAAGCAGTTCAATTATAGGGGCCCAGAAGCATGAAATAGTCTTTAAATGCATTGTACAAGGGCAGCCTTTAAAAATGGACACTGTCTCTTTAAATGTAGAGAGAAAAAAAAAAATGGAGTGCTGTGCCTTTATGCATATTTATTTGTGTATTTAAATACACCTACCCTCTCTTGTATTGGCTCCTATGAAGGTCTCTTTACATCCGCCCCATCAGCGGTCCTTTCAACTTGTGGCCTGGCAGTCTCCCCCAGTTGTTTTTGCTCCTATGGAGCTCTTCATTTCCAGACTCATCCAATGGGTGGTGTTAAGCCCAGGAGCTGCCCTCCCCACCCCACACAGAGTCACAGGCTTTTGTGCAGAAGCTTCAAACCTGTCTTATGAGGGGTCCATTTATCAGTGGTCTGCCCACCACCACAGTCTCTTGCTCCTATGGGGCCTCTTCAGACTGGCCCAATGGTGGCCCCCAGAGTCAGATTCTTGCCTGTCCCAAGAGTCCTTGCTTCTATGGAGCTGCCCTTTACTCCTGCCCTGTGGGCAGTATGTTTGTCAGGGGTTTGACTTTCCCCATCATGTGGCTGTGCTGCTCACCATGTCACATTGAGATGCAAGGTTCACGTTCTATTATTTATTTTCATTCTCTTTTTCCATGGCCAGCACCCAGTGCTGCTGTGACTCATCCTGCCATCTACTTCATCTTCTGGACTGGGGATTGATGCTACACTGTGTTTAAGGAAGGAGATCTTGAACCTGTCTCGTTCCACTGAGCTCCTCTTCAAGCTGCTGCAGGGGTGGGCCTGTTGCTGCCACCCCCTCCCTGATGGATGTACTGCTGCCACCAGCACACTGAGGATGGGAGGACCTGCCTGACTACTACCAATGATGAGAAGAGGATGAAGTGCTGCAGGACACCCCAGATTGGCCAGGACCCAGGGAGGAACAAAGGAACAACAGGTAAGTCCCTTTTTACTTTCTGTCTTGCCCAGCCATCCAGTCAGTCCCCACATCATACTGCTGCCTCTTTTTCTCAGACTCAGCTAAATGGTTGAATGGCTGTTACCATTCAAAATGGGTTGAGGATTCCAAAATGGTATCCTCAAGAGCCCTAGGCTGCCAGCCTATTTCCCCAGCTGATGCATCAAGGAACCACCAGGCCAGGTTCCCAGTGCATGGTAATGGGATTGGGTGGTGAAGTGCTGTCCAGCAGAAGAGGAAGGGGAACAAACATTTTAAAACTTTAGTAAGTGATCACAATGTATTGTCTAAATTACTTGTTCACTATGATTTTTATTTTGCTAGCCTACAGTAAATGATCATAGGTAAGACTCCCTACAAAACCACTGACACTGTTACCGCATCTCCTCAAATAGCACTTTGATAGACTGTAAAAGGTTATCCCCAATTGGTTGATGACATCAGCATTTTCTCAGTGATTATAAGGGATATCACTCTAGTTTAGAGCCCACCCTCTGACAAAGCTCCATTTGGCAAAGCACCGGGACACCTAGCAGGCATCAAGTACAACTCTCTGAACATGTAATCTGCTTTCTCATAAAAAAACAATTTTTGCAATATAAGATGGTGTGAGCAGAACATTTTGGATGTCACCCTTTTGATGCTGGATCTCCATGAATGTACCATTCCCTTGTTCTTGCATTTTAAAATGAGCCTTGCTGGGACTTAGAGACAAATGCCGAACTGTACTCACTGTACTAGAGATGATGGAAAAAAAACAGAAGCAAATTCCAGATGTACTGTTGCCTAAAAGTAAATTTATTGGAAGATCCAGCGACAACAGAGCTCCATCAGATGTAATGAAGACAAGCAAAGCACCGGGGCACCTGATGCAGTGGTGTATTTTTTGTGTCTCACACATGGCTACTAACTGTTGCCTCTGGATCTTCCAATAAATGTACTTTTGGGCAATGGTACATGTGGAATTTGCTCAGTTTTTTTAATTTTCATCATTTCTAGTTGAGTGAGTGCAGTTTGGCTTATGTCTCTTGGTTTTCATGTTAATGAGAATTTGTAACCCCATTGACCAGCACTAAGCCTTGCACTGGAGAGTGCGGACCACTTCTTCTGTCTGCACCTGCTGGGACTCAGCAGGGGATCATGGCTGGGGTTTTAAGCTGGGAAGTGGGCCCTAAATACACAAATTCCCACACCCTTGTCCAAACAGTGTGACCCTATTTACCAAACAGAACCCTGTGGCACCTATTAACTCCCTCAGGCTAGCGCTTATGATGGTCCTGGAACACACAGATGCCTGTTTCTCAAGGACACCAGGGACTCTGGGGCACCACATAACAATGGACTTAAAAGACTATCAGAAGTTTAATATGGACTCAGTTACTCTAGCCAACATCTCTACCTCCACCTTCTCTTTCGTGTTCCCTTTCTTCTCATCTTTAGTGGTCTTTCCATTGCCTATATATTCCTCTCTCTGTTTAGGTATTTTTGTACCTGCTCTAAACCAGCATATGTCAATGTTGAATGTCCACTGCTGGTACTGCTGTTGAACCGAGTTTTGCTTGTATACAGTCTTACTATATATTTACCCAGGATAGAGCAAAAAAGATGCAATGTCTCATTTTCAGTGGTGTCCTGCTTTTACACATTGTTAGATTGCAATTACCCAGGATAGGCCAGCTGAGAGGCAACATCTACTTTTAAGTGGGCTTCCACATTTTGATCCCAGATGTCCAACAGTCTTTTTATGACCTGACATTATTACCAAGACAGGTGGAATTTTTAAAATCACATCTGAAAGGTGATTTCACTGTGCGACTGTGGAAACAAGTTTTGGAGGGGATTTGAAAAATGACACCTGCCATGTTCAGGAGGTGGGGAGTGGCAGCCAGCATGGGGTAATGGGCACCCCATCCTGGAATTTTAACATGGAGGATGCGGGAGAGATGGGGGGTGTTATGTTTGGTGGCACTGTGGGTGGGGACCCTAGTCTGCACAATGGAAATAGGCATGGTAGGGGGGATGCTCACCTTGAAGAACTTAGGTTTGTAGCCATTATTGAGGATGACATTGGGAAAAGGGCCACAGCAAGCTGATCATGACAGATCAGTTGTGCTTGCTGGGTTGCATAACGTAGATCAAAGAAAGGAGTCACCCTATGGATGGATCAGCTCTTTCCTTTGAACTACATGAAGTTTCTGCCCAGCAAGCCAGAACAGTATCATGGTCAGCCTGGCTGATGATTGGTGTGACACTGATGAGCCTCTTGTAGACTGCTCTGCATAGGACCGACAGTGTCATACCCCTCAAAACCCACTCTCATAGCAAAATAATTGTGCCATGTGTGCCCACGGCAAACATAACAAGGCATTAGAATTTATTAGTTTTGGAGGACTGAAGGTAAAGAACTTTGTCAAGTGGCACTTTGTATTATACAAATTCATGAAACTTCACAGAGATTTTTGTGAAGCAAAGTTTCCTAACTTTGCATACTTCTACTTATGCACTAGAATGTTACCTCACAGTGGTAGCCTGTGACAAGATGCATTACATATACTGGGTATATATTTTTATTTTTAGAGTTTTTGGTAGAGAAAGGCAGACTGAGCTAAATCTCATTTACAGTATGTCAGGAAATATGACAAAAATCCAATTAAGATGAATAGGGATTTCCTATGATATGTTGAGATATAGTTGAATATTCTGGACTATGTCATTACCTACCACTGTACTTATTTATTTATTTATTAGAATTTTGGTAAGTGGGTTAGCCCACTGAGACCATGCAGTCCTTTTTTCAGTGACGACCCGGGTGACAATGATGAACACAGTACAATAGATAAATACAATAATAATATACAGGATACAGAGAGTTTTAACAATGCTGCAAAAATTATTACACTGGAAAGCCAGGTAAGTAGCTTAAAACACATCAGGCATTAAGCATATATAAATAAACAGGATAACTAATATTATACAATATATACATAACAGGAACATGAGAGCAGGTGGATTACAAGATACATCTATCAGAGTAACATAGATTAGGCATTAACGATGCTGTAAGGGTTATTTAAAACAATTGTAGAGGAGGGGGGTTAGTAGGAAAGAGGTACGCCCTTTTTTGAAGGTGGATAGGGTGGGGCAGGAGAGTAAGTTAGGGAGGAGGGAATTCCAAGCAGAGGGAGAGAAGGTGAATGAGTGCTTTCCCGATAGGCGTTGCATCTTCTGGATTGCTAATAAGGGTAAGGAAGTAGATCTAAGCATAGGTGTGGGTATTTTTTTGTAAACTATTCCCCTAGGCAAGGGGGATTAAAGAGCTTGGTAAGTTTGACTACAAGGCATAAGGTGTGAAACTGTAACCTTGAGTCATAGGTAGGCCATTGAAGAGAATACAGGGCCTCACAGTGGTGTTTTCTGGAGTCCGCTCCAAGGGCAAAATGTCCATTCCTATGATAGAGTTTACACACCTGTGCAAGGGAAGAGGATTGGGAGGAGAGTAGTAGAGGGGCACCATAGAACAAAATAGGGAGAAGGGATGTTGACACAATCTTTCTACAGGCAGCATTGGATAAAAGAGGGCGGATGCGGTATAATAAACCGAGCTTCTCGTTTACCATTTTGGTAAGCTGAGTTGCATGATGCTCCATTGAGAAGGAGGCATCTAAGTGAACCCCAAGGTATTTAAAAGTACTAATCACCTCTATGGGGTCTCCTGACTCTGTACTGATCTGGAGCTGTTTGATAGGTTTGGGGGACGGGTCATGGAAAAACATAGCTTTTGTTTTTTTTTTGTATTTAGAATTAGCTGATTGTCAGAGAACCAGGTCTCGAGCACAATGAAATGAGTTAAGGCTTTGGTTAAGCCAGTCTATATTGTTAGATAAGTGGTATAAGATTGCATCATCAGCATATAATTGCACAGATGCACCGCCACAGAAGTTGGGGAGCTCATTGATAAAAAGCAAGAATAGTATCAGGCCAAGAATAGAACCTTGGAGTATTCTGTGTGAGATAGGCCTTGAAGAGGACAGTGAACCAGACCATTTTACCCTCTGCGATCTTCCCGTGAGGTAGTCATGGAACCATGTGAGTGCTAAGTGATCTAGACGTAGTTGATGCAATTTACCAAGGAGAAGGTGGTGGTTGACTAGATCGAAGGTCTTAGTCAAGTCGACGAATACTCCACCGGTTAGAAGACCAGCATCACTTGCATTAAGAATGTCAGTCGAGACTTTGACAGGGCTGTGGTAGTACTATGGTCCTTACTGAAGCCATGCTGGCAGTCTGTGAGAAGGTGATATAAGTCTAGGTAGGATTGTAGCTGAATGTGCAGGATCTGCTCCAGGATCTTAGCCAGTGGGCAGAGAATTGAAATAGGCCTATAATTTTCCACAACATGGGTACCCACCTTATGGAGGGAGACCACCACAGCCACTTTCCAAAGACTTGGCACTTCACCAGAGAGGGTGGATCTATTTTATTTATTTATTTATTTGTACAACTGGTTACAGCCTTTGAATTGAGGCTTTCGTTTGCAAGTACCCTGCGTCTGAGGGCGAGCAGTGTTACAATACTACAGTAGGTTGACATACAGATTTACACAGATTTTGCACAGTAATATACAGACATTGTTACATATATTTTGTACATTTCATAAAACAGTAGTTACATACATACAGATATATGGCAGGGGGGAATGAAAGAAAACCAGGTGGGAGTGGGGAGAAGGGCAAAGGAGGCAGTCCAGAGGACTTTGTCAAAGTGCACTCAGTGATATGCAATCAGCCTGGTAGTGACAGGAACAGCAGTGGGTGTTGAACAGGTGGTTCCAAAGAGCAGTTTTGAAGGACACAATTTTGGGAGTGTTAGCGATGGTTACAGGGAGAGTGTTAAACCAGGAAGGGGCCCTGTAGCAAAAGGATCTCTGAGCTAGGGAGGTCCTAGTTCTGGGTACCAGTACAATGGCCTTGTCCGAGCTGCCAGTGGAGACTGTGCGGGAGGTATGTTGGAGGGAGGCAGATACCCCAGGGGGGAGAGCCTGAGCAGAGTTTTCTTGGCTAGGAGGCAGGTTTGGTAGTGGAGACATTCATCCAGGTTGAGGAGATCAGCAGTGGAAGAGAAATGATAGGTGTGGGTGAGCCTGTGGGCACTGGTCAGTAGTCTACAGGCCTTGTTCAGAGCGAGTCGGATCTTATTGAGTGCCATGTAATCAGTGGCTCCAAATACTGGTAGGCCATAATCCACTAGAGACAGTACTGAGGATGTGATGGCCAGTTGGAGAGCATCGGGTGGAAGACAGTCCCTATGGCGGTATAGGAGGCCAATCCGGGTGTTGGTGGCAGACACGACGGCATTAATGTGTGCGTGAAAAGTGAAGGCAGCATCAAAAGTAATCCCAAGATATTTGTAGGTGTGCACTTGCTTGAGCGGGTGTTGAGTGCTCGGGAGGATAAGGAGGGGTTTATTTCTTGCTTTGTTTTGATGGTGGGAGAAGAGCAACAACTTGGTCTTTTTGAGATTAATGACAAGTCTGTGCTCCTTGAACCAGCTTTCTGCTTGTTTGAAGGTGTGTTGGAGATAGTCCTGGAGGGAGGCAGAATTTTGGTGAGAGGCATAAAGAATGGCAACATCTGTGTACAGAAGAATTTTGCTGAAGCAGGCACTGGGCAGGGTGTTTAGGTAGAGACTAAAAAGTAGGGGACCCAGGATGGAGTCCTGGGGAACCCCTGAGCAGACAAGGCAGGTCTCTGAGAGTGTCCCATTGATTTTGATGCACTGGGAGTGGGTTGATAGGTAGCTAGAACACCAGGCGAGGGGACCAGTAGAGAAACTGATATGGTAGAGGGCTTCAAGTAGGAGGGGATGGCAGACAGTGTCAAAGGCCTTTGAGAGGTCAATGAACACTGCTCCAGCAAGGTTGCCAGAGTCAAGAGAGGAGTGCAGAAAGTTGGAGAATTCCAGTAAGGCTGTACCAGTGCTATGGTCTGCACAGAAACCATGCTGCTCTGGACAAAGAACAGCATATTTAGTCAGATACTCAGTGAGCTCTGTAGCCACCGCTTTTTCTATGGTTTGGAGAGTGGGGGAAGGATAGAAATTGGCCGATAGTTGCTGGGGGTGGACCAGTCCCCATCTTGATGAATAGGTGTGACAACAGCCATTTTCCAAACGCTGGGAAATTGACACAGGCAGAGGTATCACTTTAGTAAGCTCATAAGTGTCACTAGGATGTCATCCAGGATGAGTCATAGTATTTTGGGATCCAAGGAGTCATTGCTTGGGATGTTGCTGCCTAATGCTTTTAGAAGGAATGGTCTGGCTTCATGGGTAGATATTTTGTGCAAGTAGAACTGTGGACATTGAAGGACAGGGGGCTGTGAATTGGGAGCTGGGTTGAAGAAATTACTGGAAAGGATAGAGCTAAGGTCCATGAAGGAGGTGTTGAGGCTGTCAGCTATGTTAAGGGGGTCAGTGGTAATAGAACCATCAGTAGTAAGCTGGGATGGGGGAGAGGAGTGAGATTTCATGTTCAGTTCTTTAATATTTTCCCAAAAGGTCTGGGCAGACCCCCATGAGGATGTGAGGATGGCCTGGTAGTGAGCAGCCTTGGCCTTACGGATGGCCCACGTGCACCTATTCCGTGCAGCATTGTAGGCCTGTCTGTCTGCCGTCCTGCTGGTCTCAGTGGCTAGGTGCCAGAGGTTATCCCTTTCCCTGAGTTTTTGGAGTAGGGTGGGAGTGACCCATGATTAGGGCTGTAATTTTTTCACAGTTAAAATCTACCAATTTCATAGCAATTCACGGTCCTAAAAATAGATATTTACTATAACTGAAAAACTGCGATGAGAAGTGCACCCGCCAACTTTTCTACAGATCGTCTACTGAGGATGGCTATATATTAACTTTCAGTGGCAAGTCGCAACTCAGGAGACCTACTCCTGATTTTTCCAGCACTTAGAAAAGGTACAGACTTTTAAATCTACACAGCCACGTGAGCTGAACAAGGAGATCTTCAGTTTTCATCCAGTCGCAAGTCGCAACTCAGGAGACCTGCTTCTGATTTTTAAATAAGTATTGCTGCAGCCTGAATTTGGACTTGCTAACAGACAAGAGCCAGCCCATTGTTCCAGCACTTAGAAAAGGTGCCGACTTTTAAATCTCCATGGCCGCAGGTGCTGAAAAAGTAATCTTAGCCCTGGATACAAAGGAGGATTAGGTATGCTTTGGAATTTGGAGATATTCACGGGGGACCACCGATTTCATGGTAATCGTGAAATCCGTGACCCCCGTGAAAAACTTACAGCCTTATCCATGATATATTTTGCTTTTTGGTGCGGAGTCTGGACAGCGGTGCATAGAGATCACAGGCCTTGTTAAAAGCCTGTATGAAAAGGTTGAGGGCAGAGTCAATGCTGGGTGCCTGGTTGATGGGGGACCAGTCAATCTGGGCAAGGAATTGCTTGAGTTTATTCAGGCCACCTGGGTGGAGGTGCCTGTGGAGGGTGGTTTGGCCTACTGGTTTGGGGGTAGAGGTGGACCAGAGGAATAGGATAGGGGAGTGGTCACTTAAAAAGTCAGGGAGGATTTGTATGTCCTGGATTTTGTGGGAGCAGTTGGTGACTGTGTCATTCAGGAGGGTGCATGTTCCACTAGGGGGATTGAGTCTAGTGGGTTGGGACACTAGTTGGGTCAGGTCAAGGGCAGCAAAGGTGTCACTTGCTTGGGAGGAGGAGGGACTAAGCCAATTGACCTTGAGGTCCCCAACAAGGACTTGTTCTGCTTTGTGGGGGAGGGTGGTGAGATAACCTGTAAGAGACAAGATTGCCAGGTTCCGGTTCCTTGGGGGAAAATAGGAGACTGTGAGGTACAGCGGTCCCGTAGAGGGATCAGGAATGAGTATGAGGGTGAGGGCCTGGGCACCATTATTGAGCTTGGGGGCAGGAAGCACATGACCAACAATAATGTCACAGATGAAGACAGCACAGCCACCTCTGCATTTGCCTACTCGATCCTCCTGGTAGAGGGTGTACCCAGAGAGTGAGACAAAGGAGTCGGGGGTGGATTTGGAAAGCCAGGTCTCCACAAGGGCAATGATGTCAGGCTGGTGTAGAATAACCCAGCACTGGAGTGCAGCAGATTTTTTCTGCAAGCCACAGATATTTAGGGAGGCAATGCGGAGTCCTGAGAACAATGTCTTGGGTTGGTTGGTGGCAGTAGGGCCCAGATTGGGGTGTATATTTCCAGAGAGTAGCAGTAGCAAAGTAATAATTCTAACCAGGGGGCGGTAGCCATAGGCATCCTTAGCTGGACACTGAGATAAGGGTGAGGCCACAGGGCTACAGGGAATAGGTAGGGCACAAAGGGAATGAATGGCGGTGAGGAGGTGGGTCCAGGGAGGGCCCGGGTAAGCAGAGGGGTTGGGATGGCTGCCAGAAGGTGGGTGCTGGGTCCTAGGGCATGAGACAAGAGTGGAAGGGTCGAGATAAGATAGGGTGGTCTAGGGGTGCTGCCCTCTGAGGGCTGTGATTGTGATCTGTCTGGAGAAAGGCAAGCACCAGGAAGGCTAAAATAGTGAGGCACTGTAGAAGGGGATGTGTATGCATGATGCCTATATTTATAATAGTGGTAGATTGTATAGGGGTCTCAGCTGTGCTTCTAAGAGGGTGACTGCCACTTTGGAGTAATGGTAGGGCTGTGGACTTTGGTGCACAGGGTACTAGGTTCAAGACCCCTGGGGGGCGAGTGTCCTTGGGCCAGGATAAAATGGAAATCCAGGCATTTGGGGGGCTGGAGTAGGCTAGGTCTGAAGCTGGGTGGAGAGGTGAAATAGCAACTCCTATTGGTCATGGGGGAATGGTAAGTTGGGCTGGGAGGTGGACAGCAGAGGGCAAGGTCTATAGTAGTAGCCCAGGTTAAGGATAGGGGTATGGAGCAGTGATGGGGACTAAGCAGGGATGAGAGTGAAGGAGTGGAGTAGCAGGGGTGGCTAGAAGGTCTCAAGGGTTCAGGAGAGGAAGTGGGAATTCAAAGTGAATAGGGAGCAAGCAGGAAAATACCCTCTAGTGGCCAGCGAGTATAACCTGCTAATGGAGAAGTGGGGACTTAGAAAAAAAATGGTACTAGGAAGTGAGGTCATTGGAAGGGGACAATAAATTGAGGACCGGCCTTGGGAGGGTGTTTGGAGCAGTGATGGGCTAACACCCCTCACAGAGTTCAGCTGCAGGAGGACAACGGTTACCTTTAAGGGCTCTGGTGGACCTCACTACCCCTGCTGTGCACAGGCTTCCCTGACTGTGTGTGTATTTAGAAGATCACAGACAGGTGCGGCGAGTGCTGCTGCCCCTAGTTTGAGAAACCTGAGTTCTAATGTATCATGGCCAGGGGAGCTCTCTGACTTGAGATTTGATAACAGCCTGAGGACTTCTCTTCTAGTGGCTATTTTGGTTGGAAAGGAGGTCGAGAGCCAAGAGTGATGTGATGCTGAGTAGGGATAGAGAAATCAGAGACTGGCAGCAGGTGAGCTGTGTACCTATCAAGGGCAGTGAGGAACTAATTAATTCCTTATGCAATTGATGGGAGATCTTGAAGGAGGTGGCTACCAGATGATACGGAGCTTGTGCATTGGGTCGATTTACCTTTGATCAAAGAATTGATATGTTTCCAGAATTCTTTGGGCTTACTGAGATTCTCAGTCTGACATGAGCGGAAATAGGTACGTTTAGCACCCTGTATCCTATTTTTACACTTATTTCTCAGCTGTCGATAATATAGCCAATCAGAATGAAGAAGGCTGTGTTTATAGGTCTTCCTGGCTGCATCACTACTCTTCATGAGGGTCCTGATTTCAGTAGAGAGCCAGAGTGCCTTAATACCCTTAGATCTACATCTAGAAAGTGGACCATGTCTGTTAATAATGCTTTTAAAGGTAAGGATAAAATAATCAAGTGCCTGGTCTATTGAGGGGAGGCGAGTAATGGGTGCCCAATTAGCATTCTAATAGACATTGAGAAATGGTCTTCGTTAAACTGAGACATTTTCCTGGATTCATGTATTATGGGTGGTGGGGCATCAAAATTATTACACCACACACAGTAGGTAGGAGAGTGGTCACTAATGCAATCTGGTAAAACACTGACTGTTTCGATCCTATGTGGGCAATTAAATAGTAACCAATCCAGCATCATTGCAGTACCTGTTTTGGGGTTATGTCTTGTGGGCAAGGAGATAAGTTGGGTGAACTTTGTGTCAAAGACTAGTGTATGGGCTTTGTTTTTGTGGGGGGACAGCCAATCAACGTTGAGATCTCCACAGATTACTGTGTCACGGGGGGGGGGAGAGCTGACAATGCCTACATAAGGGAAGGCAGTTCATTGGAGGCATCCCACGTGGGTAGGTAAATACATCCAATAAGTAGTTTCTTAACATTGCCTAAAGTTAGTGAGATAAATAAAGATTCTGCATTGGGAGGCATGCCGGAGCAGAAGAGATCAAAGTGACATGAAATTTAGACTTAACATATATTAAGACACCTCCCCCTATTCTGCCTAAATGGTCATGCTTGTGGCAGGAGTAGCTAGGGAGATTAATTTCATGTTGTTGTATACTGGGCTTCAACCAAGTTTCTGTTATGCCAAGGATGTCCGGGTTGAGATTAGTTGCCCATGCCTGAATCTCAGCAATTTTAGGCTGGAGGCTTTGAGTATTTAAATAAGCGATTTTGATGCCTTTTTCCCTCAACTTGTAAGGGGCAGAAGCAGATAGAGGACTCTGAGTTCCAGGGTTAACTTCTATGTCACCATCTAGAAGAAGGAGTGGGACAAGTGCATGGCCGGAGTTAACTTTAAAAAGTGCAGGCCTACGGTATTTATGCTAATCCTACATAACAAGTGCAGGGAGGTTCGGGTACATATCCCAAGGTAGTAGGCATCCTTTTTTTCCATGAGATGAGTGAGTTGAACTTATACTTATGATGTGTAACTGTCACTGCAATTCTCTCTTGTAAATCAGTCTAGTCCTTTTTTTAAATTACAAATAGTTTTGCTTCCACAACCTCACTGCATAGGTTATTCAGTCACACACACACATACACACACATACACACTAATGGCACTTTGGTGGATAACATATGTCTCCATGACCAGATGCGTTACACCCCAGAATGCTGAGGAAATTTGGGAAGGAACTTCAGTGGCACTTGATGGTCTTGTTCAACTGCTCCCTGGAGACTGCATAGTTGTAATGAATTGGAGAAGGGCGGATGTGGTCCCCCTGCTCAAGATTGGGAGCAGGGAGGACCCAGGAAACTATAGATTGCTTAGTTTGATATCTCTAGTGGGAAAACTCATTGATTCTATCATCAAAGAACAGTTGGTTGAAATTCTGAGGGCAAATGGGCTCCTAGACAGTAGGCAGCATGGCTTTATGAAGAGATCATGTCAGACTAATGTGACTGAGATCTTTGGCTGTAACAAGAGCAGTGGACAAGTACCAGGCAATCATTGTGCTGTAACTAGATTTCAACAAGGATTTTTACTCAATACCTACAGATAGCTTATCAAGAAGCTAAGGAGTCTAGTGGTTGAAGCAAAGCTAATCAGGTGGCTAGAAAATTGGCTTGGTAGAAGCCGCCAAAGGGTGATTGTAAATGGGGAACATACAGAGGTCAGGAA
This sequence comes from Neoceratodus forsteri, assembly GCA_016271365.2. Taxonomy (NCBI): domain Eukaryota; kingdom Metazoa; phylum Chordata; order Ceratodontiformes; family Ceratodontidae; genus Neoceratodus; species Neoceratodus forsteri. The sequence goes on along the minus strand of CM057454.1, from coordinate 644,644,473 downwards.
GGTCACAAGTAGGGTACCACAAAGGTTGGTTCTTGGACCAGTACTATTATGAGTTTTTCTGCACTACAAGGGAAGTAATCAAGGGGAAAATGTGCCTTGCTACAGATGGCAATAAACTTTGTGGCAGGACATACTGTACTCCAAGGAGGGGTCAGACACAGGAGGAAGGATCTAGAAAAGTTAGAGGGGATGTCCAAAGTATGGAAATGGGAGGTTTAATGTGAAGAAGTGCAATGTTATTCATACAGATAAGGGTAACCCAAAGATAGGTTATTGGCTAGAGGGTTAAAAACTCAGTCTGACTACTGAAGAAGGCAATTGAGGGATATCATTAGTGAGAGCCTCAAGTCAGCAACCCCATGCAGAAGAGTACACGGGAAGGAAAACAGGATACAGGGATGAATAGGGAGAGAGTTCTTTAGCAGGAGAAAAGAAGAACTGTTGCACCTCTATAGATACTGGTGAGGCCACACCTGGAGTACTATGTCCATTTCTGGAGCCCACACTTGAAAAATAATAAAATCTACCTAGAATCTGTCCATTGGTGGTATTCAAAGATAGTACTGGGTAAGCAAGGAAAGTCATATGAGAAGCATTTAATCAGCTTGAACATGTACTTGCTGGAGACTAGGAGGGAGAGGGAGGAACACAATAGAAGTCTTTATCTTAAAGGGATAAAGCAGGGTAGAGTGACATCATCTGTTTAAGCATAGCAGGGAATCAGCAACTTGGAGACACAATAATACATTCTTAGAGGGGGGGTTGATTCAGGAAGGACATAAGAAAGTACTTCATTACAGAAACAGTGGTGGATTTGCAGAAACAGTGGTGGATAGAGAGAATGGTTTTCCAAGAGACATGGTAAACAGAAAGACAGTGAAAGATTTCAAGAGAAAATGAGACAGCTATAAGGGACTAGTGAAAACTAGGACAACAAAACAGGTGGCAACTGGGGGTAGGGGATAAACTATCAAGGGACATCAGCCTAGGAATTAGCAAGGGTTGGTTGGTATGGCTCAAGTAAGAAAATGGGCAGACAAGATGGACTATGTGTCCCATTCTGTTGATATTGTTCTGTGTTTATAATATATCTTGAAAATATATTTGAGATAGATAGATAGACAGACAGATAGATAATTACTGGTGAAATAAACTAATACATAGTTTTCAAAACTCTTTTTAAACTCTGTAATGCATGTTTGATAATATCCATATCTGTATTATCACCCATGTACTGTATTATTTTTTCTGTATCACACTCACACTAACATCAACTCAGAATCATTTTCAAGGTTTCTCCCATGCTGTCAAATCTTACAGTTGCCATCAGGCAGTTCCCAGCTCATGGGACCCCACACATTTCAACCACAAATCCCATGGCCAGTAAGATCAGCAGAGACCCATGGGATAAAGAATTTTAGGGTGGCAGGGGAAGAGAGAGGCAGAGGAGAAACTGATGGAGCCCATGTGTAAAAAGAGACCTGCTCCTTGCCTGTGGGCAATCTAGTAGATGCTCTGCAATCCTTCACACTGTCCCCTGTTCTGTCCCAGACTAGCAGTAATGTCAGTCAGGGTTCATGGACATCTTCTTACCCTGATAAGTAGTAGTAGTAGTAAAAATGTTTATTTTTAGACAGGGTGATACTTTAGGTCCTAAGACCTCTTTACAGAGTAGTCCTGTTTCACACTCACACAAGTTACAAGGCATTTATAAATTACATAAACATAATAAACAGATGTCGTACAAAATCCTAAAAATTCCTATCATAGCCATAATTATAAGATATCAACATCACATTTCATTACTCATATCTAACATATAGATTCAGACATACAAGTTATAATAGTCAGTACATTTACCAGAGAAAAGGCAGAAAGTTAAACATTTCACCCACATCTTAAAAATGCTACTGACAGGCACATTCTGTAGTGTTACTGTCATCCAGTCTGGATTTGAATAAAGACAGTTTTGCAAGGTTTCTTGTCTGCGGTAAGATCTCATTCCATATTTTTGCAGCCCAAGCTTGTAACATCATGCTCCCGTATCTGGTATTTACTTTTGTAAAATTTAAACCCCTAAATTTCACTTCACTGAGTAGATGTTGATTAGTTTTACAACTGAACTTGATGTCCATATTCCCTTTTATTATTCCCTTATTAACTTTAAAAATAAAAATAGAGAATAGTTTTTTATATTGGATAGCTAAACTGTCCCATTTTAGCTCTTTATACATAGAACAGTGGTGTGTTTTATAGTTACATTTCAAAGTAAACCTTGCCAGCCGATTATATGTTTTAACTAATTCATCCAAATGTATTTGACCAGCAAGGTTATATATTAGATTTCCATATTCCAACACAGGCACTATTATTAGTGTAGCAATTTTTTTTGGTAACTGAATGTTTAATATTTGAGAAGCTCTATGCAATGCTCCAATTCTGTTATTTACCTTCTTAGACACATTATCAATATGGTCAGAAAAAGTAAGGGAACTACCAATTAATTACCCCGGACCCTACCAGGGCCCCCATCTTGCTCACCGTTGCCTACATATCCCTGAGGGACCAGGGTCAAGCTGTCCAGTCCCTCATCTATTTCATCACCACACTTCCACACAAGGCAGAACAGCTTATCTTAGGTGACCTTAACATCAACTGGCTAGGTACCCCTGCCTCCGCAATCAGGGATTTCTTTGCTGGTCTGGATATTACCCAGCTAGTTAACTCACCCACTAGATTTAATCAGTCAAGTGGATCCAGCACCCTCCTGAATGTAATTCTGTCCAACCGCCCCCACAAAATCAGTGACGTCAATGTACTGCCAGACTCTCTTAGTGACCATGCTCCTGTCCTATGTCATTGGTCATCCCCACCCCACACTGAAACAAATGCCCCCACCCGCCAGCGCTTTTGCCCCGGGGGTCTCCGAAAATTAAAAACACACCTAGCCCAGCTAGATTGGTTCCCTATCCAGCTTGCAGCAGATATTGACTCTGTCCTAGCCTATTTCTCCGGTGCTTTCAGCAAGGCCTGTGACCTTTATGCCCCCCAAACAATAACACGCACTAAAAAATGGAATGCCTCATGGATCTCCCCATCCCTTATCCAAAAACTGTAGCAAAGAGACAATCTATGGCATATTGCCATCGCCTCTGGCAAACTGACTGACAGACAAGCCTATAATGCAGTGCGTAATAGGTGCACCTGGGCCATAAGACAGGCTAAAGCAGATTATTACCAAACCTCCCTCGCAACCACTTAGGACTCATCTCATGCCTTCTGGGACAACATGAAGGAGCTAAATGGAAAGTCCTGCCCCCCTATCCCAAATTGCCATAAATGGTACACTCACCTCAGATCCATCCCTCATAGCCGAGGCCCTCAATACAGCCTTTTCTGATCTTAGCTGTGTCCTTCCCAACCACTTCTTCGACCCTATGCCAGGCACCCCCCCACCCTGGGACACCCCCCTTTCTACCTGCGTGCCATATCCCCCCTTGAAGCCAGGCCTCATCTACAAAAAGCCCTAGGTAGCAACAACCCAGCTGTGATTCCCCTGGACTCCAGGATCCTTCGCTTAGTCTCAGACACCGTATTTCTCCCGCTAATCGATCTCATAAACCGATCACTATGTCTGGGCCAGTTCCCTAGAGCCTGAAAAACTGCTGAAATCACCCCAATCCATAAGAGTGAAGACAAAACCTCCCTTAGTAACTTCAGGCATATCTTCATTCTTCCCCTGCTTTCCAAAGCACTTGAAAAATAGTGGCCTCACAGCTCTCCGAGTACCTAGCCAAATACGATCTGCTGTGTCCAGAACAGCATGGCTTCCGACCTGGGCGTAGCACTGCTACTGCTCTCCTAGAATTCTCCCACCTCCTCCACTCAGCCCTTGCCTCTGGTCACACCACTGGTGCTGTGTTCATTGACCTTTCCAAGGCCTTTGACACTGTCTGTCACCCCCTCCTCCTTGACTCCCTCCATCAACTTGGCTTCTCTCCTGGCCCCCTCGCTTGGTTCACCAGTTACCTCTCCAACAGATCCCAGTGTGTAAAGGTTAATGGTAACCTATTCAATTCCCAGTCCGTTCACTCTGGGGTCCCCCAGGGCTCCATCCTGGGCCCTGTTCTATTCAGCATCTTCCTCAACACTCTACCTAACGCCTGCTCTGGCAATATACTCCTCTACGCCGATGATGCGCTCCTCATTGCCTCCCACCCTGACCCCGCATCACTACAGGAATCCCTACAACTTACTTATAGCCAAGTCGAAAAGTGGTTCCTTGACCACTGGCTGGTCATTAACCTCAAGAAGACAAAATCCATGCTCTTTTCTCACCACCAGAACAAGGCCAAAAATATCCCTCTCTACATTCTCCCCAGAAATTCACTCCCTCTCGAACAGGTGTCTTCATACAAATACCTGGGCATCACCTTTGACTCAGCTCTTACCTTCCATACCCACATCAATACCCTGTCCTCAGTGATAAATTCTCATATTGACCTTCTCTACTGACATAAAGATTGCCTCCCTCAAACTGCCCTCCATCTGGCTATCAACCCCTCCGTTTTGTCCTTAGTAGACTATGGCCTACCTATTTATGCCGTGGCTGACAACTCCGCCCTCACCAAGATTCAGACCTCAATAAATAAAGCATGAAGGCTCCTGACTAGTGCATCCCACTGGACTCATACCTGTCTGCTTTACTCAACCACCAACCTACTCACCTTTGATGAACACCTGCGCTATCAAACCTGCCTACTCGCCAAAAAATCCCTATTAGGCCTAACACCACCAGGGGTCCCCGCATCCCTGCAGCGAGTATCCCCAGTTGTTTCCACCCACAGTGCAGTCAAATCCACCTTCCAGGTGCCCAGTACCAAGACCTCATTAGCCCAAAGGTCCTTTCATTACCGTGCCCCAACATGGTTCAACTCCCTTCCGCCCACCATCACAAATCTCACCAAAATTGGCCACTTTAAAAATGCCCTCCATAACTTTCTCTTTGAAGCCAGAAACTTTAACTGCCGCTAAATTACTATGAGGATCTGATACTTGGGCACTGTTCCTATAGCCTGACAAGATTCGGTTGGACTGCTATTTCTGCATAATGGTCTGACAGTATCCTCTGACTACTACTCTATACAACTGTAATTACTGTATGTAACATTGCCTGTTAACCCAGTGATAACTTGGTAACTTGGTAGTTAGGACATAAGAAGGCCGGAGCCCATCGAGAATGTCCTCCACACAATGTGGATCATTTATAGATTTATGTTCCATTCAAAAGCCATCTATCTAGTTTAAACTTGAATGTGTCAATATGCTGGCAGTCAACAATTTCCTGTGGCAAGGAGTTCCAAACTCTTGGAGCTCTAACATTAAAAAAATTGCTGTTTTCTATTTGTTCTTGTTTTCTCAATTTTAATTTGTTTATTGTGTAATCTAGCTACAATTTTTCTGGATGCAAAAGACAATCCACAAGATTTCATTAATGTAGGAGATAATACAATTTTAAATAATTGAAGGATGTCTCCCCTTAGTCTTCTAGTTTCCAGAGAGTATAACCCTGTTTTATGAAGCCTGGTTTCATAATCAAAGCGGGAAAGGTGGGGTATAATTTTTTGTGGCCTTTCTTTGAACCCTCTCAATTTTTGTGATATCCTTTACTAAATACAGACTCCACAGGGGTGAGCCATAATCCAAATGGGGTCTAACATGAGTCTTATATAATGTCATGATACATTCTTCTGTTTTAAGAACAAAAGTATTATTTATCCTGCGCAAAAGAGCATTGGCTTTATTAGTAACTTTGTTGAAGTGGTTTGAGAAAGACAAGCCATCATCAACCAGTATACCCAAGTCTTTTTCAACGACAGATTCTTGAAGTTTAATACCATTAAGATTATATGATTGTTTTGGGGGTTTTTTTTGCCAAAATGCAGCACAGAACATTTTGACACGTTAAATGACATCTTATTGGTTACTGCCCAAGATTCAATTTTTTTAAGGTCATTTAGTATAATATTCCTGTTGGTCAACAGGTCCCCCCAGTTTAATGTCATCTGCAAATTTAGACAACTTATTCTGTGATATGATATTAAGGTCACTTATAAAAATACCAAACAGGGTGGGACCCAACACGGAACCCTTGGGGACCCCACTTGTCACAGATCTTTCCTCTGATATTACCCCATTAATTCTAACCATTTGAGATCTTTTGTACAACCAGCTGTTCACCCAAGACACGATACATTCAGAAAATCCTAATGTTACTAGCTTTTTGATTAATATTGAGTGTGAGACCTTATCAAACGCCTTACTATAGTCTAACAGAATAACATCTACTGGGATGTTTAAGTCAAGATAACTGCTTACAAGATTGTAAAAGGATAGTAAATTCGTAGTACATGAATGCCCGGGGTTTAAATCCATGTTGTGTAGTATCATTTATTTTTAATTCAAGCATTTCCTCATCAATTATGTGTTTAATATGTTTTTCCAATAATTTACACGGAATGGAGGTAAGGCTGATAGGACTGTAATTCTCAGCCTTATAATGCACCCCCTTTTTAAAGATTGGTGTTACTATAGCTGTTTGAAGGGCACAATAGATTCTGCAAATGATTTATTAAAGATAATTGTAAGTGGAATAACACAATACTATTATATGTTCCCATAAGAAATTTAGAAGTAATACCGTCAGGGCCTGCGCTAGTAGTTGATTTCAAGGTTTTCAGGAGTTTATAAGTATCGGAAATAGTGATAGAATAACTATGGGATGTGGTGGTGTTAGTAATCATTATAGGCTCCTTATCCTGTTCAAAGACAGAGCAGAAATACTTATTAAACTCTGATGCAGTCACCTTATCTGAGAGGATGGTTGTATTATTGATAATTAATGGACCTATTTTATTAATATTACCCTTTTTGTTATTTAAGTATGAATAAAGACTTTTATGTGAGTCCTTAGTATGGGCAATTCTAAATTCTAAATTCCGTTTGGCCAGGATAATTGATGTTTTTAAATTCTAAATTCCGTTTAGTGGTAGTGTGTTTTTATTGTTATACTACTTGCACCTGTTTGTTTCCTCTGTTGCACCTCACACTGTTTTCTTGTTTGCCCTCCCTGCGATGAGGTGCCTCTGGAAATGAATCCTTGACTCAAAGGTTGTAAACCCTATTTTTGAATAAATAAATACTCCTAAGTACTTATATTGTTTTGTAACTGTTAATTGCTTCCCACCTCTTGTTAGTATTCCCTTATCAATTTTTCTGTTTTATTGTTAACCCTAGTTTGTTTTTTGGTGAAATACATAACTTGTGTTTTTTTTCTCACTCAATACTAACCTTGAAACTGAAAATTAGTCTTGAAGGACATCAAAGTCAGCTTGTAACTTAATCAACATCTCCTTATGTGTTTTTACTGATGCCAATAATACAGTATCGTCTGCATAAAGATGCATGTGAGTGTTATTTATCTGTAAGGGCAAATCATTCACATATATAAAAAACAACAATGGCCTCAGGATTGATCCCTGGAGCACACTTCTTGCTATTTTACCTAATTCTGAATGATGACCATCTATTTCAACTAATTGTTTCCTATCAACTAAATAAGATTCAAACCACTTCAAGGTCCTAGGAGAGATCCCAGTCCTCCCCATCCTCTCATACAGCAACTGACGGTCCAACAAATCCAAGGCTTTGGACAGGTCAACGAATACCACACCTGCGGACCCCCTCATCCAAGGCAATAGCCACCTTGTCCACAAAGTCCATGAGAGCGGTGCTCATTGAATATCCTGTCCTAAAGCTGTGCTGAAATTTAGTAAGTTTAGAATATTTCTCCAGATATTCGTATAATTGAATGTACACCATTCGCTCCATTACTTTAGAGAGGATTGGGAGGACCACTATCAGCCTATAATTAGAGGGGTCATTAACATTTCCACCTTTAAAGACAGGGACAGGGAGGCAGTATAGCACAGTGGCTTAAGGCTCTGAGCTGCAAATCTGAAGACCTGGATTTGAATCCCACAGCCCCCACTTGCATCCTGTGTGACCCTGAGCAAGTCACTTAACTTATCTGTGCTTCCAGGTTGCACCTGTAAACAAGCTTTCAGCTTAGTGTGTCTCACCTGATTAAACAATTGGAAAAAAAAAGATGGGTACTATTTTTGACACCTTCCAAATTTCAGGAAAAGTACTTTCCAATAAACTCTGATTTAATAGATCTGTAATTATTGGTGTAAGTAAATCCACGACATCTTTAATAACTTTTGAATCAATCTTGTCCAAACAACATGATTTCCTAATATTCAGTTTTTTAATTTCACCTCTAACTTCACCTTTAGTAATTTTTCTAAAATAGAACTGAGGAGAATATTCAATAGTATCCCCCATTTCTATTTAAGTCTTTTTGGACATTAACTGTTATATCGGGCAAAGTGATAAAATAATGGTTCAAGAGCTGCATTATAATTTTTATTATCTATTAGAAAATGGGTAAAAGTATTTCAGGCTTCTGATTGGCTGAGGGACTTCTCTAGCTGGGCATCTAACAGTCAATAGATGCCCAGCTATTAAAAGTACCAGCCCAACCAACCCCATCACCAGAATCTTGCTGCCCAGCCTGGTCTCTAATTGGCTAAAACCCCCTCATTTTGTTTTCAAATGTCCACCACTTTTTTTATCTCACTAAGTGAGACATACTGGCCCCCAATGCTCCATAATTAACTGCCACAAAACCACACATCATGCTTGTGTATAAAAGATTTTTTCCTTCTTTCTTTCTTTAGTCACAATGCCCTGTTCTTCCATGCCCCATCATTTTCTTTTGTATACAAGAGCGAACGGCACTCTCACTCCTCCCTCCTGCATGTACCCGCTCACTCACTCTCCTAAAATGAAACAGCAGCTTGTCTTTGAAAAATAATTACTTTTATAGATGAACTGCATGACACCACAGTGATCAACAGCTTCTGATACAGTGCATATTTAAAAAAATGTCCATTTCCAATGACCCCCGATACCGTGTACTATAACCCAGCTCCACTGCTCAGTCATCTGTAGTCCATAGTGCCAAATGTAAATTCAAACCGGAAGCCCGCCCCCGCCAGACAAGAGCCCTCTCTCACACCCTGTATTACCATACAAACAGACCTACACATATGTCTGTGTGCCCCCTTTCCAAGCAATACCATTTCTCTGTGCAGATCAACATCACTTATTGTGCCTACCTTACAGTGGACTGTGACCACTTTGACTGAGCAGTTCCTTTAGATCCCCCGACCTGATCATTATCAGTTTCCCTGACTGCACTGCAAGAAACAGCCATTACGAGTGAACAACTCCACCACCTGCCCCAGTCACGTAACAGGCAACACAAAAAGAGTAAAGCCATTTAGCAGGTCAACTAAATAAATGAACCAGCAATCGTTGTTTTAACTACTACCATTATAGCTGTGGGTGTCACAGACAGTGCTAGCCTTGCACTACTCCTGCATTTGCCCTCTCTCATTCTCCTGCTAATTCTCCTGCTGACACACAATGTAAAGTGTTACCAAAAAAATTTTTCATGTTTAAAAAGGAAAGGATACCTCTTCTCTACTAGAGTTGTCTGACTGCATGCTTTACTGCCCTTCATAATCCTATGAGGCATTGCAATTCCATACAAACAATGCTGCTGTGGGGGGTGTTAAGAGAGACAAGTCAAAAACAAAACACACAAACGGGGTGTGTGTGTCTGCTGGTGAAAATTATGGGGAGAAAGAGGTTAACTGAAAACTATTCAGAATGAAGAGGGACACTAGACAGGCAAAAAATAGGGTCTTATAGGCAACGGCTCCCTCTACTGGCAGTTCAACCTTACTAAACTTAAGGGACTATTTTACAGAAACTGCTTTTTCTGATCATTTGTATTAATATTTTTGAGGCATCGGGCCTCATTACACCCCTGGGTGGTCCGGTATTGCCCAATACCACCCACCGTGTTGGGTATTATTGCTTACATAGTTCACCCCCATCATTTACCATTTTTATAGTCTGTTTAGTTTTTAATGGATTATTCAGATCTTTTATTATGTCCCAGTAATGCTTTGTGTCTGTTGTTCCTTCAATTTTGTTGTTATAAGTAGAGAATAGTGCATGGGCAACCATGCGCAACCAGCCTATTGTGCCACTGAGGGGTTCCAATTACCTCAGACCTTGAGAGCGAAGCTCGAGAGGTCCTAGGTAATCGGAACCCTGAGGTGGCACAATAGGCTGGTTCGGCATGTGGTTGCCTATGCACTATTTTTTTATAGTGTATAGTTTCTGATTAGGTATTTACAGTGTTTTTAATTTTTAAAATACAAAAAAAGCAAAAGGTTTGCTGCTCGATTGTGCTCGTCGAGTTAGGGCTGCTTGTTGGGTATTGTGCGTGGTTGCTAGGGAGCAGAGATGTTGTGTTGGATGTGTAGCCTTCTATTGGCTATAAAGTCCGTGTGGGAGGAATGTTCAACAAAAATAAAATGGTGACCATAGTTCTCGCTAAGCGAGAGAGAGAGTTTGGGGATCGCTTGGTTTCTTTTCTTTTTTTTTTAAACTAAATCTATCTGGTTGGTCTTGCATTTTTCAAATATCTGGTTGATCCTGCATCTTGAGACACTCCAGTGACGCTGCTTGTACTGCCACCGCCGGAGTGTGGAGCCTGCCATTTTTAGCCGAGTACAGGTAAGCGACTGAGCGTGTGGACCCTCTAGAGGTTTTTAAAATGTTGTTCTGCTGCAGTAGGGTTCAATCACGTCCCATGGCCTTTTGAACTGCAGCAGAACAACATTTTGAGAACCTCCGGTTTCCATGCACAATAAGGGTCCACTGTACACTATAATCTTTTTCTGGCCTGTTTGATTAGTCGTTGACATTCATTATGCTTTCATTTATAGTCATCTCAATCTGCCTTATCTTTTGTTTTATGAGTTTTCTACCAGATCCTATCCATAATACGTATCTTTTTCTTTTAATACTCATTAGCCCAAGGGAGATGTTTTTTTCCGTAACTTTTTAGTTTTAAAGGGGGCATGTCTATTACAGATATTCAAAAAGGTTCTTGTGAACTCTTCAACCCCTAAATTAATATCAGGTATGAGACTCAACCTTTCCAGCTTTTCATTTCCCAGGTCCCTAACAAAATGTTCCAAATGATAGTTTGTAAAGTCTCTCTTAACCAAAATTTTTTCTTGTTCTTTAATGATGTGGTTTTGTGTCATTATACATGATACCGAGTTATGGTCACCCAAATTAGGAGGCAGAACTTGACAGTCATTAATATGAAGCCCCTTTGACAAGAATACCAAATCAAGAATACTACCTTGACTATTCACCCCATTTTTTCTTGTAACTTGATTTACTACCTGCTTAACATTTAACATTGCAAAGCTTTTCTCCAGTTTTAAACCGCTGGGCTTAACCAAGACAGCTTTAAAATCTTCAATTAAGACAATGTTTTTACCCTCCACCAAGGAAGCTAACTTTGTTACCAAAATCTCAAACTTATTCACATGTACCTTTGGTGGAGAGTAAATTACACCGATAAGAAGTTTTAGTTGGTATGATACGACACAGAGGCATTCAGTATCCTCTATCACCCCTTGAAACACGGGTTTAAATACTCCAATATTATTTTTAATACATAAAAGAAACCCACACCCCTGTTTTCCTCTATTTTGCCTGAAAAGTGCATAATCACCTATTTCAACATCACTATCATGTACTTTTTGAGTTAACCAGGACTCTGTTATACAAATTATATCAGGCTCTGATTGTTGTACCCACATCCTAAATTCCTGTACTTTACTTATAATACTTCTAGCATTATTTTTTTTTTGTAATTAAAAGTTTTATTCATTTTTCCAGCAAAAACACAATTATACACGAATAATTGAATAGGGGTTACAGAGAAAGTCAGAACATCATTAGAGCCGAATGGCAGAAGAAATGAAAAGGAACACTTTCCCCAGAAGGAACAACAATCAATACTAATTAACTCACTAACCCCATATCCTCCCCCCAACCCCCACTAGCCCTCAGCATTGCACATGTAGGAGGTCGAAAATCACTAATTAATCCTTAGAGGGTGCTAGCCTAGTGAACCAAGAAAATAAAATATTAGAAGGAGTCCATGAGAAAAGAAAATGCTCCAGTGAACCCCATAACTTAACAAAAGACTCTCTTTTACCCCTTGTGTCTGCAATGTGTTTTTCAAGTTGTATAGCAAAGGTGCATTCCCTATGCCACTCAACCAATGTTGGAACCTTGTCTGACACCCAATGCCTGAGAATTAGCAGTTTCATTACAGCAGCGGTCAGACTAATGTATGCTCTCCAAACTTTAGGAGTGGTCACAGGGAAGGCACCCAATAAGCAGATCTCGGGGGTATCCATTCTATAAGAGCCAAGGATAGGGCTGAGCAGGGAACCTACCGATTTCCAAAAGTTTTGAATTAGAGGACACGACCATAAAAGGTGGTAAAGAGTTCCATCTTCCTTTTTACATTTCCCACATAGAGGTGAGCTGAGAACCCTTCTGAAGAGATGGGTAGGAGTCAAAATCATATGATGCATCATTTTAAACTGGATCATTCTTAACCTGTCCTGCTTAATGAATCTATACAATGTAGACAAAGCATCCTCCAGGCTTTTGGGGAAGCGCTGAAATCCAATGCCTGACCCAATAATAGCAGGTTCCGGAGGTAGCGTGTGATCCCATTCCTGGAGGAGATCGAACCCTGGCCACATGCTGCAGCTGCTGCCATCCTAAAAGAGTGTGTATATCTTTACCATCCTTAACCTCTTTATAATTCGGGAGAAGACCTGAGTTAGGGCTTTCCTAAGCTGCAACCATTTATAAAAATCACGTCCCTTACATCCCCATTTTTCTTTTAGGACATCAAACGTATATGGCCTGCCTGATCCCAAAATCAGCGACCTTTAAGTTGCATACCTGTGGCCAAAGGCAGCAGGGATAGAGACCTCCAATTTAATTTGTGGATTGTCAATAATGGGTTGAGAACCGGATAACCACCACTTAACTCCTAAATAACTTTGCAATTGATGAAATGCCCTGATAGACCATCCTATAGGATTATTTTTGAGCGACATGGGGAGGCTGGCCAGAGGAATATAGAGGAGCGCAGGTAAGGAACATTTGGCCCTCTTCACAAGGACCTGTTCAATGTCCAACCAGAGAGGAGTGTATGAGACTCTAGTCTGCTCCCAAACCCAGAAAGCCAATTTACCTACATGCTGGGCCAAATAATATATAAAAGGAGCGGGGGCTGAAAGGCCACCTTTAAGTTTGGGAGCTGAAAGTTTGAGATAAGAGCGACGGGTTGTTTTACCTTGCCATAAAAAGGAATTAAATACCTTCTGCAGTTTAATAAACCAGCTCTTTGGTAGAAAAGCTCCTAGCATATCAAGCGGTAAAGAAGTCTGGGAAGAGCCATCATCTTTATAAGATTTAGCCTGCCCCATAGGGATAAGGAAAGAGAGCTCCATCTCTTAAGATCAGCCGAGAACTCTCGCACAATGGAAGCAAATTATCCTTGGCCATCTGGATAATACTGTCTTAATCTTTATGCCAAGAAATGTAACAAAATTTGTCTCCCATGCAACACCTAGACCCTGTATCCCTGCTTTTCTCACAAGATAATTTAGCGGGAAAACTTTAAATTTAACGCAATTTAATTTATATGAAGAGACTGCGGAGAAACTATTAATCTCCTTAAGTATAACTGGGATCGAAGACTCTGGATTTTCTATATATAAGAGCACGTCATCCGCATATGCAGAACAGACATACCTAGATTCTCCTATTTGTATACCCTTGATGGCCGAGTTCTGTATAATCCTACGCAGTAAAGGCTCTAAATACAAATTGAATAATAAAGGGGATAACGGGCATCCCTGCCTGGTGCCTCACTCCAACTTAAAGGATGGTGACAGGAATCCATTGCATTTCACTCTGGCTGATGGGCATGAGTATAATAACCTGATCCAAGTTATAAAGTTGTGGGGTATGCCGAAAGCCGAGAGAGTGGCAAAAAGAAAGGACCATGAGACCCGCTCAAAGGCCTTTTCGGCATCAAGTGAAAGGAGTGCCACAGGGAATTCAGACTCTTTTGCTACAGCAATAAGATGCATAAGTTTCCTCATGTGATCGTGAGATGGTCTCCCTTTCATGAAACCTACCTGTTCCCTGCTAACTAATCGGTCCATAACTACAGCTAGCCTATTAGCTAAAATTTTTGCGAGTATTTTAATATCGGTGTTAAGCAAAGAGATTGGCCGATAACTGTCCAAACTAGTTGGGTCTTTATCCGTTTCAAAATTAGAGAAATTGTGGCTTCATGAAGAGCGGATCAGAAATACCATAACTATACCAGTACCTAAAGACGCCAAGTAACACTGGTGAAATCTCTGGGAGAAAAGCCTCATAAAAATTACTCGGGAAACCATCGGGGCCTGGGGATTTGTCTGGGGGTAGCTGCTGAATAACTTTCTGTATCTCGGCAAGAGCGATTGGAGCTTCTAAAATTTTAGAGTCGGCTTCTGATAATTTTGGCAAGTTCACTTCACTTAGGTACTCTGCAATTTCAGGACCGGAGGGTCCCGCGTCAGCCTCCAGTGCATATAATTTCTGGAAGTACTCACCAAATAACTTCGAGATTTCTCTCGGGTCAGTATGAATCTGATCCCCTAGCCCTGCCCGAACTCCCACTATATATTGAGCTGAGTCCAATTGTTTTACTCGCCAAGCAAGGAGTTTGCTCGACTTTTCACCTAGGTCCAAATACTGCATCTTGGTTCAGAAAGGGCAGTTCTGATTGCTGAAAAATTATAGCCAATGTACTGGGTTGCAACTGATGCAGCTAACCCACTCTGATTCAGGTGAGCTGCAGGATAGAGTATTCTCCTTTAATTGGATAGCCGCTAAAATTGTTCTCAGCCTATCTCCCTGCTCTTTTTCTTCCTGGAGGCCATCTTAATCAACTCCTCTTAAGAAGCATTTTAAGGCAGCCCAGATAAGGTCTTTTTGATTTATGGAGTCATTGTTGACTGTCATAAAGTTTACAATAAGCTCCCTAATGCTCTTTAGGGAACTTTGATCTTTTATAATTTGGGTATTTAACCTCCATTGTGTAGATCTACACAAATCCGGGAAAGGCGTGTATTTTACGTACACCGGAGCATGGTCTGAAATCACCCTTGCCGAAATCTCAGCATGGGAGATATTGGGAACCAACGCGGAGCTAACTAGAATATAATCTATTCTCGAATAGGTATGGTGAACAGGGGAGAAAAAGGAATATTGTCTCCTTTCTGGAAACCAAAGACGCCATATGTCAACTAAGGCAAAATTGTTGATCAACTCTTTCAGGGCCCTTTGGGAAGGGGAAAGACCTCTATGTCTGTTGTAAGATCTATCCAGATCATTTTGGAGTACCAAGTTCCAGTCTCCCCCAAGAATGGTGATGTTGTGTGCCTCCAGGCCCAATTTGGGGGGAAGGTCCCTGAAAAAAGAAGGAGATTCACAATTGGGGCCATAAATCGAGCCTAAAAGCACAGTTTGAGAAGCCAATATTGCTTTCACAAATACAAAACGCCCTTCTGGGTCCCAACATTCCTGTACCAATTTGAAAGGCACCCCTCTTGCAATTAAGATGGCTACCCCAGCTCTCCTAGAAGACGCACCCACACCAAAAACTTGAGCTACCCACAATCTTTTAAAATAATGAAGGTCAGCTCTCTTTAGATGGGCTTCCTGGAGGAAAGCAATTTGCGTCCCTAAGTGTGAAAGGTGTTTTAGGACTACCTGCCTCTTGACCCTATCCTTGGCTCCTTTTATATTCCAACTAATAATTTTAAGTGGTAATGCCATCTACCTGATGAATAGAATCAGACAAAACCTCAGAGAAATCAGCAGGGGTATTACTAAGAGCCCTGGTAATGAAAAGCAAGCACCAAACAAACCAAGACCTCCCACTATTCATATGTGCTAAACCCTGAAAATTCCCCACCCTCCCTCCTCTAATTAATCTGCCCCAACCTCCCTCCCCCACCCCCATATAGTAAAATTTCCTAAAACCCTCCAGCCCCTTATCAATATACATAACCCCAGTTCCCAAGAACTGTATGCCCTAACACAATACTGCCACATGATATAAGTCCAAAACCAGCCCAAAGCTACTTATCACCCAAATCCCCACCCGGAACCCACCTACCCCGCTCACTGAGATAGAAACCCATACTAAACTCATAAAAAAACAATATAAGCCCCATGAGAAAAAAAAAAAAAAAGTCCAAGGTAATTAGGGCGGCTTAAACCCCGGATCTTCTTCCTGGAACTTTTATAATATTAATTCAGCTGCCCCGGGTAAACACCCAGCCGGATGGCGTCCTTGCAAACAGCACAAGATTTGGTAATTAAGAGCTCCGTAGATCCCTCCAGTCACAATCAGGGCAACCTAAAAAAAAAAAAAAAAAAAATCCTCTTTCTTAGTAAAAGTCAGGTAATTCCGCCGTCATAAATCCTTCATACTGAGATGCATAAGAGTCCCACTCCAACAGATGAATATGTCAAAAATTCACTTGAACAGGTCTGGTAATATCCACTGTAGCTCCTGTTGGGCCTGCTGGTGAGACTCAAATGAAAGCCATTTCCCCTGATGTGAAACCATTAGAGTGGCCGGGTATTTCACCTTAAAAGGCTTCGATGCAGCGATGAGCTTAGAGACTAGAGGATGCAACTCTTGTCTTCTGATTCTTACTGAGTGGGGCAGATCCTGGGCAATTCGGATTCTCTTGTCCTCCCATAATAGCTCCTTCATCCCTTTAACTTTATCCAGCACGTGTTGTTTATCCAGATAATTAAGAAAATGCAGGATCATAGGTCTGGGGGGTTGACCCTGGACAGGGGGAGGGCGTAAGGATCGATGTGCCCTTTCTATTATATAATCACCCCCTCCGGGAGGCTGACCGCAATTTTAAGGCAAAATTTTTGCAGAAAGTGACAGGAGCGCTACTTCTCTTTCTGGAATGCCAATGACCACCAAATTGTTTCTTCTGCTGTGCCCCTCCAAATCTTCTAGCTTATCCTCTAGTTTTTAATTCTTCTTTGCCAGAACAATCTCTGAATCAGCTGCATTTTGCCTGCTGACTAATGAGGAGATGTTGCTCAGCATCCCAATCCTCCTAGAAAGAGAATTCATAGCCTGTTTTATATCGTGAATGTCCCCTGATAACTCCATGATAGAGGCTTGAGAGGTTTCATAATCTCCATGAATTTCGCGCGTGAGCGGGACTCAAGACATGGGAGCTGGGACAGGCTAGCAGCCTGTTGCTTGGCCCTCTTTATGGCCTGTACTTTCTCCGCCTGCGTGGGGAATGCTTCGCTAGACTTTATGTAGGCTCCATCGCCGAAAGCCGTAAACCGAAAGCGATCAAGCACAGACTTAGTGGTCACAAAGGAGAGCAGTCGTTAAATCACAGAGAGAGCGCTGAAAAATGGAAGAATTAGAGCGGACGATCAGTGAGCTCCAGGCAAGCGCGACTTTCCCTTTAGGCTGCCATCACATGACTCACTTCTAGCATTATTTAACACAAGTTTTATGTCTGATTCGACTCAGAGTAGGGACCTGGGTTAATTTCAATATCACCTTCAAGCAGCAGAGCAAGGCACAATGCGATTGAATGTACTGAACTGCTTTTAGCCAAATTTAAACCTTTATCTCTAAAGGAAAAATGATTACAATGGTTAAACAAATTCCAGTTGTTTGTAAAAGCATTATGTCTTACTCTGTATGCAGTTTCAAAATCTGAGGGAGCTGATATCGACCACATTGCATCTCTACGCTGCAGCTTTCCGGGAGAGAAAACAGTTTTACTTGATGAACTAACAGTTAACTGGAATTGTACAATATCAGGCCAAACAGTACACATTTCATCAAACATTTCAGCATTTTTGCAACTACAAAGACTACGTTTTACACTTTAAAAGACTTGAATATATTTTCAATTTCTATAAAACACATACTAGTTTAGTCAAGTTTATATTCCTTACTTTTAAAACAGATTTCCCTGCTGTAACAAATCTTAATGACCAAATTTTCTTGTACTGAGTGGCGCTCATGCCACGCCCGCTCGCGCGATGGTAGCGCAAGCCTTTTCAAACAGTCTGCCCCTCCTTTTGTGCTGATGCAGTGTTCCGAGTGCCACCCTTCTCACCTGGTGGCTGGTTCTGCTGATAGATTTACCGGGAGTTGTAACTGGAGATTCAGTGCAGCAGAAGGAGCAATGGCACAGTTCTTTTGAGCCCACAGTACAAACCAAACAGTTTCTCAGTCACAGTTAGTGTGGATACCTGTGTTATAACTGCAACATGAGCCTATTCAAACGGTCTGCCCCTCCTTTTGTGCTGATGCAGTGTTCCAAGTGCCACCCCTCTCACCTGGCGGCTGGTTCTGCTGATGGATTTACTGAGAGTTGTAACCAGAGATTCAGTGCAGCAGAAGGAGCAACGGCACAGTTCTTTTGAGCCCACAGTACAAACCAAACAGTTTCTCAGTCACAGTTAGTGTGGATACCTGTGTTATAACTGCAACATGAGCCTATTCAAACGGTCTGCCACTCCTTCTGTGCTGACACAGTGTTCCAAGTGCTGCCCCTCTCACCTGGCAGCAGGTTCTGTTGATGGCTTTACCAGGAGTTGACACTGGAGATTCAGGCAGCAGAAGGAGCAACGGCACAGTTCTTTTGAGCCACAGTACAAACCAAACAGTTTCTCAGTCACAGTTGGTGTGAGCAATCATAATGGAAAAACAATTCACCGAGTAGCACAGATGAGCAATGGATCCCAACCCCAAGATGGCAGCAGCACCAGTAGCTATGAGGATCCTGTGAGGTAATAGGGCACAGGCAGCAAAGGTAAGCGAATCTCTTTTTCCACAAATCAGTAATTATAAAAAAATGTTTATGGGAAGAGGTTTAAATATTCTTTCTATATCCACCCTTTGAGTAGGATGTCTGAATGAACTTCTTCAGCTTAGTTTAAAACAGCTTATAATACATAATTTCTCATCCATTGTTCTCTACAGTATATAAAATTCAGGGATTGACCCTCTTCCCCATACATAGAAAAAGCCAAACTCTGTTTCCTCATATGTGATGGTACTTAAGGGCCATACATCCAACAAATTCTCCCATGACACAGAACTAACCTGTTAAAATATAAACAACACTATCACCAACTAATTATTGCAATAGGGACACCATACATGCCTTATCAATACCTTATTAGCACATGTGACAAGCACCTTAATAATTCATTTAACACATGTAATAAGCACCTTAATAACACATTAGAAAATGTACTAAAGTACATTATAACATTTGAACAACATAACAAACCAACCAACCAATTAGAAACACCTCATTAACAAATTAAGCCACACACTGCTAAAATCAATCAAATGAACACCACCAAAAAACTAAAATCAACCATTTAAACTACTGCACAGCTTCAGGCTAAAACCACCCACTTCCATTTGGCCCAAACACAGCACCACAAACAAAAGCTGACTAAATGGATACTGTATAACCCACACCAAACACTCAGACCACAGACTGAGTACAGCCTTTACACAAAAGCAACTTGGAACTGCAATACCTATAAAAAAACTTGAAACCCCTGCAAAAAAAAAACAACACACCATTAAAAATACTTACAAAGACAATTACACATGCTCATATGCATACGCTCACATGCAGAAATGATCATACACGTGGCAATGCTCACTGATACATTCATGTGTACACCACCAAGATTATGCAAATGTGCAATGTAAGATCACCATTTCAATACAAACAAATGTGTGTGTGTGTGTGTGTGTGTGTGTGTGTGTGTGTGTGTGTGTGTGTGTGTGTGTGCATGCATGTATGTGGGGGTAGCTGTATTTGGACAGGCACAATGCAACACTACACTGCACAATGCAACGCTGTCAAGCATGGTGTTCAACCCCCTGTGAGTGCCATGCAATGCAAATTGAAAACTCGAGTTCACTCACATAAAACACCAGTGGCTACACTCAGAAACCACCTGATAGGAACACTAAAGTGAACAAGCTGGCACAATTAACAGTCTGTCATTTGTGTGGTTGAAAGCACAACACACCTGTTTGAGACTGAAGTCATTAACCTGTTTGTGCTTAAGCATAACATACCTGTTTTGGAGTGGAGTCATTAACCTATTTGTGCTTACTTCATTAAAAGCAATAACTCCAACTTTATTATTTAATTACCTGCAATTCGTATATAATTATAAAGACACACTCCCATTTGCAGTGGAAAAAATTTGTTTGCTGCTTTGAACACCAGACAGAGAAATCCAAAGACTTGCTGCACTAGTATGACAAGCATGTGGATTGTAAACATTAAGCATATCACAGTACAGTTTGTTCAGGATAGACTTCCAAATTAGGACAGAAATTTAAAACAGTAATACTGTAAAACCCATGTTTCCCAATATGTTCCTGCCACTTTATCAAATTTGTGAAGCAGTGTGGTCATGTAGATGAGACACCTGCATGGGAACAGCAAGATAACAGGTTCAACCTACAAGACAGCCAGTGTACATACTCACTGTATAGTCTTTTTCATATCACCTAACATCCAAGTATTCTAGTCCATACAGGGGCAGAAATACAGTAGATAGAAGTTGGACCCTGCAGAAAATAAGATGTTGGATAGCTACATCCACTATCCTGTGTTGATTACTTCTTAAAGAGCACCTTTCATGATGGTCCAATCAGTTACAGCTTGTAGTCATTATATGCAGTACTTGACCTGAAAGGGTGTGTGCTTTTGTTATTCTTGGAAAAGGTATACCCTGCCTTCAATAATTTTCATTTATTTTTGAGCCCTGCTTTAGCCCTGCTGCATTTGCCTTTGCTGTTCAGCTGCTTGGCTGCTGGGCCCTGATGACATCTCTGTAGGGCAGAGGAGTGACTCACACTGTACAGTACAGTGCAGTCACAGCAGTTTTGCAAGGGAAAACTACCAGCAGTCAATGTACATACTGTGTTCCCCTTCCCCAAGACACCCTGTTAACAATGCATTATACCAAAGTCCAAATGCCTTGTCAGTGTGTTTTTTGTAAAAAAGATAGACAGACAGACAGACAGACAGATAGATAGATAGATAGATAGATAGATAGATATTTTATTTATTGAAGCACCCATTTCCAGGGACTCTGGGTGCTGTACAATAAAAAACAAACAACAATATAAAATAATGCACAAAAATGTACATAATTCAGCTGGAAGCAGATTTAAAATTCATCTATCTAGCCCATTAAAATAAACAGTTAATCAATCAATAAAAGCTTGCTGGAGCAAACAAATTTTTAGGCCCTTTTTAAAGGCTTCTACCAAGGGAGTCTCATTTAAAGAAGCAGGAAGGGAGTTCCACAGGGTATGTGAGGCCACTGAGAATGCCCTGTCCCCAGAATGCCACAACCTAACCCTGGGAACTCCAAGGAGGCCTCCCCTGGCAGAACGGACACACACACACACACACACACACACACACACACACACACACACACACACACATATGCATTTTCAAATGCATCAAAGTGCATCAAATAATGTGTTGGCGTAACAATAATTAATTGGGCAAACATACTCCTATAATTCTGCCAGAGATTTTTTTATCCTATACTCAGGAGTTATGATATCTCCCTAACTTTATCCCACTGGTTTAAATTTGGAAGCCATTCTATTTTTTCTTGAACTCAGAATACTTCCCATATCCCACATTTTTGAAGTCAAAATTGTCAAGGGACCACCTTTTGGAAGTTGGTATAACATATTACTGGTAATATTCCCTTCCATTTACATGAATCAAGAATTTCTTACTTCCCTGGCAGCAAAACTGAGTTTGGTCTAGTTCTCTGGTTTTCTGCTTTTGAGAGCCAAAAACATCCTTCTCCTTTATTTTGTAAATTTATACATTACTTTTGAATACTTCCAAAATGGAGTTGTCTGAAGCTGCCTATACTAAAGCTGGTGGATTCTTCCCTCATTTATATATTTTTTCTATCATCTCCACTGACAGAATGTGGCACGTTTGGTACATTTTGATCTTGCTGAAGAGCAGGTGCCTGAAGGAGTTAAATAACATTTATATGAATGCTTGGTGCTTGGTCTACAAACAGCTGTCTTGCACCTTGTCATACTGCATCATTCGCCTATGTCTGTTCAGGCAGGATAGCCTACTCCCCTCTGAAATTGGCAAGCGCTGGTAACTGTGGGAAAAAAATGAAAAGCATTTGAAGTAGAACATGCAGAAATAGCAACATGAGCTGTAATTTCCAATGAATACTGTCAGTGAGTTTACATCGTATCAGCAGTGGTCAAAGAGGGCATCACTCAACAGCACTATACAGGTAAATGCTGATCGAACATCTCAGCACTTCCAGTTATGGTATGCTGCACTGTCAGCACCCACCTACACAATTGTCAGAGAGTGGATCTTTTTGAAATGTTCTGTTGGGTGTCATTCTGTGCCTCAATGGGTGTGATGCAAGATCCCATCTTTAAAAAAAATTCTGAATAGGTAAGCAATGAGCAAATACAACATTCTAAAATTAGACTGCTGGCTGACAGATCAGTTGCATGCTTGCAAGTGGATTATGACGACCACGGCATGATCATTAATACCCGAGTGAGTTGTGCAAGGTCAGGGTGAGCCCTGAAAGCCATGGCTGCAGTAAGGATGCACTCAACATAGAAATAGCTACTGGGGAACTGGTGGGACACACTTGTGTAATTATTTTACTTATTTTTGGACTCGTATCTCACATCTTCTGGAAGAGTTCCTCTCATATTGTACAAGAAGAAAATCAGTGCACAAAATGGCACACTAGAATTATTCTAAGTTGTCAATAAAAGGCATTCCATGACCTTCATCAAGTACCCCTTTAATGGCAGATGATACTGCACACAGCTGTAAATTCTGAAGAACATGCACCAAGGAAAGTGAGGTTGGCTGCTTAGCTAAAAGTTATTGATTTTGTTGGGTTTTTTTTTTGTACAGAGTTTTTGTGCTTGTAAAAGATACTGGGCTGCCAGTACTGGAGAATGAAAGCCTCTATTTACCCACACAATAGATATAGCAAAGGCAATCCCAGTGCAAACCTTCCCATACTGTCATGTTACTTGAGCAAAAAAGCATAATAGGGTGTGATTCTTCATGAATATTATTGCTCCAGCTGATTCTGCCTGATAGAGAGACACAAGAGATGCTCACAGGTTGCTTGCTTATGTGCTTCACTTCTGGATGGCACCTGACTGTTCACAAGGGAGAACACGATGCTATGCAGTGCAAACATTCTGGCACAACAAGTGCACAATGAACCTGGTACTCAACACCATATCCAATACAACTGCCTGATACTTGGGGCTTCACTGTAACCATAAGCAACTTGTGTTGCCTGCTAGTTCTAATAATTTAACTTTCTTATGCAAGCAATAGGACATGATAGGGCATTCATTGTCTGGTGTTTATGCACAGCCAGGTGCATACTGAGGTGAGGTATTCCTTGCACCAAGTGCCTTTAGTGCCTGAAGTGCAGTAACTCCAGATAACTAATGCCATGGAGCATCTTATTTCACTTGTAAAATGGGCAAACTGAAAAAAAACAGGTATTTTCTTTTATTTAATTCAATTTTTATTTAAAACAGAATAACAGTCTATTGAACTAAGGCTCATTTTATAGAAACATAGAAAGTAATGGCAGAAGGAGACCAATGATCCATTTAGTCTGCCCAATAGTTTCCGAGATCAACTAATGATCTCAGGATATAGCCCCCCTTCCCAGTGTGGCTATTCACTGTTCCTGATCCCTTGTTTACTGCCTGAACTCTTGCCCTATCCCACCCCCTCTTAAATGCTACCAAGGTTCATGCACCTACCACCTCAGCTGGCAGACTGTTCCATGAGTCCTCTACTCTTTCTGTAAAGTAGTACTTCCTTAGATCCCTCATAAAGCTTCCTCCCCAAAGCTTCAACTCATACCCTCTAGTGATTTAGACATCTAACCTAGAAACATAGATTTTGATGGTAGATAAGGCCCGCTTGGCCCACCTAGTCTTCCCATTTCCCTCCCTTTTGGACAAGCTGCAGATCCTAGTTAACCAACAGCCTACTTCTTCCTAACCCCCCACCAGAATTGTCTTATGTCTGTTCCAAGCATTCTTGAATTCCCCCACTGTTTTTGACCCCACAACCTCCTCACAAAGGCCGTTCCATGAGTCCACCACCCTCTTTGTGAAAGAATACTGCCTCACATTGCTGCTGAGCTGTCCCCCTCTATCTTCAAATTTTGCCCACTTGTCCTTGCACATCTCTTTTTCTGAAAGATGCTACACTCTTGGACTTTGTTGATTTCCTTGAGGTACTTGAAAGTTTCAATCATGTCCCCCCTTGCCCTTCTTTTCCTCACGGGTATACATATTAAGCTTCTTTAGTCTCTCTCCATATGGCTTCTGTTGCAGACCCTGCACCATTTTAGTTGCCCTTCTCTGGACTGCCTCCATCCTGTCTATGTCATTGCAGAGGTGAGGTATCCAGAACTGCACGCAGTACTCCAGATGGGGTCTTACCAACTGTCTGTACAGAGGGATAACAACTTCTTGTTTTATACTGGTGATGCCTCTCCCTATACATCCCAGTATCCCCCCCAGCCCTCCTTACTGCCTTCTCACATTACTTGCTTACCTTTAAGTCATCTGATATGACTACCCCAGGTCCCTTTCCATTTCTGTTGTTGTTAATACCCCCCCCCCATTGTGTATGCTTCCGGGTTTTTGTTTCCCAGTTGCATTACTGTGCACCTGAATAATTTGTACTTTGAATAATTCTGAGTGGGGAACATTATTTATGCTTTTCAAGAATTTGAACGTCTCAATCATATCCTGGCCTGGCCCAGGGGGGTGGGGATGGATGATAGGGGTTTCTGGAACACAAGGGGGGGGGCCTCAGCACCCAACTAGGGATCTGAAGTTTGAGCAGACTCGATAGACCGTAAGGCCTAATCTGCTGGCAATTAGTATGTTAGTATCCCCCCTCTTCCGCCTATTCTCCTGTGAGTACATGTTTAGTGTTTTCAGGCATTCCTCATATGAGAGTCCTTGAAGACCCTGTACCACCTTGGTTGCCCTTCTCTGCACGGTCTCCAGCCTATCCCTGTCCTTCCTAAACTGTGGTCTCCTGAAATGGACACCGTACTCTAGGTGAGACCTCATCAAGGACCTGTAGAGTGGGAGGAACACCTCCCTGTTCCTACTGTCAATTCCTTTCCCTATACATCCCAGTATTTTGCTTGCCTTGTTGTAAGCTTTATTGAATTGGCTTGACTGCTTCAGGGTGTCGTTAATGATGACTTCAAGGTCTCTCTCCTCCTGCAAGGTGTTGAGTTGGACCCCATTTTGCCAGTAATCTGTTTTGGAATTTCCTTTACCTAGATGTAACACCTTGCACTTCTTTGCATTGAATCTAAGCTGCCAGATATTAGACCATCTTTTGAGCCTTTGTGAATCTTTTTGCTGGTTCCTGACTGCCTCCACAATGTCAATTCTATCATCTAGTTTCATGTCGTCCACAAAGAGTTTAAGCTTGCCCTTAATACCTAATCCTATGTCACTAACAAACATATTAAATAGAACTGGGCCCAGGACTGAGCCCTGGGGCATACAACTAATGACATTTCCCTCATTTGACTTCACTCTATTGACTACCACTCTCTGACTCCTATCACTGAGCCAATTTCCCACCCACCAGATTATGGACTCAGCAGTGCCCAGGTCCTCCAACTTTTACGATGGAGTCAAGAGCAAAGTGGACAAAGCTGTACAAATTAACATACATACAAGGTAAATCTATAGAATCAAACCCTGTAATAATCTAAATAACATCAATTAAATCCACAATCAACAATAAATATTTATCAGCAATAAACAATGAACAATGAGTCTGAATAGCAAATAAGGACAAAAGATTCAGATAATGACCTCCAATCTTCTACAGTATGAATGAGGCAGTAGGGCATGTTTACTGAACCAGTTAAGAATTTGTCCTAGAAGGATCACAGAGCCATTCTGAGGTCTTAATGTCTTATCAGTATCTTTCCATACCAAAGGGCTGTAATGTGAAATAGCTTGTTTACGTTTCCCTATTTCTTTTTTTGAACCACATATGAAAAACAAGCAGCAGACCTAATATCTGTTTTTTTTTTTTACCAGGAGAGATACACTAAGCTGAAGCTTGTTTACAGGTGTGACCTGGGAGCACAAGGAAGTTAAGTGACTTGCTCAGCGTCACACAGTATGCATTTGGGGGGCTGTGGGATTCAAACCCAGGTCTTCAGATTTGCAGCTGAGAGCCTTAAACCACTGCCCTATACTGCCTCCTTCCAGCTGGTCTCATAACTTGTGGGGTCAAAATGAGGCCCTGCCCAGTTATCACCCAAGTGATTATATATCTAACTGCTGCATCCTTCCATCTTATCGTCCAAGGGGTGTCAGGGGTATTTATTTAGTTGCTGTGTCCTGCACACTTATTTTTATTTATTTTTTTTTTAACCAATTATTTTACCAGGTGAGACACACTAAGCTGAAAGCTTGTTTGCAGGTGCAACCTGGGAGCACGAGAAAGTTAAGTGACTTGCTCAGGGTCACACAGTATGCAAATGGGGGCTGTGGGATTCAAACCCAGGTCTCCAGATTTGCAGCTCAGAGCCTTAAACCACTGCGCCATACTGCCTCCTCCATGCTTATGAACTGAAGCTTCCTGGTACTGTCCCTGTCAGTCTATTTAAGAGGTTGGCTTCAGCAAAAATAAAAGATACGTGCAGCTGTTTCTAAATCCCAGCTCACTGCTCTAACCCTAGCCCACTGCTTCCTCTTACTTATCTAGAAATTAGCTGCCTTGATACTCTGAAACAAGCACTTTGTACCTTTTTTTCTGTACTTGTATTTTTCTATGTCATTGTCATTTTTATGCAACATGTTAATGCTCGCGTATAATTCTGTACTTGAATTTGTACTGTTTTTTCCATTATGCAATCTGTAACTACCTGTCTGTATCAAAGGACCTCCTTGTGAATGAGCTTGTTCAATGGAGTTTTCCTACAATAAACTTGAACTTGAACATTAACTTGAACCTGAGAAGTGCTGGGGTTATACTGCATACCTAAATGTTGTGTGTTGCCCTCTTATGACCCAAGGGATGTCAGGGTTATTATTAAATTGCTGTGCCCTGCTCCCTTATGACCAACAGGAACTTGGAGTTATTTAGTTGCTGTACCATGTTCTCTTATGACCTGAGGGGTGTTGGAGTTATTTAACTGCTGTGCCCTGCCCTTTTATGACCCAAGTGGTGACAGTATCATTTATCTTATTGCTGTGTCCTGCTCTCTTATGACCTGAGGGGTGGCAGTATTATCAGAAAGAACTGTGTGTTCACTTTCTAAACCTTAGATCCTGCTCCTGTCCCAATGGTAAACTAATCTCGCCCCCTGCAGCTTGGCTACAAAAAGTCTAACGCCCTAAGTCTATCAGCTGCCACTGTTGAATTGTGTTAATGTGTTGTACATAACTACTCCCCTCAATGAAAACTGTATACTATCCTTGTAATCCTGTTCTCTGTCCTACACTGTATTACTTGTATGTATTCATGTGTCTAGTGCCCTAATTCTATCTGCTGCCACTGTTGAATTCTATAAATGTGCCTTTATATAACTGCCCTCTTCTATGAAAACTGTATACTGTCATTGCAATCCTGTACGCTATGTCCTACACTGTATTACCTGCTTGTATTTGCAAACTCTATGTAACTAACTCCAGGTCACCCCTGAAAAAGGGACCTTCAGGGCCCAGTGGGCTTACCCAGTTAACAAAATGTAATAAATAAATTGATCTGCCCTGCCCACTTATGACCCAAGGGATGTTGGGTTTATTTAACCAGTTGCTGTACCCTGCCCTCTTATGACCTGAAGGGTGCTAGGGTTATATTTTACTCTGTGCTACTTTGAGGTGTGCTGGAACATTCCATTTTGTCACTGTACCTGACTCTCTCTAATGTTCACTATTCCCTGCTCACCTCTGTTCACCTCTCCTGACCCACTTCCACTCATTTGCCATCTCTAGTTTCCATACTGCTGTACTGCACTGTCAACATGTACCCACATCACTGTATCACTGTTGCTACTCATGGCATGTTATTTAGGGCCAAATATCCTCATCCACCCTCCCAAAGGGGCTGAGCACTTTTCACCTTAACGTGACAAGCCTATTACCCAAAATTAATCACCTCTGCCTGTGGATGATGCAGGTCCAGTTGGATATAGAAGGGTTCACTGAGACCAGGTTCATCTCCCAGACCAGTGATGTCAACATCACTGTACCAGGTTATGCCACTCACTGCCAGGATTGGGACAAGAAGGGTGGTGGAGTTGCCACATTTGTGGCTCTGAACCTCTGTTTTGCGGTTGTTATGGGGTCATCAGTCCCCTCATAACATAGGTTGCTTATCAGTCGCTACACTTTCCAATGCTCCTACCCCATTTTTATAAGTGGAGTATGTTGCAGCCCAAACCTGGCACCCTTATTGACATCCTCTCTTCCTTTCCTCCCTTGCCTCATCAAGGGAACTCGTGATACTGGATGACTTCAACACACACTATTCCTGCAAACACCCCAAGAATAGTCTTGGATATCCAAGGCTTTCACTTCACCCAACATATCTCTGATCTTTCAAGACTTAATGAAAAAACAGAAATCCATTTCCTAATTAACTGGTTCTCTCCTCGCATTCCCACCATATCTTGGAGTCTGGCACTCTTCTAGATGCATTCAGTGACCACCAAATGGTTCACTGTTTGTGCAAAATTCACCATCCTAAAGCTCACCCTAAGGTCATCTTTCGGTGCTCCCTCTAGTTGTTAAATCTGCAATTCTTTCTGAATGCTGTTGATTGGTCACCCATCTCAGCTGCTGCTCATGTGGGTGAAGTATTCATATATTTCCACTCAAAAATGACTTCTGTCGGAGACTTACATACTTCCCTAGAGGGTTCAGGAGAAAGGCTTTCACCTCCCAAGGATCTCAGCTAAGCTGTTTGACTGTCTCATGTCTCAGGATGCTACCTGATGTGTACATAACATGTTAGGTTCACATGAAAATCTTGTCAGGTGCAAGCAGCTTCAAAACATCTGCACCAAGGCAATCCACTCAGCCAAAGCAAACTTCTTTGATCCCATCTTCCAGAACAACCTCCACTGCTCTAATAAATTCTGGAAATGTGTTTGTTCCCTTTTCAACTACCTCCACAGTCTGCTCACCCAGTACTTATGGTTGGCAGGGAAGCTCCTTGGTTTATGACCACCCTAGAGTTTTCTTAGATAGACAGTCAGAGATAAATAGATAGATAGATAGAAAGATAGATAGATAGACAGACAGGCAGACAGACAGACAGATATATAGATCATTTCAAATTCAGGATAAAGTGCATAAACAATAATAAACTCCAGTATAAATTAAATACATTTCTGCCCAGATATTCAAAGGGATTGCACATGGCGCAACCCCCAATGCGTCCATCTGCGATATTCAAAAGGGTGACCTGCACAGCGCAAGTCCCGATGCGCCAGGGTGCATTGTTAATGTATGGCTCATCTGAAGGCGGCTTATCATAAGCGGCACATCCGATATTCAGCCTGATAGGTGCATTTGCTGGCACAACCCCTAGATGCGCCACATACTGTGGCACAACGTTGAGCAGAAAAAAAATGGCTCAAATGTCGGCCATCCACAGGCCAGCAGCTGTATTGCAAGTTGCAGGACAGCAGCCGCCAGCCATGGGTGGCCACCTGCCCATCCAGAACACAGTCCACAAGCACCTATATGGTTCCTGGTAGTCCAGTGGTACCCTCCTCCCTCTCTGTAGTTTGATCACAGGTCATTGATAGTATAGCATCCCTGGTGGTGTAGTGGTACCCCCACCTCTCCCGATGCACCAATCGCTGGTGTCCCATATTTTAATGTCCTGCTGGTTCAGTGTGCCCCCACTCTCACAGAGCACCCTGCTTCACCAGCTTCCACTGTCATCGCGGGCGGCATCAGCTGCGGGCATACCCTCGTACCACCTGCCAAATGACAGCTTACAGTAGTAGCGGTAAGCCCATTGGTCCGCTACCGGACCAATAAGGACTTGTCAGTCATACTACTACAGTCATTCACAAATCTGTGCATATTTGTGAGATGACTAGTACAATGTCACTGCAAGCCCATTGGTCCCACAGTGTGGAACCAATAGGCACAGCTGCTACTGTAGCTGTCATTCAGCGGGCCAGGTAGGGCGGTATGTGGTGGGTTGATGCCACCTGCCAAAGATGGGGGGCTGGGTGGGCAGGGGTGCCTGTGAGGGTGAGAGGTGCCACTGGACCACCAGGGTCATATTGCAATATGGAGCACTGGTGATCGGTCCATCAGAAGGGGTGAGGGGGTACCACTAGACCACCAGGGATTCTATACTATCAGTGATCCGCGATCAGGCTACTGGGAGGGAGGGGGGTTACCACCACACCACCAGGGATATTATCTTACCATTTGCCCGTGATCAGGCATACGAAGGGGGGGGGATTACCACTAGCCTACCAGGGATTCCAGTTGTGTTGACGGTGGCTACGCAGGGCGCCAGATGCATTTCGTCGGGATGCCCTGTGCAACGTATGCAAATGGGGCCATAATGACATGCAAATGGTCCCATTTGTGCCATGCATACATTATGGCCCTATTTGCGTGCCCAAGTCTGAATATCGCAGATTATGCACCTAATGCAACTACAGTTGCACTGGTGCATTTCCAGTCCTCCCTGTCTGGGGAATGCGCTGGTGCATTGTACTTGCACCATGCACATTCTGTGCCATATTCAAAGGTGATGTGCCATGGCACATCACCTTTGAATATCACACTGTCCTGGCACCGGCGCATCTCAGTTGTGCTGCCCCCAACCCCCTTGCGCCATTGCCTGGTGCAGTCTGAATATCTCCCCCTTCATCTACTGTTTACAAAAAATATACTTTTTTTTCATAGATTAATAGATGCTGTTGGCAGATAAGGACTGCTTGGCCCATCTAGTCTGCCCATAAAATTTCCCCCTTATAGTGTTCCCCAAGCCACTACTGGGGAGCCTTCCACCCGCCCCTCCTTTATCCAATATACTCATGTGCTTATCGCATGCATGCTTAAAACCCATGATTGTTTCAGCTCGCACTACCTCCACTCGGAGTCTGTTCCAGTTGTCCATCATCCTCTCTGTGAAGAAGAACTTCCTTGTGTTTCCCTTGATCCTACCCCCTCTAACTTCATATTGTGACCCCTAGTCTTAGAAGATTCTTTGCACTGGAATATACTCTCCAACTGTACCTTGTTTATTCCCCTGAGATATTTGAATGTCTCAATCATATCTCCCCCGCCTCCTCTTGTCCTCCAGGGAGTATAGGTTTAGTTCCCTAAGCCTCTCTTCATAGGGCTACTGATACAGGCCCTGCACCATTTTGGTAGCCCTCCTTTGCACCATCTCCAACCTGTCCTTATCCTTTCAAAGTTGGGGCCTTCAGAACTGCACACAGTATTCGAGGTGCACTCTCACCAGCAATGTATACTGGGGAAGTATTACCTCCCTCCTTCTGATGGTGATACTCCTCCCGATGCAACTAAGCATTTGGTTAGACTTTCCCACTGCCTTCCCACACTGCTTTGCCACTTTCAAGTAATTGGTAATGATAACTCCAAGGTCTCTCTCTTGCCTTGTGACATCAAGTACCTTCACACCCAAGTGTATACGCTGCCCCCAGGTTCTTGTGCCCCAAGTGCATAACTTTGCACTTTTTAGCACTGAATCACAGCTTCCACCTATTTGACCACTCTTCTAACTTTTCTAGGCCCTTCCTTATCCTCTTTACTCCTCCCTGTGTGTCCACCCTGTTGCAGACCTTTGCATCATCCACAAACCAGCATACCCTCCCTTCCAGTCCTTTGGCCATGTCACTTAGATATTAAAAAGTATCAAGCCTAACACTGACCCTTGTGGTACCTCACTAGTCACCCTCCCCTCCTTAGAGTGTACCCCATTAACCACCACTCTTTGACTCCTATTCCTAAACCAATTCCTATCCCTAAATCAACTCGCAATACAAATATTCAAGTAAAACACCAAATAGTAAATGTCTGCTTTCAACAACTTCTTTTTCTCATGTGCTCTCTCTGAGACCTCCCTACCACCTCCTTCCACTTCTCAACCTCTGCCTGCTACCTCAACCCCGTTTCTATTTCTCTCCATCTCACTATCAGATGCACATGCTTCTCTTCTCTTCTCACTCTTGACTCAGCCAAAAGGAACAGTCCTGATGGCTTGGACACCAACCTGCTCTGATTGCCTGCTACTGCTATTGCAGCTCCTATCTCCAACCTTCTAAACCTATCTTTCTCCTCTAGGCAGATCTCCTCCAACAGTAAGAATGCTACAGTCCTCCTTCTCCTAAAATGTGGTGCTCCTACTTCTCCAGGCAACTGCGGCCCCAGCTCTTTTCTTCCTGCCCCATCCAAGCTTCAGGAGAAAATAGCTATTTCCCCACTATTCTCCTTCCTTAACTCTGCTGTCTTTCTTAGCTCCTTTAGTTGGCCATTAGGAAAACCTACACAACTGTCATCTCCCTCCTCAGGCTCACCAACCACATCCTAAAGATGATGGATCAGGGAGTTCTGACTTCTGCAATCTTTGTCAATCCAGCAAAAGACTTCAACATTGTGGCCTACCCTCTATTTCTGTTATTGTTAGCTGGTGCAGGCATCTCTGAACTTGCAGTCAGCAGGTTCTGTGTCTATCTATCTGACAGAACAGTCAGTTAGCATAGGTTTCAACCTCTCCCCATCACTCACAGTAGACTCTGGTGTCCAACAGGGTTCTGTGCTAGGTCCCTGCCATTCTTTGTTTTTGTAAATGACCTGCATGCTTGATGATCTGCACATATACAAATGTATGCAGGTGACACAATGATCTTTGTCAGCGGTCCCTCTTCCCCAGAACTGGAAACTAATCTGCAGTGTGACTTTAACAAAGTTCAGTATTCGTAGTAATCTAACCAGCACTCCATTAATGCAAAAAAAGTCTCAATGACCTTTGGAAGCAGACAGAACCTTGTGAGGATCCCATTCACTCACGTATATAAGGTTCTGAATGGCTCAGTACTGGAGGCAGAACCCTCCTTCAACTGTCTTGGTGTCTAGTTAAATACTCAGCTTAACTTTCCCAGACACAATGATGCCTATCCATTCCAAATTCCTCCACAAGTTGGGTGCACTGTACAAGATGGCAGTATAGCACAGTGGTTTAATGCTCTGAGCTGCAAACCTGGAGAACTGGGTTTGAATCCCACAGCTCCCACTTGCATACTGTGTGATCCTGAGCAAGTCACTTAACTTCCTTGTGCTCCCAGGTCACACCTGTAAACAAGTTTTCAGCTTAGTGTCTCTCTCCTGGTTAAAAAAAATATATATATTCTTTATCCCCCTCCAAGATTGTTATGGGATTGTTCTCAAAATGGTCCTCCCAACATTTGACTATGATAATGTAATCTGTGGTGCAACCACAAAATCCCTCTTCTAGTCTGTCTTTGCTTTTGCCTTTGGCTACCCCCCACCCAACCCCCTGTGCCCACCACTGTTCTCTTTATTCCAAAATGCCATTTCCTTCCCTTACTGGCAGGCACCTCCATCACTCAGTGCTGCCCTCATAGCCAAGTTCGGAGTCTTCTTGCTCCTCTGCTATCTCTCTTCCCTGTCTCTCTCCATCTCCTGTCCAGTCTTACTGTCTCAGGAACTATGACTCTTAGTCCTTCTCCTTTTTTTCAATACTTCTGTTGAACAGGCCTCTTTCTCCTACAGACTCTCCTTTTTCAGGAACAATCTTCGACTCTCACTTTGCTTGGTCTCCTTTCTTTTCCCACTAAAACAGCTGTTCTGGGGCTGGGCCCGCACATCACATTCTTGCTCCTGCCCCTAAACCCTCCCTCAGACTGTAGGCTATGGCTATTTAGCCACTTCTGTTTCTGGTGGCCCTTAGTGGCTGTCTTTTTTTCCATATGGTGTTCAAGCAATTGTGAGTATATTGTACCTTCTGAAACTATATTGCACATATGCAGTACTACACAGTGGGGCTAATATTCAAAGGTTAGTGCTGGTGCTTACCCACATTTGTGTAAGTGCTCCTGGCAGGGCCATATTCAGAAGCCCTGGGAGCGACTTCATACCTGGCAGTGCCAAGGCACTAAAATACCACTAATCATATGCAAATAAGAAGGTCCCCTCATGTATACCGGTGCATTGTGATATTCAAAGGTTTGCAGCGAAGTAACCAGGACCCCAAATGGTGTTGTTTGCCACCACTGAATACCACCTCTTAACTGGGCACTAAGCCCATGTCCTCACCCTTCCGAAGGCAGGGTGGCTATACTGCAGTTGCCAGTTCTCAGTCTCTCATTTTCACCATTTTAAGTAATCCCCGGTGTCCAGTGGTTCCCCCACCCTCTGATCTCATGTTTTCACTGTTTTAAATATGCCCTGTTGTCCAGTGGTTCCCCCACCTCTGATCTCCCATTTTCAGTATTTTGAGTATGCCCTGGTATCTGGTGATTCCCCCAATCTCCTCTTACATATTCCTCAGTGTTCTAGTGTTCCTCCCGAACAGCCCCTTCCTGATCTACCTGCTCACATCCTGCCTTTCCACACCCCCTTAGCCTGGCATATGGTACTCCTAACAGCTATATAGGTGACTGGCACTTCCCTCCTGTCACCTCCATGGCAGGCCACTGTATGAGCTGTCAGTGACAGTATGTACTATAGAAACAGCTGTTTCAATAGTACATGTGCTCACTGACAGTTCATAGAGCGGCTACCATGGAGGTGAAAGGAGAGCTGTGCTAGTTACCATGCATAGCTGTTAGAAGTGCAGGATGCCTGGGTAAGGAGGGTACTAGGAAGTGAAATGTGAGTAGGTGGGTCAGATAGAGGACTGTTTGGGGAGGACACTGGACCACCAGGGAAAATGTAGAATATAACAATAGGAGATCTGGGGGGAATCACTGGTTGCCAGGATATACATAAAAAATGAAAATGAGAGAGCAGGTTGGGGAACCACAGGACACCAGGACATACTTAAAATAGTGAAAATGGGAGCTTGGGGGTGGAGGGCACCTCAGGGCACCAGAGCATACTCAAAATTGTGAAAATGGGAGATTGGGGGTGAGGAGACCCACTGAACCACTAGGGGTCTCATTTTCACTGTGCAAGGGGTGTATAGTGGTTACTGTGCCCCATAAAAATGAACCCTTAATGGGCATGGAAATGGCCCCTTAACACCTTGTATGTCCAATGGGATAATTTGCATGCTCAGGCCGAATTCAGCTCACAGGTGACTTGGCACTATCCTGTTTTGAGCAGCAATATTCCATGTGGGCCATATGCAGCCCTGGTCTATTTCTGGGCAGTGCAGATTCACATAGCACTGCACCGATATGGATAATATTCAGTCGGATAGCACTGCTCCATCAGTGAGCACTATCTTTCTGAATATCGCAGGTACTCGGAAAATGCAGGTGCAAGCGCAGTGTAAAGGGCTGTGCTTGCCCCGTTTTCTGAATATGGGGCCCACTGACTCATACAGAATTGCACTTTGTGTAATGTTTTGTGGTTATAATTGCTGAGTGTTTCTAGTTGCTCCTTTCTTGTGTACCATATTTAATTCATCATACTATATCATTACACACAATTGCACCTTGTATAATATATGTTGTTATTACAGATGATTGCGATTTTTGTAACTCTTCCTGTTCCCTCTCCCCCAGGACACACCTGTAAATGACTTACAGCCCAATGCACTTTTCCTGGTCACAACTATGTAAGCAATAATACCCGATGGGGTGGGTGGTATTGAGGACTACCTGACCACCCAGGGGCTTAATGAGGCCGATGCCACAGGCAAGGGCCTTTATAGCCCCTGAAAGGTCTGGTATTCCTCGATACCATCCACCTAGGAGAGTATTATTGCACTTAGAAAATAGCTTACTCAGTAATATTTTTGTAAAATAAAAGTAAATATTAGAAACAGGTTTTATTAATGTTTAAAAAGGAACACAGATTCATTTTTGTTGTAAAGTAGTCCCTCTAGTGTGCTGTAGTTTCCAGGAGATGGGTGTTCCTATATACAAGATCCTGTTTGCCAGAACTGTATAGCTTCTCCATGGATTCATGGGAGTTGTAGTTCTACACCACAGATGGGGAAGGCATGGAGTTGCGCTCGCAGCTGGCCGTGTTTGTGAGACCGGGTGGGGAGTGTATTGTCAGAAGTGGTGGTAATGGTGGAGTTGGGCCCAGTTTGGAAACATAAAAATCAAAAATGGAACAGTGAGTCGGCAACTGAGCAGAGGATGTAGCATGAAAGAGGTAATTAATCATAGCGGACAGGGTGAGCGAGCAAGCAAAATTTTATTTATGAAACGCTGTTCCAATGGATCATAGCATTAGCATGGGATGTATTTTAATAATTAGTCAAACAGGACCATGGAGCAGATCCGACACATTGGTAACTTTGACATGGAGACCTGTTGCTGGCTTACCTTGACTACTACAGCAGATGGCTTTTGACAAGCGGGAGCCTCAAGTAACTCTGCTCATTTGTTAAAGTGTCCTGTGATTTAAAAGCATTTATTTTGTTTTAAGAAGTGTTTTTTTTTTTATGGTTTGGATATACAGGGTGCCAGGGAAGTGATTTGTCTCACTTGGGGGGAAGGGCCTCCTCAGTCAAACATAAACTTAGGAAGCGGCAAAAATATTGCAGCTACTTTATTTTGAATTGTCAACTGGCACAAGGACACAAAGATACCAGTTTGCCTTTGTGCCATGCTGTTGCTAATTGTTATTCAGAGTGCTCTATTGAAAAATAGATGCACATCTCTGCAATGTTGCTAGCCAATCAGGTTTCTAGATTTTTCTTTGCCATTTTCTAATTAAACTTAAATAAATAAACATCCAAAATGTAAGAGGGAGCCTTCTGAAGTGTCAAAATATATGTTATAAAGTTAATCTCTCTTCTGTCTGATAAAGACAGCCTGTTCAAATGTCTGTACAGAAGATGAAGAATTTGGTCACAGGGAGCATCTAAAACAAAATAAGACACTTTATTAACACCAAAACAAACCTCACACTCCAACCAGTACCCAGATAAGGAGGAAAAGTAACAAGAATTGCTGTACAAAATGTTTGTTTATTCACAATTCATATTCCAAAAATTAAAGTGCTGTGCATATTGCTAAGATAAAAGGACTCTAGCAGCCTGTAGCCAAAGTATCACAAGATGCAGTTTCATGCCAATACAGACACTTTATTAAGGGTACATAAAGTTGGAAAATAATGCTTTACATAAGCCTTAAGTGATGACATCAACAACAAGTCACAGGATAAAGTTAATTACACCCACATTTTTAAAGTGACTAATACCTGTGTTAAGGTTTAATATATTACACAATTATATAAAACAGTTTAAAAAAGAATAAAATGCTTATTTGAATATAAATATATATACATATATATATATATATATATATATATATATATAGAGTGTGTGTGTATATAATATATATACTGTATATATATATATATATCTATATATATATATATATATATATATATATATATATATATATATATATATATACACATATATATGTAATAGATAACCCACTATAAGGTGTGCTGCCGCACTCTGATATACACACGCCTTGGTGTGCACTGTTCAAGTGCCTCAACCACCCCAGGCTTGCATATATCGGAGTGTGACTGCACTCCCTAGAGTGGGTTATCTATCTTATAGAATGGCCAAAATTGTTTTGGAGGGGGTGAAAGTGCAGGTGTGCATTTGCGCTCTGATATACGCACAGTCATGTAATGTCTTTCAACCAATCAGCAGAGAGAATTTTTCCTACCCATTTTATAAATATATATATGTTTGTGTGTATGTGTGTGTGTGTGGTATATATATATATATATATATATATATATATATATAGATTAGAGGCAATCCTACCGATGCCCCGCACGAGACCACACCACATGTGGTGGGCCATCTGAGCAATAGAGTTCAGCAAAACCAAGGAGTTGTACAGGTACAATATCTCTGATTATAACAAGGGTTTGAGAAATGCAGCTTTCTAATTGACTGTAAACATTGTAACAGCCTTTTGTTTAGTTTTTATTAACATACATGTAGAGCCTAACCATATGATGAACATGGTTTAATGTTGTTTAAAAAACAGTTTTATTATGATAGCAATAAGCCACTCCCAGGTATTATGTTAATGGTCAGTTTATCACTGTCTAGTGACATGTGGCACTCGGCTATGCCTCATTCAACATTAAACCCCTACATGGTGATTAACAGACCATTAACATAACTGTTGGTCATGCCTTATTGCTTAATTGTCTTTATGAGTAGATACTCTCCTCTGCTAGGCACTGCAGCAGCTTTGCAACACAGTGTCACCCAGTTACACCATACACTGTCTAGTTACTGGAGAATGGCTGTGAATATGAACTCATGAAGATGAACAGTGTAACTTGTCATTACAGTCATTGAAACCTTAGTGTGATTATAACTGACAGAGTCACTGATAGAGAATAACCCTGCTGTCCTAGTACACTTACCCCATTGTGAGTTAAATCAATACTAAAAGACATTCTGTTTATATCTACACCATACCTACTTGATTCCTGTTGTACCACAATTAACATAGTTATCACTTTGATAGCATCAGTGACAGAAGTGTGGCAAACCCAAACACTAGGCATACAGCCTAAGTATGAAACAACTGTTAAAAAAAATTACACTGTGTCCATAAGTGGCATAGATCACTCATTGCAACAATAGTAAATGTATTACTATTTAAATAAGTTAGTCATCACAGATGCAATGAGATTGTCTTTCTCAGGTACAACATACTCAGTAAATGCCTACAGGAAAATCTATCCTATAGACATCTCCGATACAGGTATGTCATTGTTGGCTCAGTAGTGCTATGATATTTAGAAGTTGCTTGGCCTGATCCATGCAATTACATTGTTTCTTACAAAGAATACTTACTGCATCTTTAGCATTGAAACACACTGAAGGTCTATGTATGTACATCAGCAGTACACTTTCATCAGTAAGAATGCATCTGATACTGGCAGTACGAATTTCACAGCATTGAACAGGCAATGCTTTTCCATATGTTTACATCAGCCTATCTATCTTGAGTAAACCGTTGCAGTAAATGTCCTACTATGTAAATCACATACTAAATGTAACACTACTTTTATCTTGAGCGTGCTAGTGTCTTGTAGTTAATTTATGTACTTCTCTTAATTAATGTATACTCACTAGTGTTAAAACCTTTCTACAGCTGTCATCATGCACCTTCAGCATTTATATTGACTAATGGCACAGTACCAGTTGTGGTGTGGTGTGGGGCATCGGTAGGTAAGGCCATGCAACTACTAGTAAGTGATACGTTGTGTGCAGCTGCAATCAGGATATGTACGTTTGGTGTACATGGCCTCAGTTTTGCAGTTGATCTCCACTGAGCATGCAGTACCTGGTCAGGTGGGTGGGATGTCTCGTAGTACATTTAGACAATTGTTTGTTATTTCTGTCACCTGCTGCTGGATGTCTGTCATTGGTTGTGTTGACTTGGTCCTCCCCCATACTTGCATATGTGTGTGTGTGTGTGTGTGTGTGTGTGTGTCTCTGTGTGTGTGGTGCTGGGGGGGTGAATTCAGAGTTAGGGTTTTCAACCCTAACAGCGAATTTCCTCACTTTTGTCGCTGTGGAACAACCCTAACTAATGCATTAAATGGAGTTTTTTGCCTCTAATTTCCCTTCTTTTTGAGAATCATAACGGGAAATAGTGAATGTAATGCGGCGGCGGGAGCGTGGGGCCCAACCACATGATGTCTTGTGGCATAGTAACAGGAAGAGCAAGGCAAACAGAAGCACTAACAGTGGCGCACATGGTAATGAAAGCGCAAATGACAACAGAAAGGGCAATGCACACAGTGGCATAGACGGGAACAGTCTGCCATGTGATGTGTTGTCACATAGTAACATGGTGCCTGCAAACGGAAATGTCAATGGGCATGGTGACGCAAAGTGAAACAGAAAGAGAAACAGTACTGTAGACAAAAATGGCAAAAAATAACAGAAACGCAAGCGCAAATGAAAACGCAAAGGATAACGCATAGTTCTGTGCCCGCACGCAATGCAGCAGCGGAGTGCGGGGCCCTCGGCGATGTCTTGTGGCATAGTAACAGGAACAGCAATGCAAACAGAAGTGCTAACAGTGGTGCACAAGGTACGCAAACGCGAATGAGAACAGAAAGGGTAACTGAACACGGTGGCGTGAGCGGAACGGTGTGCCACATGATGTCTTGTCACATAGTAACATGGTGCCTGCAAGCGGAATGTCAATGGGCATGGTGACACAAAGTGAAACAGAAGAGAAACAGTACTGTGAGACACAAATGGCAAAAAATAACAAGCATAGCGCAAATGAAAAGCATAAAGGATGGACGCGTGGTGGCTTAGACGTCAATGGTAAGTGAACGGGCATGGAACTGCAGCGAAAGGGCAATGGTAACAGTAATGTAGCGCACAGGTTGGTTTTCCCTAAAAGCTGAATAGAGAAAGACAGTGAGTACAAAGAATGTATGCATAATAATGGGTATCAGAGCAGAAAATGAGGACTTGGAATACTAAATAGGTTATATCTCAGGAACCGTACGACGTAGAAAAAAAATTCAAAAGTCATATGATTTATGACTGTCCTGGCTAGTTTTATACTTAGTCCCCATTTGGGAGCTAAGAATTTTTCTGACGAAAAGTCTGTATCTTGCACCGTTTCCGAGATACGGGCCCTGAAAGGCTCGGCGAATGCCGTAATGTTATCCTATGGGAAAAAAAGAGATGTTCGGAGCACCATAACTTTGCCTCCCTGTAATATTTTTTCACCAAACCACTGAAAGGCACATCTGAGGGCTGTTGGCTGTCTTACCTCCAAATTTCAGGAAAAAAGACCAAACCGTTATTTTGCAGCAGGTTGCCAAAGGATTCCTGTAATGCATCGTGCGCCGTAATGTTATCCTATGGGAAAAACTGTCAACTTTGGAGTGCCATAACTTTGCTGCCATGTAATATTTTTTCAATACAACACTGAAAGGCTCATCTGTGTGATGTCGGCTGCATTCCCTCCAAATTTCAGCCCAAAACTCCCAATCGCTCTTTTGCAGTGCAGTGCCAAAGAATTGCTGTCATTTTTCCACAGACTAGAAAATTACTGTCACAATTTGCGAAAGCTTTCACAAACATTTGCGACACTTTCATGGGCACGAAAGTACTTTGTGAAAGTACTTTTTCCAGAAATCTGAAAAATATATTTCTGGGGTGTTTTACCTCAAAATAAAGACATGGCTAGCATCCTCAGGGTCCGACTAGGTGAATACAAAAAGAATTAGGTTGCTAGAGGGTCCCAAATTTAAATGCAAGCATTTTTCTAATCACCAACTGAAAACAAAATGGCTGATTTGCGAAAGTAACAGGCCCATTTGCAAAAGTAAAAATGCATTTGCGAAAATGTTGAACTTTTTGTTAACTTTTCAAATTGACTTATAATGGGAAATTGTTTTTTGAATAACTTTTGAACCGTTTATTATTTTTTCACCAAATCTTCAAAAGGCACATCGGGGACCCTGGCCGCATGTTCCCTGAAGATTTTGGGCCAGTCGCACAAACCGTGCGACCTGTACGTGCGACCGTAGAATTCCAGAAAAAGCGTAAACGTGAGCGCAAATCATGCTTAATAACTCCACAGCTGTGTAACCAACTGGTACAAAACTTGGCAAATACCAAGGCCTATGATTCTTGACTGTGTATTCCAAATTTCAGCCAAATCTGTCAAACGGTTGCAAAGTTATTAAGGTGCAAAGTTTTGGGGTTTAACATAGAAATGGCTCCTCAACCCTAACTATGGTAGCACTACCGTGCTACCATAATATATATATATACTGTATATATAGAGAAAAAGAGAGAGAGAGAGGAAAAAACTCAGTTTAATGCATCAGTTAGGGTTGTTCCACAGCAACAAAAGCGAGGAAATTCAGAGTTAGGGTTGAAAGCTCCCCTGGACCCCCCACCCCCCAACTGGCATCAGGGTGCTCATTGGGGTCATCAGCCCTAACTCTCACCCCATCACATGTGTAAAGAAGCTGAGGTATAGGAGAATGAGGTGAGAGTTAGGATTGACGACCCCAACCCATACCCTGATGCTGGTTGGGGGGGTAGTCTGGGGGGTCCAAGGGGGGCTTTCAACCCTAACACCAAATTTCCTCACTTTTGTCACTGTGGAACAACCCTAACTGATGCACTAAACTGAGTTTTTTGCCTCTAATTTACCTTCTTTTTGAGAATCTGCAGTAGAAATAGTGAATGGAATGTGGTGGTGGGAGCGCTGGGCCCTTTGGGCCCCACGGTCCTCCCACATGATGTTTTGTGACATAGTAACAGTCATTAAAAGGGAAACACAACCACTAACGGTTGCGCACATTATGACAGAAATGTAAATGGTAAAGAAAACGTTAATAGAAACGCAAGCACAAAGTGACGCCAAAGCAAGCAGTGATGCAAAAGGAGATGCAACTGCATAGGAGATGCAAACTGTGACATGCACGGTTATGGTACAGCAATTGGAAATGCAAATGGTAATGCTAACAGCATAAATAACACCAAAGGAAACACAGACAGAAATGCAAACGCAAGCGCACACCAAAAAGCAAACCGTAATGCGCACGGTCACGGTACCATAATTGTAAACACAAATGGTAATGGTAGCAGCAACAATAATGCCAAAGCAAACAGAAATGCAAAAGCAAATGCAAGAGCATACGGAAATGCAAACCGTAATGCACAAGGGCACAGTAATGCAATTGGAAATGCAAATGGTAACAGTAACAGCAACAAAGATGCAAACCAAAAGAGAAATGCAAATGAAAGGGGTTCCAGAAATGCAAACCAAAACACAAACAGAAACAGTAGTGGAAACGCAAATAGTAACAGTAATGCAACCGCAAGCGCAAACGCGAATGCAAAGGGTAACACACACGGAGGGGTACACGGGAACGGTAACGGAAATGGGAACAGAAATGCAAGTGGAAATGCTAACTGTTACAGTAACAGAAGCGCACACCCTGTTTTTGCCCAACAGCTACATACAGAAACACAGTGTGTACAAAGAATGTATGCATAATAATGGGCCTCGGAGCCGAAAATGAGGTGTTGGGATGCTAAATTGCTTATATCTCAGTAACTGTATGATGAAGAAAAAAAAATTCATGATTTATGATTTTCCTGGCTATGCTTTCGCTGAATTGTCATAACGAAAATTCCATATCTAGCTCCATTTTCGAGATACGAGCCTCGAAAGG
The DNA here is from genome assembly GCA_016271365.2 of Neoceratodus forsteri. Lineage (NCBI taxonomy): Eukaryota > Metazoa > Chordata > Ceratodontiformes > Ceratodontidae > Neoceratodus > Neoceratodus forsteri. The sequence goes on along the minus strand of CM057454.1, from coordinate 644,600,807 downwards.
CATGGCGTACGCCACCATGTTAGTCTATGGGAAAAAATGCCAACTTTGGAGTACCGTAACTTGGCATCCATGCAATATTTTGTCACCAAGTCATTAAAAGGCACATCTGTGAGATGCTGGCTGCTTTCCCTTCAAATTTCAGCTGAAAAGACCAAACTGTTCTTTTGCAGCAGGGTGGCAAAGAACTCCTGTCATTTTGGCCATAGTCTGGAAAAGTAGAGTCGTGATTTGCGAAAGCTTTCACAAAATTTGCAAAAGTGTCATGAATGCGACACTAATTTGTGACACTACTTTTTCCAGAAATTTGAAAAACATATTTCTGGGGTGTTTAACCCCAAAATAATGACATGGCTAACATCCACAGGGCTCGAATAGGTAAACTCAAAAATAATGATGTCCCTACGTGGTCCCAATTTTAAATGCCAAACATTTCTGTGATCAGTAACTGAAAAAAAATGGCTGACTCACGACACTACTAGGGCCATTTGCAACAATGAAAAGTGCATTTGCAAAACTGTTGAACTTTTTGTTAACTTTTCCCATTGACTTAGAATGGGAACTTGTTTTTTGAATAACTTTTGAACTGTTTAATATTTTTTCATGAAATCTTCAAAAGGCACATTGAGGACCATGGCCACACATTCCCTGAAGTTTTTGGATTGGTTGCCGAAACCGTGCGACCTGTAGGTGCGAGCAAAGAATGCACAAAAAACCATAAATATGCACATGGATGTTGCTTAATAACTCTGCAGCTGTATATCTGACTGGTACAAAAGTTGGCATATCTCATGATCTATGGTTTCGTCCCATGCCTGCCAAATTTCAGGCAAATCCATTAAATGGTGGCAAAGTTATTAAGGTGCAAAGTTTCACCCTTTAACCTTAAAAGAGCTACTCAACCCTAACTACGGTAGCACTACAGTGCTACCATAATATTCATATATATATATATATATATATACAGATATATGATTTTGCATTTCTTTGAAACTTGACCTCCCAGCCAATGCCCTTTGGGGTAACCATTGCCTCAATGCTTTCGTACTGAGGTTCTTTGTCTTTTAACTTGTTTTTTGTTTTAATTGAGTTCACCACAACATAACCCAGCTAGACCGTCTTAGGGTAGCTGCTTCATTCTACTGGGGTGTTAAACAGATAAGGCACACTGATGAGTCCTGGTAGGATGAAACACATGTCTGTGTCTTCTGTTGGCACCCTTTGCAAACTGTGTGAGAGGCCTTTTGGCAGCATGTATTTCTGCTTTAAGTTGAACCAACATAATACTCTGGTAATTTGCATATGCACCCCATGATGCTTTGCATTATGGGGGCATGTATGATTTTGTATTTCTTTGAAACTTGGCTTCCCGGCCAATGCCCTTTGGGGTAACCATTGCCTCAGTGCTTTCACGCTGAGGTTCTTTGTTTCATATATATATATTATACTATAGTTAGGATGAAACTGCACTTCTATGTTAAAGTACAAACTTTGAAGCATAATAACTTTAGAGCCATTCAACAGATTTGCATGAACTTTGGCATGCATAATTTCCAGATGTAGGTCTCTTGATCTGCCAAATTTTGTGGGACTCTGTCAAGTGGTCTCTGAGACATAAAGTGTTGAAAAAAACAGAAAAATCAGGGTTTCTTTCTACAGCTGCATCTCAGAAATGGCTTTGAGTTTTGGTCTGAAAATTTCACGGTAGAAAGTCTTTGGGTCACAGATGTGCCTTTAGATGGTTTGGTGAAAAAATATTAATCTGTTCAAAAGTTATGACATTTTAAATTCTCCCATTATTTCCTATGGGAAAATTTATGTCAGGCACGTAAAATACTATTTATTGCACAGTACGAGTATTGTGCAAAAAATACCAATTTCTTTTCACACAATAGCAGTACCATGCAAAAAATATCAGCTTCTTTGTAAAAAAATACCAGCTTCTATGTGAAAAATACTAGCTTCTTTTTGCAAAGAAGGGTGGTATTTTACACACAGTTCACGGTCGTTCCATCGATTGAGCTGGGTTGATTCTGCCATCTTGTTTGCTGCTTACCGAGGATGTTGAAGTACCAAACCTTTTACAATAAAAAAAAAAACATCAGAACATAGCTAAAGAGGACCTCTTCAGGAGTAGTCTAATGTTTTGTTTTTTTAAGCTGGCCCCAATCAAGTTTTTATGCTGGGTGCCAGCTTATCAAGAGAATGGCCTGAAGGCCATTCTCTGTATGAGAAGAGAAGTATTTTTTTTCAACTTCTGCAGCTGCAAGAATTTATGCTGCCAGCTGCAGAGTCAAGGAAGACCCACTCTGTAAACCCACACAGAGCACAGCCTTTACACAGCCATCATTTTCACATGGTATACCTGAAACAAAGAAAACTGTCCTCCAACCTGTTTTTTCTTGGATGCAGAATCCTGCATTGAAATTTTTGATCCTTTTGATGCAGGATCCTGCATCGAACTAGTCTGTCCCCCCATCCTTTTTTTTGGGCACCATCATCAGGATGCCCAATTCCCATGTCGGTGTGTCCCCCCTGCCCTCCCCACTATTGTGGCACACTGGGAGCCCACCCCAGTGTGCCCAGATTAATGTTTTGTTTTTTTGTTTTTTTAAATCTTTCCGGGATGCCTACTTCCGGTGTCAGATGTCTCCCCCAAGCCATAATTTTCATATGGTATACCTAAAAAAAAACTGTCCCCGATGTGTTTTTCACTAAGATGCAGAATCCTGCATCAAAATTTTAGATAATTTCAAAACAGGATCCTGCATTCAAGTAGTCTGCCCTCCAGCAAACTCCTTTTTTTTGAAACAACGTGGGGTGCCCAATACCCATGTCAGTACGTATCCCCTCCCCACACACACTTATTTTGCACACTGGGAGCCCACCCCAGTGTGTCCAAATGGGATTAAACCTGTAAAATGAAGAAAAACATCCCCCACATCTATTCTTCAATGCAGAATCCTGCATCAAAATTTTAAATAATTTCAATGCAGGATCCTGTATAGAACTAGTCTGCCCCCACTCACTCATTCCTTTTTTTCACACTGACATTGGGGTGCAAAATCCTCATGTCAGTGTGTATCCCCCCCTCACACACACACACTATTGTTCACACTGGGAGCCCACCCCAGGGTGCCCAGATTAATGGTTTAAAAAATATATATATTTCTGACACCGGGATGCCCACTCCTGGTGTCAGATGTCTCCCCAGAGCCCACTTCCATTGCTGATGGGGGTTCCCAATCACTCTGTCAGCATTATGTATCCCATCTTACTCATGTGACACACTGAGAGTCCACCCCAGTGTGCCCACATTTACTTTTTCTTTTCCTGTAAATAAAGAAAACCATCCCCTGATATTTTTTTTAAAAACCTGTAGTAAAGGAAACAGTCCCTTGTCATCTCCCTAGCCCTCCCTTCCGCATCCCCACCCTCTGCCTGTGCACCCAACTCCCCCTACCTCCTCTTACCCCATACTTACCTCCGGAGGTTGACGCTGTCATCTTCTTCTGACCAGGACACGTCTGCACTCTTCAAAGCCCAACCACAAACTGAAGAATAAAAGGTAAGCCATATAATGGGACTCAATGGGGGGGTTCAACTTATGTTAATATCTCAGCCAATTTTAGGAAATTTTGCACCAAATTTTCAATGTGGGGTTCTTGGGACCCCATCTCATGAACACTGGCCCTGTCATTTCATTTCTCAGTCCCAAAAGGTAATTGCATGGTTGATGCACGGAATTACCTTTCAGGACCGATTCACCAAACAACAGTGTCACTGTTCATGAGGTGGGTCCCAAAAAGTCCATGTTGCAAATTTGGTGAAAAAAATTCTCCAAAATGACTGCGTTACAAGTGTGTTTTGCACAGTTTCTATGCACGCTCATAACTTCATCAATTGTTATTATTTTCACTTCAGATTTTCAACATCACCATTTTTTCACACCTCATCATGAACAGTACCACTGCCATTTTGCACATCTTGCCCAGAATGTGTTTTTGCACCTGTGGCACAGAATAGCACGGTCACTGTGTGAAATAAACTTTTGGGATGGATAAACAAAATCACAGTGGCACTGTTCATGAGGGGAGGTCCCAAAAAGCCTATGTTGAAAATTTGGTGAAACAACTCCAAAAAATGACCTTGTTATTGGCATGCATTGTGCAGTTTCTATGCACGCAAGTAACTTCACCAATTTTTCATATTTTCACTCCAGATTTTTAACATCACAATTTTTCCACACCACCTCAGTGGAGCTGTCATTTTTCAGATCCTGTCAAAAATGTTTTGTTCCATATCTGTGGCACAAAAAATGGCATTACAGTTGCACAGAATTACATTTCGACAAGGATTTGAAAGTTTTCTATACTGGGTACATGAGGTGAGGTGATAAAAAGCTTATGTTGAACATTTGGGGTGACAATTATTTAAGATGGCATAGTTATGACTATTTCTTACAATTTCACTATGCCTGCTCCTAACTTAATGTGTGGAAGCACAGGGGCCAGAGACCCCTATGTTTTCACAGCTACATACATATGTGCATCTGTGGAGGGATAGATACTGTTATACTATCTTGATGGAGGGCTGGCCCACTGTGGCATATGGATACTGTTGTACTATCTTGATGGAGGGATGGGAGTGCAGGGTCCGAAGGACCCTGTGGACATATGGACATTGTTGTACTATCTGGATGGAGGCAGGACCCTGCACTCCCACCGTGACATATGGACACTGTTATACTATCTGGATAGAGACAGAGATGGGAGTGCCAGGTCCAAAGGACCCTGCACTCCCACTGTGACATATGGACACTGTTGTACTGTATGGATGGAGGGATTCGGACCCTGGGCTCCCACCATAATGTATGGACACTGTTGTACTATCTCTATGGAGGTATTGGAGTGCAGGGACCGAAGATCCCTGTACTCCCACAGTCCGGCACCAGTCTTGGAATGTTGTACTATCTGCTGTTTTTGCACACGACTCTGGGCTGTCTAGGCCCTCTGCTATGCTATGTTACTCAGTGCTTTACCTTACCTGCCAATGTATTATATGGACTGATTGATGTTCTGTACCTGTACTTGTGATGTTGTACTCTATCTATTGATGAAGAGCCTTTGCAAAAGAGTCTTTGACTTAAAGGATGTAATTCTGATTTCTCAATAAATAAATAAATCAATAAATAAATAAAATGAGGATACACTTATACTATCTTAAAAAGAAGGGACATTCTTTGCAACAAACTCTGTTAATGTATCAGTTAGAGTGAATACCATAGTGACAAAAGCAGGGAAATGAGGTTTTAGGGTTTTCAACCCTAACGCCCCACTCCCAGGGTTCCCACGCCATTACCTGTCTCTATCTCTACTCCTTCTACATACTAACAGGTGTTGGGTGTGCCATGGGTCGCCAGGCCACTATAATATAAGACTTCCATGGGGTCTCACCCCATTGTCCTATATTATAGCATGTAAGCTTGTTTACACATGGAATGGGTGAGAGTTAGGCCTGACAACCCCATGGCACACCCAATGCCTGTTGGTGTGTGGAGGTGTTGGGATGGGAACCCTGAAAATTGGGGTGTTGGGAGTTAGAAACCCTAACATATTTCTCTGCTTTTTGTGCTGTGGTAGTCACCCTCACTGATGCGATATGAGATTTTACAAAAGAATATATATTCACTGCAAAAACTCTGTTAATGCATCAGTTAGGGTTGTCATTACAGCGACAAAAGTTTGGAAATTCAATGTGAGGGATTTTCAGCCCTACCCCCCACCCCAACCCCTCTCCACACACCAACAGGCATTGGGGTGTGCCTTGGGGTTATCGACCCTAACTCTCACCCCATTTCATTTGTAAGGAATCTGAGTGGTACAGTATAAAACAATGGGGTGAGAGTTAAGCACAATGACTCCATGGCACACCCCGATGCCTGTTGGTATGTGGAGAGTGGGGTTGGGGGAAGGTTGGTACTCCTAACATTGAATTTTCAAACTTTTGTCACTGTAATGACAACCCTTTCTGATGCAGTAACAGAGTTTTTTTAAATGAATTTCTCTTCTTTTTGAGAAAGTGTACTGTTACTTATATGTGGTTGTGGGAGCACCATCATGCATACATTTTGTAATTGTCTTTGATTTTCACCATCTATACATAAGTGTACTGATATTTTAATGATATCACATCTCCACGTGGGCCCTGTGCTCCCACTACTTTATAATGCAGGGCCCTGTGCTCACATTACTGCATAACTGGATCCAAATGTGGGAGTGCAGAGCCCATGTACCCATAAATATAGAGATACAGCACATGCCTAGAGCCATTCCAGGTAATCTTTGTGCTATAAAATTTGCAATATCTCAGAAACCGTAGGAACTTCGAAAAAATCCTTTGCAGTAGTGTTCATGGCATGGCCACCTCCACATGGGTGTACTAAACTATGCTTACCAAAAAAAATCCATATCTCAAAGTGTTTTCGAGATATAGCTGCCGGAAGGTGCCACAACAGCTACAATGTTATCCTATGAGAAAATCTGCAACGTCAGAGTGCTGTAACTATGGAACTGGTATCCATTTCTTCACCAAACCAGTAAAGGGCACATCTGTGGGGCAAGGGCTTACTACCCTGCAAATTTCAGCCCAAAAGTCCTAACCATTTACTTGCTATGACGTGGCAAAGAAACTAGATTTTGGGGCCGTTTGCCTGATTTCACTTTTAGATCTTATCTTTTTTTCCCCATAGGCTATAATAGCAAACTTTAAAGTTTAATAACTTTTGAACAGATTAATATTTGTTCACCAAACCTTCAAAAAGCACATCCATGAGGCAAAGGGTTTCTACTCTGACAATTTTAGACCACAACCTAAAACCATTTCTGAAATCCAGGTGGGAAAAGAAATGTCAAAAAACACAGATTTTTCTGTTTTTTCAACACTCTATGTCTCTGAAACCACACAGCAAATTCCCACAAAATTTAGCAGATCAAGAGATCTACCCCTAGATATTATGTGTGCCAAACATAATGGAAATCCATTGAACATTTCCAAAGTTTTTAACATTCAAAGATTTGGGTTTAACATAGAAGTTACCTTTCACCCTAACTATACTGGCAGTACCATGTCAGTATAATATATGTACTGATATATGTATCTATACATTATAGTGGGGCGATAGCTCCACTATAGTTAGGGTTGGTACAACACTTCACTGTTAAATCCAAAATGTTGCACCTTAATAACTTTGTACTGTAGTTCAACAAAATAGCCCATAATTTGGCATGCACAGTTATTCTGCCCGAGTCTTAAGAAGTGAAAAGTTTCATGATGGCACCTTGTATGGGTTTGAAATATAAAATGGTAAAAAACAGAAAAAAAAAACACTTTTTCCCCCATTGGTTAACATGGGATATTTTTTGCCATCATCCACAGCCCAGAAGGAATAAAATTTCTTTCTGAAATTTTCAGGGATGATGGGGTCTGTGCCAAGGGTGTGCCTTTGAATAGTTTTGTGAAGTAATATTATTTAATTTTTAGAGTTATAACACTGCTTTGAATAGCCACAAGACAGGTGGATAATTGAGAACTGTTCAAACTGTTAATACTTAAGGATTTACTGGTCATGCTCCAAGAAATACTGTTAGTGATGTCAGCCATCTTGTTTTTCTAACAATTTACAAAAGTAGTGTTGTACACAGTTACTGCATAATAAGGACAGCACCACACCTGTATTTAGGTCTCAGTAATGTGCTTAGTTTGATGTTTGTCTTACAAATTAGTATATCTACATGACAAATATGTGTTTTTTTTCACTGAAAATCATGTCCTCTTTCACTCACTAAGTAATTACTGTTCGACTTGTTAACTGTTCAAACTTTACTGTTTGAATGGTACATTAGCATTTGCACTTATTAATAGTTCAGACTTTTCTGTTCAAATGGAAAATTCCCATTCAGAGCTCTGGTATTCAAAGTGATCCCTCCCCGCTTTCTTGTTCTTCGATAGCCATCCCCATAGCAAAAAAAATTTCCCTGGTAGTTCAGTGGTCCCTCCCCACTTCCCCGAAGTTGGATCAATATCCCTGTACCAAATAAAATATCCCTGGTAGTCCAGTGGCCCCTCCCCCCCACCTTTCTCTGATCACCATCCCTGAATTTTATAATGTTTCACTGGTAATCCAGTGGTCTCTCTCCCCTCTCCTGTTGTCTGATCACCATCCCCATGCTGCCATTTATGTCCCTGGTGTCTAGTGACACAACCCCATGACTGTCCATCCCTGAAATGAAGAAACACGTCTCTTGATGTTTTTTTCTACAAAAAAAAAGATCCGTTGCTGATCAGCTTCCTCACCCCACCTTCCACTTAGCACCCACCACCTCACCTCCCCAGTACACCCTCACACACCCTCATTCACCTGAACAGGTCCCAGGTTTGAGATCCACTCTCTGATTGAAGACAAGTCTTTCTACTGGAACTGGTGACTGCAATATGAGAACCTAAGGTAAATGCAGATCAATGTATTTCAATGAGGTTTTCAACTTTTATGCATAACTCAGCCATTTTTTGACATGTTGACCCCAAACATGGCTTTTTGGGGACCCCACCTCATGAACAATATAACTGTCATTATGTAACTTCCACCCAAAAGGTGATTTTAAGATCAGTTGGCGAATTCACCTTTCAGATGAGATTTGATAATTTCCTGACCTTGTTCAGGAGGTGGAGTTATAAGAAGGCTACGTTGAGGATCACGTGATGCAGCCAATGTGGTAGCACCTCTCTTCGACCACTCCTGCTTGCATCTCTCATAAAACCCCAAAATAACATAACTTACAGGCCGGTAAAGTACAGTAGTCCATTTGGGAAAAAAAGATGGCGATCCAAATCTTCCGGGTGCAATTTTGGTAGCGGTAGAGCCTTCATGGAGGCAGAAATGCATCTCGCATTCCCCCACCACACGTCGCTAAGCATGCTGGAGAAATTGAGTAAGAAAACAAAGGTCCAATCCCACTCTTCTTCCTCACAGGCCACGGGGCACCAGCAGCAAACTCTCCTGACTCTTGAACTACTAAGGGAGGAATTCCGGCCATTTAAAAAAGAACTACACTCCTTGGCCACGGATTTCAGGAGTATGTTGGGGGCCCTAGAGGAACTCACTAGATGCACCAGTGACAATGAAGCCAGGCTAATTTCAGCAGAGAAAAAGCTTGCAACATTCGACCCAACCATGGCAGCTACAAGATCCAGAATTGCCAAGTTAGAGGTGAAGATCGAAGACCTAGAAGGCAGGAGACAATGGAATAATTTGATACTGATCAGGCTCCCCGAGAAGGCAGAAGGTGAGAATCCTGTTGTTTTTATGCAAAAACTTCTCATCAAATTGGCTGGCCCATCACTCTTTGGAAACAGGTACATGACTGAATGTGCCCATAGGGCTCTGTGGCCCATGCCCCCTCCAGGTGCTACCCCTCGTACATTCATTTTCAAGTTTTTAAACTATCAGGAGAGACAACATGTATTAAGCAAAGTGAAAGACCTAAAAGAAGTGCTCTGGGAGGGGAATATACTCTGTGTGGCTCAAGATCTGCTCCTGTCAGTCAGGCAGAAAAGAGATTCCTACCATGCAGTGGTTACTAAACTGATTACGGCCAACATCAGATTCCAAATGGGCTACCCAGCCCGATTTCAAGTCCTGATAGAAGGATCATGGCAGTCTTTTGAGGACCCAAAAATGGCTGAAGCACCCCTAAAGGAATCCTTCCCTGCCTTGTTTAAAGATCGCTGAGCTCTGTTCTGTGTTATGGGAGTGAGAAGCTCTCTCGGAAGGCCGCTAGCCACGTTTTGCTTTTATTAGTTTTTTCCATTATCCGTGGTGCAAGTGGCTACTGGAAACTGGTGGTGATACTGTGCCTGGCTCAGCAATACTATATTGGTGGGAACATCATTCCCCCCCCCCACTTTTGAACTGGGACATTGTTATTCGCAATATAACCTGGGGGACAATACACTCACAATCTAATACAGGAACAGCCTGTGACTAAGTATGCCATTAGACACCCTTCAGCTATGCATATTATCTTGAAAAACAATCTCCCTTGGGAATGCTCACCCTGGTCTCGGCCAGAGACTGAGTAGAGTTTAAGTGTTAGGTACACTCGGGATCGTTCTCACTCTGGTAGTCTCGGAGAGATCTCCATCTACCTTTTATTTTGTTAAGAAAACCTCAATGTGTACAGATCTATTTTACCTGGCTCATTGTGTAAGTCCAGAGGAGTCTCAAAATTTAAAGCTTTGTTACCACTTTTTTTCTTCTTTTTTTTTTATTTTTCCTTAGTACACCAGGGGACTCTTATGATGCTTCATCAAGATATTGGACATATGTGTTTCAGAGAATCTGAATCGGACTCTGCCATCTATTTCATTTATATTTTCTCTTTTATTTCCATATACTGGACTCTGTTCTGGATGTTACAGGGTTTTGTGGGTGGGGGAGCAGGAGGGGGAATGAGGCCTCCATGTAATGGTGGATCGTGTACTACAATGCTCAGTGGGTTGGAGGGAGGGGGTCTATCAATGGAGTGGATGTTTTGGGATATAGGGAATCCATTGATTACTATTGGGGTACATATTTCTGGAATTGTGGAGGGAGGGGAGTGGCAGATGGGGGGACTGGCTTGTCAGGAGAGTGTTTTTTCTGTGAGTGAGTTATAATTACAATGCTTTTGACACATTTAGATTATAAAGTGGTGTGTTGTCGAATGTTACTAGATTTTTAACATGGAATGTCAGTGGAGCGAGGAATAAGAACAAAAGATATAAGATTTTTAAGCATGTGAAATTATTGCAAGGCATTGTCATATTCCTCCAAGAGACACATTTGTTAGAGGCTGAAGGAAACCTTCTATGATGACAGTTTGTAGGGCAAGTTTTTCATGCTGGGAACAGCACTCAATCACGGGGGATGGCCATTTTAGTAGCTCGAGGCATACCATTTCTTAGTGAACAAGTCCTTGGTAATCCTGAAGGATGGTATATCTTAGTGAAAGGCTTGTTAGACAGGTGGACCTTAATCCTGGACAGTATGTATGGTCCTAATGCTGATATGCTGCAGTTTTTCACTGATCTTCTTAAGGACTGGCCCCTTTTACCACTACACCGATAATATTAGGGGATGACTGGAACCTTCCCTTTGCACCTGACCTAGATAAATCAGATGCAAAATGGAGAGGCCTCTCCCCAGCCCAAAGAGCTCTCAGAGAACTGATTAATCATCTGGGTCTCTGTGACCGATGGCGCCTCCTCCATCCCCACCTTGAGGAATTCACTTTCAGGTCTGTGGCTCATGGAACCAGTTCACGGATCGATTACTTTCTGTTGAGTCATTCATTGTTGAGGGGCCTCACTGATTCTGCAATTGACTCTGGGGTGATATCTGACCATTCTGTAGTGGCCTGTTCTGTGTCACTTCAGGCAGATTCCCCCAAAGAATCACTGTGGAAACTCAACAACCAAGTGCTTAAAGATGAGCATATAGTAAACCAGATAATTCAGGAAATAAAAGACTACACCAATCTGAACCTTAATTCCACACAGAGACCTGATTTTGAATGGGGTGCTTTAAAATGTGTACTTCGTGGGGTGTTAATCAAACTAGCCTCTCAGCAAAAAAGGCAAAGAGTCCAAGTGGCTCTGTCCCTACTGTCTAATATTTGGAGTTTAGAAGCTTCTTCATCCCCCAACACAACGGAGGCATAGCACTCCACCTTAATAGGACTCCAGGATGACTATTCCCACCTTTTGCATGAGTTGATGGAATATGCCATACTTAAGACAGGCACAAAATACATTGATCAGGGGGAAAAGGTGGGGCATCTCCTTACCTTACAGCTTAAAAAGATAGAACAATCCAAGTTGGTTCGAGCTATCCGATCCCAAGTTAGTGGAACCCTGCATCTGTCTCCTAAAGATATAACAGAGGAATTTGCAGAGTTTTATGAAAAATTATACAGCCCCATGCCCAATCCTCTGGCATGTGAAGCAGTTCAGGAATATCTCAATGCCATCCCCCTCCCTTCCCTTACCTGGAAGCAGCAGAATTTTTTGATTACTCCTATTTCGGAATCTGAGATACAAGCTGCCATTTCCTCCGTGGTCTCCGATAAGGCCCCTGGGCCTGATGGCTTTTCCCCCAGTTTTTATAAGGTTCTTTCTCCCCACCTGATTTCCTGGTTGAAACATTTATTTGAGAGGATCCTGGACTCCAAATTTCTTGATCATTCTCTGTTGGAGGCTTTAATTATTGTAATACCCAAACCTGGTAAAGATCCGGAAAATGTTAGTAGCTACAGACCCATCTCTTTACTAAACTGTGATGTAAAAATATTGGCTAAAGTTCTTGCTACTAGATTAAAGTATGTCTTGCCCCACATAATCCACCCAGACCAGGTAGGGTTTATGGAGGGCAGACACTCAGCTGACCACTTTCACAAATTCATGCAAATTTTTTCTCTGCATCCAAGGATTCTGAAATTCAAGCCGAACTACTTTCCCTGGATGCAGAGAAAGCATTTGATAGAGTTAACTGGTATTTTCTATTCTTAACTATGAAATGATTTTGTTTCCCACAGACATTAATCCACTGGATCTCTTCCCTCTACCAACATCATCAAGCCTGTATTTACTACAATGGTGTATTTTCTAACCTATTCTCTTTATCTTCCGGCACCAGACAAGGGTGTCCTCTTTCACCCTTGCTGTTTAATATTTACCTAGAGCCCCTTCTGACCAAAATAAGAGAACACGATGACATCAGAGGAATCAAAATAAATACTCAAGAATTCAAGTTGTCGGCCTATGCCGACGACATCCTCCTTCACCTTTTATAACCCAGGCAGACGTTACCCATAGTCTTCGCCCTACTATCAGAATATGGAGCATTCTCCAATTACAAGGTCAACCTAGAGAAGACCATAGTTTTTCCACTCAATCACAGGCTTACCAAATGTGCAATGGAACCCTTGGGAGTGCAGTGGAGCCCCCAAAATGTTAAATACCTAGGACTATTTTTGGCTAGATCTGAGACAGCGATAAAGAAATTAAGTCTAGATCCCCTGCTCCTCAACATTCAACTAGACTTGCAAAGATGGCAATCCCTTCCAATCTCACCCTGGGGGAGAATAAATATCATTAAAATGAATGTCTTACCCAGACTATGTTACCCTCTATGTATGTTGAACTCATGGGTCCCTGTGATTTGTTTTAAGAAAGTACATGCTGTTATCGCCACTTTTATTTGGCTTTGGAAATGGCCCAGACATGCTTACAAAAAACTGGCAGCCTCCACATCTCACTGAGGTCTGAAGCTCCCTTACTTCAGTCTGTACTTCTGGGCCAGCCAGGCTTCTAAATATCTGAGATGGCTCACCCCATATTTATGTTCCGGAGTGGCTGATACTAGAAAGACAATTGCTAATGGATGCAAAAATGTCCCCGAAAGTCATATTACATGTGGCTGCTAAGGCCCTCCCTACCCACCTGATTAACTCCCCAGTTGCTATCTCACTGAAGATACATGCACAATTGTGCACCTTCCTGGGCTATATACACACCAGGGACCCAAGACAGTCTGTGATTGGAAACCCTAATCTAAGACTGGGAGGGCAGTCTATTCCCCCAGAGTGGCTACCCCGCTTAGGAGACTTTGAAGTCTCAGACTTCTTCTCAAATGGGAGATGTTTGGACTTGAGTAGAATTCTGGATAAACTTCAACTGGGTAGACCCTGGATTTTCAAGCTTCTCCAATTGTGTCACCTGCTAGTCCACTCACTGTGGGACCTTACTATAGGTCCTGAAATGAATGACTGTTTCCAGGCAATGACGCCCCTCAGTGGCAAACCCCATGCTATTTCTAAGTTGTATGTTCTCCTCAGGGAAAGAGCCTTGCATCCTCACAGCAATATCCCCAACTCTTGGGCAGACTACAACCCGGACACTGCTAACAAATGGGAATCTATCTGGAAGGCTACCTTGATTTACATTCCACAAGACAGATTGAGACTTACCCAATTCCAGATATTAAATGATATGTATTGGACCCCCATCAAGCTCCAGAAAGTGGGCAGATCTCCTGATGCTTTATGTAACAGGTGTCAGCAGAAGAAGGGCTCCCTCAAGCACATCTTTTGGGACTGCCTGGGGATCAAGCAACTATGGGACCAGATTAAGCACAGAGCAGACCTCTTATTGGGTCTCAATGAATTGTTCACTCCTGAGATATGCTTGTTGGGGACCTCTTCCAAATACCAGTGCAGATCAGATGGTATCATATGGCACTCCAATCCCTAACAGTAAAGCAACTTGTCCTACGCCACTGGTTGGATGGACAGCCCATATCATACCTTGAGTGGTTGACAGAGCTTCTCTTCAATCTTAGGGTTGAACAACTGACAGCCAATCTTTGGGGTTTATTATCTTGGTAGAAAAGGATTTGGGATAGCTTTCACATGCTTTATTTGCTCCAGGTAAAGAGTGTTAATAGTAATAATAATGGTCATGAGAGATAATATTCAAGGTTTATCTTATAAATCCTTTTACCTTAACTACTAGTAGCTCCTTATGATTAGGATAGAGTTCAATTTTAGTTTAACAAGATACTGAAATTTGTTTAAATTATATTCTGTACACCCTGGTTTTTATTCTGGCTTTATTTTACCATGCTCTGCCAAGCCAGGAGGGAGGGGTAGGGTTAGGGAGGGGGGCCTGACATGGGCTGCAGTTTATCACTTCACTCTTGTTCACATAATGTGTCTGTGTGATGGCCCTTGTTGGTTAAAATACAATAAACTTAAATTTCACAAAAACAAAATAAAAGAAGGCTACGTTGAAAATTCGGGGTCAAAATATGTAAAAATGGCAGAGTTATGACCATTCATTGCAATTTCGCTACGCACACTCGTTACTTCAGAAATTTTAAATATTCTTACCCCATATTTTCAACATAGACTTCTTATTACCCCCACCACATGCATGTCACAGCTGTCATTTTTCAAATCCTGGTCAAAACTTCTTTTCACAGCTGTGATGCAGAATGACATTGCAGTTGTGTGTAATTACAGTTTGGTGGGGATTCTAAAATTTTCAGCACCAAGTATATGAGGTGGAGTAATAAGAGGGGCAGACACAGG
Organism: Neoceratodus forsteri; assembly: GCA_016271365.2. NCBI lineage: Eukaryota > Metazoa > Chordata > Ceratodontiformes > Ceratodontidae > Neoceratodus > Neoceratodus forsteri. The sequence goes on along the minus strand of CM057454.1, from coordinate 644,585,622 downwards.
ACTGATACACTCTCGTGAGAGTCGGGTGTGGGCTCTAAACTCACCATACCCCACCCCTCCCTCCCTAGAGCACAGCTCATTTATAGGGGAACACCTGCCCTGCAATTGGAGAAAGGGGCTTCAGGTGCAGCTCATGTAGTTCTATCCAATAATGTAGCCACGGTGCAGGGAAAAGGCATAGGTAGGCCTCAAATAGGAGTACAGCATCCACAATGAACTGCTGATTATTGTGATAGGTGGATATTGTGGGGGGCCTTCAAGTGGAATAAATCAGGTAAAATTTCTGTTAGAGGCTGGGCTAGGATTAGTTAATTCTACTTGCTGTAGGGATAGTTAGTGTGGAGAGGCTGTATAGGTAGTGTGGACCATGCCTAGGATTGTTGGATGCAATGGTTGTGGGGATAGCAATGCAGATGAATATACTGTGGAGGCTGGGAGGGTGCCCAATATGCCACAGGCTAAGGAGGCTCAAGGAAGAGGTTCAGTGGCTTGGCAGGGAGCTGGGGAGCTTGAGGGATGAAGGGAGGATTACGTAGGTAGGAGGGCTGACATCTGAGAGTATTGTGGGGGCACCACAGAGATGGAACAGTGGGTCAAGCAAGAGGGGAAGGGCAAACTAAACAGGAAGCCAGCTGATGAAGGGTGGACTGTAGTAGGACCTAGAAAAAGAGGAGCAGCAGTAGGCAGGAAGGAGGAGAAAGCACATAGTAAGGCAAAGGGGATAGGGAACATGCTTACTTTACTACCAACACATTGGAAAGAGGGTGCAGGAGGTGATTTCACAAGGGATAGCACTCACAAAGAAGAAGAGGGAGTGAGGGGCATTACTAGTGGAGAGATTGAGCATAGTGTGGCAGGGGGAAGGATGATACTTGGAGAGGTGAGGAGGGAGAGGGAGGTTGGCAGTCAAACAGAAGGAGGGGGAAGGGTCTTAATTAGGAGGGATAGGGAAAACACTGGGGCACATGGTAAAAACACAGTTTTGAGTGGCTCCAAAAATGAGAACCTGGGTAGTGGGTGGTGACAGGCACAAGGAAAGAGGATGGGAGTGTACTGGTGTTGGGGGATTCCATACTTAAGGGGATCATATAGGGCAGCAAGGGGGAGAGGCACAGTCGGATATGGGTGGAGTCCATACCAGGATTAAAGGCAGACATGGCAGGACAGGCAATCCTATGGTGCATAAAGAGGGGTAGGAGGAAACCACACATTGTGGTACATGTGGGGACAAATGACCTAGTGGGGGAAATGGTGGCGGTAACAAGGGAGAGGACTGAGGAAGTGGGAAGGTTGTTCGAGGAGACTGGGGAGTCTGTGGCCTTCTCTGAAATGCTCCCAGTACCCTGCACAAGCACAGTGAGAAAGGAGAGGATCAGAGTTGAACACATGGTTGGTAGAATGGTGTCGAACTAAGGGGTATGGGGTTGTGGGCAGCTGGGGCAGTACCTGGGATAATAACAATCTGTTTGCAAGGGATAGGCTGCACCTGAGTGGGGAAGGGAAGGAGGTATTAAAACAAAGACTGGGGAGGTATATTGTGACAAGGGTGGGTTTAAACTAGATGGGGGTGGCAAGTGGACAGCAGGTAGGCAGGGATCCAATAGAGTGGAGTCACAGCCTACCCCCAAGGCTAGCAGGGAAGGATGCGGGGCAACCAAAAAAGGAGGGAGTAGAAGGGAGGTGATGGAGGCTAGTGAAGGGAAGGGGGCATTATGGAGGGTGGTCTCATTGAATGCAAGAAGCCTAGGAAACAAATCCGTTGAGCTACAGCCACTCTTAGCAGTGTGGAGGGTGGATATTGCAGCTGTCACAGAAATGTGGGCAACTAAGCACCAGGACTGGGATATGGCAATCCCAGGATACACATTATACAGGAAGGACCATAAGGAGGGGGGGGTGGGGTGGCAGTCTATGTGGGATGGGATCAAATGCACAAGGGAAAAGGGAGAAGAAAGGAGAACAGAGGCAATCTGGCTGCAGCTCCTAGACTCAAGGAGTAGGAAATTGAGGTTTGGGGTGGTATACAGGCCACCGTCCCAGTCTGCGGAGCTTGACAGGGAGTTAGTGGGACAAATCAAAAAGGTATGTAGAAAAGGGAAGGTGGTCATCGTGGGGGATTTCAACTTGCTGGAGATTGACTGGAGCATTCCAGTCACCTCCAATGCTAGGGAGCAAGTGCTCCTGGACGTGATCCAGGAGGGTCTCCTGACACAGTTGGTTACTGTACCTACTAGGCTAAAGAACACTTTAGATCTGGTATTGTCGAATGGGGAGGCAGTGAGGGAAATAAAGGTAGAGGACCCACTAGCCGACATCAATCACCAAACAGTGTAGTTTAATATCACAATGTGTGGGGAGCCAGAGAAATCAGTTACTCAGGTGGTAAACTTCAGGGGGGCGGACTTTGGGAGGATGCAGGAAGTACTGAAAGGGAAACTGGAGGGCATAAGGCAGGAGACAGACGTGGAGCAGAAATGAGATATTATTAAACAGGGGGTTACAGAGGCAATAGATGCCTGCGCCAAGGCACAGAGTAAGAGGAGCAGAGCTAGAAAACCATTCTGGTTGAACAACGAGGTTGTGGAGGTGGTGAGGGCAAAACGAGTGGCGCAGCAGAGGTTTAGGAGGACGGGGAAGGAAGTGGACAGGGAGGAATATGCAAGATGATCAAGGGAGGTGACCAGAAAAGTGAGAGAAGCCAAGGCCCAGAGGGAGCTGTGATTAGCACAGGGAATTAATGGGGGGAGGCTTTTTCAGATATATCAGGGAGAAAAGGAAGTGCAAGGAGACAATAGTGAGGATAAAAAGGGGTGGGGAGAGGACTTAAAAGGGGAGGAGCAGGTAAAAGCACTGAATGAATACTTTTGCTCAGTGTTCACAGAAGAAAAAGGGGAACGCTACCAGCAAGGGGTGGGAGTGTGGGGACAGGGTGAGAGGAGGTGACAGATGGAAGAATTGAGGCAAGTAGAGTCCTAGAGGGACTGAGGTTACTGAAGGTAGACAAGGCACCATGGCCAGATGGTATCCACCCCAGGGTGATGAGGGAGATGGCGGAGGTGTTGGTGGAGCTGCTGGCGGATCTGTATAGCACCTCACTGGAGTCAGGATGTGTACCACTGGACTGGAGGATGGCACATGTAGTACCATTATGCAAGAGTGGGCCAAGGTATGAACTGGGTAATTATCATCCAGTAAGTCTCACCTCCATAGTGTGCAAACTCGTGGAAATGATAGTAAAGGAAAGACTGGTGTTGTACCTGGAGGACAATGGCCTCCAGGATGTGAGGCAGCATGGGTTTGTTTCAGGGAGGTCTTCTCAAACCAACCTCATACAATATTATGACTGGGTGACAGGTGAGCTGGATAAGGGTCATGCGGTGGATGTTCTTTACATGGACTTCAGCAAGACCTTCGATTCGGTGCCTCATGGGTGGCTTGGAGGGAAGCTAACTGGTGTAGGGGTAGGGGCAAAAATGATGAACTGGATTACAAGCTGGCTAAGTGACAGGCTGCAATGGGTGGTGGTGAGAGGGGAGCTCTCAACTCCAAGGCCGGTGATGAGTGGGGTGCCACAGGGCTCTGTGTTGGGGCAAGTATTATTTGGGCTCTTCATATCAGACATTACACATGGGGTTGTGAGCAAGGTAAGTCTGTTCACTGATGACACCAAAATTGGAGCAGTGGTGGATGGGGGGGAGAGATGAAAGCAGCTGCAGCGGGACCTAAGCAAGCTAGAGGAGTGGTCAGAGAGGTGGCAGCTGGGGTTCAATGCAAAGAAGTGTATTATGTACTTTGGGGTGAAGAACCCAAGGAGAGAATACTGGCTGGGGGGGGGTTAAGCTGGGGATCACTGAGGAGGAGAAGGACCTAAGGGTAATGATAACAGGGACCATGAACAACACTGCCCAGTGCAGGACAGTGGCTGCAAAAATGAACAAAATGCTGGGGTGCATAGTGAGGGGGTTTTCATCAAGGTGAAGAGAGGTGATCTTGCCCCTCTACAGGTCACTGGTAAGGCCGCCCTTAGAGTATCGTGTGCAGTATTAGAGGCCATACCTAAAGTGTGATATCAGGCTACTGGAGGGGGTGCAGAGGAGGGCAACAAAGATGATAAGTGGAATGGAGGGGAGAGACTCTTGACAGCAGGCTGGGAGACCTGAATATGTATACCTTGGAGGATAGAAGGGACGGGGGGACATGATAGAGACATTCAAGTATCTGAGGGGAATCATTAAGGAGGGGCAGATGGAGTCTTTAAGTTAAGGAAGGGGAGGGTCACCAGGGGGTACGGGCTAAGATTAGAGGGGTGAAGATTAAGGAAGGAAATGAGGAGACACTATTTCACAGAGAGGGTGGTAGCAAAATGGAATGCCCTACCAGAATGGGTGGTATCATGTAAATCTGTGAACAACTTCAAAAGGGCATGGGGCAGGTATCAGGGGAGAGTGAGGGTGAGGGAGGTGGGGGGTGGCAGTGGGATGACAAAGGGGAGGGGGGTGGGGCAGCTGCAAACTACGGGTGTTGGCTGCACACTCGAGCAGACTTAGATAGACTTAGATAGACCGGGTGGTCTATTTCTGCTGGCACATTCGTATGTTGTAAGATGTCTATGCTAACAAATTGGTCACTGTTTTCCTATAAATGGAAGTGCAGGGCCCTTCCACAGCTACATACATATATGCACCTATGCAAGGAGTCTTCCTTAGGACTGTCAACCCTAAAGCTCAGCCCATTTTATTCACTCCTGTGACCATCACATTTGAGATTTCTTGCTGCCACAATGGGGTGAACTGTAGGGTTGACAACCCTAAGGAATACTCCACCACTGATTTGCTTCAGGTGTGGGGGGGTGGAGTTGGAAACCCTAAAATCACATTTCCCTACTTTTGCCACTGTAGTCTTAACCCTAAATGGTGCATGAATGGAGTTTTTTGCAAGGAATTTCCTTACTTCTTGAGAGTATAATCGTATCTTTGGCCTGTGCTCTCATCCCTCCATATTTGTGGACATGTATGCTGCTGTAGAAGCACAGGGCATGGAAGGCCCTACGGTTGCATTAGTAGCAAAACAGGAACCAAATTGTCATCATAGCCTTCTTATTACCACAACTCATGAACCCAGTACTGAAAATGTTCAAATCCCCACAGAAAAATTCTCACCACCAGAAGTTATGACCATTCGTTGCAATTTTGTTACTCAAGCTAGTAACTTTGGACATTTTAAATATTTTGACACCAGATTTTCAACATAACCTTCTTATTACCTCATGTATGTCATAGCTGTCATTTTCCAAATCCTGGTCAAACTGTGTTTCCATACCTGTGACATGGAATTGCATTGCAGTTGTGCAGAATTATGTTTTGGTGGGGATTTGAACATTTTCTGTACTGGGTACATGGGGTGGGGTAATAAGATGACTATGCCAACAGTTTGGTCACTGATGTCCTATAAATGGAAGCAGAGGGCCTGGAGGGCTCTGTGCTTCCCTAGCTACATACATACATATATACATCTATGGAGGCATGAGAGTGCAGGGCCTGAATGACCATGTGTTCCCACAGGTAAATAAGGATACTATTATACTATCTCAAAATGTAAAGAAATAAATTGCAAAAATCTTCATTAATGCTCTAGCTAGGGTTAAAGACACAAAAGTAGGGAAATGTGGTGTTAGGGATTTGCAACCTAACACCCCCACCCTAAGCACACTAACTGGCATCGTAAGGTGTGCTTTGGGGTCATCAGCCCTAATGCTCACCCCATTCTCCTATACTGTACCCATTTCAGATTATTTCCTTATGGAATGGGGTGAGTATTAGGGATGACAATCCCAAGACACACACTCGACGCCTGTTGGTGTGTGTAGGGTGGGGGTGGGGTGTTAGGGTTGGAAACCCTAACACAACATTTCACTACTTTTGTGGCTTTAACCATAACTAGAGCATTAAAGATGTTTTTTGCAGTTTATATATATGTTGTAGGGGGCAGTCATACCCCTATTGTTAGGGTTGAGCAGGGTGTTTAATGTTAAACCTAAATTTTTGCACTTTATTAACATCATAATCATTCAATGGATTTGCATGACATTTTGCAAGCACAGTGTTATGGGTATGTCTCTGCACGTGCCAACTTTAGTTCTGATCGGATGTGCAGATTCTCAGTTCCGTATAGTGCAAAAGAAGTGAATTTCAGGGGTCTTTTGTTGTTTTTTTTTAACTTGCCTAGTGCCCAGACAGTTTAAAATTTTCATCTGAGATTTTCAGGGAAGAAAGGGGCTGGCCTACAGATGTGCCTTTTGCTGGTTTGGTGAAAAAATATTAATCCATTCAAAAGTTATTTAATTTTGGAATTTCTGTTCTGAGCATGCTCAGTAAGCACTTCAAGATAGCTGCATGAAACGAAAAAAGAATCCTTTTTTGTTTGGAGCCAATCCTTTTTCATGAGGTGAAAAATTATTTTTCATTTGCCACCATCTTGTTTTCTTTAAAAAAAAAAATTTTTCAAAACACACAAACATGACATTTTGCAGAAAGACCCATACATCTATCCTGCTCACTGGAATTCCATTAAGGTGGATTCTGCACTTAACTGCTGGATAAAAGACTCAGAAATGTGTTTTTTTTTTTGTTAATTTTAAATCCTTTTTTGTGACTCGAGTGGCTTTTGTTTTTTGTATCGATGTTCATACAAACATTTTCCCATTTTGCAGTAGACCATGGAATTAACCGCAGAATTTGTAGCCAACCATGGAATTCTCTACTGACTGCAGAACTTACAGCTGTACTGTGGAAACTATTGCCAAGCCTGCACAAACTCACAACTAAACAGAGATCCACTCTGACCAGGAATATTAATAAAAAAAAGCCCACCCTGAGCCATCTGAGACCTGGCTGAGACCCCTAATCTCCCTCATCCCCACAATGTGACACATCTACAAAAGTTCAGATACCTCCTGTTGCATGATCCTCCTCCCACAGCTGCTCACAAAACAGACAAGCTGAGGTAGAATAACCAGGGAACCCTTGTAGTAGGTCTAGCAGTCCTTTTCTGCCAACAAATTCTGTGTTTCTCTAGGAACTCACTTAATGCAGCTTCTACATCACAGAATGCTGCACTCAAGCTAAACAAAAAGCAATAACAACTAGTGTCATTAGACAAGGTTTAATGGGGGAGCTATGTTACACATATGTCTCCCTGCTGACAATAGCATGACTCCAAAGCCTTGGAGACTGCTTTATTGAAAAATTGCAGTCAGCTTTCAGCTGTGTATGAATTACTAAGGCAACAAGATGCAACTTGAGGAGCTGCCCCCTCCACTTTTTTTTGATGTACAACCACAACTTTTAGTTCAATCCCAGGTTTATAATTTAATAGCAGCTGGCTATAATTACCAGATGTATGTTATCTGACTGCCTCTGACTGTACTGTAATCTTCTGTTTTTAATGGCTGAGGAACAGTATGCTGGGGTATCCACTTTCATGCGTGGACCAACAAGAAAATCAATTGTATTGGGCAGTGGTTGCAAGCCATCCCTAACCTCTGGTTCTACAACAAGTGCTATGGCAGTTCAGCCTGCACTCCAGAAAACGGTACATCAATGGCAAGCTCCTACTACCTTACTTATCCCTTGTTCTTGGGGGGGGCATCTTTTATGAATGGTGCTCTGATGTATTCATAATAATCCTGTTAGAACCCATAGGTAGCAAACACATGAGACTGTGTGCAATCCCTGTGTGTGAGTGTGTGTGTGTGTGTGGGGTGCAATCTGACCACTGTCACATGGTTCCAGTGGCACGTCCACTCAACCTGCCAAATTCCCAGAGTCCACAGCCACATAAATCTGGAACAGACCTGGGTGACTTTGGGCCAGAATAACTCAATTATTAACCTTTTATTTAAATCCCTACAAGCTGTTGAACTTTTAAGTAGGCAAAGGGGGTGCCCAAGTAAAAGTTAACTGACCATGTGGCATGACATGATGGCCCCCGCTGGCCCTCTTAAATGCAGAAAACCTGGCCCTCTGATTTTTTTGTTTGATCATTGCAACTCTGTAGTTGAATGGGGTCATAGAATCATTGCTCTACCCAGTCAGCTATCCCTCTCCCGGTCAGTGGGAGCCACCGACCTGGCAACCTTTCTTGCCTCAGGTACCATGGGAACAAGGCCAAATTACTACCAATTGCAGCAAGGAGAGAGGGGGAGACCCTCATCACCTGGCCTTCCAGAAGGGCTTTGTCCTGATTTACTCACTACCCCAAAGCCTACCACCAGTTCCCTGTTCAGTGCAGCTCAAATAGATCCGTCATACGGCCAATGCCAGGTTGTGGATGAAGCTACACCATAGGTGAGCTTATTTTTTTTTTCATCAAACTGCACCATGAACCTAAACTACTGACCTGTTTTTCACAGAGTTCTCACTTCTGTAAATGCTTTGCTGTGCCAGTCATACTGATGCTCTACCACTCCAACTCCTGTGGATTTCTATCTTTTTCATCAGCATGCTTTCTCTGAATTATTTGCTGGTTACCATAATAACACTTTAGTGTTTGTGTGTTTAACCATTTATTTTACTGAAGCCTCTTGGTCTTCAGCGTTATGAGCATGTTCCACACAGCTACAAACGCAAGCCATTCAGGTCAATAATTTAAATGGTAATCTACAGTCAAGGGGTGTATCAAAGCAGGACACCACTGAAAATGAGATTTTGCATCTCATCTGCTCTATCCTGGGTAAATATATAGTAAAAATGTGTACAAGAAAGACTCAGTACAATAGCAATACCAACAGCGAACATTAGGCATTCACAAATGCTTGTTTTATTTGCTGGTATTTTGGGCTTTTTAAACTTTGACTTTCTTTTTTCCTCCCTATAGAGTTTATTTAGTTAGAAAAGACAGAAAGGGGCAGTAGCCCATCAAGGCTAAATAGAATTTAGCAAAACTGGAATTTATAATACATATAGTCCAAATTATTGACAGAATTAGTTCTAATTTTTATGAAAATAATATATTTAATTTTTTATTGCTCTATTTGTCTCTATAATTGGCATCATCCTCAGCTGTATAAACCTATCTATTTAATTCTCACTTATATATAATATTTGTATAATGAATTTACTCTATGCTACCAGTTAGTTCCTACAGCTTTTGGACTTACTCTGTGCAGGAGAGAGAATGATATTTCGGTCTGAATAGTATTTGTTTAGGTTGTAATTCATTTTCTTTATCTCAAGTTAATCTCTGTACAATCATGTGTCTACAAAAAACTAATAACTACAACATTTCAAACAATATTCCATGAATCAGAGATGGACTAGAGCTCTCGAGTATTAGTTAAAAACTCTAGCCCATATGAAACTACGAAAATTGCTAGTAAAAGAAAGAAATCACACAAGACACTAATAGGAAATTGATTATATGACTATTTTTATTAAACAATGTCATAGCAAAGCATTTTGTTTATATTAATGAATGTAGCATTGCCATTGATCTTTAACACTGTTAACTGACAGTGGGGCTTGCCAATTAAATCAGGCCAGGTTGTCCTGGGAGATGACCAGAAATAAAGGGAAAGGGGGAGGGGGTAGGTGTAGGCAGGGAGGTCCTGGTGACATCAGAGGAGGTTTGGCCACTCGAGGAGACTCACTGGCTACTGGACAGGGGGAGGGGCCTGAGGGGAGGGGGATGGAGTCAAGGGTCCCCGGAGACTTTTTAAGGGTAGGTAGCCCAGGGCTAGCCCTCTTTCTGCTGTAATTTCTGTTGAACTAAGCACACTAAGCACATGGCTGGCAAGAAAAATGGTAAGGCATTTGGTGCAAAAATGATTTTACTAGAGGATTTGTGTGCTAGTTTTGGTGTATTATGCTCCATTCAGCTGCCATGCTGGAGATACATTTTTCAGTTTTGGTGGTTGGTTTTAAGGCTGCGGCTGGGGCAGCAGTGGTTTGGTCAGCAGATGGAGGGGGCTGAGCCTCCTGCGCAGGCTGCCAGGCAGACCTAGCATGGGGGTGGTGGTTGCAGTGAAGAGCGGTTTCAGGGCCAATGATTTTCCAACAGGTCGGGGGCAGGTGGCATTGAGAGGTCTGGTACAGTTGGAGCATGTAGGAAGGTGGCGAGGATGCCGTATGGGTCAGGGTTTTTGTTGGAGTTCAGTCAGGCCAGGAGGGCCTGGTTTTAGTTGGCTGGTATAGCCAGAGAGTGAGGTTGGTGGCGTAGATGCCACGTGGGTCAGGAACTACTTGGAGTTTGGTTGGGGCCAGGATGGCCCACAATGGAGTGGGTAGACACATTGGAGCAAGCGACAAGGATGCCTCGCAAGCGGGCCAGACATGGTCAGGAGCAGAAAGCTGGGGCCTAACCCGGAGATCGCAGGCCACCACATGGCGTGGTGAGCCAGAGCATAACGGGGTGAGGCATCTGGGAAGAGACAGGTGGACCACACCAGGAGAGCCTGGTTTGAGATCGCAGGCCACCACGTGGTGCAATGGGGGGAGGCATCCGGGGGGGACAGGCAGACTATGCCAGTGGGCCAAAAAGGCATTTTCTCCAGGACACAGCAAGGTGAGCAACTGTGGATTGGAGTGGGGACTACAAGGCACAGGCCTAGGAGTGGTGGAGTGATAAAGCAATCCTAGGGAGGGCAAAAAACATCATCTTGGGTACCAGGGGTTCTAATGTGAGGGGGGACAAACAGGCCAAAAAAAAAAGGGGGAAAGGAAAGAGAATGTCTATGGGAGTGTTGTGCAGCACCAGGGGCTGGGTAGCATGGCATGGCTGGGTATGAAGGACATACAGAGACAGACAGATGGAGGCAACGGGGTCTAGGAACAGAGGGTGCCCAGCCATGCATGCAATATGGAGGATATTTGACTCGGTTGAGGGGGGATGAAGGGAGAATGGGAGCAGGGCACTTGATCCACACACAATAGACACAAAAAAAGAGAGCATTTTCTCCAGCGTCCGGAGGGGCAGTATAGTCATTTTCATGCTGCAGCATGGCACTGGACTGGGGGGGCAAGTGGTGACAAGGCAAGAGAGGTAGGCTGGGAGGACCATGATGTAGGGCGCCAAGGAGGCCCTCCCTCTTGAGCCTATGGGTATGCACGTAGCAGGCCACGGCCAAGAAGGGCGCATTATGGTGGGTGCCAATGCAGGGGCAATACAAGGAGATCTGCCCAGTGGCACCAAAAAAAAAGGGGGGACACCATGCTGACACATCGGGAACAGCCCGAGTGGGCATGAAGGGGAGCACAGGAAGACATTGTGGCCCTTTGGGGCCTGGGGGAGAGGCAAATGGGTGATGGGGGCATAGTGAGGCCGCACCGCTAAGGGGATTGAGGTGAGAAGAGCCTCAGGGGGCATGCAGGGCAACTGATCTTTAAGGGACCAGTGGCACTGGGGGCCAAAAAAAAAGGGGGGGAGAAAGGAAACATAATGGGTATTATGGAACAAGTGACACATCCAGGGAAGCTGGCCAATGTGGTGATGATATGATTTCTTCTCTTGTTGTGCAGCCCAGGCCCAACAGGAGGATGGCACCAAAGAGAGCCCCAGTGTCAAGTGCAACCATGCTAGTGGAAGTGGTGAAACTTATGTCACAAATGACTACCTTGGTGGAGGAGGAGGTGAAGAAGAGAGAAGCAGAGGAGGAGGCACAGAAGAAGAGGAAGTAGAAAGGAGAGAAGGCCAGGGCTGGCAACACAAACAAGAGGCTGAAACGGTTGGCACCCAGTCCACCCAGGGAACCCGTGGTGGGGGTTGAGCCCACCCTGGAACCGGCAGGGCACATACTATATGAGGGTAAGGATGGCATGGACATGAACAATGATTTGAATTTAAAGGAATACATGGAAGGATTGCTGGGGGACATGGGGGAGGATGGGATGGAAAAGATGGAACGGGCCTTGAAGGCCATTAAGGATGGGGGCAAACCTGGGACACCTGGCGTGGGCCACACAGGGGGCAGATGGAAGATGGATGAGGGGCCACCCAGCTTCATGCTGGGTTACCATGTTCCAACCACCATAAAAGAAAAGATTTGGAAGGGGGAGTACGTGGATATATTTGGATTAGTGGATGAAGAGACTGCCAAGAAATATGAACAAAGGGAGTCAGTGGGCAAGTCAGAAATGGCAGTGACGTTGGCAGTAGTAGGCCACAAAGCCAAGGAGGCCAGGTACAAGGGAAACAACATAGACACGTAGCTAGCCAGTTTCATAATTTACAGTGCGCTGGTCCTGGAGAAGCAGCTGGACCTGGCAGTACCCTTGCTGACATACAAGGCTATCATATGGGATGCAAATAAAGCAAAATTGGGATTTGGGTGGCTCAAGTATGATGAGGCATTCTGAAGGAGAATGTCGGCAAAGGGCGATCTGAGATGGGATTGCACCCATGCGGAGCTATGGATCTGGACGTTGTCGGCCGCTACAGATGGGCAGGTTGTGGACCAGGTGAAGTGGATAGCCAAGGTCCTGGGGGCAAAGGTGTGCTGGGCTTACAACAGGGCATCATGCAGCTGGCCTAGTTGCAAGTGCTGACATGCCTGCGCATGTTGCGGGGTTCGCACTCCAGCATCGGGCTGCAGGCAAAGGGGGATGGGGCAATCCAGTGGGCAAACCACAGGAACAGTCCTTTTGGGGGGATCGGGATCTGAGAAGGGATGAGGGGGTCCCAGGAGAGGAGAATACCCCCCAATTATGGGTAGAATTAGGCAGGAAACGAGTGTGGGGTGGTGGGGCTGTTCTCTGACCCTCACCCCCATTAACTTGGAGGTGGTAGAGGCCCGGACAGAGGGCTATCCAGAAAAGAAGTGGTGGAGCAACTGAGGGAGGATTTTTGGAGAGGTTTCCCTCTGGGGTTCGAAGGGGCATGGGTGGGCATGTGGGTGAAGAACCTGGGCTCGGTAAAAGGGAAGGAAGACGTAGTATGGAGGAAGATCGCGAAGGAAGTCAGTGCAGGGAGGGTGGAAGGGCCACTGGCTGGCCCTCCCTGCAGGGAGTTCCGGGTGTCACCAATGGGGTGGTGCCTGAGAAACAAGCAAGTGAATTCCAGCTCATACACCACCTGTCATACCCAGATGGGGGGTCAGTGAATGAAGGGATACCAGGGCATTGAGCATAGTATCATACGCATCACTGGATCAAGCAGTTGAGTTAATTTGGGCAGCCGAAGAGGCTTGGCTGGTGAAGACGGACATAGAGTCCACCTTCCAGCTGCTACCAGTCCGGCCGGGGGACTGGGACCTGCTAGGTTTCCAATTCGGGGGGGGGTTGTATTTTGACAAGGCCATGCCTATGGGGTGCTCAGTAGCATGTTCAATGTTTGAGATGTTCAGCTCATGGGTGAAATGGGTGTTTGGGCATCAATACAGGCACAGAAGGGTGGCCCATTATTTGGACGACTTTCTATTGATAGGCGATAGCCAGGCGGAGGCCCAGCGGATGCTGGAAGACTTTTGGGACATGTGCAGTGTCATTGGAATCCCTTTGGCTGTGGGGAAGATGGAAGGTCTGGTCCGCAGGCTGGAGTTTCTAGGGATTGAGTTAGACACCGAGCGGGAGTGTTTCCGCCTGCCAAAGGACAAGGTGTCCCAATTGAAGGGTTTGTTAGCACTGGTGGGGGGAAGGTGGAGGATGGTGCTGGTACAGGTACAGCAGCTGCTGTGGCACCTTAATTTTGCCTGCAAGGCCATAAGCCCAGGCAGGGAGTTCATGAGGAAGTTTGGCAGGGTCACAGGGAAGGCCAAGCTGCCCCACCACTGGGCGGACATCAATAGAGGCGTAAGGGAGGATCTCCTGGTGTGGGAGGTCTTTCTGGACTCATACAATGGGGTGACGTTCTGGCAAGAAGAATGGGCCCACATCACAGAACTAGAGCTGTACACAGATGCGGCTGGGGTTTTTGGGATGGGGGCCTATTTTCAGGGGGAATAGATCTCAGAGGAATGGCTAGTTCAGTGGAAAGAATGAGGATGGACTAAGGACATCACATTGCTGGAAATTTTCCCCATATGGGTAGCTTTGAAGATATGGGGAGAGCGAATGGTGGGACGGTGCATCTCTTTCTGGTGCGATAACAAGGGGGTAGTAGAAGTAATTAACCAGCAGAGTGGCCATACAGACTCAGTAGGGTGGGTGTTGCAGGGCCTAGTGTTGTTAGGGCTGCTTTGGAACCTGTCCTTCAGGGCGCAACACATAGAAGGGATAAAGAATGAATTAGCTGATTGTCTCTCTCACTTGCAGATAGCACGGTTCCGGGAGTTGGCACCTCATGCTGCACCTAACCAGACCAGGACACCGGGTTGGTTGTGGGAGGTTGGAGGTAAAAGGCCAGGGCATTGTATAGGGGGTCGTGGGCAGCCAACACCCTGAAGACCTACAAGGGGGCTTGGAAGAGTTTCCAGGTTTTTCGAATGGGTTTAGGAGAGGAGGCAGGAGAGCCAGTGCGGGAGGAGCAGGTCATGCAATATATAGTCAGAAAGTGGGAGTCAGGGGCAGCCCACACTACCATGGAGGTGAAACTGGCAGGGATCAGCTGGGCATGCCAGGAACTGGGGTGGTGGGATGCCACAGGCAGCTCGGCCATCAAGTGCATGGTCATGGAATGGCAGAGGGGTCAGGCTGGGAGGTAGGATGAGAGAAGACCCATTCAGGACCCGCTACTCATGAAGGTGGTACGGGCACTGGACAAGGTATGCTGGTCAGCGAATGAGGCATGTCTGTTTCGGGCCATTTTTGCCATGATGGCAAGAGGGGCCTTTCAAGTAGGGGAGGTGGTGGCGCCCAAAAAAAGAGTATACACAGGGGGCTTGCAGGAGCAGAATATACATTTGGAGGTGGATAAGGTGGTTATCAGACTACAGAGGTCCAAGATGGATCAGGGAGGAAAGGACACCACCATGAAGATACATAGGCAAGCAGAAGGGGAAGTATGTGCAGTAAGGGCCATGACAGACTACCAGAGAGTACGGGGGTAGCAGGAAGGGGTTTGGTTCCTGCATGGGGATGGATCACCGGCAGTGGAGTTCCAAGTGGAGCGGTACTTAAGAAAGCAGTGGCATTCGCAGGGGAAGACCCCCATGATTTTGCCCCCTATTCCTTCCAAATCAGGGTGGCAATGGAAAGAGTGGCAGCAGGGCAGAGGCAGCCGAGGTCAAAAGAGTGGGGAGATGGAAGTCTGATTGTTACAGGAGGTATGTGAGGGTCTGCAATGACTAATGCATCCCTTTTTTCTCTCCCCACAGCAGGTTCCAAGTGACAGGTGTGGAACATGGGGCACTCATTCATATATTGGGCAGAAAGGTTTGCAGCCACCATGAGGATAGGTGCACAGCTGCACCCAGGAATGGAACACACCAGACTATGCTAGAGGGGCCTGAGAGGCATGAAATGGGTACAGCGCTACCCCTGCTGGAAGAGCTGTGGGTGCAAATGGGGCCGACCAAACGGCATGATTATACACTTAGGGGGCAATGACTTGAGGCCAATACCATGGGGGTCCCTAATGAAGGGCATCATTGTGAATTTGGAGAAGATCAAGAGTTGGTGGCCCAGGGTGGTGATAGGGTGGTCAGAGATCACCTCCCGGAGGGTGTGGAGAGGAAATAAAGGGCCTAAGGCAATAGAGGTGTCAAGAAAGCAGTTGAATAGGAAGGTAGTCAGAGTGGTTATTGAGATGGGAGGAGTTCACATTCAACACAGGGACATATCGTATGATCAGGAGGCAGTGTACTGGGGGGATGGTGTTCATCTGACAGAGTTCGGCATGAGCCTGTTCCTCCGCCCCTTCCGGGATCTAGTGGAGGACATTAATAAGAAAGGGCTGAGGGGCTAGCCCACAAGGGGGGAGCCCCATCTTCCATCCCAAACTGGAGACAGAGCAGTGGAAGGGTGGAGCAAGAAGGAAAAGGGGCAGGTAGGCAGGGAGGGGTAGGTACCGATGCTGGGGACAAAAAGAACCCAGGTGTGGGAGTAAAGGGGGGGATATAGAATTAGGGGATGGATCGATGTGTCCACACCTAGTGGGGGAGAGTGGTCCGGGTAAGGTGGTACCCAGCTATGGTGAAAATGGGGGGACCGGATCAGGATGTCCGGACCCTGAGAAGCAGAACGGAAGAAGAGTGAAGCAAGAAGAAGAACCACGCAAGAGGGAAGGCAGAACTGTAATGTCCTAGATGCGATATGAGACTGTTACGTCCACAATGTAAATATGAACTGGTAGAAATATGGGATGTAAATGGATTTTAACGGTGCCTGTATAATAATAATAATAATAATAATTGTTGCCAGAGAGCATCCAGACTTAACAAGCGGTGGCCTGAATTATTTCTGGGTGGGGATCCAGGGACAATGGGGCTTGACAATTAAAGGCAGGCCAGGTTGTCCTGGGAGATGAACAGAAATAAAGAGAAAGGGGGAAGGGAGGGGAGGTGTAGGCAGGAGGTCCTGGTGACATCAGAGGAGGTTTGGCCACTCAATGGGCTCACTGGCTACTGGACAGGGGAGGGGCTTGAGGGAGGGGCAGGGTCAAGGGTCCCTGGAGACTTTTTAAGGGTAGGTAGCCCAGGGCTAGCCTTCTTTCACTGTAATTTCCGCCCACCCACCCACCTAGGAGTTAAGAAATAGGGGTAGGCAACAGGCCCACAGGACAGGCATGGATAGGGGAACGAATGGAATAATGGCACAGCAGGGGCCAGGTGTGCCACAGAAGGAGCAGCAAGGACCAGGGGTCTAGGTGGAGCCCTGCCGGCAAGGATCTAAGAAAATGGGGAGATAAAGGGGAAAAGGGGGTGCAGGTAGGCGGGGGAGCGGGGTAGGTACCACGTGCTGGGGACAAAAAAAACAGGCTTGGGAATAAAGGGGGAGGGGGAGGGATATAGAACTAGGGGATGGATCAATGTGTCCACACCTAGTGGGGGAGAGTGGTCCATGTAAGGTGGTACCCGGCTATGGTGAAAAGGGGGGGACTGGATCAGGGTGTCCAGACCCTGAGAAGCAAGAGCAGAAGAAGAGCAAAGCAAGAAGAAGGACCTCGCAAGAGGGAAGGCAGGACTGTTATGTCCTAGATATGGGACTGTTACGTCCACAACGTAAATACGAATTGGTAGAAATATGGGATGTAAATGGATTTTAATGGTGCCTGTAAAATAATAATAATAAATGTTGCCAGAGAGCATCCAAACTTAACAAGCGGTGGCCTGAATTATTTCTGGGTGGGGATCCAGGGACAATCTCCGCTTAAATCTTGCAAAGCTGAAAACCATCCATCAATGTCTTTTGTGGCATTCCAGACCACCTCACCCACGCAAATATCCTGACCCCTATTCAGCACCCATGTCTCCCATCCCACCCATTTATAAATTTGCCATGACATGCTTACTGCATGTGTCAATGTAGGATTCTACATTAATACATATAGTTGCTCTGATAAACCCATGTATCACACTGTGTTTATCTTCACACATATTGCATATATAAGTGAAACACACTGGGGAGCTGTATGATAAATGATTTATCTGTACAAGTGCTGTCTAACCTCAGGAAACCTCATGAGTGGTGTAAACAGCATGAGAATAGATAAATTATTTATCACACTATTTTCTCTCTGCATATTTTTCTTATGCAATAGGATAGGACCTTGCATTATAGATTTTTTAGCATATATATACTGTGTGTATATATATATATATATATATATATATATGTATATATTCATTGCAAAAAAACTTCATAATGCATCAGTTAGGGTTAAAGTAACAAAAGTGGGGAAATGAGATGTTAAGGTTAAGCTCCTAACCCCACCCACATCTCCCACCCCCATCCTCCACAGACCGACAGACACCAGCGAGTGCCTTGGGGTCATCAGGCCCAACTCTCATCCCATTCCATGTGTAAACAGGTTGACATGCTACAGTAAAACTGAATGGGGTGAGAGTTAGGACTGAAGACCCCATGGCACACCCCAGCATCTGTCAGTCTGTGGAGGATGGGAGCATGGGGGGTTATGGGCTCAACCCTAACATCTCATTTCCCCACTTCTGTAGCTTCAATCCAAACTGATATATTAACAATGTTTTTTGCAATGAATTTCCTTACTTTTTGAAAAAGTGTAATATAACTAGTAAAAGGGCTCATTGCTCTCCCCCAGCTGCCCATTTGTGCATAGCGATATGCATCTGTGGGAGCGCAAGCCCTGCGCTTCCACTTACACATTAAATAAAGAGCCATACAGCAGCCCTATAGGTCAAGGAACACTTGTAATACTAATTTGTCAACATCTCAATAACCATAGCAGCTATGAAAAAAATTCCAGTGTCATCGTAATCCATATCTCACACTGCTTTCGAGATCGGGAAAAAGGCACCGCAGGCACCTGACCAACGGCTGGTAACTTGCAGCCATTTTAGGATTTTTTTCCACCCAATTTTCAACATGGAATTTTGGAGACCCCAACTCATGAACAGTGTCACTTCCATTTTGTTAATCTGTCCTGAAAGTTGAGTTTGTACAGTGAATGTGCCATTTTGTGCCACAGGTGCAAAATCATGTTTTGGGCAGGATGTGAAAAATGACGGCTGTATACTGTTCATGAGGAGGTGTGGAAAAGGGTAATGTTGAAAACCAGGAGGGAAAATATGAAAAATTGACAAAGTTACAAGCGCGTGTAGAATCTGAACAATGCACGCTCATGATGTGGCCATTTTGGGGAATTTTTTAACCAAATTTTCAACATGAGCTTTTTAGGAAATCCCTCCATGAACACTGCCACTGTAATTTTGTTAATCCATCACAAAAGTTGATTTTGCACAGTGACATGTCATTCTACAACAGAGGTGTGAAAACACATTTTAGGCAGGATGTGATAAATGACAATTCTACTAATTCTGAGGAGGTGTGAATAAATGGCAATGTTGAAAATCTGGAGTGAAAATATTAAAAATTGGCAAAGTTACGAGAGTGTGTGTAGAAACTGCACAACCCGTGCTTGTAGCATGGCCATTTTTTGCATTTTTTGGGCGAAATTTTCAGCATGGGCTTTTTGGGACCTCTCCTCATGAACACTGGGACTGTCATTTTGTTAAACAGTGCCGAAAGGTAATTTCCCATCCCAAAAAGTGATTCCATGCAGTGACTGTGAAATCACCTTTTGGGACCACGTAACAAGATCACAGTGCCAGTGCTCATGAGGTGGGATCCCGAAATGCCTATGTTGAAAATTTGGTGAGAAAATACACATAAATGGCTGAGATATCCACATTTAAATTCTCTGTATCAAAGTCACACGACGTAGGATCCTAGTTAAATAACACACATTTTAAGGGCATTTTCCAAAAAGTAAAGTGCAGAATGCACCTAGGGGGTCACAATAAGCAAGCTACATGTGTTGGTTCCTCCCCAGAATTATCATTTTGGGAGGATTCCAAATTTGAATTTCAGGCACACTGGAAACAAGATGGCCATACAAAAGAGGAAACAAATGCAAGATTCCTCTTTCGTATCAACCAGCTGTATTGAAGTGCCTACTGAGCATGCTCAGAAATTATTTTTTCAAATTTTTTAGTTGCAATAACTTATAAACAGCTTATTGTTTTTTTCAACAGACTAGCAAAAGGCACATCTATGGTGTAGTCCCTTTCTGTCCTGAAAATTTCATATCAAACAAACAAATCCTCAGGGCTGTAGGCCAGTTCAAAGAAAAATCCCAATAAAGTCAAAGGGTAAAAACATGATTTTTCACCTCTTCATAACTCAGAGACCACACATCTGACCGGAACAAAACTTACCAGATAAAGAGCTTAGCTCCACGGGAAGGAGCATACCAAATTTTGGGCAAATCCATTCAACAGTTGCAAAGTTATTAAAGTGCAAAATGTTGAGTTCAGTATTGAAGTGCCTACTCAGCCCTAACAATAGGGGTGCGACCGTGCTCTATAATATATATCTACATATATATATATTAATAGTATACAGTAATTATATTATAGTTAGGTTAGTACCACATTTAAGGTTAAAGTGTGAAATTATATATATATATATATATATATATATATATAAAGACAAAGAACCTCTGTGCGCAAACACTGAGGCAAGGGTTACCCCAAAGGGCATTGGCTGGGAAGCCAAGTTTCAAGAAAATACAAAATCACACATGCCCCACAATGCAAAGCATCATGGGCTGCATATGCAAATCACCACTGAATGTTATGCTGGTCCAACTTTAAGCAGAACTGCATGGTGCCGAAAGGCCTCTCACACAGTTTGCAAAGGGTGCTAACAGAAGACATAGACACGTGTTTCATCCTACCAGGACTCATCAGTATGCCTCATCTGTTTGACACCCCAGTAGAATGGACCAGCTACCCTTAAGGCAGTGTGCCTTGGATATGTTGTGGTGAACCCATTAAAATAAAAAACTATTTAAAAGACAAAGAACCTCTGTGTGCAAACACTGAGGCAAGGGTTACCCCAAAGGGCATTTGGCTGGGAAGCCAAGTTTCAAGAAAATACAAAATCACACATGCCCCCACAATGCAAATCACCACTGAATGTTATGCTGATCCAACTTTGAGCAGAATTGCATGGTGCCGAAAGGCCTCTCACACAGTTTGCAAGGGATGCTAACATAAGACATAGACACGTGTTTCATCCTACCAGGACTCATCAGTATGCCTCGTCTGTTTGACACCCCCAGTGGAATGGACCAGCTACCCTTAAGGTAGTGTGCCTTGGATATGTTGTGGTGAACCCATTAAAATAAAAAACTATTTAAAAGACAAAGAACCTCTGTGCGCAAACACTGAGGCAAGGGTTACCAAAGGCATTTGGCTGGGAAGCCAAGTTTCAAGAAAATACAAAATCACACATGCCCCCACAATGCAAAGCATCATGGGCTGCATAAGTAAATCACCACTGAATGTTATGCTGGTCCAACTTTACAGAACTGCATGGAGCCGAAAGGCTCTCACACAGTGCTTGCAAAGGTGCTAACAGAAGACATAGACACGTGTTTCATCCTACCAGGACTCATCGGTATGCCTCATCTGTTTGACACCCCAGTGGAATGGACCAGCTACCCTTAAGGCAGTGTGCCTTGGATATGTTGTGGTGAACCCATTAAAATAAAAAACTATTTAAAAGACAAAGAACCTCTGTGCGCAAACACTGAGGCAAGGGTTACCCCAAAGGGCATTTGGCTGGGAAGCTTGGCTTCAGCATAACATTCAGTGTGATTTGCATATGCAGCCCATGATGCTTTGCATTGTGGGGGCATGTGTGATTTTGTATTTTCTTGAAACTTGGCTTCCCAGCCAAATGCCCTTTGGGGTGACCCTTGCCTCAGTGTTTGCACACAGAGGTTCTTTGTCTTTTAAACAGTTTTTTATTTTCATGGGTTCATCACAACATATCCAAGGCACACTGCCTTAAGGGTAGCTGGTCCATTCCACTGGGGTGTCAAACAGACGAGGCATACTGATGAGTCCTGGTAGGACAAAACACGTGCCTATTTCTTCTGTTAGCACCCTTTGCAAAATGTGTGAGAGGCCTTCGCACCATGCAATTCTGCTTAAAGTTGGACCAGCATAACATTCTGTGGTGATTTGTATATGCAGCCCATGATGCTTTGCATTGTGGGGGCATGTGTGATTTTGTATTTTCTTGAAACTTGGCTTCCCAGCCAAATGCCCTTTGGTAACCCTTGCCTCAGTGTTTGCATAGAGGTTCTTTTGTCTTTAAATAGTTTTTATTTTAATGGGTTCACCACAACATATCCAAGGCACACTGTCTTAAGGGTAGCTGGTCCATTCCACTGGGGTGTCAAACAGATGAGGCATACTGATGAGTCCTGGTAGGACGAAACACGTGTTCATGTTTTCTGTTAGCACCCTTTGCAAACTGTGTGAGAGGCCTTTTGGCACCATGCAATTCTGCTTAAAGTTGGACCAGCATAACATTCAGTGGTGATTTGCATATGCAGCCCATGATGCTTTGCATTGTGGGGCATGTGATTTTGTATTTTCTTGAAACTTGGCTTCCCAGACAAATGCCCTTTGGGGTAACCTTGCCTCAGTGTTTGCGCACAGAGGTTCTTTGTCTTTTAAATAGTTTTTTATTTTAATTGGTTCACCACAATATATCCAAGGCACACTGCCTCTAGGGTAGCTGGTCCATTCCACTGGGGTGTCAAACAGACGAGGCATACTGATGAGTCCTGGTAGGATGAAACACATGTCTATGTCTTCTGTTAGCACCCTTTGCAAACTGTGTGAGAGGCCTTTCGGCACCATGCAATTTTGCTTTAAGTTGGACCAGCATAACATTCAGTGGTGATTTGCATATGCAGCCCATGATGCTTTGCATTGTGGGGGCATGTGTGATTTTGTATTTTATATATATATATGTATGTATAAATATGTCTTCATGGCAAAAATCTCAATTTAATGCATCAGTTAGGGTTGTTCCACAACTACAGAAATGAGGAAATTCACTTTTAGGGTTCCCACCCCCCTTGCATCCCACACCCACCCCGCCCCCACCAACTGGCATCGGGGTGTGTGTTGGAGTCATCGGTCTAAACTCTTTCCCCATCCCATGTGTAAACAAGCTGAGGTGGCACAGTGTAGGAGAATGGGGTGAGAGTTAGGGCTGATGACCCCAACGCACACCCCGATGCCTGTTGGTGGGGGCAGGGTGGGGGTGGGATGCAAGGGGGGTGGGAACCCTAACATTGAATTTCCTCACTTTTGTCACTGTGGAACAGCCCTAACTGATGCATTAAATGGAGTTTTTGCAATGAATTTCCCTTCTGTTTGAGAATGTGCACTATAAATAGTGAAGTAACGGCAATGCAAATGCAAGCGCAAGCACTAAAGCATGTGGTAATAGAAACACAAGCGCAAATGTTAATGAAAACAGAAACTCAAATGCAAGCGTGTACAGAAACGCAAACCATAATGTGCCACGGTCATGGTAACGCAATTGGAAACCCAGACACTTATGGTAACAGCAACGATGACACCGTAGGAAACACAAACAGAAATGGAAATGCAAATGGAAGTGCGTAAGGAAATGCAAATGGAAATGCCCATGGTGACACAAAAGAAAACACAAACAAAAACAGTAATGGAAATGCAAATGTTAACAGTAACGCAAAGGCAAGCACAAATGAAAACGCAAAGGGTAACACACATGGTGGCGTAGACAGGAACGCAAACGGTAATAGAAATGCAAGTGGAAATGCTAAGCGTAACAGTAACGAAAATGCACAGCCTTTTTTTCCCCAAAAGCTGGATTGAGAAACACAGTGAATACAAAGAATGTACGCATAATAATGGACCTCGGAGCAGAAAATGAGCACTTGGAATACTAAATTGCTTATATCTCAGGAACCGTAGGACGTAGAAAAAAAATTAAAATGTCTTATAATTTATGACTTTACTGGCTAGTTTTGCATTTTAGCATTTTTCTGACCAAAAGTCTGTATCTCAAAATGTTTCCAAGATATGGGCCCCAAAATACTGGGCGGACTCCATAATGTGAGTCTATGGGAAAAATAATGAACTTTGGAGTGCCGTAACTTTGCAGCCCTCTAATATTTTGTCACTGAACTACCAAAAGGCACATCTGTTGGATCTTGGCTTTCTTCCCTCCAAATTTCAGCCCAAAAGACCAAACTGTTCTTTGGCAGCAGGGTGGCAAAGATTTCCTATTCTTTTGGGCATAGTGTCATAAGTAGTGTGAAATCCATGACACTTTCATAAAACAAAATCATGAAAGTGTCGCAAGTGCCACACTAGTTTGCAACATTACAGTTTACAAAAATTTGAAAAACAAATTTCTGTGGTGTTTAACCCCCAAAAAAGACAAGGCTATCATCCTCGGGGCTCGACTAGGTGAACACAAAAAGAACTGTGTCCCTAGAGGGTTCCAAATTTAAATGCCAAGCATATCTGTGACCAGTAACTGAAAAAAGATGGCTGACTCACGACACTACAAGGGTCATTTGTGACACTAAAAACTGCATTTGCGACACTGTCAAACTTTTTGTTAACTTTTCCCATTGACTATAATGGGAAAATCTTTTTTGAATAACTTTTGAACCGTTTAATATTTTTTCATGAAATCTTTGAAAGGCACATTGGGGACACTGGCTGTATGTTCCCTGAAGTTTTTGGACTGGTTGCACAAACTGTGGGACCTGTAGGAATGAGCAAAGAATGTGCAAAAAAGTGTAAATATGGCTTTATATTGTGATTTATAGCTCCGTAACCGTATAAACAACTGTTACAAAACTTAGCAGATCCAGACAAGTATGGTACCGCTCTGTGTGTGCCAAATCTCAGGCAAATCCATCATATGGTGGCAAAGTTATTTAGCTGCAAAATTTCACACTTTAACCTTATATGGGGTACTCAATTCTAACCATAGTAGTGCCACTATGATACATCTATATATATATATACTCTGTATATATACAGTGGCGTGAAAAAGTATTTGCCCCCTTCCTGATTTTCTCTATTATTGCATATTTGTCACACTGGATGTTTTCAGGTCTTTAGACAAAATATAATATTAGATAAAGGGAACCTGAGTGAACAAATAACACTTTTTTTTTTTACTTATTTCATTTATTTAATGAAAAAGTTAACCAACACCAACTGGCACTGTGTGAAAAAGTAATTGCCCCTAGTTAAATCAACCCAATTAAAGGGATAATTAGAGTCAGCTGATTGAACACAGCCAGGCTTGATTACAGCCAGCCCTGCTCAATATAAACCTCACTTATTTTGGCCTTTACCATCAGAGTCACGTTGCCAGCACAAAGATTCAACAAGCACATTATGCCATGATCAAAGGAAGTTCCTGAAAGATCAGAAAAAATTTGTTGCCCTCTATCAGTCTGGAAAGGGCTACAAAGCTATTTCTAAGGCTCTGGGACTCCATCAAACCACAGTGAGAGCCATAATCTCCAAATGGAGAACACTTGGAACAGTAGTGAACCTTCCCAGGAGTGGGTGGCCTGCCAAAATTACTCCAAGGGCGCAGTGTAAAATCATCCAAGAAGTCTCAAAGGATCCTAAAACAACATCCAAAGAACTGCAGGCTTCTCTTGCCTCAGCTAAGGTCAGTGTTCATGACTCCACAATCAGAAAGAGACTGGGCAAAATGGGCTTCATGTGAGAGTAGCAAGCGGAAACCACTGCTAACCAAGAAGAACATAAATGCTCGCTCTCATTTGCCAAGAAGCACCTGGATGATCCACAAGCCTTTTGGGAAAATGTTCTATGGACAGATGAGTCCAAAGTGGAACTTTTGGACAACATGGATCCCATAATGTCTCGCGTAAGCAAACACAGCATTCCACAGTAAGAACACCATACCAACAGTCAAACATGGTGGTGGTAGTGTGATGGTGTGGGATGCTTTGCTGCCTAAGGACCTGGATGACTTGCCATAATTAAAGGAACCATGAATTCTGCTCTGTACCGAAAATTCTTAAGGAGAATGTCCAGTCATCCTTCCGTCAGCTGAAGCTGAAGCGTAGTTAGGTCATGCAGCAAGACAATGATCCAAAACACAAAAGCAAGTCCACATCAGAATGGCTAAAAAGAAGTAAAATTAAAGTTTTGGAGTGGCCTAGTCAAAGTCCAGACTTAAACCCAATAGAGATGCTGTGGCAGGACCTGAAACGAGCAGTTCATGCTCGAAAACCTACCAAATGTTACTGAATTAAAGCAGTTCTGCGAGGAAGAGGGTTAAAATTCCTCCACAGCGATGTGAAAGACTGATATTGAATTATAGGAAGTGTTTGGTTGCAGTCATTGCAGCTAAATGTGGCATAACCAGTTATTAAGTGTAAGGGGCAATTACTTTTCACACAGTGCCAGTTGGTGTTGGTTAACTTTTTTTCATTAAATAAGTGAAATAAAAAAAAAAACAAGTGTTATTTGTTCACTCAGGTTCCCTTTATCTAATATTACATTTTCTCTAAAGACCTGAAAACATCCAGTGTGACAAATATGCAATAATAGAGAAAATCAGGAAGGGGGCAAATACTTTTTCACGCCACTGTATATATATATATATATATATATATATATATTCAATTTCAGAGCAGTCATTGGTGCTCTTTAAATAAATCCTTTTGCTGCTTCTGCACCACTGCCCTTGGGTCTATGGACCCTATCTTAATAATCTTGGAGTCTGACAGCTACAGGGGAGCTCCAGATGCACCTCTATTCCAGCAGAAAAAATGATGTGAACCAACACACATGCACAGACCACCAGCTTGCACATTCTCGGTGTGGCTGCAAGCCAGTTTGCATTGCTTCCTCAGTGCCACATTGGCTCAATTCCCTGAAGGTGTTTCAGTCACTGTCTGGCTGCACATACCATTTCTTCTTGTAAAGAGAGGCCAGAGGAGAAATGCAGAATCACTTGCAGCCAAACCAAGAATGTGCAAGATGACGGTCTGTACATGAGTGTTGGTGCACATCCATTTACTCACCATGATAGGTCTGCCTCTGAAGCTATCCCAGTTCTCCTGGGCCCCCAAATCACTTGGTTGAGATATGAACAGCAAGCTGAAGCTGCTAAATTATTTGTTTAAAGAGCACTAAAGACTGTTCTGTGACTGAATATATACATCAAAAAATGCTGTTCAAGAATATTAATGAGCTACTTATGAATATCAATGGACTGTTCATTAATATTGATGAACTGAACTGCTTATTAAGATTAATGACCCCTATTAATGAGTAGTATATATATATATATATATATATATATATATATATTAAACTTTGTTAATGCATCAGTTAAGGTTGTTCCACACTGACAAAAGGGTGTGAAAAATTCCATCATTAGGGTTACCACCCCACCCCCACACCCCTCCTGAAACCCTAACTCTGCATTCCCCACCCCAACCCCCCACACACACAGAAATGCAAGCAAGGAAAGGGCCAAGGCAAGACAAGCAACCAGGGACAAGCAGCAACAGGTAACAGAAGTGGCATACAACTCTGCAAACATTCCACAAGACACAGGCATCGTCACAGTCCACCAAGTGTATTGAGTTCTGCAGCCATCATGGTGGCTTGGGAATACACACACATGCTGGGCAATCGTGGCACAGATGCTCATATTTCAATAGTTAACAGCTGATGAAACACACAGTATGTTATCCACACATAGTGTATTAGAAATAACAGTTTCTGTGAGCCTAGCAACAGTCATTGTGTGTTCACATTTTGTTTTGTGATACAGTGAGTCAGTCCTAATAACAAACAGTGGTAGTAATAAAAATAATGTCTTGTAGCATAGTTTACAAGTAAGATGTAAAAGCAACAGCTGTAACATGCAAAGGTAACCATAGCATACTGGTAATGAGTATTTCCAGGTAACTCAGCAGCATAACAACATGTGTTGGTGGTAGTTTCCCACCGGAGCAGTATCTCCAAAGTACTGTGTAAGTGTCAGGTGTATCTGTCCTGCTACCACATGCCTCTTTGGTAGCAACAATACTTGCAGTGACCCAATTGTTGGATTATGACACATATAAATCAATATTTTGAAAATGTGTACAGAGTAAGTGTCATTGAATTAGGATGATATGCCAGCAGTAATGTGTCATCATACTGTGCTGGCAGTATAGAGTCGCTTATACTGTATTTGTTTTTTCATTACATAGTGTTATGTGAAATTAGTGCAGAGTTGTGATTACTGTGCTAACAGATGTGCCAGAGTGGTATAGTGTTGTACAATCTTGCATATGTCTTAGACGTGTGTGTGTGGGGGGGGGATGGGGGAATGCAGAGTTAAGGTTTTGAGGAGGGGGCATGGGGTGGGAACCCTAATGTGGAATTTCCACACTTTTGTCAGTGTGGAAACAACTCTAACTGATACATTAATAAAGTTTTTGCAAATAATGTCTTTTTTTTTTAAATGTGTAATGTAAGTAGTAAATGGAATGTGTTTGTGGGCGTGCGCTGCCCAGTTGTGCGTAATGATATGTGACTGTGGGAGCACGGGCCCTCTGAGCCTTGCTCTCCCACTTACACATAAGTATGGAGCCATACAGCAGCCCTATAATGCAAGGAGCCCTTGTAACACTAGTTTGCCCATATCTTGAGAACTGTACCAGGTAGAAAAAAAAATTCAAATGTTGTAATCATGCGAGTGAGTACTTCTCACAACATAAGTCGATCAAATCCATATCTCACATCATTTCTGAGATACAGGCACCAAAAAGTGCTCTGACTGTTAACACCAAGGGCATAATAGTGGCCTACGCACATGAAAATGAGCAAGTGGAACACTAATTTGCAAATATCTCAGGAACTGTACAAGGTAGAAAAAAAATACAGTTTCATGGTTTTCATGTCTTTCCAACCTACTTTTGTACTTATATTTGTACCTATAGGGGGACTAAGCATTTGTGCAACAAAAAGTCTGTATCTTGAACCGTTTTCAAGATATGAGCCCCGAAAGGTGTCACGGGTGCCACAATGTTATCCTATGGGAACATTTATGAACTTCAAAATGCTGTAAATATGGGCCTGATCAGTGTTTCTATACCAAACCACCAAAAGGCATGTCTGTGGGACTAGGGCAGTCCACCCTGAAAAGTTCAGGCCAATAGCGCAATCCACGTTGCCACAATGAAGGGACAAAGAAAACAACAGCCACAATGATATCCTAAGGGGACATTTCTTAACTTCAGAATGGTGTAACTATGGGCCTGTTGAAGCTTTCTGTGCCAAATCATTGAAAGGCACATCTGTGGCATTTGGTCTTGCCACCCTGACAATTTCAGGCCAACAGCACAAACCAGCTTGCCACAATCAAGTGACAAAAAAAACAACACATAGCAAAATGTGTTCGTGCAGTGTTGCCACAATAACGTTAATGTTTGCATGATTCTCCTATCTCTATAATGGGAATGTTAGTGACCACAACAAAAATGTTAGCGCTGTTACTTTTTCGAGTTAGCGGATTGTTTGCTCAGCAACATAAATGTTTGCGCAATCAAAAAATGGAAAAAATTTAAAAAACATATTTCCAGACTAGCTGGTAAAAAAATGATGCCAGGGGCATGTTCATTGGGGCCTGATTAGGTAAACCCAATGATTGGTGTTTTGTAAAGTTCCGAATTTTTTGAATTACAGCTTTTTTTCTCTCTTGCTAACTGAAAACAAGATGGCAGCAGCCTGACAACATTTTGGAGCAAGCGTGACAACAAAATTTGATTGCGAATGTATTCGCAGTGCACATATACATTTTTCCATAGGCTATAATGGTACATGAAAAAATGGCATAACTTTTGAACGGAGCCATATTTTTTCACCATATCTTCAAAACACACCAGTGCAACCCAGGACACATGTAGACAACCCAACTTGAATCCACTCAAATGCATTCTTCAGTGCATTATGGGTGGACAAAGAATATGCAACATTGGAGAAAATTCATTTTATCAGCGCACCATGGTTCCGCAATCATATATCCAATCGAAATGAAGATTTCCAGATCCAGAGATCTATGCTAGATCTTTCTACATTCCAAATTTCAAGCAAATCAGACAAACAGTTCAAAACTTATTAAAGTGCAATATGTGAGGTTTAACATAGAAATGGCTATGCAATCCTAACTATAGTGGCACTACAGTGCCACTATTATTTATAGATAGATAGATAGATAGATAGATAGATAGATAGATAGATAGATAGATAGATAGATAGATAGATAGATAGATGAATTATAGTGCCAAGGTAGTGGCACTATAGTTAGGGTTGAGTACCCACATTATTGGAAACCCTCAAATTTTGCACTTTAATAACTTTGCCACCGTACAACAGATTTGCTTGACATTTTGTATACATGGTCTGGTGCCATCGATCACTAGATCTGACAAATTGTGTTATGGTTGGATATACGGTTGAGGAGCTACAGAATGGCAAAAAACACAGAAAACTAACTTTGCGAGTTTCATTTATTTGGTCTAAAAACTTCAGGAAATATACAGCCTTGGTTACCGATGTGCCTTTCTAAGGTTTGGTGAAAAAATATTCAACTGTTCAAAAGTTATTCAAAAAATGAATTTCCCTTATAGTCAATAGGAAAAGTTAATAAAAATCACGAAACTTTCAAAAATGGTCATTTTTACTGTCGCAAATGGCCCTTTTACTTTTGTGAGGTGGCCATTTTTTTTCAGTTACTGCATAGAAAAATGCCTGGTGTTTAAAATTGGGACCCTCTAGGAACACACTGCTTGTTGTGTTCACCTAGTCGAGTCCTGAGGATGCTAGACATATGTTTTTTGGAGTTTTAAACCACCCAGAAATGCATTTTTAACATTTTCTGAAAAATACTTTCACAAATGTGAAAGTTTTGTGATTTTTTTGGCAAAACATTCGTGATTTGCAACAGTATTTTGCGAAAGGATGCTCAAACTAACTGTAAATCTTTGCCACTCTCCTGCAACAAAATGATTTTGTCTTTTGGGCTGAAATTTGCAGGGTGGCAAGCCCTTGTCCCACATATGTGCCTTTTGGTGGTTTGGTGTGAAAACATTACAGGGGCCCAAACTTACAGCACTCCAAAGTTCCTCAATTTTCCCATAGGAGAACATTACAGTGTCCATGGTGCTTTTCAGAGCCCATATCTCGAAAACGGTTCGAGATATGGACTTTTTTGTCGCAAAAATTCTTAGTCCCCAGTTTAGAACTAGGTTGGAAGGTCCTGAAACCTATGAAATTTGAATTTTTTTCTACCTTTTACAGTTCCTGAGATATTTATGATTTACTGTTCCAATTGCTCATTTTCATGTCTGAGGACCACTATTACGGCCACAGATTTCGTATTCACATCGCTTTCTGCTGCCCCTATCTCAGACACAATGCACAATATGGATTCGGTCGACTCATGTTGTGGGAACTACTCACTCTCATGATTACAACTGCACTTCCATTTTTTTACTAGATGCTGCGGTTCCCCAGATATGGGCAAATTAATGTTACAAGCCTTCCATGACCTATAGGGCTGCTGTATGGCTCCGTGCTTCTGTCTAAGTGGGAACACAGGGCCTGGAGGGCCTGCACTCCCACAAACACATATTATGCAGAAATGGTCAGCTTGGTGCGGTCCCCATGCTCCCACCAACACATACCATTTACTATTTATATTATATTACACTTTCTCAAGAAGAAGGGAAATTCATTGCAAAAAACTCCATTAATGCATCAGATAGGGTTATTTCCACAGCAACAAAAGTGTAGAAATGCAATGTTGAGGTTACCAGACCCTGACCCCCAAACCACCACCCCTCCACAGACCAACAGATGCCGGGGTCTGCCATAGGATTGTGCAGCCTAACTCTCACCCCATTCTACTTTACTGTACCATGTCAACTTGTTTACATATGGAATGGGGTGAGAGTTGGGATGCATGACTCTATGGCAGACCTCAGCATTTGTTGGTCTCTGGAGGTGGGGAAGTAGTTGGGGGGTCAGGGTCTGGTAACCCTAACATAGCATTTATATACTTTTGTCATTGTGGAAATAACTCCTAACTGATGTATTAATGGAGTTTTTGCATAGAATATACAATATATATATATATATATATATATATATATATTCATTGCAAAAAATTTTTAATTCATCAGTTAGGGTTAAGTGACAAAGTGGGGAAATGAGATGTTAGGGTTGAGCCTAACCTGACACCCACTCTCCACAGACCAACAGACACTAGAGTGTGCCATGGGGTCATCAGGCCCAACTCTCACCCCATTCCATGTATAAACAGGTTGACATGCTACAGTAAAGGATAATGGGGTGATAGTTAGGCCTGACGACCCCATGGCACACCCCAGCATCTGTCAGTCTGTGGAGAATGGGGGCATGGGGGTTAGGGGCTCAACCCTAACATTTCATTTCCCCACTTCTGTAGCTTTAACCTAAACTGATACATTAACAATGTTTTTTGCAATGAATTTCCTTACTTTTTGAAATAGTGTAATATAATTAGTAAAACCGCCCAGCGCTCAAACCAAGCTGTGCATTTGTGCATAGCGATATGCATCTGCGGGAGCATGGGCCCTGTGCTCCCACTTACACAGTCAATATGGAGCCATACAGCAGCCCTATAGGGCAAGGAACACTTGTAGCACTAATTTGCCAATATCTCAGTAACCATAGCAGCTATGAAAAAAAATTCCAGTGTCATTGTAATCATGACAGTGATCCCACCATACAAGATAAGCCAAAGAATTCTATATCTTACATTTTTTTTGAGATAAGAGTGCTGAAATGCGTCACGGGTTGCCACAATTCAAAGGACACACATACAGTATCTCGGGCATTTTTAGGATTTTCTCCACCCGATTTTCAACATGGCATTTTGGGGACCCCACCTCATGAACAATGTTGCTTTAATTTTGTTAATCTGTTCCAAAAGTTGAGTCCACACAGTGAATGCGCCATTCTGTGCTGCAGGATGTAGAAAATGACAGTTGTATACTGTTCATGAGGAGGTGTGAAAAAAGGTAATGTTGAAAACAAGGAGGAAAAATATTAAAAATTGGTGAAGTTACAAGCGCCTGTAGAAACTGCACAATGCACGCTCATAACGTGGCCATTTTTGGGAATTTTTTAACCAAATTTTCAACATGAGCTTTTTGGGAAATTCCTTCATGAACACTGGCACTGTGATTTTGTTACTCCATCCCAAATGTTGATTTTGCACAGTGACATGTCATTCTGTGTCAGAGATGTGAAAACACATTTCAGGTAGGATGTGAGAAATGACAGCTGTACTGCTCATGAGGAGGTGTGAAAAAAATGGCAATGTTGAAAATCTGGAGTGAAAATATTAAAAATTGGCAAAGTTGCAAGTGTGCATAGAAACCGCGCAACACATGTTTGTAACATGGCCATTTTTTTGCATTTTTTGAACAAAATTTTCAACACAGGCTTTTTGGGACCTCTCCTTATGAACACTGGGACAGCCATTCTGTTAATCTGTCCCAAAAGGTGATTTCACGTCCCAATAGGTGATTCCATGCAGTGACCATGAAATCACCTTTTGGAACAAAGTAATGAGATGACAGTGCCAATGTTCATGAGATGGGGTCCCAAAATGCCTATGTTGAAAATTTGGTGAGAAAATACCCAAAAATGGATGAGACATCCACATTTAAATTCTCTGTATCAGATTCATACAACATAGGATCCTAGGTAGTATCATCACACGAACTAAGATCCTACATCGTATGATGTCGATATGAACAAAGAATTTAAATGTTAAATAACATACATTTTAAGGGCATTTTCCAAACAGTAAAATGCAGACTGCACCTAGGGGCTCACAATAAGCAAGCTGCATGTGTTGGTTCCTCCTCAGCATATCATTTTGGGAGGTTTCCAAATTTGAATTTCAGGCAAACTGGAAACAAGATGGCGGCCATACGAAAGAGGAATTTTCTCATCCAATGCAGGATTCCTCTTTTGTATCAACCAGCTATATTAAAGTGCCTACTGAGCATGCTTAGAAATGATTTTTTCACATTTTTAAACTGCAATAACATATTGCTTTTTCACCAGACTAGCAAAAGGCACATCTGTGGGGTAGTCACTTTATGTCCTGAAAATTTCATACCAAACAAACAAACCCTCAGGGCTGTGGGAAAGTTCAAAGAAAAATCCCAGTAAAGTCAATGGTAAAAACATGTTTTTTAACCTCTCTGTAACTTGGAGACTGCACATCTGGCCAGAATTAAACTTGCCAGACTAAGAGATTTACACCACAGTAAGGTGCATACCAAATTCCAGGCAAATCTGTTTGAAAGTTGCAAAGTTATTAATGTGCAAAATTTTGAGTTTAACATTGAAGTGCCTACTCAACCCTATAGGCATGACTGTGTCCTATACATATATATATATATATATATATATATATATATATATATATATATATATATATCTATATATATATATATATATATATTATAGTAACACAGTAGTGCTACCATAGTTAGGTTGAGTAGCCCTTTTAAGTTTAAAGGGTGAAATGTTGCACCTTAGTAACTTTGCCACCGTTTAACAGATTTGCCCGAGTTATTAAGCGACATCTGTGTGCGTATTTACATTTTTTTGCACATTCTTTGCTTGCACCTACAGGTCACATGGTTTGTGTGACTGGTCCAAAAGCTTCAGGGAACATGCGGCCAGGGTCGTCGATGTGCCTTTTGAAGATTTCATGAAAAAATATTAAACGGGTCAAAAGTTATTCAAAAAACAAATTTCCATTATAAGTCAATGGGAAAAGTTAACAAAAAGTTCAACACTTTCACAAATGCACTTTTTAGTGTCTCAAATGGCCCTAGTAGTGTCATGAGTCAGCCACTTTTTTTTCAGTTACTGATCACAGAAATGCTTGGCATTTAAAATTGGGACCATCTAGGGACATAATCCTTTCTGTGTTTACCTATTCGAGCCCTGAGGATGCTAGTCATGTCTTTATTTTGGGGTTAAACACCCCAGAAATATGTTTTTCAAATTTCAGGAAAAAGTAGTGTCGAACTCACAACACTTTCTCAAATTTTGAGAAAGCTTTCGCAAATCACGACACTACTTTTCCAGACTATATCCAAAATGACAGGAGTTCTTGCCACCCTGCTGCAAAAGAACTGTTTTGTCTTTTGAGCTGAAATTTGGAGGAAAAGCAGCCAACATCTCACAGATGTGCTTTTTCATGGTTTGGTGACAAAATATTGCATGGATGCCAAGTTACGGTACTCTGAAATTGGCATTTTTTCCCATAGACTAACATGGTGACGTATGCTGCGCCTTTTGAGGCTCGTATCTTGAAAATGGTGCAAGATACGGAATTTTTGTCATGACAATGCGAAAACATAGCCAGGAAAATCATGAATCATGTGAGATATAAGCAATTTAGTATTCCAACACCTCATTTTTGGCTCTGAGGCCCATTATTATGCATACATTCTTTGTACACACGGGGCCAGATATTCTAAAGGGTTGCGCCATGCGCAACAGGGTTGCGCATGCTCAAGTCCTACATTGCGCCATTCTGTGATATTCAGCAGGAGGCAGTTGTGCCACTGAAAACAGGCTGAGCAACAGCGCAATGCAAATGAATGCATGCTCAACAGGAGGGGAGGAACCATGCATAAACTGCACAGCCCGATATTCAGCCGGGCTGTGCAGAGTGTCAGGCGCAACCCCAACCTGAGCCTGCAGGACCTTGAGCCAAAAAGGCTTAAGTCAAGGGCCACCCACAGGTGAGCTGCTGTATTGCAGGGCGCAACACAGCAGCTGCCACCCGTGGCTGGCTAACTCAGTCCCTGTGCCCCCAGCCGATCGTGGCATAGTACTCCCCCCACCAGCCCGATCGCGGGCATCAATGTAGCTCCCCTCCCATTCACATCCCTGGTGGTCCAGTGGCGAAATGCCCGATCACGGGCAGAATGTAAATTGAACCCCGAACATGTCCCTAGTGCCCGATCGCAGGCAGAATGTAAATTGAACCCCCGAACATGTCCCTAGTGCCCGATCATGGGCAGAATGTAAATTGAACCCCAAACATCTCCTGGTGGTCAGTGGACCGTAATGCCCGATCGCGTGGCAGAATGTAAATACCCCCAAACATGTCCCTAGTGCCCGATCGCGGGCAGTAAGTAAAGTGCCCCCCCAACCCGAACATTTCCCTACTGGTCCAGTGGACCGTAATGCCCGATCGCTGGCAGAATGTAAATTGACACCCCCCAAACATCTCCCTGGTGGCTAGTGCTCTGCACCAATGGGCGTGCAGCCCTACCGGGCAGTCAGTCGGCGGGCGGTGGGGCGGCAGGCAGGTGGGATGCTGCCACCTGCCAGCTGCCGGGGAGAGGGGTGGTGGGGCTTCATAGGTGGGTGGGGGGGGGACACTAGCCACCAGGAGATGTTGGGAGGTGTCAATTTACATTCTGCCCGTGATCGGGCATTACGGTCCACTGACCACCAGGGAGATGTTCGGGTGGGGGCACTTCCTTACTGCCTCGCGATCGGGTACTAGGGACATGTCGGGTTCATTTTACATTCTGCCCGCGATCGGGCATTTCCCGGTCCACTGGACCACCAGGGAGATGTATGGAGGAGGTGGGGGAGCTAAATATGCTGCCCGAGATCGGGCTGCAGGGTGCGTCGGTCCCCGACAGCTGCTGCCTGGCAGGGCGCCAGGCGCAAGTCCTCGGGGATCGGCGCACCTACATGCTAATGGCATGCAAATGGGGCCATAATCAGATGCAAATGGCCCCCCCGCACCTTGCATGAATTATGGCCCCATTTGCATGTCACCTTTTCAATATCGTGATTTTGTGCATGGCGTAATGATACTTGGCCACCGCAAGTTGAATGCTCCACTCTGACAACTTGTGGTGGCACAAGTTTCACTGCGCCATGCACAGTGGCTGTGGCTGGGGGGTGATATTCAAAGGAGTTGCTCAATAACGCAACTCCTTTGAATATCACCCCGGCCACACCCCTTCGCAACTATTTTGTGCAGTGCAAGGGCTTGCACCTCAGAATGGTGCAGTTTGAATATCCAGCCCACTGTGTTTCTCTATGCAGCTGTTGGGCAAAAATAGGGTGTGTGCTTCCATTACTGTAACAGTTAGCGTTTCCACTTGCATTTCCATTCCCATTTGCATTACCATTCCCGTGTACGCCTCTGTATGCGTTACCCATTGCATTCTCATTTGCGCTTGCGGTTGCATTACTGTTACCATTTGCATTTCCACTACTGTTTCTGTTTGCGTTTTGGTTTGCATTTCCGGCATCCCTTTCATTTGCATTTGCGTTTCTTTTTCAGTTTGCGTCATCATTGCTGTTACTGTTACCATTTGCATTTCCAATTGCATTACTGTGCCCGTGCACATTACGGTTTGCATTTCCATATGTGCTTGCATTTGCTTTTGCATTTCTGTTTGCTTTGGCATTATTGTTGCTGTTACCATTTCTATTTGCGTTTACAACTGCGGTAATGTGACCGTGCTCATTACGGTTTGTGTTTCCGTACATGCTTCCATTTGCATTTCCATTTCTGTTTCTTTTGGTGTTATTATTCATATTAACTTTACTGTTTGTGTTTACAATTACGGTACCGTGACCAAGCACATTAAAGTTTTCATTTCCGTTTGTGTTTACATTTGCATTTCCATTTGTGTTTCCTTTGGCATTATTTATGCTGTTAACGTTACCATTTGCATTTCCAATTGCTGTACCATGACCGTGCGCATCACGGTTTGCGTCTCCTTACGCGGTTGCATCTCCTTTTGCATCACTGTTTGCGTTGGCATTTCTATTAATGTTTGCTTTACCATTTACGGTTCTGTCACCATGTGCGCAACCCATTAGCGGTTGCATTTCCCTTGCACTTACCATTACTATGTCACAAAACATCATGTGGTGGGAGCATGGACCCAAAGGGCCCTGCGCTCCCACCACCACATTCCATTCACTATTTCTACTGCACATTCTCAAAAGGAAGGGAAATTAGAGGCAAAAAACTCCATTTAATGCATCAGTTAGGATTGTTCCACAGTGAAAAAAGCAAGGACATTCGGTGTTTGGGTTGAAAGCCGCCCTTGGAACCCCCAGACCACCCCCCCCAACTGGCATCAGGGTTCTCGTTGGGGTTGTCTGTCCTAAATCTCACCCCATTCTCCTATACCTCAGCTTCTTTACACATGTGATGGGGTGAGAGTTAAGGTTGATGACCCCAACATGCACCCCGATGCCAGTTGGGGGATGGTCTGGTGGGGTCCAAAGGGGGCTTTCAACCGTAACACCGAATTTCCTTGTTTTTGTCACCGTGGATGTGAGAAATGACAGTTGTACTGTTTGTGAGGAGGTGTAAAAAAATGGCAATGTTGAAAATCTGGAGTGAAAATATAAAAAATTGGAGAAGTTACGAGTGCGTGTAAAAACTGTGCAATGTGTGCTTGTAATATGGCAATTTTTTTTCATTTTTTGAAAAAAATTTTCCACATGAGCTTTTTGGGACCTCTCCTCATGAACACTGGGACTGTTACATTGTTAGTCAGTCCCAAAAGGTGATTTCCCATCCCAAAAGTTGATTCCATGCAGTGACAATGAAATCACCTTTAGGGATGAAGTAATGAGATGACAGTGCCAGTGTTCATGAGCTGGGGTCTCAAAATGCTTATTTTGAAAATTTGGTGAGAAAATACCCCAAAATAGCTGAGGTATCCATGTTTAAATTCTAAGGCCCAGATATTCAAAAGGGTTGCGCATGGCACAACAGTGTTGCACCATGCACAACCCACTGATGCGCCCCAGCATGATATTCAAAAGGGAAAAGTGAGCGTAATAAATCCCGATGCACCGGAGTGCATCAGTATCAGTAGCAGGCGCGGTAGGATGGTGTGCCCATGCATACTCTGCACAGCCCGATATTCAGCCTGGGATGTGCGGAGCCATGCATGTGCAACCCCTACCTGCACCAGCGTAAAGTTGATCCCAAAAAAAAAGGAACAACGGACGGCCACCCAGAGGTGAGCTGCCGCATTTCAGGGTGCAACACAGCAGCTGCAACCAGTGGGTGGCCACCTGAGCTCTGCCTGCACCTGGCATTACCCCCATGCCTGATCGTGGGTATTTGTAAAGTAAAAGAACCCCTATATCCCTGCTGGTCCAGTGGACTGCTGACTGCCCGATCACGGGCATTTGCAATAAAATGAAAGTATTCTGTCCAATATCCCTGGTGGTCCAGTGGACCACTGTCTGTCCAATCGCAGGCATTTGTAATAAAATAAAAGTATTCTGTCCAATATCCCTGGTGGTCCAGTGGACCTCTGACTGCCTGATCATGGGCTTAAATATTAATAAAAAGAATTGTTTCCAATATCCCTGGTGGTCCAGTGGACCGCTGACTGCCCGATCGTGGGCATTTGTAATAAAAAAATAAATATGTCCAATATCCTTGGTGGTCTAGCAGTATCCCTCCCACCCACCCACTGAGCCTCACTGCCCTGCTCCCCGGTCAGCCGGCGTGGCAGCACCCATCCGCCTGCCGCCCTGCTGCCCACTGGCTGACACCATAGGTGGGCTGTATGCCATTGGTCCACAGGCGTGAGCCAATGGGCGGCAGCTCATGCTGACTACTACATTACAGATATGTGAATGATCCATTCATATCTGGAATATGTAGTATGGCACGGACTGCACGCCCATTGGCTCACGCTTGTGGACCTCGGGCGTCAGTCCCACCCACGTGTCAGTCGGCGGGCGCAGGCGGGTGGTGCTGCCACCCACAGCTAACTGAAGGGGAGCGGGCAGTGGGGCTCAGTGAGGCGGGTGGGTAGGGGCCACTAGACCACCAGGGATATGGACATATTTATTTTTTATTACAAATGCCCAATCAGGCAGTCAAGCAGTCCACTGACCAATTAGGATATTGTAATCACCCTTTTTATTAATATATAAGCCCGCAATCGGGCAGTCAGCAGTCCACTGGACCACTAGAGATATTGGACAGAATACTTTTATTTTATTACAAATGCCCGCGATCGGTCAGACAGCGGTCCACTGGACCACCAAGGATATTGAACAGAATAGTTTTATTTTATTATAAATGCCCATGATAGGGCAGACAGTGGTCCACTGGACCACCAGGGATATTGGACAGAATACTTTTATTTTATTACAAATGCCCGCGATCAGTCAGACAGTGGTCCACTGGACCACCAGGGATATTGGAATCAATTCTTTTTATTAATACTTAAACCCACGATTGGGCAGTCAGCAGTCCACTGGACCACCAGGGATATTGGACAGAATACTTTTATTTTATTACAAATGCCCACAATCAGGCAGACAGCGGTCCACTGGACCACCAGAGATATTGGACAGAATACTTTCATTTTATTACAAATGCCCGCGATCGGGCAGACAGTGGTCCACTGGACCACCAGGGATATTGGATTCTTTTTATTTATACTGAAGCCCGCGATCGGGCTGTGGGGCACATTGCCATGCTGTGCAGGGGGCGTCGGTCCCCAACGGCTGCTGCCTGGTAGGGCGCCAGGTGCAAGTTGACGGGGATTGGTGCACCTGCATGCAAATGGGGCCATAATGACATGCAAATGGCCCCATTTGCTCCTTGCATACATTATGGCCCAATTTGCATGTGCACTTTTGAATATTGCAGTTGCTGCGCATAGTGCAATGGAACTTGCGATAGTGCATCCCCCTGCTCCACTCTGGCCACTTGCACTGGTGCAGTGCCACTGCACCTTGCACACTGCGGGTGGCCAGGGTGCGATATTCAATAATGCTGTGCCATGGTGCAGCTCCGTTGAATATTGCCCAGTCAATGCCACTGCACAGCCAAGTTGCACTGAACCCAAGCTTGCACCACAGCCTGGCACAGTTTGAATATCTGGGCCTTTGTTTGTATCAGAGTCATATGACGTAGGATCCTAGTTCATATTGTCATAAGAACTAAGATGCTAAGTCATATGACACTGATATGAACAAAGAATTTAGATGTTAAATAACACACATTTTAAGGGCATTTTCTGAACAGTAAAGTGCAGAATGTACCTAGGGGGTCACAATATGCAAGCCACATTTGTTGGTTCCTTCCCAGAATATCATTTTGGGAGGTTCCCAAATTTGAATTTCAGGCAAACTGTAAACAAGATGGCAGCCATATGAAAGAGGAATTTTCTCATACAATGCAGGATTCCTCTTTTGTATCAACCAGCTATATTGAAGTGCCTACTGAGCATGCTCAGAAATGACTTTTTCAAATGTTTAAATTGCAATAACTCAAAAACGGCTTATTGTTTTTTCACCAGACTAGCAAAAGGCACATCTGTGGGGTAGTCCTTTTCTGTCCTGAAAATTCCATACCAAACAAGCTGTAGGCAAGTTCAAAGAAAACTCCCAGTAACGTCAATGGTTAAAAACATGTTTTTTCACCTCTCTGTAACTCAGAGACTGCATATCTGACCGGAACGGAACTTGCCAGATCAAGAGATTTGCACAGAGGAAGGTGCATACCAGATTTGGGCAAATTCATTCAGCAGTTGGAAAATTTTTAAAGTGCAAAAGTTTGAGTTTAACATTGAAGTGCCTACTGAACCCTAACTATAGGGGTGCAACCGTGCCCCTATAATATATGTACTGTATGTATATACATATGCATGTATATGTATTCTATGCAAAAAAAAAATGCATTAATGCATCATTTAGGGTTAAAACACAAAAAGTCAGGAAATTAAAAATCTTTAGGGTTGCCCCTCCCCAGACCCATCCATCATCCCAAGATTGACAGCTGACGGGGTGTATCATTGGGGTTGTGAGGCCTAAATGTCACCCCATTCCATCTGAAATTACATTCACAAGCCACAGTAAATAAGAATGGGGTGAGATTTAGGCCTCACAACCCCAATGACACACCCTGTCAGCTGTCAATCTTGGGATGATGGGTCAGTCCGGGAAGGAGGGGCAACCCTAAAGACTTTTCATTCCTGACTTTTTGTGTTTTAACCCTAAATGATGCATTAACACAGTTTTTTGCATAGAATTTCCTTACTTTTTGAGTAAGAATAAAAAACTAAGAAGTTGCACAAGTTGGTGGAAGTGCGGGCCCTTCAGGCCCTGCACTCCCACCAACCTACAGAAGGTGGTGGGAGCGCAGGTCCTTTGGGACCTGCACTCCCACCAACTTGTAAATGTAACACCATAATTCACGTCTATGGGACATACCAAGAGCACCCTCCACATTTCAGTGTAAAATACCAAACCATGTCCGAGATATAACATGTTAAAGTTTGAAATTTTCATTCATCAGATTTGCAGAATTCTGCACCTGTTAACATTTTACAGGCACAACGACTGACTACTACATCCATGACACTACGACTGGGTACCCTATCAATTTCATGCCACTAGCACAATGCAAAACACTGTCTGCAACACGTAAATTGCATCACACAATATCTCCAACATGTAGACACTGTAATTCACAGCTACAGAACATGCCGAGAACACCCTCCAAATTTCAAGTAAAAAGACCAAACTGTTTCCGAGACATTTAAAGTTGAAGATTGATGAAATTGCCCTATCTAATGCATTATAAAATCTGGCCATCTTGTCCCTATCTCATGATCAAAGATGGTGATCAAAGAATCTCACAATCAAAGAATTTGCAGGCTGGCAATCAAAGAATTTGTGGCTCACGATCAAAGAATAAAAAATGCTGAAAATAAAAAATTAGAAGGAATTCCGGGAAACCGCCATCATGGTTCAACAGAACGAAGCCCCCTGAGCAAAACCCACCCTCATTTGACTTCCTAGGGCACCCCTGGGCTGAGAAAATGTATTTTTTAATGCGACCATCTTGTCCTTCCTCGCTATGCATGATCGCGATCAAAGAATCTTACGATCGAAGAATTTGCAGGCTCGCAATCAAAGACATTGCATGCTTGCAACCAAAGGATAAAAAATGATGAAACGTGAATTGTTGACCGATTTGAATGAAACCAGTGCCATGCCTCGATAGAACGAAGCCCCCTGAGCAAAACCCACCCTTATTGGTGTCCCTAGCCCACCCTTCAGCTGAGATAATTGTATTTTTAAGGTTGCGATGTGATAATTTTAAGGACATTGTTCAGAATGACTTTTAAGATACTGTACCATGCCCCTTCTTCGTGATATTTAAAAAAATTTAACTTGTTTTGCACATATTATTCAAATGCCTATTAAGATCAAAGAATACATTCTACTTGAATTCATATTTTAAGAAGAAAAGACATGAATGAAAAGTTTTCATGGCCAGTGCAGGAACATGTCACCCACCACTGGCACCTCTTGAAGAACACCAGTGGTCTATTTGAGTCTTCAAACATTGGTGTGCCATTCCGTAACATCATTGGTTAGCATGTCTTTTCGCTAATTGCTGTGTAATGGAGTTTGAGAAGAAGGACATGGCATTTCAGAAGTAAAACCGCATCATAATAAAATGGAGTAAAGTGATACATCAGAGATGCAGACAGCACTAGCACTCATCAAACCGGCATCTGCATCAGCAATTCACATAAACCAGCTGTGGCACAGACAGGCATATGTACACTGCCCACATGTCAAATGAGCATTTGAAGCTCCACTCCTGATTCTGTTAGTGCAGGTTATCTGCTATGTTAGATGTGTGCCTGAAGAGGCCATTAGTCTTTGTCTACACTGCTGATGCTGTCCATTAGTTTTCATTTCTTTATTAAATAAAACAGGATATCTGTTAGCTGTCATCTCACACATTTGTCAGGTCTTGATACTAGCACCCAGGAGGTTCAAAGCAGTTGGCAATAAACAGCAGCTTCAGACAGTAGTGCAGAGATTAATGGAATTGTGTTTTTTGAAGAATTTCTATTTTATCAATGTTTCCACAGACTGCACGGCATTTCAAATGTGTTTCACTCTGTCTAAGGAGGTTATTACCTTGCCCAATATGTACTACCAATAAAAAACAGAGACACTGCTAATGAATTTTTAAATAATCACCCTATATGACCACAACACTTTGATTTATAGGTCAGGTTTCAGGAGAAAGCCACCCACAGTGCAATACAAAACCATATGCAAACTAAAAAACAAACAATAAAATTATAGCAATATCACACCCACTCCACAATATTTGGTGTGCAGCACCATCTTGAACATGTCTCTGCTGGTGTGACTGACCTCATGGTCCCCTCAAGTGTTGGCAGGCAGGGCTGATAGATTTTAAATTGTATGGAATCTGTTTTACAGTATGATGTTTTATGATGTCTTTATCAGTTGCTTTAAGAGTGTATATATGTTCAACAGAACGAAGCCCCCTGAGCAAAACCCACCCTCATTTGTCTTCCTAGGGTACCCCCTGGGCTTAGAAATGTGATTTTTTAATTCGGCCATCTCGTCCCTCACTCGCGATGCACAATCACGATCAAAGAATCTCACGATCTAAGAATTTGCAGGCTCACGATTAAAGAAATTGCACGCTCGTGACCAAAGAATAGAAA
The DNA here is from genome assembly GCA_016271365.2 of Neoceratodus forsteri. Lineage (NCBI taxonomy): Eukaryota > Metazoa > Chordata > Ceratodontiformes > Ceratodontidae > Neoceratodus > Neoceratodus forsteri. The sequence goes on along the minus strand of CM057454.1, from coordinate 644,541,540 downwards.
ATGGTGAAACGCGAGTTTTTGACTGATTTGAATGAAACCAATGCCATGCCTCAATAGAACAAGGCCCCCTGAGCAAAATTCACCCTCATTTGTGTCCCTAGCCTACCCCTGATCTGAGATAATTGTGTTTTTAGGTTGCGATGCAAGATCGCGATCAAAGACTCTCACAATCAAAGAATTGGCAGGCTCGTGATCAAAGATCGTTAGCGAGCTGTGATCAAAGATTTTAAAAGCTTATAACTCTATCTTTTTTTACCATTTTGGATGAAGCCTCCTGAGTAAAACCCATCCAGGTTTTACTTCAGGAGTGACCCCTGAGCCGAGATAATTGTGTTTTTATGATCGGAAATCTAAAAACAAGATGGCAGACCTCGCGATCAAAGAATTCTTGGAGACAAAGATTCTTGAACTGCGAGGCTGCAAATTCTTTGACTGCCAGGTGGAATGAGATGGCCAGAACCCTATTCTTTGTTCACAAAACATACATATAAATTTCCCTATTCACTTATAATGGGAACTTAAAAGTGGCATAACTTTTGAATGCCTTAATATTTTTTCACCAAATGAAAAGCCGCATGTTCTGCCTCCAAAGCTCTTTCAAACAAGCCATCTTGCAGAGTGGCATGCTACATGATGGCCATGCAGGACCATGTACAGTATCCCAAAATCTGCCTCCAAAAACAGATAATTTTGCATTTTTCAGCATTTTCATGTGCAAAGACTGTAAGTCCGGCCAATAAAATTTGGCAAATCAAGAGATCTACCATGCCCCACCATGCATACCAAATTTCAGGTAAATCTGTTGAATGGGTCTAAAGTTATTAACGCACAACATTTTGACTTTAACATAGAAGTGACATCTCAACCCTACATATAGTGGCGCGACTGCACCACTATAAAATATATATATATATATATAGATATATATATATATAATATATATATATTATGTATATATTATATATTATATATATATATATATATATATATATATATACATACACATATATGTATAATTTATGAAAGTTTTGGAGTTTCTTTGCTGAATTTGTGGTTTTGCTCATATGCCTATCCCATTTGCTATAGCCATTGTCATGGATGGGATGTCTGGACAATGAGCAGATGCTACAACATGGCAGTTCATTGTTGCCACAGAAATGACTCAGAAATTACAAACCACTGCCACAGAGGTTCTGTGGCAAATGATAATTCTGTTACAGAATTTGGTCCCAAAGTGCCACAGAAAAATTGGGGCCTTGACTAAAAGCTTTCCCTCATGTCTAGTGGTAGCCCCACTCTCCCATCACCATCCCCATAATTGTTTAACTATTCCCTGGTGTCTAGAGGCACCTCCCCCACCATCCAATCACCATCATCCTTATTATTTTATATTTTCCTGGTGTCTAGTGGCACCCCCCATCACGCCACTTGCCATCTCCGCACTGTTTAATATTTCCCTGATATCTAGTGGCACCCTTCCACACCATCCAATCATCAACCAAGTACTATTTAATATTTCCTTGGTATCTGGTGGCAATCCCCACCTTTCCAATCACTGTCCCCCTTATTATTTTATATTTCCCTGGTGTCTAGTGGCACCCCCAACCCCACCACTTGCCATCTCTGTACTGTTTAATATTTCTCTGGTATGTAGTGGCACCCTTCCACACCATCTGATCATCAACCAAGTACTGTTTAATATTTCCCTGGTGTCTAGTAGTACCCTCTACCCCTCTGATCATTATTCCCATATTATTAATATTCATCTGGTATCTAGTTGCACCCCCACCCCTCTGATGGCTGTCCCATATTTTGCCTCTGTTTCTGTGGTGTCTAGTGGCACCCCACCTGTATGAGAACCATTGCCCTATTTTGTAAAGTTTCTCTGGTGTCTAGTGCCCCCCTCTCATCTTTATACCTATGTGAAATAAAGAAAATGGTACCTCAATTTCTTTTTTTCCTGTTGAAAAGAAAACAATCCCTCACAGATGTGACCCTCCCACCTTGACCTCCCTCTGAGCACACACAACCCCACACCACCACCCCCACACCACCCATTTACCCTCACTCACCTAAACAGCTGGGTGGGTGAAGATCCATTCTCTGATCGAAGACACGTCTTGCTGCTGGAACTACCCACTGACTACAATATGAGAAACTAAGGGAAATGTGGTTCCCTGTATTTCAATGTGGTTTTCAACTTTGATGCATAACTTCATCATTTTTTGATATTTTGAACACAAATGTTAAACATGGCCTTTTTGGGACCCCACCTCATGAACAATGGCAGTGGAATTAGGCAAATACTGTTCAAAAGGTGATTTCATGGTTGCTTGGAAAACTCACCACTCAAGTAAGATTTGAAAATTGTCACCACTCTTGTTCATTGGGTGAGGTCATAAGAACGCTAAGTTGAAAATTTGAGGTTAAACTATGTAAAAATGGCAAACTTACGAGCATCCTTTGAAATTTTGCTACACTTGCTCAGAACTTTGGAAATTTTAAATATTTTGACCCCAAATTTTCAACATAACCTTTTTTTACATCACCTCATGAATGTGATAGCTGTCATTTTTCAAATTATACCTGAACTGTCTTTTGCACATGTGGAATAGAATGATGTTGCAGTTGTGCAGAATCACGTTTTGGTGGGGATTTGAACATTTTCAGTGCTGGGTACATGAGGTGGGGTAATAAGAAGGTTGTGCTGACAATTCAGTTGCTGTTGTCCTACAAATGGAAACACAAGGCTCTTTCAGTTCTGCACTTTCACAGCAACATGCATAAATGCATCTTGGAGGGATGGGAGCACAAGCAAATAAGGGTATGATAATTCTATCTCAAAAATTAAAAACATTTTTTGCAAAGAACAGCATTAGTACATCACAGTTAGGGTTCAGGATAAAAGTGGGGAAATGTTAGGGTTTCCAATCCTAACACCCCTGCCCCACCACTGAAGTGAATGGGAGTGGAGTCTTCCATGTGGTTGTCAACCCTAATGCTTTCCCCATTCTCTGCACTCATGAAACATGCATACCTGTCTCCACCACATCTCAGCTTTTCTGTTACTGCAATGGGGTGAGCGTTAGGGTTCACAACCACAAGGAAGACTCCACCCCTCTTCACTTCAGGGTGGAGGCTGTCCAGAGGAGGGTAACCAAAATGGTGCAGGATCTTCACGAGAAGACATATGAAGAGAGGCTAAAGGAGCTTAATATGTATACCCTTGAGGAAAGGAGGGAGGGGAGCATGATAGAAATGTTTAAGTATCTCAAGGGAATCAACAAAGTCCAAGAGGGTAACATCTTTCAGAAAAAAAGATGTGCGCAAATAAGGGGGCACAATTTGAAGGTAGAGGGGGGATGGCTCAGAGGTAATGTGAGGAAGTATTTATCATGAAGATGGTTGTGGATGCATGGAACAGCTTTTCTGAGGAGGTCATGGAGCCAAAACAGTGGGGGGAATTCAAGAATGCATGGGACAGACACAAGGCAATTTTAGTGGGGGGTAGGAGGAAGTAGTCTGTTGGTTAACTAGGATCTGCAGCTTATCTATTAGGTAGGGAAATGGGCAGACTAGGTGGGACAAGCAGTCCTTATCTGCCATCAGATTCTATATGTCTATGTTTCAGGCATGGGGTGGGGAGTTAGGATTGGAAACCCTAATATCACATTTCCCTAGTTATGTCCCTTTATCCTGAACCCTAACTGGTGCATTAACACTGTTTTTTTTTTGCAAACAAATATATATATATATATAGTCTTTGCAAAAAAAAAAAAAACGGTGTTAATGCACCAGTTAGTGTTCATATTAAAATGACAAAAGTAGGGCATTGTGGTGTTGAGGTTTCCAACCCTAACTCCTCACCCCACCCCCCAAGCAGCAAAAGGAAAAAACATTACAGTTTTCTCTATCCTGAGTCCTGGTGAATCAGGGGTGGGGTCTTCATTGGGGTTCTCAACTCTAACACTCACCCCATTGTGATATAGTCTTCAAACATACAGAACTGTTTCTCCCCACATGTTGTCAACAACATGTAGGCCCTGGCTGAAGAAAACAGATCACATCTGACCTTATTTGGTGAGGTAATGTAAACAGAGTTGCTGTGGAATTTAAAATGAGCAGTGCAGGGTTGGAGCTGACATGTGTTTTAGCTAAGGGCTGTAAAAGTGAAAGTGTGCTGCTCGCGTCTCCGGCTCCAACCAATCACAACCTACAGTGAGAATATTTTTGCTCATTGGGGCCTAGAGTGAGAATATTTTGATATTCTCACCCTAGGTCTGGAGTGAGCAAAAATGTCAATGATATGTGTCAGAAAATGTATTCACAAGTGTTGCATAAATTATAGTGGTGCAGTAGTGCCATTATAGTATTGGTTGAGTAGGCTGTTAAATGTTAAACCCCTAACTTTGAACTTTAATAGATTTGCCCCCATTCAATGGATTTGCACAAAATGGATAATGTCTCTTGATGTACCAAGTTTTGTTCCAGTCAGGAGTGAAAATTCTGAGATCCAGATAGTGAAAAAAGTGAAATAAATTGGGGGTTGGCTGTTTTTTTTTTCATCGCCTAGTGCTTAGCCTAGTGCCCAGGTGACCCTGGGGAACATAAACATTCCATATATATAGCATTGCATTGCAGAGGTAATCACAGTTAAAATTTCTGTGTTCAGAATTAAAGCTTACATATATAGATATCAAATCAGGTAAGAACATAGGTTACAAAACAGAGGAGTGTTACATACATTTTTGCTGTATTTGTTATTGGGCAGTAATAATGCATCACTAGGATAATGGTACATAACAAGGCCTTTTTCAGGAATTAGTTGGTACAGTGGTAATAGTGGTTTCACAAGCATGTACAACATCATGTAACGCAACATACAAAGGACTGATTATGTAGCTAAAGGTAAGATGTACATACATTTCTGGAACCTACACAGTTTTTCATAAATCCTCTGTACTGCAAGGTACTAGCCCTGACTTTTGGATTTGGCACCAATGGAAGCTGATTTCCAAGTGGCCCACACTATCTCATGCTGAACACATCTCTAACTACTGCACCTCCCTCTGTGTCTCTAGTTGAATTTATGTGCTAGGGTTTAATAATTTGTTTAATCCTTACAGTCATTTTAAGTTCTGAGTTGATATTAGAAGTGAATTTGTTGCTTTTTTTTTTAACTCTTGACTTTTCCATTAGCACATTATATCCTCTCACCACTAGAGGGCTATATCTCTATCTCATTATCTATCTAGTACGTAAGCCATGTGGTTTCTCTCTGCCTTTCTCTCACCTCTCCTCCTCCTCCTTGCCCTGCCCCCCCTTCTCTCTCCCCGGTCCTAGCCATCCCCACCCCCACCCCACCCCGCCACCCTCTACTCTGGTTTCCACTGCTACTCCAAGGGAACTCTCCACTTCCACTCGAGACTTGTGCTTGGTGCACCATTTGGATATTCCTGGTTACTTAACCCGACCACTACTCTCAACAAATGTGGCCACCTCTCTACACTGTACCACCTTGCAGTCCATATGGGATACTGCCTGGAACCTTGCAACTTCTACTCCCAGAAACAATGATCAAAACTATCTCTCAAAGAGCTGTGACTCTGCTCCTTAAAACTCCTACTCCTCCTCCTCCTTCTCATCTCAGGCTGCGTCCATCCCAATCCTGGCCCTAGAAGCTCAGGCCACACACAAACTCCGGGTGCCCTTATCCTTGCAACCATTAATATCTGCAGCCTACTACCAAAGCTGGATGCACTCCAAGCCTTCATATGCCAACACAACCCTGACATCATTACAGTGGTGGAAACTTGGCTGACACCTAAAATTCCTTACTCAGCAGTAACAATACAGGGCTATAATGTCCACAGGCTGGACCGGGTATCCAAAAAAGGTGGTGGTTGTGCAATCTATATCAAAGACTCCCTGTCTTGGCACCCTGTAGCAACTCCATCACTTTCTGCCTCAGCCCAGATTCTGCCAATAAAAATCGTCCTAGGTCCCAACCATAAAGCCCTGACTATTGTCTCCGTATACATCCTGCCCAGGGACCCTAAAAGATGGATTCAATGACGTCCTAAACTTTATCAACTCTCATCCTCCTGAAGCTGAACTTATTCTACTAGGGGATTTCAACATAAACTGGTTAGCATCGAGCGCCAGTGCCTATAAAGACTCCATCTCAGCTGCTAACCTCACACAAATGGTAAACTACCCTACTAGGATTAACTACAAGACTGACACCAGTACCCTCTTAGATTGAGTCCTCACCACTCACCCCACAAGGATTTCTTGTGCGACCATTCTCCCAGACTCTCTCAGTGACCACTCCCCAGTCATGTGTGCATGGTCTAACAAATTCCTTAAGCTCCCTCCCAAAATTATCACTAGCAGAGTCCTTCCTCATGGAAATCTTCCACATCTCAAACAACACCTGCTTCTACAAGAATGGCTACCATCTATGAAGCAACAGATGTTAACTTGGCTCTTGATCACTTCATCTCAATTTTCAACAAAGCCTGCAACCTCTTTGCCCCTGCTAAAAGGCGCAAAACAAAATCTCTCTCTAACCCATGGGTCACCGCAGCTCCTCTCTCACAGCTGAAACTAAGGGATCACCTCTGGGCAGTTGCCAGGGCCACTTTCTGCTCTATTTGTCCCCCCCTCCCCTCCTCAATGGATTCTACCCTCACATCTTGGTATAACCAATGCTGCACTTTTCAACCTTTCCCCACCCTTCCAACATTCCTTCTCCCCCACTCCCCTCTTCCCTCTCCCTATGACTCTGGCACTTCTTATCTGTTGTCTATTTTCTCTGACAAATGCAGCTGGCTGCCTTGTTACAATGCTACCCTTGAATTGTATTAATCTGTACTCTGTTTGCAATGTCCACATTGTTGTAATGTCTGTCTTGATGTTCCCCATAATTTGTATTTCTCTGACTTGGAACCTTTGTAAAAGAGCCAAGGCTCAAAGGTATTTGTAATCCTAGACTTGATAAATAGATACAGAAATGTCATGTAAAGTGAGGTCATAAGGGGTGATGCTTTAGAGAAGGGTGAGGACTAGTAGCTATTAGGTCAGGAAGATGGGGTGAAGGGTGTGTGGGGAGAGAAGACTAGTGACAATAAAAGATGATATTTGCAGTTACAGATGAGCATCTGAAAGAATGTTTCTTTGAAAAGTCTTTTAAACTGATGAAGAGATATACAGGAGAGTAAGCCATATGGGAGGCTGTTACATTTTTGAGGGGCTGCAAATGGGAAGGCTCTCTTATGGATGGCTAAGTGAGGCTCTGGTAGACATAGCACTGGATATTAGGAGGATCAAAGTCCCCCAAATTCATTGAAATTAAAAAAAGAAAAGTCCTTTAGGATAACATTGCTACTTTAACAAACAATAACTACATCAATATTTGGAGTTAAGAAACTATATATATATATATATATATAAAATTATATACAGTATATATATATATATATATATATATATATATATATTGAGAAAGAGAGAGAGAGAGAGAGAAGATACTCAGGGGCCATATAAAAACATAAAAATTAAAAAATTAAAATTGCCATAGAATAGCATTGCAACTTAAGAAGCTGTAACTCCATTAATCTTTGGAGTTAAGGGACAATCTATATTTTAAAAGAAACTTGAAAGGTCTCAATCAGCTGTACAAGAATAACACATAATAGTCCCTCAAAAATTCATAGGGCGCACACAGCACCCCAAAATGTCCTCTCAACTTCACTGTGGTGCCAACTCCACAATGAAACTCCAAACATCATCAAAAATGTACCAGGTGCATAACTCCTCTTGGAATACAGACATACAAATGTTGTCACCAAAGCGACAAAAATTGTAAGAGTTATGACTGAAAAACACCAAAACACATTTTTTACCATATACAGTCAACCAGCAGGAGTTAAGAATTACAGTTAATATATTTTTTCTTTGAAGTGGCCCCCACAAAAAAGTTATGAAGATTTTTTTGGTGATAGGATGGATAACAGACAAGAATTGCTGTGCAAAAGTGTAATATACTCACAATTCATATTCCAAAAGTTAAAGTGCAGTGCATAATGGTTAGGTAAAAGGACCTCAGCAGCCTGTATCCAAACTATCACCCATTATTCATAACATCTTATACATAAAAGCTTGCATTTAGCATCTTGTAACTGTAAATAGTCTGTCAGAAATAAAAATAAATTTGTATTGCCCTAAGAACTGACATACAAATGTTTTATTGTACAATTGTATTTCAATGGTGTATGTGCGTAATTTATAGTTTCTGAGTCTTTGCAATACGTTTTGCCTTGTATCTTTAAGCTTTTTTGAAATCATTGACTGTGACTAGGTTTGCTTCTACTCAGCCTAGATTCCCACCACTGTGCACCGAATGTGGCCATTTGGATGTTACCAAGTCACAATGGTTTGTACTGGTATTCAGATGAAATGGAACATCTGGAAAGATGAAAAGCAACAAGAGATAACAGGCAACGCACCATAAAATACCTTTGATACTGGAAGTCACTTTTATTAAAAGTATAAAGCCTGATATATATGCCAACTTTAACATCTGATATGAGATGTTTCCTTTTGCTAACCTCTCACCCAAATTGATTATATATTTAAAATATTCAACATATATTCAAATTATATTTTTTATCCTTTTGAACCTGTTTTTATATCATTGTGTAATATTATATAACCTTAACAAAGATATTGGTCACTTTAAAACTGTGAATGTAATTAACATTAGCCTGTAACCAGTTGATGACGCCATCACTTAAAGGCTTATATGAGGCATCATTTTCCAACTTTATGTGTCCATAATAAAGTGCCTGTATTGGTATGAAACAGCATTGAATGATAGTTTGGCTACAGGCTGCTGGGATCCTTCTACCTAAATGATATGCACAGCACTTTAACTTTTGGAATATGAACTGTGAGTAAATAAAACTTTTATACTTTTCTTGTTACTCGTCCTCCTTATCTGGGTATTGGCTGGAGTGCCAGGTTTGTTTTGATATTGGTGTTCATATTTTAACCTGCCACACACCCTTAGTTTCCCTGGGCGACACTGGTGGCATCATGGACATTCTATTAAACAAGGTATCAAACCTTGCCAGGTGAACAGAGGCAGCACTGCAATACATAATGACGCCATAGTCTGACAGATGTATCAATAGTGCATTAACAATCCTCAGTCTCAATTTGGAGTAAGATAGCTGTGATAACTGAACAGATTCCTTTCACGTTCATTTATTCTGGGTAAAATTCAGTCAGCTGATGCTTATTTTGGTGTCTCTGGCAATTCCAATGCATAAAGTTACATGCGAGACACATTACCGGAGAAGAAAAAGGTCAGCACTACCAAACTGAAAAAATATAACTTTTTTACTTCATAGCAGCAAACCAGTCCATCGGTGTAATGGCAATCAGGTATTGCAGGCCAGCATAAATTACATCCACATGGATACAAGTGATAGAGTAATGCGAAATTGCAAATATACCCCACAGCAAAAGAGGCCGCACCACGCCGAACACCAAGTCAAGCCACAGCCGTTAACATTTCAACTGAAGTCTTTATCAGAACATGTGACTTCACTGTGCATGCTCAGTTAAAACTACAACAATTAAAGTGACAGTGCCTAATTATAAGTGCAATGTATATATTACCAGACACCAGAAAAAAGTACAACAGTGCAATAATGCAATATTGTAATCAGATATGTGCAAAAAATACCTAGATACTTTTACCATTATCAGAGCTAGTTAGTAAATAAATAGATTTATAGGTACATTTCATACATGACTCAAAAAGCTAGGGAACAAACAAAACTACCATATAAGAGAATACAAAATCACACATGCCCCCACAACGAAAAGCATCATGGGCTGCATATGCAAATCACCACCATTCTTGGTAGTTTATTAGATACTAGATAATTCATGTGTTATTTTCTTGAAACTTAACTTCCAGCCAAATGCCCTTAGGTAACCCTTGCCTCAGTGTTTACACACAGAGGTTCTTTGTCTTTAAATAGTTTTTTTATTTTAATGGGTTCACCACAATATATCCCAGGCACACTGCCTTGGGGTAGCTGGTCCATTCCACTGGGGTGTCCAACAGATGAGGCATACTGATGAGTCCTGGTAGGACGAAACACATGTCTATGTCTTCTGTTAGCACCCTTTGCAAACTGTGTGAGAGACCTTTCAGCACCATGCAATTCCGCTTAAAGTTGGACCAGCATAACATTCTGTGGTGATTTGCAAATGCAGCCCATGATGCTTTGCGTTGTGGGGGCATGTGTGATTTTGTATTTTCTTGAAACTTGGCTTCCCAGCCAAATGTCCTTTGGGGTAACCCTTGCCTCAGTGTTTACGCACAGAGGTTCTTTGTCTACCATATAAGAGAACTATACACTGAAGCTATACATTGCATATTTAATACATGCAGCAAAGAATAATTATGGCAAAAAATATACTATTTTTACACTAAACAGAATATGCAGGGAGATGGAAAAAAGTAAGTGAAATAGAAAGAAAATGTGGGGAAGGAAAAGGGGGAAGAGAAAAGCAGAGAAAAAATAAAGAAAGGAAAGGAAAGGAGAAGGGAAGGGGAGAACAAAAGATAAAGACAAAATGGAGGGGGAAAGGAAAGAAAAAAGGGGGGAAAGAGCATCAAACTACATATGGCATGGGCCTTATTTCAAATTATATAAAGGGACAGCATCATTCAGTCCTTTGGGCTTCACTGTATCCAGCATTGTAATCCAAAATGCCTCTCTTCTTAACAGCTTATCTCTTAAACTGCCTCCTCTTTGATCCAAGGAGACATTTTCTATTCCCCAGAATTGTGATGCAGACACTGAATGATGACTTGAATCTTTAAAATATCTAGCCATCGCATACATCATATTGCTATTCCTAATGGCCGTTTTATGTTCTGCAAAGTGAAGTTTTAATGCACATTTTGTCTGGTCCACATAAAAGATTCCACAAGGACAAGTTAAGGCATATATGTCCCCTTCAGTACTGCAATTTATAAAACTCCTAATTTCATGTCTTTGGCATGTTCTGGGATGTGCAAATGAATTGATATTCCATGTATTCCCGCAGTGCACACAATGTCCACACTTGAAGTTTCCCACAGGAGGCTTTGTAGCCAATTATTTTTATTCTCTACTTTAGGTAGCATAGTATGTACTAAGACATCTCTTAATTTTCTCCCTCTCCGAAATGTAATGTGGGGTCTAGAACTGATCTCATCAAATCTTTTATCACCTTGTAATATGTTCCAGTGTTTTTTTACTATATTTGAGATCTGATTAACCTTAGGGAAATATTCAGTTACAAAAGTAATTTCTTGTTCCCTTTCGTTCATTATAGGCTTTTTTTAATGAGTTTTTGTCTGTTTGTATTTTTTGCTCTCCGATATTCTGCTTCTACATGCTGTTAACTATAATTCCTGTTATAGAAGCTATATTTCATTTCCAAACTGTTGTTCTCAAAATCACTATCCGTTGAACAGGTTCACCTCTTCCTTAAGCACCTCCCCCTTGTCTGTTCTGACAATGTTCTTTTTTATGTAGATGACGCGGTTATCCTAGCCAGTAGTCTGGATCCAGTCACTTTGGAGAAACAACTCCAGAGAAACTTTACTGTAGTCGAAGCCTGGTTCATGGAGCATAAACTTCTCATGAACTATAAAAAGATGAAGATCATGTTGTTTGCAGCCCCCCACAATAAACTTAAATCACATCAACTAACAATCCGTAATAGTGTCAACACCCCATTAGAAATAGTTCAAACCTTCAAATACCTAGGGCTAACACTTGACTGCTCCCTTTCTTTCACCCTCCATGTTGACCATGTCACCAAAGCAGTCAACACTAGAATAGGCCTACTGCACTATTACAAACATTGTCTGACAACCAAGGCACTCTGTACTGCTGTCAACAGCAGCATAATCTCTATCATAGATTATGGTCCAGTCATCTATAGCGCCACATCAGACACCACGCTTGAAAGGATTACCATTGTGCTAAACAAAGCCTGCAGACTTCTCACAGATGCACACTGACATGCATACATGCTGCCTATACACTCAGTCCTGCTGGCTGCACCTCAAAGGCAGGGTAAAATACCAGACCTGTCTACTAGCCAAAAAAAAACTATCTAGGTCTAACCCCCCCAGCCCTCCAGCACATCTTCACTCCAATGTTCAACCCCCACAGGACTTGGGGCGAGTCCAGGCAGTCATGCCAGGTTTCATTCTGCCGTACATCCCATGGACAAAGGACCTTCACCTACCAACTGGCTTAATGGTCTCCCCAGGGACATCCTTGTTGAACCAAAGATTGGTCTGTTTAAATGTAAGCTGCACCAACACCTCTCAGATCTTAGTGGCTGTGACTGCACTCCATAGTACAACCTCCTGCTAGTTGCTAGTAACTTTCAGCACTTACACTATGCTTGCCCTTGGCATTGACCCCTCCCCACCACCTTCACCCACATTCTATCCCCTACTTACCTTGTCCTCCCCCATGCCCCCATGCTTCTCTCACCCCTGCATCCTCCCTAACCCTGACAAAGCCCCCCGGCAGCTCATAGCTTAGTTACATGTACTAAATTCTGTAACTGAAGTATCACTCTCAAACTGACTGTACAACATTTAGCTCTCCATGTGTCCTACCATTTTTGTCCCATCTTGTCATTATTGTATGTTACCTGTTTTGCTCAGACATGGAACCTTTGTAAAAGCTTTCAGTTCAAAGGTGCTGTAATCTGAAATCTCAATAAATAAATAAATAAATCAAATCTGGGTAGCCGGACTCTGGGTTGTTAATGAGGCTCACCAGTAATTATATAACTATATCATCTGGAATGTGTAAATTTATACAAGACAAGGAGCCAGAGAAAGGTGCTGAGGCTTAAATACTCTCTTAAAGAAAGCAATACACATAGAAATATAGAAACAGAAATTGTTATTACAAAAGGACCACTTGGCCCATCAAATATGCCCAGATTTTGCATTCATATATTGTCTCCATATACCCTACCTGCTCTCCATCAACCCTCCCACCTCTGTGATTATTTACCAGTATTCCTGTATGCCTATCACATGGATGTTTGAAAACCCTCACTGTTTTCGCTCTTGCCACCTCTGCTGGCAGATCATTCCCAGCATCCACCGCTCTTTCAGTGAAGTAGTTCTTCCTCACATCTCTCTTAAACTTCCCCCCTTACAGCTTTATTGCATGCCTTGTCCTGGTGCACTTCCTCATTTGAAATATACTCTCCTCCTGTATTCTGTTCACCCTGTGAGGTACTAGTAGGTTTCTATCATGTCCCCTCTCCTCTTTCTCTCTTCCAGGGTGTACATGTTGTGGCTCAGTCTCTCCTCACTGCACTTTTGATGTAACCCTTGCACCACTGAACAAACAACAATTTGGGGAAGGAGCACAGATTGGTGAGGGGAGGAATACAGATAAGTGGTGAACAGCCAATAATGTGACTTAATGGGAATGGGGGGACATTGTGAAGGGCAAAGATCATGGAGTGGGATGGGAGGGAGCAAATGGCAAACAGAAGGTAATGAAAATTACAGGCAATTGTGGCAATTTGGGGGGGCATAAATTGTGGAATGAGGAAGACAGCAATTGATGCAGAATGGCAAGTGTACATAGACCATGACGGCATGTTGTTGGGGAGCAGAGGTCAGGAAGGGATAGAGAGCAAGTGGCAGAGAGCAGATAATGTTTTTAATGATGAGTAGAGAACAGCAGAGATCGAGAATGGGTGTAAGGAGGAACTCACACACCATGGAGAAAAGACCCACTCACCAGTATACCTTTTATGTATTTATTCAAAAGGCAAGTGTCCTAGTATCATCCAGCTGAAAAGATCACAGAACCATCTCAATGTTGTGGTGTTCAACTCCACCACTTCTTCAGGAGATAAACATGTCTAAACATATAGGTAGAAACATAAAACAAAATTAAAATCTAATGTTTTAAAACCTGAAAACAAAAGTTCTATCATATTAGTAACTCTTATGTAGAACGCTATTGCCAATAGAAATCCATTACTGGATTTTGCTTGTTGTGCTGCAGTCTGTATGTCATAGTACTGTTGTGCTGCACTAGTGATGTCACTACTACAGCACAACATGGTATGTCCCACACATGTCTGATTTGCTAAAGCAATGGCTTTGATTATTGAATTATTGACTTTCACACATACAGAAACAGCATTGACGATCATGACAGACACATTTTTCTTTCTTAAAATTGTAAATTTAGACTACCTGCTCCCTCACCCACCCTCCTGATACCTTCAATACTTAACTTGGCTATTTGGCGGCACCAGGACAAATGGGAGGATGATTTAAACACTTCTAGCAAGAAAGTGAGTAAAACAGCAGATGGCAACAGTAAGAGTTTTAATTAGAACTGCACTTGCTCATGCTCTATATGTGAATGGAAAATGACAGACTATATAAGCTTGTATATGGTTCTTTACACAAACAAGACTGAGCCTGAATCTCAAGGTTTCTGTGCCAATCAGGTGACTTCTTGAGCTGCACTCTTGAGGTCACTGGTTGCCATGGCAGCCTCTTGATTCAGACACAGCCTTGTTATATATGGAGAACCATACAAAATCCTCTGTATCACATACTTAAAATACCATTTTTAGACACCACCACCAAGTGCAAGTGCAGCAACACAGCAAAATCCTTGCATGTTTGTTTCATTTTTAGCATACATATATGGTTATGAACAAGATCAGCTAAAACTATATTCTGAGAAGGAACAATTTAAAAAATCATTAGAAGAGAAAAAACGGAGGTTACAAATGTTTGAAGAGGAACTTTAAAAAACAAACATCAAATAATTCAGAAGTGACATGAACAATTACAAGTTAAACAGGGTTTATAATTGGAAAATTACTCCACAGTATTGAGGACAGAGGGACAACACAGATTCAGACAGCTCAGGTAGCTACAGCAGAAGGACAGACAGATATCCCCCAAATAGATCAGAACAAGGGAAGGCTTTTTTAGACTGAGAAAACCCGGAAGTGGGACCCTCCACAGTACAGCAGGAAGAGAGGCCACTGAGATACTTTATGAGGGCCCAGGGAAAGGTACAAGAGCCAAATCCTGCATATCAAACACACAAGGCAGGAGGGAGAGGAGGAGGAGGAGGAGGAGGCAGAGGGAGAAGAACAGGCTGGGGAGGGGGAGGGAGGTACACACAGGGCAGGAGAAGTTAGCCATATTTAATCTAAGTAAAAGAGAATTATCAGCAGTTGAGATGTCAGTTTTGAGCAAGGGAATGTAATTTGTCCCTTACCAGCACTCCAACAAATTTGAGTTAATGGCAGATATCAAATGATTCTTTAGAGCTATCAGGTTAAGGGAACAATTTCTTCAGGAAGCACCACAGCACCCAATGATCCAGGAAGTTAGGTCGGCAATTAAATACAAATCACTGTACAACCCCCCAAAAGGCAGAAACCGCAGTGTTGAGGCCTTTTTCTCTTCAGTAAACATGGACGTCAACATTTTATTTATTTATTTAGTTTTTGTTGACCGGGTAAGTGCACTAGACAAATTCTGCCTATTTTCAGGCATAACCTGTGGGAGGGGGATACAGATGAATGCCAACTGACCTTGAACCAGATTAAGCTGTTGGTGGTATTTTTAGTGAACGCGGGGAAATTTGGCCAGAGCACTGGGGAAATTCTCCTACTCTCCACTGGGAGGACTGCTGTCTGTTCCATGATGGCCATTCAGCAGGAGATGTCTGAGGGAATGGTTGTGTCTGAGATAGAGGAGCTGACCTCCTCCTCTGTTCTCGTAACTCCAGGGGTAACTTTACTTGGACCTATGATTCATAGATTGTGTGAAACTGACAACGGAGATAATTATATTTTTCAGTCTTCTGAGGACGTCAGCTTTACTGAGAGAAATGTTTGTGAGGACCCGCCTGAATTATAGCTAAGTTCTGTTGCACTTAATACTGCTCCTATTCTTCTAACACAGGACTTGGTTCCTGTAGAAACCTGTTGCCAGATACAGACTGTATGCGCTGCTAAAATACCGCTTACCTCTGTTGTAGAAGCGCCTGTCAGTAGCGGCAGCCAATCTGTCATTTTGAATGATGATGCAGTAACATCAAAGCTGAATGCTGCTTGGCGACTCTCCTTCAGTCTACTTTATCTCTTCCAATTGATAATATGGCTGGCAGCAGAATCGCTATGAACAGCGAGTGCCAAAACCATCTGATACTGCTAGTTATGTCTTAGCTAAAATTGTCCCTCTTGCCAAAGGTGGTGATTCCAACGACCCCACAAATTATTGCCCTATTGCCCTATCTTCTATTGTCTCCAAAATATTAGAGAGAATAGTCCACAGACAATTAATGGACTACTTAGAACACTATAGGAAGCTGTCCCCATTTCAGTCCAGTTTTAGAAGGGGCAGGTCCATGGCCACCGCACTCACGGCCCTGTTAGATTTGGTTGCTACCCCTTTAGGGGATGCAAGGTTCATGTGTGTGGTGTACATGGACCTGTCAAAAGCCTTTGTTCTTGTTGATCATAAAAGTTTGTTAAACTCACTGGAAAAAATTGGGGTGGCAAATGCCTTTGTCAGTGGTTCCATTCATATTTGATAAATAGATCCCAGGTTGTTAGCATAAATTGCACTAGTTCTAAACCATTACATATTACCCAAGAGGTACCACAAGGATCAATATTACATCCCCTTTTATTTATTTCCTGCATAAACAACTTACCTAACTGTTTAAAAAACACCTTTGTCCTCTTATATGTGGACGACACAGTATTAATTGCTGATGGGAACCATCAAAAGTAAGTAGAGGAAAGAATACAAAAGGACTTTTTGGTTATGCAGGAATTTGTTTCTGATTTGGAGTTGGTAATAAACAATAAAAAAACTCAAACAATGCTGTTTTCCCCTGAATTAAATAAGGAAAATTCAAATCCTATGATAGAGGTTAAAACCAGGGAAGGTAATAGCTTGAGGCAAACTGAGGTATATAAATACCTGGGAGTTTTTATAGATCAACATTTAAATTTCAAAAATCACATAAATTAATTAGGCGAAAAAAGTAAATATAAGATTGGGGCAGCAAAACGGTTGTCGCATTGTACAACTGTGAAAGTACGTCAAACTGTGGCAAATCAATTAATATTGCCTATTGTGGACTATGGAAGCCATATTTACTGTCATGCAAATAAACAGCAATTGGTAAAATTAGATTTGGTTCTAAACATATTGGCAAGATATGTACTGAAGTGTGAGTTTAGCACTCACCATTGTACTATGCTTGGCTCCCTTTGTTGGAGCTCACTGGAGATCAGAAGGAAACGGGCATGGGCCATACAAGTCCATGAGATTTTAAGGAATAATTTGATGTATAAACCAGCGGAGAGAGGCTAGAAAGACCAAAACATGGTTGCAATCTGAGAAAAAAGCAGCCAGAGAGTTAATAGTTCCTAAATGTAAAAACAAATTCACTGCTATGACATTTCAGTATAAGGCAGCCACTTGTTGGAACCAGCTTTCCTTGCATCTTAAAGATTTACATATGAAATCAAATGCTTTTAAAATTGCTTTTCATAGGGAAATGGAGTATCATTGCATTTGTTATGGATAGTTTAAATTAGATGGAGGGAAAAGTACATATGTTGATTGACAGATGTTGTGTCTTGTCGAATGGATTAAGCAGTGTAATGCAATGTCTGTTGTATTCTTCTTGTAGTGTATAATATTCTTTATTGTATGTAATTTGTCTGCATGAGGTATGTATTGTTTTTGTACTTATGTAATGTATTTTATGTTACTGAAACTTGGCACTTTAAAACAGGTGCACCTTGAGAAAAGGGCATATATAGCCCTAATGGTGTTATCACTGTATAAATAAATGTTATCTACTACTACTACTTATGGGTTGTGACCTAAGCATCTGAACAATCCCTACATTCTGGAAACACAGGCCCCCACCCAGATAGCTGCCTGGTGAGTGGTGTCTGCAGTCCCCCCTTCAAAAAAACTACATTCTGATCTTGAGACTAATAATTCTGGCATTCTACTGATTACTTCTTCCCAGGAGTCTGTGTCTGAAACCTTACATCCACAAGGTATGACTGCTAACTGTTCTATTGATAACATCTCATATCAAATGACTGCTACCATACAAGATAAGGCTATAACTTTTTCTTTTTCTGCTAGAAATAACTTATTGAAAACCAACTATATTGATGATTCAAAATCCAGTCATGCTGCTTATACATTATCCAAAAGGCATATCACTGGGGATTGGGATAAACAAAGCACTTAAGTGCTTGAGGACCCCCCCCACATTCTTCATTCTGACCACCGACAAACTACTTCTGCTATCCAATTATCAGTGTTTGCTATCAACCCCATTTCTGCTGACCCCTTTTCACAATGGTCTCCAGAGAAAGCTCTGGAAGGCTGTGGTTGGAAAAAATTATCGGATGTGACTTGGCTCCCTGATCCTGAGTGGAACTCTTCTAACTCCTTATTCCAGCAATACCCTGAATGGTGGCTTCATCTGCATCTCCAGGTATCTGCAACACAACTGCTGCAGCCTACTGTGACTACAAAATCTTCTTCTATGATTCAGAACTTACTGAATATTGCACAGGCTGCTACTAGTCAGTCACCAGACCACATGGTTCCTGATACTTTGAGCACTGATCAACAGGCCACCACCCCATTGGTTATGGACAGGCCTGATTGCCATATACATACAAAACCTTTACTGTCTGACTTGTTTGCTTCTTCTAAAAGGGAGGTAGCTCCTAGAAGGAATGTGGTTAGGATCCACTATAAAGGAGGGTTAGCGGTTTGGCCAGACAGGCAATTTGTAGGCAAATATCTGTTGAAGGATTCTTTGATATTTTCCCCTAAAGAGGTCTTCACCTTTATAAATATATCTGGTGAAGACAACTTTGATGTTAGTTTTTGTTCCCCTTACTTATCAGACCTGTTCTGGCAAAGGTACAACCAGGTAAAGTTTTCTCCTTTATGGACCCCCTTTTTCGTGATCCCTCTAACTAAACATTTGATTAAATATATCACTGTAATGTTTCAGAATGAGGGGGTCCATGTAGAGGACATTACTTTCTGGTTGTCCCAGAAGTGTGATGTTTTAGTGCCCCAGAAGCAGTTTTGGACTCCAAACTCTTTTGGACGGGGGTTGGAGGTATAAGATGAAACTGAGGTTGCTGAAAAATGACATGGAGCATATTCCTGACTCCTTTATGCTGGGTCGGGACAGGGGTGTCTGTTTGTATGCAGGCCAACCCTGGGTGTGTTATAAATGTGGGTCTAGGACTCACATCCAATGTCTGTGATATCTCTCAGTATGATATTTGTGGGGAAGTTGGTCATCTTAGTCTACAATGTATTAATCTATCAAAGTGTGATTTATGTGAGGAGTCTGGGCATGTTTTCTCTGGGTGCCCATGGGCAGCAAAACACAAGACCTCTGTTGTTAGTCCTGAACTTTTAATCCAAAAAGCTCAGAAGGCTGCATCCACTAAAGAACAGAAGGGGGAAGGTACAATATGGCTCCCCCTAGAGCCCCAATCCCTCCCTCTCAGCCAACTATGGGAAAAGAGATGACCACATCATGCACAGAGGACTGTCTGGACCCCTCTTCTAAGACAGTCACAACTGGGGATGGTAGTGACCCCCTGGTTCCACTTGCTATTTCTGATTTTCCCCCTGTCTTTTTTCAGTCCCCTCTTGTGACCCTAGACCATGAGGGAGTGGCTGCTCCATCTACAACCCCCCCAGACACCCCTTCCTATGCCCAGATGTTGGTCTGCCAGGAATACGAAGCCTCCTCTTTCTAAGCCCTCTAACGTGACAACTGAAAATCCTTACGACCATCTCTCTATGTTATGGGGTGACTTGGATATGGATATTGAAGCACTTGAACCCTTGACCCTTACTTTGACTTGGTCTTCCCAGAATGAATATAAAACTAAAAAAAAAGAAACGATGCAGGAAAGGGCCTTAATTTCCTTTTATCCTCTGTCACAGCTTGCAGTTAGTTCTCTGAAATGTTATAGCTTACTTAATGATATTAAAAGACATGTGGTTTTTCAGTATCTTTATGATCTACACATTGACATTTGTTTCTTACAAGAAACCTGGATGTATACCCAGGATCAAGCCAGGAAATTCCACTTGGATTGGGTATGGGCGTCTTCTTTTTGGTCCTTCAGTTTGGACAGAGTGGATGGGATTGGAATTGTATTTTGATCCTTTGATTTTTTCCCTGTCTAAAATGGTGGACCTAATCCCTGGTAGACCATTAATTATTGATGGAGTTTGGAAATGTACAGGCTATAGATTTATTATACTTTATGGTCATAGATAGAAACATAGAAACATAGAAGTTGACGTCAGATAAGGACCACAAGGCCCATCCAGTCTGCCCATTTCTTTTTCTACCTTATGAATGTGCCATCAGCCTGTGCTCTGAAAATGGCCTATCTAGTCATACTCATCTGTATTGCTCCCTTATGCCTATCCCATGCCTGTTTGAAGTCCAGCACTGTATTCATATTCACATTCACCACTTCCTGAGGTAGGCCGTTCCATACATCCACCACCCTTTCTGTGAAAAAGAATTTCCTCACATTACCCCTTAATCTGCCTCCCTCTAATCTCATGCTGTGTCCTCTGGTCCTGCTATTTTTCTTATATTGAAACATGTTATACTCTTTCACCTTGTTAATGTCCTTAAGATGTTTGAATGTTTCGATCATATCACCTCTCTCCCTCCTTTGCTCTAGGGTATACATATTGAGCTTCATTAATCTGTCCTCATATGTTTTCTGATGCAGTCCCTTCGCCATTTTGGTTGCCCTTCTTTGGACTGCCTCAATTTGGTTATTGTCCTTGTAAAGGTGTGGCCTCCAGTACTGCAAGCAGTACTCCAAATGGGGCCTAACCAATGTCTAGTAAAGAGGGGATTATTACTTCCTTCTTATAACTTATGATACCCCTACTAATACACCCCAACATCCCCCTAGCCTTACCTACTGCTTTAGTGGTCTGCTTGCATGATTTCAGATCATTGGTATTGATGATGTCCAAGTCTCTTTTTTCCCTTGTGACTGCCAGCAACTCCCCTCCCAGCCTATAGGGGGCTTCAGGGTTTCTCTTCCCTATGTGCATGATCTTGCACTTCTTTGTGTTAAACCCCAGTTGCCACTCCTCCAACCATTTTGCTAGTTTATCCAGATCTCTTCTCATTCTGCCCACCCCATCTGCATCATCTACTCTGTTTCAGAGCTTGGTGTCATCTGCAAACAGACGAACCTTACTTTTGTGAGGGAATTTTTATATATATCCTAAAGCTATATTTGCTATTATATGCCTTGAAGCTATGCTTTCTTTGAAAGCCATGCTGTAACCAAGTCATAATGAATGTAGTAGAAATTTCTGAGTTCATGTTTTTTACAGGGTTATAGAATGATACTTAGGTTACTTGAGGTACATTTGTAAAAACAGACAGCAAGATAAAACTGAGCAGAACTGGTTGTACCAGCCTGAATAACAGGCTCGGACAAAATATAAGATAACAGCACGTTGAGGCATTGAAGGCAAGCTGTACATTGCTATGGTGTGAGTGAAAACTCATTGTTTCACTCAGGTCAGATTGACCCAGGCATATGTATCAAGAAGTATTGGGAAAGAAATGGAATAAGCAGTGGAAAAGTACGTGGTAGCAACTTGTTTTTCTGTTACATTGGTATCAACTTGTTATTCTGCTATATGATTGGCTTATACTGAAATGTTGGTATTTTTCAAGATAAGAAGTGCAGAATTTAGCTTATAAAAAGCTGCTGTAAATTGTAATCGGAGAGCTTTCTCCTTTGCAGAATCTCCCGCATGCATGTGTAAGGTTTGATCAAATAAAGCGACGTTAAGACAAAACCCAGTGGTGTGGTTTTTGCTCCGTGATGACGGGAATGGTTGCTCAGGTAATACTTACAGTGAGAGAATTTGTGATCACAGTTTTGGCGTAGTCGGCAGGATGAGTTCTTGGTCCGTGTCACCTCATGATTGGGTTGTTTCCCTTGGACAAAAAGAAGGACATTTTGTGGAACCCCATCAGGACGGAGATGCCTAGGGGGCGGCCACACTCATCATCACTGTAAGTACAAGAATACCTTGGAGCAAGTGTGCACTATAAAGGACAGGCCTAGATAATATGGGAAACAAGGGAACAAAAAATAGCTGGGTTCAGAGTTAGTATTATCTGGACCGGCAAAATGTATGTTTGACAAGTTTGGCCAAACAAATTACAAGGGCAACTGCACTGAACATGTACTCCCTGGAGGAGAGGAGGGAGAGAGGGGATATGATAGAGACATACAAGTATCTTACAGGGAGGAACAGGGTGCAGGAATGCACTATTTTTAAGTGAAAAAGATGTTCCAGGACTAGAGGGCATGGGATGAAGTTGGAGGGAGGATGATTCAGAGGAAACGTGAGGAAGAATTTCTTCACAGAACGGCTGGTGGACAAGTGGAACACCCTGCCAGAGGAAGTGGTGGGGGCTGAACCAATCACGGGTTTTAAGAATGCATGGGATAGACATAAAGGAATTCTGGAGGTCAGGGGTAAGGGGCAACAGACTTCCTGGAAATCATAAACTGAACTTACAAACTTAAATGGGCAGACTGGGTGGGCCATAGGCCCTTATCTGCTAACGCTGTCTATGTATGTATCTATGTATCTATGCACTGCCCTTTGCCCTTGTAATTTGTGCTTGCTGCAAGTATATACTGTTAGAGCCAATGATGGCTTTCACAGTTCAGGCTGCTTTTAAGGAGAAAAGCAGTGGCTGATTAAGTAACGTTAGATAAGCAACATTTAGAGAAAGAAAAATAAACTACTGTGGATGTACGCACAGTAGGTGACTACAGACGGGATGATTTGAAAATTCCCCCCCATGTTGCCTATCAGTGTAGTTTCAAGTTTTTCTGTATCAATTTCAAGTTCCCTTGCCTCCTATAGAGGCTGAAACATTTGATCCCAAACCCAAGTACTGGGGACCTCTACCAGATGGATCTCAACCTAGTACTGTTAGAGATTTTTTTGTTTTGTTTTTAAACTGCAAACCAGAGCTCTAAAAAAAGACTTGGTTTGACAGGTTACTAAAATGGCCAAAAGAAAACCTTTGAAAGGGTTAAAACCTTTGAAAGGGTTAATAGCTGCAGCGTTTGAAAATTATCATGAAGGTCCTGCAGTCGGTTTTCTCAAATCGGACCAGTGTATCAGAAAAGAAGAAGAAAAATACCTTGGCACCGGGTAAGTCTGAATTTTTTTATTTAAAGTTGTTTTATGTCTGTCTGTTTTATTTCTGTAATACATATACTAAACAAGGTAATGCTCCACTTTCTCATGTATATTTTCTAGCTTATATATGTGTTCTGTAATTATGTTCTGTTGTCAAGGTTGCGAGATAGGATTGACTGCCTTCGGTGCACAACATGTTACAGTAAAAAAAAGAGGAGAAGCTTCTTTGCCTCATAGCTGACTGTTTTAATTGGTTTTATTTTTAATGGAACATTTGTGCTGCCTAGTTAGGGTCAGTGAAGAACTTTTGTTTGTAGTTGTTGGTTGGAGCAGGTAGTGTTAATGGTGAAGAGTTATGACGTCATATATTGCAATGTGCAAAAAGATTTGTAGTTTGCAAGCAACATGCCAAGCCACTGCTAGGTGAAAATGTAATGTGTTAATAGCTATGAATGGCTTTATCATACTTCTAGTTAAAACCAGAAACTTTTTGCAAAATGGCAGAGTGCCATATTTTGGCTATGCGCCAAAAGGTGTAACCATGTTATACTAGATGTGTCCACTTACAGATGGTATGTTGTGCTGTATTTCAAAGGTGTTGAAAGGTGTTTAAAAAAGTGTTTTGTTCTGGAAAGATTTGGCATGGAGATATGTATAAATTTGTTGGTTTAAAAGAAAAAATAATTGTCAGTGTTACAAGACAGGAGGAGGCAGCACATATATCTAAAACACGTACAGTTTTCTAATGAAACTATGGGCATTACCTCAGCAAATTGGTGTCAAATAATGTCAGTCTTATTTTCTATTAAGTATTTCTTTTTGTGTGTGCGTACTGTCTTGGCCAGCAGTTTTATTGTGTGCTCTATTATTATTTAAAGATATTTTAATATTAGTAGTGTTCAAGGACACTACAAAAATAACTGGGTTTGAACGACCCTTGCATGCACACTGTGACCTTTTGCATGTTATTTGACCTTCTTGTGTTTCAACATTTTATGTTACTACCAGTTCAAACTTGATGTGTATTCCATACCTAAAGCACAACTTTTCACACAAAATGTACATTTTCATGAAACACACCAAGAGTGAACCATGTAATTTGATTTTTATTGCAAAACTAGTATTCTAAGTAAAAAGGAACAAACTTTTTTTCTCTTCTCATTTCTTCTGACTTGCAGCTGTTTTTGAGAGTTTACCATCTACAGTTAAAAACAATGGCTTTTGTTTTTATGTGTGACCATGGTGTAATCATTTTTTTTCTTTTTAAAATGCATACTAAGAGATACATACGTACGGTATTACCATTAATCCGGATTTTTATAAACTCAGCTGACATTTTGTCATGCTTAGGATAAGGAACAAGGATGCTTGGCTTCTTTTATCCTATGGAAATAATCTTGTTTTATTTTTAAACTTGTGTAGGTTTAGTATTTTGTTGTTTGTCTGTGTTTCTTCTCTTCTTCTAGAGAAAAAGTTCCCATCTTATAGTAAGGTATGAAACTTACTAAACTAATTGTAATATTATCTTGTTATAATTTAAAGTGTAGTAGGTGGGGATCATGTCACCATCCACAGCTAACCTTTTTTATTGCTACAGTATTCGAGCTGTCTCTTCCACCAGTAGGAGCTCAGGGGGAAGGGGTAAGCTACCCTTCCTCCCTTCCAGTGTAATACCCACAAAGGTTGCAAGGTACATCACTGTTCCCCCAAAGGGGTAAATAAAGAAAATGTGTATTTGCCAATAATTGTTTCTTATTTACAGGTTTTAAAAAGACCCAAGGTATTTTGACAGCATAACCCAGCCCAAGCCCTTCTGGTTTGTCTAGTGCAAACAGTTAAATCTCACACCTATTATTGGTACAAGGGTTTCTGCCCTCAGCAAGTAATCAGTTAAGCTGGAGGGTGAAGTTGTGTATGTATGTCCACACATATTCATTCTTTTGATTGTCTTTTCAGCTTTCTTAACCTGTCAAAACAAATGTAAAAACTTTTGTCATAGCCTTACAGCAATGAATGCATTTTTTTTCAACCAGTAAATTCGCAGTACTCTAACATTTCTGGACTCTAAGCTAAGTTTACAGTCTATATGTGTTGTTTAAAATGTATTTTATACATTATGCTCAATACTGAAATTGTTCTATTACAAACATGCTTATGTTTCACGTTTATGTTATAATGTTTTGATATACATCTTGCTACACTGTATCATGTATGTATTCAGAAAAGTGCTCCACATATATAACGTTTTTTAATGCTCATAACCAAACCTAAATACTGGGGCCAGCATTGCTGACCCACCCCTATAATATGTTCCAAAGCAAAACCAAAAGTAAAATTAATGCTCTGTTTGTCTTATTACTCACAGGTACCCTGAAGAATGAGTGCACTCTATGCAGGTTTTGTCATTTTAAATTTTAACAATTATAATATGCAGAATTTAGATTGTACTCCAAACCTATGCTTCACGCCTTACCCACTCAGTACTTGGGTATTTCACTATACAGAGGTAAAGAAGGTAGACCCTTTCACTTGTCACAGGTGCAATAGGCACTGTTATTAATTGGCATAGGCCAACAACATATGTATTTGTCCCACTAATTGCATTGTGTAACAGGCATATTGCTATGAACTATATGTTTGAAGCGTGTTATTGTAACATTACAAGATTTTATAACTCAGGTCTCAGTCAGGCCTGCTTGCAACGAGACAGGAAATAATGTTCATCACTGTCATAATTGCTTCTGTGATTTGAAAGCAGGGTGTAATCATAACATTGTCATGATTTACAGATGGTCAAATGGTATAATTGAACCTCGGCCTGCACCCCAGGTGTGCGGTTGATGTCCCATTTTATTTTCTCTTTCTAATTGCCAGAATTTAGGCTCTGTCACACCACTCTTTACAAAACAAAAGTAAATGGTTTAAAAGATTGTTATTTATGTGTTTTTAACTCAGTGTCTAACACACTTTGCAAGTTTGCAGGTTTCCACGGTGTGGCACACATAAGATCTCCACGTTCAACAGCAGTAATACTTTCATCTAAGTTGCCAAGACCTTCATCTTTTTACTTAAAAAAGAGAAACAGCTGCCACAGTTTTGATGTTATCACCATCTTTGTGCCTGACTGGTTCCTTATAAGGACTATTGCATAAATCCAGTTATTATTACCTCTGCAAGTGTAATGTTTTCAGCAAAATTACACCTATTTGTAGAACTTTAAATCAACTGAAGAAGGTCCAGTCAGTTCAGACTCTGCAATCAAGCTTATTGTTTCTGCTTACTATGAAGTTAAGTCTGGGTTAGGGGCAATCCACTAACTTCGGCAAGAAGATTCTTCTTCAATTGACCGTCAAGCAATACTTCCATTTTCTTCGCTGCTGCTTGTTCCAAACATGGCTGGTACTTTCTACAACCCTATTGCTCTGTTATGGACTGTGTTCTTAATGGTTTATTGTCAATTGTTACCTTTTTATGGACTGTTAATCTTTATGCTGGGGTGTAATCAACTACCACAAAACAAATGCCATGCCAGTGTGTGTGTGTGGCTACTCCATTAAAAGGACTCAATGCACCCTGGCCAGTGTGTCTGCTAATCAGCCATCCAGTAGCCAGCAAAATGACACTGACTTTTCTACTATGCTGGTGTTTTGTTTTAAATTACTGTCTGCATTGCCCCATATGCCTTGTGGGGTTACCACCATTCTGCAAATGACATTTCAGCTGTACTGTAACTACACCAACCTGTGGTTACTTATATAAACTTATGAACTGTTAATTTCATGGACTACTATGTTTTATAAGGACTTATCTGTCAAGAGACATTATCAACAGATTCTTCAATCAAGCTCCAAGGGTGTGCCACACCTCAACACAAGGTAGCATCTACCTTATTCACTCTCAAAGTGGATTCCATGAACTCTTTTCATCAACAAAATTGTTATGTTATATTGTGTTATATGTGGTGTCACATGTTAGCATTTTTTCACATATTTCAATTGTGGTGTTGACATCCCTCAATTCTGTATTATGTTTTACAAACTCACGATTTGTGTTCCTTCTGTAACCACCCCTGTACCAACTCCAAAACAGGATGCTTTTTATAAATGCCTTGACTATCTGTATGCTGGCAACCAGTTTTAAATCATATACCTATTCACCTAGACTAACAGTCTAAAAGTAGAAATGTTTAGTTTTATTTAACCTTCAGTTATTAACTAATATCTTTACATTTATGTTCAATTTTTGTGAATGTTCGAGTCCCTCAGGGGCCTCCTATCTTCAGGGTGGAAATTATTAACAGTGGTCAGTGGCCAAGGTTTTAGTAATCAGTGACCAAACTTTTATCAACAATATGTAGTTGGCTAACCATAAAATTGAGGAAATAGAAAGGTGTAAAATGGCTGAGTGTAGATTGCTAAAGGGCTAGTAAAGGTAAAAATGGTTAGTAAATGACTAAATGATGCCAACATGTAAATTAGTATATCTAGTAGCAAAAGGCTGCAAGTGGCTAAATACCACCATGTCACTTAATATATGTGTGTGTAAGACTTTAAAAGGGTTAATTGTAAAATTCTATACAATGAAGAAAATAGCCGAAAGCATAAAGTGAGGCTGTGGCCGAGATATGCACACAGCTGTGTTTAGCCCTGACTGTTAAAAGTTTCTCATCATATAATTCTCTTGTGTTAAAAACAAAAATATGTTTAACAGAAAACTGATAAGAAATAATGAGATACCTCATTTAGTTGCTGGTACAAGGTTACTTTGACATTTGTAGCAAGCTAGTCATTTCTCTCATATGCTTTCTGGCTCCCAAAACAAAAGTTATTTAAAATAAATATACTATTCTGTCACCATTTGTTTTCCCTCAAGGGTGAGAATAACTCCTGTCTTGGCAAAATGTCAGGTACATCTAGTAACCAAAAAATTTGATTCTACGGGATGTCTCAGAAAATGTAGCTACAACATGTATAAAAAAACTTTAATTATGAAAATGTATTAATGTACAGGCGTCCAGGCTATGCTGTCATAGTTTCTTGGGAAATTCCAGCCTTGCATTTTTTCTAAACTTACTACACATAAATATGGGACCCATGGTCATGGCTTTAAGTAGTTGGTGACTGAGGTGCTACTCTTCTCCATTGGGTGACAGTACTTGTAAGTGGTCATATTGGCACTCTGGCTACTGACTGTCCTAATCAAACTTCTCCTACGATGCCTGTGCAACACAATGGTGTCACGGGACGCCACCCACCTGTCCCCTTGCTACAACCCGAACAAAATGACCCCATTAAACTGGAAGGGGTGTTTCCATTACAAAACGAGCCAGATTGTGACCAAAATATAAAGTGAGAAAAAGTAAAAAGGGATCGGTTAGTTGATACATAGTATCAAAAGAGAGGAGAGTGTGAGGGAATTTTTATATATCCTAAAGCTATATTTGCTATTATATGCCTTGAAGCTATGCTTGCTTTGAAAGCCATGCTGTAACCAAGTCATAATGAATGTAGTAGAAATTTCTGAGTTCATGTTTTTTACAGGGTTATAGAATGATACTGAGGTTACTTGAGGTACATTTGTAAAAACAGAAAGCAAGATAAAACTGAGCAGAACTGGTTGTACCAGCCTGAATAACAGGCTCGGACAAAATATAAGATAACGGCACTTTGAGGCATTGAAGGCAAGCTGTACGTTACTATGGTGTGAGTGAAAACTCATTGTTTCACTCAGGTCAGATTGACCCAGGCATATGTATCAAGAAGTATTGGGAAAGAAATGGAATAAGCAGTGGAAAAGTACTTGGTATCAACTTGTTTTTCTGTTACATTGGTATCAACTTGTTATTCTGCTATATGATTGGCTTATACTGAAATTTTGGTATTTTTCAAGACAAGAAGTGCAGAATCTAGCTTATAAAAAGCTGCTGTAAATTGTAATTGGAGAGCTTTCTCCTTTGCAGAATCTCCCGCATGCATGTGTAAGGTTTGATCAAATAAAGCGACGTTAAGGCAAAACCCAGTGGTGTGGTTTTTGCCCCATGACGACGGGAGTGGTTGCTCAGGTAATACTTACAGTGAGAGAATTTGCGATCACACTTTCCAGTCCATCTGCAATGTCACTGATGAAGATATTGAAGAGGACTGGCCCCAGGACTGATCCCTGAGGTACCCCACTTGTGACCTGCATCTTTTCTGACTGTATACCGTTTACCACCACTCTCTGTTTTCTGCCCGTCAACCAGTTTTCAACCCAGTTGACTAACTTCTGACCCACCCCGAGCCTGCCCAGCTTATTAATCAATCTTCTATGTGGAACAGTATTGAAAACTTTGCTGATGTCAAGGTAAACGGCATCAACTGCTCCCCCTTGGTCCACCACTCTGGTTACCCAGTCAAAGAAATCTATGTGATTAGTTTGACAGGACCTTCTTTTTGTAAACCCATGCTGTCTTGGATTCTGTGCTTCTATGGATTCCAGGTGTTGCACTATCCTTTCCTTAAGGAGTGCCTCCATAATCTTGCTCACTACTGAGGTAAGATTGACTGGTCTGTAGTTCCCTGCCTTCTCCCTGATACCACTCTTGTGGAGCAGGATTGCATAAGCCTTTCTCCAGTTTTCTGGGACCTCTCCTGTGCTCAGAGACTCACTAAACAGTTTTGATAATGTCTCTGTTAGTTTCAAACTGAGCTCCTTCAGTACCCTGGGATGTATGCCATCAGGTCCCATTGCCTTGTCCACCCTGAGCTTATCGAGCTCTTGTAGGACCCTTTCTTTTGTGAAGGGACTAGTGACACCTCCTCCCTCCCTCCCCCTGTGTCCATGGTGCAGAGCTGTGGGCCCTGCCCTACCTTCTCTTCAGTAAATACTGAGCAGAAGTATCTATTTAGGATAGATGCTTTTACATGGTTCTCCTCCTCCTCCTCACATGCCCCCTTATCCCCTTTGATATTAGCAATACCTCCTCTGGACTTTCTCCTTTCACTAATGTATTTATAGAAAGTCTTGTCACCTTCTTTTACTGTTTGTGCTAGTGTTTCCTCAGTTAGGGCTTTTGCCTGCCTTACTGCCTTCCCTGCTTTCCTTAGAGAAGTTTAGTATGCCTCCCTATCTTCATCCTGCTGTGTTTCCTTACATTTCCTGAAGGCCAGCCTTTTGGCTCTGACCTTTTCTGCTACTGTTTTTGAGAACCAAAGTGGTTTCCTTCTTCTTTCACGCTTCCTTTTCTCTCTAACACAATGCTATGTTGCTTCAAGTATTGCATCCTTAATGCTTTCCCACTTTGCCTGCACCCCCTCACCTGTATTTCTTTTTGCCAGGGCTAGCTTAACTCTGTTGCCATTTTATCAAAGTCAGCTCCTCTGAAGTCCAATATTTTAGCCCTGGAATGGGATGATTTAGTTCTAGTGGCCAAATTGAACCATACCATGTGATACAAAATCACACATGCCCACACAATGCAAAGCCATGTGATGGTCACTGGCCCCCATGTGACCTTCTACCTGGAGAAATGTGATCCTTTCCCTGTTAGTCAGTACTAGATCTAGGATAGCCCTGTCTCTTGTGGGTTGTTGTACCAGTTGTTTGAGGCCCTCCCCTTACAGGGAATCCACCATGTGTCTAGTTCTGGCAGATGTTCTTGCTGGTTTTGGTCAATCTGTATCTGGCATGTTGAAGTCTCCCATTATCAGATCCTCCCCTTTAGCTGTCATGTTTTGTATATCTTCTAACAGTAATGTGTCTATGTCCTCCCCCTGGTCTGGAGGCCTGTACACAAGCCCAGTTCGTATCGCTGTCCCATTTCCTGTTTCCAGGGTGACCCACAGTTCTTCTGGCTCCTTATGTGCATTTAGAGTTTTTGTAGTGTTTATATTTTCATTGACATAAAGAGCCACTCCATCCCCACTTTTGCACCTCAGTCTCTTCTAAACAGTACATAGCCAGGTACTGAAGTCTCCCAAGTGTGGTTACTGGTAAATCATTACTCGCTAATGGCCACTATGTCCAGTTTAGCCTCTGTCATTATTGTCTGCAGGTCAGGGATCTTGTTTCCCAGACTGCAAGCATTGTGTACATGAGCCAAAAAGAGAGACTGGTGTGAAGAAAACTTCCTTCTGAGCTCCAGCTAGGTGACGAAGGTACAAAACCATGCAAAGCACCTCGCTGCATACTACATACATACTGTATATCTCTCCTGAGACATGTGTCAGTCACAATGGAAAAACATTTACTTTCCAAATCTCATATACCTGTTCTTCTAGCAATATAGTATGCATGATACAATGCAGAAAATATGAGGAAGGCTGCTATATTGGTGAAACTGGACAGGAACTCAAAACAAGAATGAATCACCACAGATTCACAGTTACACATAAAAATGAAAATAAGCCAGTAAGGCAACATTTTTCTAGACCAGATCACTCCACCAGTGATTTTACTGTCAGAGTGTTAAAAGGGAACTTCAAAAACAGCCAGGATCGGAAAACATTTGAAATAAAAATGATACAATATTTTGACACTATAGAAAAAGGACTTTATAAAGATGTTGGTTTTTTAACACACTACCAATAATTATGCTTAAAGCAGTGCTTCTGAGTTTCTTTTAAACCCTCACATCAGCACCATCTGGCTGTTTTAACAGGTGCCTTCTTAAGATAATGGTATGTATTTTCTTTATGCCTTGACGTTTTAGAAATGTTAACTAATGGTCCAGAGTCAGAGTAAAATTAGACAGCCTTTTGATCTTACAAGTTGTTCTCTCCAACAGACACACTCCAGTGAAAATGAGTCTTCCTGTTT
This sequence comes from Neoceratodus forsteri, assembly GCA_016271365.2. Classification (NCBI taxonomy): domain Eukaryota; kingdom Metazoa; phylum Chordata; order Ceratodontiformes; family Ceratodontidae; genus Neoceratodus; species Neoceratodus forsteri. The sequence continues at coordinate 644,509,349 of CM057454.1, read as the reverse complement.
GTAAGAAGTGCAAATTGACTGCAATGCGTTGATCTGTAACCTTCTAGTCTAGGCTTCGAATCCACATCCAACCTTTATATCTGTCACACTGCTCAGCTGTTTTTTCACTTTTGACCTGAGGAAGAGAGTTTCACCTCTCGAAAGCTAGTCTTAAAAATTATTTTGTTAGTCCAATGAAAGGTATCACGTGCAACATACTTGTACTTTTTCTGTACATGAGCCACAAACTAAAGCAGGACGAGTGGCGTTATTACATTCCTTACAACCCTTTTTAGCTTCCTCAAATTACTTCAGAGCAGATGGGGACTTTAATTGTGAGACTCCAAAGCTTGATCACCTGGTGGATGGTAAAAAAACTTGTTGTGACAGCCATGCTTTAGGGAAGCTCATTCATCTTGCTGAATTACATGACTGTAAAAACCATCATACATCCAGCCCATCCTATATGTATAAAACAGGGAAATTTACCATGGTAATTGACAATTTTTTTATATCAAAACATTTATCTATTCCTTCACATGAAACTTTCCCAATAGAATTTTCTGATCATCTCCTGGTCACAGTTCGGTTCCAGGTTACCCCAACCCCCACATCAGCCTAATAAAGATACGTGGCACATGAATGTTTCAGCTCTCACTGACCCCAAAGTTCTGTCTGGGATTAAATGGCTTTTATGGGCAAGAACCTCAGTGTATGACTTATATGATGATGTTGGTGTTTGGTGGGAGGATACTAAATTAGACATAAAACAATGGCTTCAACATTATGGGAAACAGACTGTAAATTCCAAAGTTGTTTACTGTCTTAAGTTACAGAATCAGTTACAATATTTGTTTTCTTTATCATCCACCACTGGATTTAAATATTATTCACACATTGAGACACTTAAACATGATATGAAAGCATATCCGTATGATAAGGCCAGAACCCTACAGACGGATCTTCAGTTTGGAACCCAAAAATCCCCCATAGGAGATCCCTTCAAGGCTTATAAAGCTCAAAAGGATGCAATCTCTTTGGAGGGCCTTATTACTGAAACAGGAAGTCTTGTAACAACTGATGAAGGGCTTTTTCGAGTAATTCTTAATCATTTACAGTCACATATGGCCTTATCTCTCCCATCTGATTCTGCTATTTGGGCCTACCTGAAACAGATCTAAGTTCCTTCATTATTTGTGGAAGTACAGAGACTGTCATCTCCATTTTAGCTTCAGAAATAGTGCCAGCTATTCACCCATTAACCTTGGGTGTTTCTCCAGGCTCGGCTGGGCTTCCATTTGAGTTCTGTAAGGTATTTTCTGACATCCTTGCTATTTGTTTAGCAGATGTTTACAATTCTTTTTTAAACTTCACTGTGGTACTGATTTATTTTATCTTGGGTCTCTTGATGTTTCTATATAAATCTGGAGATAAGGCACTCATTTCAAATATGAGACCTATTGCAATTCTCAAGTCTGATTTTAAAATTCTCTCACAAATGCTGAATGGGAGATTGCATAGCATAGCAGGAGACCTTATTCATTCTTCACAATGTTGTGGTCTTCCTCATAGAAAGATTCAACATCCCCTAATGATTATACAGGATGTGATTGAATACTATACTATGGAACACAGGCCGGGTTGTCTCCTATCATTGGATCAGTGCAAAGCCTTTGGCAGGGTGCATCACCAATTTATTTTTCTTACCCTTCAGTATTATGGTATACCACTAGGTTTTATTGCCTGGATTAAGTTGCTTTATTCTTTGGTGAGGGTCTATCTGATCATTTGGGGTAGAATTACCTCTTCTATAACATTATCTTCCAGAGTGAGACAGAGCTGCCCTCTCAGCCCCCTTTTATATATATTTTCCTTTGACCCCCTCTTAAGACGCTTGAATAGCCTTTCTAACTTGGAGGGTATTTCAGGTGCCTGTGGAGTGGGAAAAATAATTGCACAGGCATATGCAGATGATATTTATCTTTTTTTTCCACATTCTCACACATATCTGTAGCTTTAAAGGAATTTACCAGCTATGCTATGGTATCTAATTCCAGACTTAATGTTGGGAAATCTCGAGGTCTTTTTATAGGTTTACCCTCCCCTCCTCACTCTATTGAAGGTATTACATTCTCAACTGGCCCGATGAAGATATTGGGTATCTGGTTTGGCCCTAGAAACTGCCCTGATGTAAATTCGGAACTTGTGTTACAAAAGACTGAATCAAAAGTTTTAAGGTGGAAGAGGTGAAAGCTTTCTAAGATAAAACAAATTCATATTATTAAATGCTTCTTTATTCCATGCTTATTGTATACTGCTATGATTTTTTTCTGCCCCTTTAAAGCTGGAAACTAGGCTGTATGCGTGTTTTTTCTCCATGTTATGGGGTAGTAGGTTGAATCCTATAAAATGCTATTTTACATATTTATCTAAGGCCCAAGGAGGACTGGGCATGATTGACCCTGTTATATTTTTCCACTATCTTTTCAGCACACATTCTTTAAAGCTGGGCTTACAACCCATCAACTTGCATCCTTATTTTTGATTACAGCATATGTTAGGGAACTATTTGGGTGGTTGAGATGGCCCTCCCCCCAAAACATCCCATCATCTACAGACTCCAGAGTATTTTAAAACCTGTGCACAAAAACTTTGGAAATGGGTGGTGTCTAAACCTCAGATAATCCAGAATACTGGTCCACTCCTCTATAAATTGTTAATGGCCTCTGTTCATCCTGTTGAATCAGATTTTAAGAACTGCCCTGATGCCTTGAAAGGAGCAGCCTTACAGCAATTAAACAATGACAGGATACCCACACATATGTGGGAAATTTTGTGGTTGTCCATGTATGGTAGATTGAATGTTAGAGGTAATTCAAAGCACAAAATGTTGTGCGAAAGGTATTGCCCATATATGTCTTGTCAAGCACTTGAGGAAACAATGGAACATTTTTTGTTTTACTGTTCCTTTGATAAACCTCTGTGGGATTCTTTTTGCTGGTGAATGTTTTTTTCTTGGTTAAAATACTTCAATTATCAATCTCTTGCCTTGGGTCATTTCCGTACCTAAGCAGTAGATATGATTCTGGGACTCTTTCTTTTCTTTTTTGTTGTCTGAAATTCTACTCATGGCAAGCATGGTGTCAGTGGGTTCTGCAACAAAAAATGATGTTATATGATACACTGTATGTACTTTTGATGGAGGCTATGCATGCAGTGTATACTAAGGATGTAGTTTCATTCTTCCCAAAAAGTTTTTCAATGGTTGAATGGATTAGCATTATTTATAAAATATAAATAGAGGTTTCAATATTTAATGGTACCCCCTGTTTTATTTATTGTCTAATTTCTTTTCACATTGGCGTGTCCGTATTCAGGTAATGGTTTTCTTTCTCCCTTGTATGTGATGATTTTTGTACATGTATTTTTTTACCAGTAATATTGTATTTTTGTTTATCTGAATTTCCTGCATGATATGTTTGATTAAGTATGTGTCATCTATTGATGTAATTTTCAATAAACATTCCTCTACTCTTCTTGAGAAGTGCCATGGGATCTTTAACATCCACCTGAACTACCACCAGAACAAGTAGATGGGACCTCAGTTTAATGTCTCATCTCAAAGACGAATGATTTTATTCAAAGACAATAATCAAAATAACACCTACTTACCACCTAACCAAACAACAATCAGAAGCATTAAAAAATCTAGGAAAGGATGAGATGATAATAATAAAAGAAGCAGACAAGGGTGGTGGGGCTGTGGTAATGGTAAAAGACCAGTATGTTAACATGTGTAATGAGTTATTGCAGGTTCAAGACAGCTACGAGCAATTGAATAAAGACCCTATGACTAGGATAGTGTCTAGCATCAAACAAGTGTTAGAAGAAGCATTAGAACTTAAACAACTGAAAAAATGGCAAAGGGATCTCCAGGATGTCCCATTTCCTAAAATTCTGATGTTCTATGTGATTCCAAAAATACCTAAAAATGCCAATAACCCACCAGGAAGACCAATAGTTTCAGGCAACAAATTCATTTTAGAACCACTGTCAGGATTTCTAAAACAATTTGCACAACCAGTTGTGGCAACCATGGGTAGCTATATCAAGGATACAGGGAATGTGTTGAAAATTATTGAAAAAGTTAATTCAGAAGAAATAAATGTGATTTCACGATGTCCAACATGGACATTAAAGACCTATACACATCCATTCCCCTTGCAGAATGTTAAACATCACTAAACATCCCCTACAACCTCCAACTTCCCACTGCAACATTACAACAGATTTATCCCCCTCCTGCCCTCACTCCCCCACCACTGCCCTCCTCAGTCCCATCCTCTACTTCCTCCTCCACCCCCTACTCCCCCACATATTACTGCTATGACCTTATCCACCCCACCTGTACTACCCCCTCCCACCTTTATTGCCAACCCTCCTTGGCCTAACCCTTCCTATTTCCCCCCATCCCCATCCCTCACCACTGACCCTCCACCTCCAATGACAAAGCCCTCTCAGGCTGCCACTCAAGCACATCTTCAACAAAGCCTTTCTTTCTGGTAGCCCTACCGTGCCCAAGCATGAGTTCCTGAAATCCTTCTGCTGACCTGTGTATTCAGTATAGGGCAGCTTACTCCTAGGAACAGACTTGAACTGCCTGCCTATACTGTATATATAGGACTGATGGTGAAATTTCATTGTAAATTTTAAGACAGTCTGTTACCAAAGTGTAACTTGACAATTAAGCACAATTGTTTTTATGTAACCTATGTAACCTTGAAATCAAGTTATCTTTTGTACGACAATGTATTTCTGTGTAGATACTGTTGTTGCTGTTTATTCTGTTCTTTACTATGTTTGACTTGGAACCTTTGTAAATGAGCCATTGGCTCAAAGGTGTTAATCCCAAACTAACTAAATCAATAAATAATTTAAAGAATAGCTCAAAAGTCTAGGTGTGGGTCTCCAGAAATGTCAGGTTGAAGGTATGTCTCAAATCAGCACCCTAATAGAACTAGCAAGAATGATCCTTTATGAAAATTGTTTCATATCTGAAGGAAAATATTATAACAAAAAAGATGAACAGCAATGGGAAGCATACTAGCACCGGCTTATGCAAATTTATATATGGACCTATTTGAACAGCAATACATACTAAATTTGATGTACGGCCCTTTTCAGAAATACATAAAGCAGTGCAAGCCCTTTATCGATGATATTCTAATACTCCAGACAGGAACTGTGGTGCAACTAGAGGAATTCCATAGACATATAAATTCATTAACGGAAAATCTTAAATTTACCATGGAAGCAAGTAGTGAGGAAGTAGCATTTTTAGACTTAACCATTTATAAACTGAATGGAAAAATGAGCACAAGGATATACAAAAAAGAGACAGATCACAACACATTATTGCATGTGAGCAGCTTTCACCCTAAGCATCTGACTGAGGACATTCCCTACTCTTAGATGTTGAGGGTAAAAAGAAACTTCAATCAGGCAGAAGTTAGGGAAAAAGAATAGTCCAATATGGCACATAGATTCATATCCAAAGGGTACAAATAAGTACAGAGCATGTTGTTTAAAATAAGGCTAAACAAGGGGGAGAGAAACAACAAGAAGCAGGCAATCAGGAAATGAACAGAATAGTGATGTCACTAGGCTATTCATTCCTCATTAAACAGATTAGTGACATAGTGCATGCACATTGGGATATATTACAACCCACTGAGGTATCACATTTCAATAGCAAACCTACTGTATTATGGCCTCTAAAAAAGTCAAGACACTCAAGGACAGATTAATACATTCTGAGCTTAAAGCACCTTCTTATCTGAAGGGTCAACAACTTTTATTGGGGTCCTTGGAAAATGGAATGCGCCCTTGTGGGCACTGTGCCTATTGTTGTAATACATCTAAAAAAAACAGAAATAAAACATCCAAACAGCAATATGTTGGCTGCTTATCAGCCATTAATGGACCAGCTGATGAGGCGACCATCCGTCATTGCTCATAGTGAGGTGGTGGACAGTGATTGGCAGCCTGATAGTTCCGCTCGTGGCCTCAGTATTAAAAAAAAGCAATACACAAGCAAGAAGTGCGGAACACTTTCAACACTGCAAAACATAACAGAAAATGAGCAGAAGGTAAGATAGAAAAAAAACTTTTTAATGGTGGTGACACATTCAGAGGTTATTTACCAAATAAAGCATAAATGATGCTTGTTTTTCTCCCACAGATAGTTCTAGAGACACAAAATGGAACGTAGCACAGTAGAAATAAAAACTTCTTTAGAGAAAGTTTCTTTTGAAAGTGAGCAGGGACAGAAACAAGTTGCAAGGTAATGGATTTTACTTCACCAAAGTTACTGGTACTAGTACAAAAAATGAAAAAGCATAACATTTTCTCATAAGGTCTGGGAGCATCAAGTTACCAATGAAACAAGGGTAACCAAATAACTTATACACCAACAGCTCCTGATAACACAGCAGAAACAAGGAAGACGGTCAACAGTAGAGGGCCTCCTTAACTAAGAGAACACTACAGGATATTGTATGTTACACAACAACGAGAGTGGCGAATTTAGCCAGATTGAAATGATTACCATGAACTTATAAGAATGTAGCAAATAATGTTACAGGTGAAATTCACTGTGTTGCACATGTAATAAGCCTTAACAGTACAAGAAGATAGTAATAATAGGAGTGGCAAATGCCTCCCATAGATTATAAGGTTAATCAGATTAAAAAAACACACAAAGCAATTAGAAAACCAACTGATGGGGAATTTGAAATAAAAGAATACTAGAGAATACGAGAATGTGTGAAATAACAGCAGTGGCGAATTTCACTAGATTGGGAGTGAAACATGTCACATACTGATAAGTAGTCTTACAACAATGATAGGCATAGCAAAATGTGCTTGTGATATACTAGGTTAAGGAAATTAACAAAGGACAACAGTTTTTGACAACAGCATGAAAGAGGGAATAGAATTTTAAGTGCATGAATTTGTGGACACAATGAAGTTGCATACTAATTAAACCCATAAAATGGATAACAACAGCATATGATTGTAGTTAAGTAAACAAGAAATAATTATACAAATGATAAATGTGTCAGAATGAGAAACAGGAGAAATGAAGGTATGATTAAGATAAAGTTTATATTAATAACAGGGAAAATGAAATTAACCCAGGCGAAAACAAAGTAATGAAAGACAACACAACAACTAAACCCCAAGTAATATTAACTTACAATCAGATCAATAGAAAGATAATGTTTATAAAAATTAGAAAAAAATATAGTAACAGTGATTACACAAGTTTTAGTGAATAATGAATGAATGTTGTCATATCATACCATTTTGTAGTGTATAAATGTATTAAGATGATAGGGAAGAAATGTACAGAATTGTAAATGTTCTTTAAGTGAACCAGAATCAAAGTTACTAGTATATTAGAATTCATTGTATAACATAAGTGTGTAGATACAATGAATGAGTACAAATATTAATTATGTATTTAATTTATAGATCCTAAACTCTTGTGGAAGTTCAAGTTGGGTGAAACATTGGGCAAGATCAGGGGATCGGTTGTTACAGAAAAAAACACAATACATAATTTAATATTACAAAAGAGAAGTGTGGTTGGTTTTCACTCATTTAGCAGCCTCTCAACTCAGAAACAGCCTTTTTATGTATGGAATGCCAGTCACATTCCTCTATATCACATACTTAAAATACCATTTTTAGACACCACCACTGAATGCAAGTGCAGCAACATAGCAAAATACTTGCATGTTTAATCATGCATATATAGTTATTTTTAATGCATATAAAATAAAGCTGTAATCATCAAATTTGGATGAACAGTAGCTTGATCGTTCGACAAGCTATCCACCTGGAATGTGTTCATTCACTTTGGCATTGTCTTTATTGTAACATTTATTTTCAGAAGGATTTTTCCATGGAAATGAATACACCAGACCATCATTTTTTGGATGCTTGACTGGCAATTAATTTATTTATACATCCCTTTTGTCAAACATCATACACATCAGGTATTCATATTTACAATGTTTTCCAATATTCAAGTCCATTTCTTTCTTGACTTTTCTGCCTTCACTGTTCTTCTTGGGGTCTGGATGCTTGACCCAACACACTCTTCCGGTTCTTACTTTCATGTCCTTGTTTTCCCTGGGATCGGATGCCAATAACCTGAGCCCCAGCTTACTTTCTGCTCCCCCTTCCCCATTTTGCAGCCACAGCTGGATGCCAATGACCCCAGCCGGTGCCTGATTACTTAACCCCTGCCCCTCCACCCTGCAAACACTCCTACCCCCCACTGTGCCCCTCCACCTCACCCACCATTATTTCTCCCTTCCACTAGCCCATCTCCAGCCTAGAAGGATGATGGGCTTCCCCCAGTCCTTGCTCCCCTTCCCTTCCATCCTTTCAAAGCCCCAATAATTGGTAGCGGGAAGAATGGCATACCTACCTCTGAGAGATGCACCCCATCCACCCTGTAATACCTTGGACAATCAAAGGAAATATCCTTATGTGAGATATATCTTTCCCTTATCTCTGCTCTCACCAAGGCCATTCCCCTATTCAGGTGCTTCCTAGCTTTTTCTATTGATTTTATGTCCCTCGCATGTCTCCAGACCCTTAAGAAATGATCTCTGACCATTTTATCATAACTTTTGTCCACCAACATCTAAGGCTTCCTAGATCCTTTTTATGTTTTGAAAAAATTCCCCCCATGACCTGTCCTCCAAATCATTCCCCCCCAAATGGATTACCAACAGGTCCAGCTTGGGCCATCTTAATTTTTGCTCCTCTAATACTGGCAAGAGCTATGCCCATTTCATGTCCTGGACCACTTTCCATTGTATTCATGTCTCATCAGCCACCCTTTGAAGTTGACTCCCTTCCGGCATAGTTACCACATTCTTTTCTGCCCAATGCACAAATGAGTGCCCCACGCTCCAAACTTGTCTTTTCCGACTCATGCCTGTTGATACAAATCAATAGCTATTAATACATCTTTCTGACATATCTCTTGTAACAGACTTCCATCTGCCCACCTGCTTTACCTCCTCTTCTGCCACCCCCCATGCAGCCATGTCTGAAGACACACCTATTCTGAAGGAGTGCGATGAGAATTGTCTGGGATCCTCACCCACAAATGCTATGCCCTTCTTTAAAACCCCTGGCACTTGGTAACACATAACTGGTGCCCCATCCGCATGTACAACTAATATCTTCCCTCCCTGTGGTCAAATAGCCCTGTACTGTCTAAGAGCCACAACTCGACACCACCTCCTTTGGGGTGCTTGTCTAATGTAACCTCAGTCCCAAAGCCAGCTTGATCAGCCTTAGACCGTCAAAGCCAGATTATTATCCTCTCTATCCCCCAATGGACTTCCTCCCATGAAATCTACCATGAAGCATCCTTCTTACTTTTTGTGACCACCTTACCCACTCTGAATGTGCCTCTTGCCATTACCATGAAGACTGCCCTGAACAAACATTCCTCATAACTGGATGCATATATATGCTACAATGCCCTTAGTAGTTTTACCAGTAATTGCCCTGCCATTGGCCTCCTATCACCCCTGACCTTTCTTGAGTCCTCTGCCACTCTATAAGCATGTGCCTTACTAATTTAAATTTGTTCAGTTCCCTCCAACCCCTGATGCTGCATGCCTACCCAATCCCTGCCAGCTGTATGCCCATAGTCGTGTATGCCATCCCAGATTCCCATTTCTTGACCATTAACTTTACTATCTGTTCCTCAGTTAAGTCCTCACTTGCCTCAAATCCATCCTGCTGCCAAAACTCCTGGAAGGCATTCCACACCCCCTCGTATGCTTTTAGCGTGTTCGTAGACCAAGAGCTTTGATACAGCAGTTGGGTCCTTTCCAGCCAATTTCCCGTAACTGAGTTGGCACCTGTGTTCTCCAGATGGCAGCTTTGTGGTACCAGTGACCTGAACCTGTACAAGTGAAGACAGGAAAGGCTGTCAGCCACCTCATTATGGATCCCTTCAATATGCCTTGTTTTGAATGACAGGTTGATTTGTAGACCTACAAACACCAGCTGACGTAAGATCCTGACACAAGATCCTGGTCACCATTTCAGTGGTATCTCTCTGTCTATTGATCACTTCTACCACTGCCTTGTTGTCACTTCAAAAGATAATCCTCTGGTTCCTCAGTTCTAATCCCCATGTTAAACAGCAACCCATATCTGAAATATTTCCAAGAATGTAATATCCTTTAACAAACCTTTCCTTCTCTGCTCTTCAGTCCATGCCTCAGACATCCATTTCCCTCAGAAATAAGGCCCCATGCCCTGGGCCCCAGAAGCATCAGTGTACAACTCTAAATCTGTATTGAACAGCCAGTCATCCTGCCAAAATGTGACCCTATTATAACTCGCTAAAAATTGCTCCCAAGGGGGTCATGGCCAAGTCTTGAAGCTGTATGGCAGCATAAGACTTTTCCTCCATGAACTTATGGACAAATTGTTCTGAATCCTACATCAGGGCTAATCCCTTCAGCCAAAAAAGGGGTTTTAATATTTAGAGGTGTACCTGCACCTTCAATAGATACTTTGGTCATGATTTTCCTCTCAGATACTCCAACGAATTGTCCCCCGACTGCTGCAGTTGAAGGCCTGGATGAGCAACATGGCCTATGCTGTGCTACCACCTGGATACCCACCCCAAATGAAACAAATGTTCTCTCAGCTACTTACCCAGATGTCGCAAATGACAACAGCGATCAATGCTAATATGCATACTTTGCATAACATCGAAACACGGATTTTTCCATACTGAAAGAAGGTTGGGGTCACATGATGTAGAGCTGTAAGAGATGACCGCCATGCTATGAGAACAGGCCAAGACCATATACCAGCTGCAAGATAAAATTGATGATCTGGAAAACCGCAGCCGTTGCAACAACTTGCAGTTTCTGGGCTTTCCGGAGGGGGTAGAACAAAAAGACTTATTGCTTTCCTTCAGACCACCCTCCTGCAGCACTTGGGACTTCCAGCAGACATTAGGCTCCAAATTGAAAGAGCCCACTGTTCACTTGTCCCCCCTCCATGGCCGGGAGAGCAACCCCGGCCTCTGCTCACTCGCTTTCTGGATTTCTATCATTAAGAGCTGGTGGTGGCAGCAGCCAGGTACCTACGACCGCTATCTTGACAGGGGAACAGAATTCAAGTTTTCCAGGATTACTCCAAAGAGTTACCAGAAAGGCAAAAAGAATATACAGAAGCCCGCAAACTAATGCACAAACTGAACATACTGTTCTCTCTATGGTATCCGGCGACTATGAGGGTGGTGCATAATGGATCCCCACTTCTGTTTGCCTCTCCTGAAAGCCTTATGGATTTCTTGTGTAAAATCCACCCAGCAGAATTCAGGAGTCACACCAAAATGGAAAGGCCTGCTCATTCACCCCACAAACCAGAACATGGAACCTGGCACTGCGCAGCTTAACTCAGCTCTTCCTCCTGAAGTTCAAGTCTTTGATGTTTCTCTCCCTCCCAGATCCAGGAAGTGCCATCCCTCCCAAAGGCATGTAAAGTGGCAGCACCCTATAGACCACATGAGAACCACTAGCCCGGAGCCTGTGGGCAACCTAGGAGCTTTGCTAGACATTAGATTACAGCCATTCTTCTCCCTGAGCCATTTTGAAGCTCTTCAACCGAACTCCTCTGATGCACATGAACTAGATGAAACTGATCTGGCCCCAGCCAGCCCAAATCCACTGACTCAATCTCCCTCATCTGGCAACTTCTGGGCCAATATTGTAGCAGATGATCTGGTCCTGGCTTCCGAGAAGAGGGAAGTCGGCCCTGCATCAAGCCCTAAGAGGACTACACCAACTTCAGATCCACAGACTGAAACCCACAGGCGCACTATGGGAGAACCTGCCCTGATGCTCAAGATAAGCACATTGTTTGGTGTTACAACAAGGGTGGTGGATAGGAGGGGGTTATGCCTTAGCTCAGGGATAAGAATACATGCCTTCCCCCCACTCCTCAACACACTGCTTTGATCTTCCACCTCCAGGAGTGGTTAATTTTCTCTCCAGCAAGGAGAGTGGACTCTTTAACTGGACTGCAAAGTATATTTTTGTTGGCTGCTTAATACTGGGTTGATTGCCTTCTGATCATGTTCTGTTCTGTAGCAGCTAGCAGCCATTATACATTTCCTGTATGCAATTTTCTCAATGGAACTCTGTGAATTCTGCTGGCTTCTGGGAGCTTTGGGGAAGGGTTTTCTCTGGTGAGGTGCTCGACACCACACCCTAGCAGCAGCACCTAGCCTCATCAAAAGCACTCCAGGAGGGAACTTTTCTCCAAGCCAGGCCCCCGAAGTTACTAGGGTTTATCAGTTGCTCCTTCCTAGGTAGTTTGCCTGTCAGCCTGAGTCCTGAGTTCTTATTTAAGGTGCTATATTGGCAGTCCAGAGGTGCCTCTAGTAATGACAGGATCCCGCTCTTGGTTTGCTGCTCCTTCCTTAACCAGGAAGTGTGATCTCCCTTCAAATGCCCTTTGCTTAGCAGACTGCTTAATGCATGGCAGCTCGGGACTGCTTTAGTTCTGATGTTGGAATTAACTTTGTCACAGAGCATTCTGCCATCACAATTGCCCTACCACAAGTCTCCCTGGTAATTCGTGATGTGACCAGGAGGTCACTCATGTGTCAGGCAGTGTGGACGGTAGCAACTCCCTCACAGGAATCAGAGAGAATCTTGCAGGGTATCCTGCTGACTCTCCACCTCTGTATTTTCTAGTGGCTTTGACCAAAAATGTAAATATGTTATTGTTGTGTTTTTTCAGTTGGATTGGCTGTTTTAAGCTACTTTATATGTCTGTTTTTAACCAGATTGCATGGCGTTTGAGTGTAGCCATACCAGAATATATGCTTGAGACAGATGCCGTCTATTACTCTGGGAGAATTGTGTTCTGCAGGGTTTCAGACCTCACCTCAGCCTCTTCTCCTGTGGTTCCCATCTCTCTATACTGCCCTAGTTACCTAGCAGAGGATCATGGGTGATCTCAATGGGCACACCTGGAACAATCAGGGTCCTAATACCCTGGTAAAGCATAAACATGTGCTCTCACACCTCAAGAGGCTGAGGTCAGGTCTTGCTTTTCTGCAGGACAGTAAATCAAATAAGCAGGATCACAACAAGCTCTGTAGGGATTAGGTAGGATAGGTCTTATCATAGTCCACCCCCACCAGTAAGCAGGGAGTGGCCATTTTACTACATAAGAATATTAAATGGATGATGGTCTAAACTAAGCATGATACTGAGGGGAGGTGGGTGATTGCCCTGTTGAACACCCCAAGGGGGGCCTAGTTCTAGGCAATGTCTCTGGTCCAAATGAAGACCACCCTGAAGTTTTCCATGCTCTGGCTCACACCTTGGGTTCCTTAGCCCAACCGAATACCCCGATTATTTTGGGAGCGGATTTTAATTTGGTCCTAGATCTGCATACAGACAGGGTTTCTACAACCCCCAACCAGCACTCTAAGTCCCGTCTCTCCCTATCCCACCTTAAGGATGACTTGGCTCTGCAGGATGTGCGGCGTATACACCATCCTTGAGATAGAGATTATACCTTCTTCTCTCCGGTATATAACTCCCACATCAGGCTTGACTACTGGCTGGGCTTTCCGGCAGTCATGCATGGCTCCATTGGGGTGGAGGTCCTCCCCATGGTCATTTCAGATCACTCCCCAGTGCACCTCCATCTCCATCATGGAATCCAGACCCCCTCCACCCCCAACTTGCTCTTGTACACTCAATTGCTCTGAGATCTTGACTTCCACCCATGGCTTATGAAACAGGTGGAGAATTTTATAAGAGAAAACCCTCCCTCAGATACGTCACCTGGCATCATCTGGGAAGCCCTAAAGGCTATTCTTAAGTGCTGTATCATGGGTTATGCTGCCCACTGCAGGTGGTAGAGGGAGGCACTCCTTAAATCCCTGGAGGACTAGCTAGTGCAGTTAGAATCTGAATCCAAACGTATCCCCCATTTCAACACACATACCCCACTAGGCCACCAGATCATTCAAATCCATCTACAAATTAATGATCTGCTGGCCAGGAAGGCTGAGATAGCTATACTGCATCTAAAACTCAAGTTCTGGGAGGTCGGAGAGAAGGGGGGCAAGGTCTTAGCCTACAAACTTAGGAAACAGTCAGTGGAAAATCATATTCCTGGGCTTAGAGTTAAAGGGGGGGCAGATCCTCACCAAACTGGCACAGATCAATGGTTTCATGGGCTAATTCTACAGATAGCTGTACACCTCCTCCAGATTTATGGACCTTCAGGGTGTCTGCAATTTTTTCTCCTCGCTTCCCCTTCCCCATATCTCCCCTCAGCAGTCCACTGTACTGAAGGCACCCATCACTCCCATGGAAGTAATCTCAGCTCTATAGGCTTTAAACAGTGGCAAAGTGCTGGGGGGAGTTGCTTTCCCCCTGAGCTCTGGTGCACGGTCTCACCTAAAGTTACCCCTTATTCAGCTCAGTCTATAATGAGGCTCTACTCTCTGGCTCCTTCCCCCCCTACCCTACAAGAAGCAATAGTAACAGTCTTTCCTAAGAAGGGGAAGGACCCTACATCCCCATCCAGCTACCTCCCAATCTCCTTGATAAACTCAGATAGCAAGGTGTTTGCCAAAATTCTAGCCATGAGACTGAACCCCTTTCTCCCATCCCTAATTCACCCATCCCAGGTTGGTTTTGTTCCTGGTCGCTGCAGCAGAGATCATATCCAGTCTATGGTCAATATACTATACCATGCTAAGGATAGTCCCACTCCAGCTGCTGTGGTGGCCATTGACTTTGAAAAAGCCTTTGATACTTTGGAGTGGGACTATCTCCAGCAAGTGTTGGTGTACATGGGTTTTGGGGAACGTTTCCGTGGCTGGATTTCCACCCTTTACTGCAATCCCACCTTGCGGGTGCTAACAAACTCCATTTTATCTGACCCTTTTCCATTGGGAAGAGGCACCAGGCAGGGGTGTCCCTTATCCCCCTTATTATTTGTACTGGTGGTGGAGCCTTTGGCACTTGCCATATGCCACTCCTCAAAGGTAGCAGGTATTACCATTGGTGACCAGTCTTACTCGACATTCATGTACGCTAATGACTTACTAGTCCCTTTGGCAGATGTGCACTCCTCTCTCCCGGCCCTCCTCTCACTCCTGACTGATTCTGCTGCCCATTCGGACTTAAAAGTAAATCGCTCTAAAACAGAGGTGCTCCCCTTAAGCAGCCACTGTACTGAAGGACACGTGGCCCCCTATGGTTTGCATTGGTCCCCAGACTCCTTAGTCTATCTGGGGATCCACCTATCTCCAGACTTGACCAGGGTATGGGATCTCAATCTTAAACCTCTTCTTGCAGAACTCAAAACTGAATGTGACTGTTGGCGCTCTTGGCATCTTACGCTGGTGGGTAAACTCTCTGCCCTGAACATGATTGCAGCTCCAAAGCTTTTGAATGTGATGTCCCACCTCCCTCTTGAATCCCTGGCTTCATGATTTAAAGCTATTGACTCCATCTGTGCTGGCTTTATTTGGGAAGGAACAAAGCCCTGTTACAGCAGGAACAAACTCTGGGCACACTGGAACTTTGGGAGTTGGGGCCTGCCATGGCTAAAGGGTTATAAATGGGCATATTCTGCTGCCCAGACCTTGAAATGGGTTCTTCCTCCTCGCTGGATGTGCTGCAATGGCTGCACATGGAGGCAGCACTAGTCCAGGTTCAATTTCTCCCACTCCTTTTGTATAACCCACTGCCTAAAAGACTATCTTAGCATCCTACCATAGCCCCAGCAGTGTGACTCTGGCATAAGGTGCATAAGAAACTGCAGGCTAATCCCTGTCCGGTGTCCTATACCCCTCTTTGGGATAACTAGTCTCTTTGAGTTAGTAATAATCCCCTGCTCTGGTCCACCTGGATGGGAAAAGGAACTGCTACTGTTGAAGATCTACTGTTTTCAAGTGGGGGGGGGGATTGAAATTGTTTCAAGTGTTAGATCAGGAATTTCATCAGGGCAAATCCTCTTTTTGACAATATCTTCAAATTCATAGCTCAATTCTGGCATACCTTAAAAGCCAGGCCCCTGGGAGCCAAAGACTATCACCCCTGCATAAATAGTTACAGCTCAGTAGGGGGCAAGCTAGTGCAGTCTATTCAAACATCCAGGAATGGTTGCCCTCTCAAACCCTGAATTCTAAAACCTAATGGGAAAAAGCCCTTCAACAGCCAATCTCGGATGCGCAATGGAAAGCTTGCTGAAAGCAAACTCATGTTGCATATCCTGAGGTAAGAAGTTGGCTTATACAGAACAAAATTCTGCACCATTGGTATAGGACACCTGCTGTTCTTTTTAAGCTTAATCTGGTTTCAGACAACCTCTGCTGGAGATGTCAAGATGCACCAGGGGACCTATACCATATACTGTGGCAGTGTTCTCGGATCCAGCCCTTCTGGACATCAGTGAACGACTTTGCAACCCATCTAACTTGCTCTGCCACTAATCTGGATACCAAATTTTGGCTGCTGGGGCTCCCACCACCAACAATCAGGCTAAACCTATGCCATGTGCATTGGTTAGCCCTTCTCAGCCTTCAGGCTAATCAGCTAATTCTCTGCCACTGGAGAACTCCGGAAGTGCCTACCTTGCTTGAGCTACTGAACTCACTTATTAAGATAGCCGCATTAGACCATCTATCTCACACAAATGCTAATACTGTCCCGCAGTATCATAAGTGTTCTGACCCCTTTCTCACTTATCTACACCTAACAACTGGAGTAGGATGATCCTCAGTCATACCCTGGACCTAATTCACATTGCCTCCCCACAGATACTATCTATTACCTACTGATCAAAGCCCTCCTTCTCCTAGCTCCTCTGCTATATCTAGTCCAAGCCACTCATATGTATAGAATTGCCTGCAATCTGGTTTGGCTCATGTTCAATGACTACAACAGGCTAAGAGGACACTGTACACACCGGGCTCCATATTGGGACCCTGTTTGGTAGAAGTCTCTGTTTTGGTTACTTTCTTAAATGCACGGTGAGAATCCTATTGTATGCTTTATCCTCTACATCTGTATACTGTCTGAGCAGATAATAGTATTTTAGTACCACTCTCTAGACCTGTACACTGTCTTTGGTAATGTATTTGCATTTCTTGTTTGCATTCACATTATGTTATTTACTGTGCTGAGTTTTGTATGCTTTGTGAAAACTTAATAAAAACTATTAACATAAAAAAAATTGCTCCCATACCTCCAAATCTGGGCTTACACCCTTTGAAATATCATCCCAATGGTGCAGGAGTTTTCTTTTCCCGTGGCCCATGCCAATCTCCTGGTGAACGCCATCCCTAATGCTATTGCCCTACATGCAAAGATTAAATGCCCTAGAAGCTGCTTTACTATTGCTAATGGTACCCTCCTTTAACATTTTACTTTTTTTTAATAGCCCCTTCAATCTGAGCACTTTATCCTGTGGTAAATGGAACACCCCCATGCTCAGTATCTACTTCAATGCTAAAAATTCCAATTTCATAGCCAGCCCGTCAGTCTTATCATTTGCCAAGGGTACCCCGTTATCTCACACATCTCCTGTAAATCCTTCAGCATTGCTGCTGTCCCCAATTTCCTTGCCCTACCAGCAGGAAATCATCCAGGTAGTGTACAATGGACTTGTACCCATACTGTTCCCCAGACACCCACTGCATCCATGTACTAAAAGCTTCAAAGGTGGCACATGCCACTGAACATCCCATTGGAATGGCCTTCTCAAAACAGTACCCTTGCTGAAATTTAAAACCCAGCAGGTCACAGTCATCAGGCCTAACTGGTAGTAATCAGAAAGCCATCTCTATGTCAGTTTTCACTAGCCATGCCCCTTCTACCACCCTAATTAACTCTATGGCCTTGTCCAGTGTCGCATATGACACTGCACTCTGGTCTTCTGGTATGCTGTCATTCACTGAGGCCCCCTTTGGATATGACAAGTGGTGGATTAACCGGAATTCCCCCACTTGCTTTTGTTGGTACCACACCCAGTGGTGACACCTTGAAATTATCCAAAGGGGGTTTACTGACTGTACCTTCCACCCTGCCTGCTGCTATCCATTCTTAATTTTCCTGCCCACTATATTCTCCATCTCTTACTGAGCCCAGGTTTTTTGCAGACATTTTTCTCCATATCCCTTGATATCCCAACCCAAAGCTGCATGCAAAACCCCTCCCTCAGCACTCTCTCTACTCCCCTGTCTGGGTATCTCTTGACCCATTCTTGAACTATGACTAATCTAATGGGTGTGCTGGCCAAATGAAACAACCTCTTCCTGTATTCCTTTGCCCCCATGAACTTAGCTCCCACTGTATTCCACCCCGTATGCCCCCTCCCATTAAAACCCTTCCCCCTGCCACCTTGAAATGTCCCACTCTCCCGTACCCTCCATATCCACCACAAAAGCAGCCCACTCTGTTGCCCATCACCATGCAGCATGAGATGGGATGTTGTCAAAATTTGCAGTTTGCACAAGTGTATGATGCTTTATTGTACCTCCAAACAGGTCTTGACTATCTGATTATTCTCCCCACGTCTATTTCCCTCCTCACTGTTACCCACCTGCCCTGATAGCAACATTATCCACAGATTTGTGTGTGTACAGTCCCATCTCAAGTCCTCATGCAAAGCCATCTGTTGCCAAAAGGCCTCGTCATACCTCGGCTACCCATAACCTAGCTTTAACTTGTATGCATTCTTGATTATGGCTGAATAGGCCAGCAGTGGAATGGCCAACTCCAGCTGCTTCTCCAATAAAATAGCTCTAAACACCATTAAATCAGCCTACCAAGTGTCTATGTTCTTTCCCTTATAAGTAGTATCCTCGAATGTCTTACCCACCAGCGTCCATGCCACCGCCATTTCTGATTTCCCCACTGTTTCCCTCTGCTCATATTTCTTTGCAGTTTCTTTATCCACCAATGCAAATATGTCAACATATTCTCCTTTCCATATCTTTTCCTTAATGGACTGGGGCACATGATCCACTAGGATCATCCCCAGTATCCTTTAGATTGCAATCCAGAACAGGTCAACCCCCTTCTTATGATTCCCTATATCTGCAGAGTCTTGTTCTGGTAGATGCTCGGGTTCTGGCTTGGATGGCGAAGGCCACTTCCCCTTTGAGCCCTTCTCTGCTCCCCTGGATGGTGTCTTCCTCTTCCTGGATGTGTCCTCCTCCTCTTCTCTCCTTATTGCCACCTCCAGGAGCTCATTCACCTTCCCCATCAGTTTGGCTGCCTGATGCATTAAGCATGTACTTGTGCTTGCTGCAGGTGTTCTCCTGAGTGCCATTCCTGCTGTCTCAAATAATAATACACACTACATTAATATCTCAAACCTCACATGGGTGTTATAAGTCATCGTTGTCATATATGTGTACATATATATATATATATATATATATATATATATATATATATATATATATATATATATATGTATATATATATATATATATATATATTTTTTTTTATTTTATCCCCTTCAGTACCATGGTTTGTGCTTTTTTGTGTGGCTCACCACCTCCGAGTACCTTCAGCTTATTGCCCCTGCAGGACTCCAGCGGTTGGCTTGGTACCCCTGCTTTAGCTACCAGGTTCCTTTTTTTTTTTGCCACCTAAAGCACAAATTCCCATTAATTGTTTGGGACCACAGGCTGCTCAAGCGCCCCTCTGTCGAGTATTCATTTCCAACCTGTCTTGTGGCATTGTCACCCCACAGTACCAAATATAGCTTTACATTGTAATTATTATTATATAATTTTTTTTTAAAACATGGCCAGTTATATAGCCACCCTTGCAGAGGCTTCCCAGTCGACCTATGCAGTGTGCATTGGCGCCCACTGCCCCTGTGACCTTGCCCTCATTTGCCTTCATTTCTAATAACCCCTTACCACGTGACCCACACTGCCATTTTGTGCTGCTCAGCCATCTGCCATTTTGTGAGCCAGGTACCGGCCATGTGGTGACCCTCCAATGCTCTTTCCTGGCAACCTCCTCCCTTGACTTCTGCTACCACCACACACAACCCTTTCAGTCCCTTTTACCCTTCTGCCCCAAAACACAGCTGCATCCAGTTACTGCTGCCTGGTTGTAAAACAGGCCATATGTGGGAACAAAACTGTTTTTTTTTATATTACTGTGCCCATTGCAGCCCAAACCCCCTCCTGCTTTGTAAATTTATGCCATGGCTATAGGACAGGCCCTTTACTGTATCCCCATGCCACATCTTCCACTCCACCCATGGTCTAACTACTGGACCAATCAAGAGCAAGCGGCCTTACTTTTCATCCATCCAGTTACATTTCTATCAACAGTGGAATATCCTGCCCGCTCCAGGCCATGTACTCGCACACCATCCCCCCTGTCCACACCGGAGCCATACCTGCTCATTTTTTCTTTTTCCTTTTTTATTTTACACTTCCCTGCCCACAAGCCTCTAGCCTGCCCATGTGGCTCACCCGCATACCAAGCCCATTATGGACATGGCTCCCACCAGGCAACCAACTATCCTTCTCCAGAGCAGAACAGGAACAAACTCAAACCATGAAAATCAAGCCATCATCCTTTGAATCGGACTGTTCCATCCATGAGGCACCCTCATTCCACTTCTCTAGAATCTGGACCATCTCCATGGAGCGCACCATCAACCCCTGTCTAGCATGCCATTCTACCTTAAGCATCAGGTAATTATCTGCCCTGTCATGCCACAAAATCCTTATATTTTATTAAAAATGGCCTTCACACCCATATCGCAGAAACAAAACCATGCAAGTCTGCTGCCTGCCCCTTGCGAGTCACCACTCATTGCTCCTTGTCAGCCCCCCTTCCTGGCCTACCGAGCAGGCTCCTTATGTCTCCCTTATAGGAATTGCTGCCCAACCTGCTGAACATGCCACATGGTTCTCTCTGGCCTAACTTGTGCTTCACCTTGGGGCAATCCAGAACTGGCAAGCATCATCTCTATCCTATGTGCTCATCCTATCTATCTTATCTCTCCATCTCTCCTACACTGTTATCTTCTTATTTTTATATAACCAAACAGCAACACACATTCTCCTAACCTGTTACAAGCAATGCCAACAAAAAAAATTGACTGCAGTATCCACAACATGTTCATGCCTTACACTGTAACCCACCTTTTTTGTTCAGCTTTTACAGGCCCATCACTCACAGCATCCTGCCTATCTAGCCGTAACTTAATTGTGAACCAAATCCTGCAGAATTGTTGCCAATCAATGTGCTAAGGTGTACTTCAATTTCAATCTTAGCAAAAGAAGGGTGATACCATTTCCTGCAATCACTTTTATTTAATTTATTTATTTATTGAAATGTTTCACTAGGAAGGCACGCTGAGCAACAAATTGTTCATCTCTCAGTGTGACCTGGGGGTAGGGAACAATGGGATAGAATACAGAGAAAGCCCCTAAGGACCCCTTTTTACTCGACCCCCAACCAATCACCTTGTCACACCCTCCCAGCCTCATCTGACTCATCCCATGACATCACCTAATTCCTCCCCCTCTCTCCCGTGCCTCACCAGCTCTTACCTTCCCCCTCCCTCTGCCTAACCTACCATCCCCCTCCAACCAGCACCCCTTACCATCTCCCTCAGAAAACTCCTGGCACTTCATGTTGCCCTGTAATGGCAATCCCATCTGTTATATTCGTAAACTGATATGGAACTTTTGTAAAAGAGCACTTGAGTTTAAAGCTATCATCCAAATCTTCCTATACAATAAACAAGTAATGTTAAACCCAGATTTGCACCCTAATAACTTTGACAGCACTCAATGTAATAGCTCAAAATATGGAATGCATGGTCTGGCTGGCAGGGTCTCAAGACGTGAAAATGTGTGGTTTCCAAGATAAAGAATGCCAAAAACAAAAAATTTTTTTTTTTCCAATACTTACCACATTTTTTGTTTTTCTTGCTGTTACATACGGCCTAGATAGTACAGAATTTTTTCACAAAACTTTCAAGGTACAAGCGGCCTGTTCCAAGGTAGTGTTTTTTGAAGGTTTCAAGAAAAAATATTGAATGGTTCCAGAGTTAAAAGGATTTTATTTTATATGAGTTATGAATGACATAAAAAAATGATCATGAGGGTTTATTTTTCATGATTTACTTGTCATGAGGAAAGAATACCACTTATGTCAGTCTCCCTCTTGATTGTTTTTTAACTAAAAAGTATTGAAAAGACCGAATAATTATGTTTTTTTAAAAAAAAACTGAACCTAAATAAACAGGACCCATTTACCTAGATTTTGGTATCAGATTTTTTTTAAAAATATGCCTGGAAATATTGTTTTTGAGCACCTGAAAATCCTGAGTGCCAAACTTAGCAAGAGGAGTTGTTCACCCGCATTCTCAGTGTGAGAAAAGCAGGACTTTCTTGAATTGTGACACAGCAGTTGGAGCCGTGCTGCCAGTTACAGTTAGAGCAATGAACTGGTGATTCCCTGATATCTCTCTCCCTGTCTCTCGGTCTCTCAAAATAAACAAATAAATAAATAAATAATATAGCACCAGTATAGTTCGGATCGAGCAAGGAGTTTAATGTTATAAACAAATTTACACCGTAATAACTCTGGTAGCATTCAACGAAATAGCCCAAAATATGGAATACATGGTCTGGCTGGCAGGATCTCAAGACATGAAAATGTGCAGTTTCCAAGACATATAATGCCAAAAACTGAGAAAAACCTTTGGCCAAGATATTCAAAAGTCCCCTGCAAGCATGTGCAAGTGCCTGCACCATACATCTGAGATTCGCCAGCCCCAAATAATGAGATATTCAGAAGATGCATCATGAGATGTGTTTGTGCATGTCTGGCTGAATATTCTGAAAATGCACGATAGCACAGTGGGTGATGCACAGCACAGCAGGTGACTGAGCCCTATGTGGAGCATGGAGAAATGCGCAATGCAGAGCATCTTGCTCGGTGTGTAAAAGTGCAATATTCAGCTGGCATATGCAAATGACCTCATTGCACATTCCAAGCCCATCTCCCACATGCCGGTGCTCATTACTGGAATGTGTTCAGTTCATTTGCATACCCCAGGCATGGTCAGTTCCAGGTTTGCAAGGCTGCCCCACCACTCCACAAAGGTGAACAAGAGGAACTGTACCTAGCAGGCAGATGTGATGGAATGTTTGTGTGTGTGACAGTGAACTGCATTGGCCTGAGTACAGTGCTACACCCCATAGCCATGCACAGGGACAGACATGGGTACAGGGGGCCCACCCAGATGGTGGCCACAGGGGCCCACCTGGACCAGCTACAAGAGAGGGCACAGGATGACATAGTCTGATCGACATACCACATGCATGCGCTACATCAGCTCCATATGCAGCTTACAATCACCTGAAGTTCCCCACACCACCCCCATAAGAGTTGAACATGGTGATGCCTGCAAGAAATGGCAGTGTGCAGAGAGTGACCAGATACACTAGTGGGTGGGTCCTACTTGTGTGCACCTATGGTGTACCACTGTGGGTGTGTGCCACAGGTCAGTCTCTGGCCTGTGCCAGGCTGCCACTCATCCACCATACTACATGGGCAACATTGCACCAGACGGCACCCTGGGTGTGTGCCACCACCAGGTTGCAGCCTGTAGGCCACATGGGCATAGGCCATGGCCCCTGGTACATTTGTTGTATTGTGGCTGTCCACATCTCTGGTGTTTCCAGGGGGCACCCAACAGCACTGGCATGTTGCTGCTGGGTGTCTATGTCCAGGGTGCAGGGTGTGGGGGGGTTGCTCCCTGGACAGTGTCACTGGCTCAGGGTTCATCCATCCTGGCATGACTGCAATGTATGGGTGCCTGGAGCATATCCTGCTGCACCTCCAAGGGATGTATTCGGACAGCCTGCCTGCAGTTCTGTGGACTGCCTGTGGGTGGGTGGCTGGTCATTTAGGCATGCCTTTTCCATGCTTAACTTTGGCAGTTCATCTCTAGGATGTGCTGCAGATATGAAGCACATTTCGGCTGAATATAGGGATGTACAGCACATTCATGGGAGTGCCCCCTCTACATGCACTGCATACATTATAGAAGCGCAATGCCATATCCGGAGATGCGTGATGCATCTCTTCCTTTTGAACATTGTGGTTCTGTCTATCTTCTGAGATGCAAGGTGCATCTCCACCTTGCACCACACATCTGCTTTGAATATCTAAGCCTTTTTTCCTATACTTAACATGTTTTTTTTTTTGCTGTCACATTCAGCCTAGCTGGCACATAATTTTTTCAAAAACCGTTCAAGATACAAGTGACCTGTGCCAAGGTAGTGTCTTTTGAAAGTTTCATGAAAAAATATTTAATTGCTCCAGAGTTAAAAGGATTTTATTTTTTATGAGTATATTCAGTAGGGTTTTTGGATAACCCTCTGATATGAATGATATAAAAAAAAATAATCATGAGGGTTTATTTTTCATGATTTATATGGTTAAAATAAATATGGCTCAATGACCAGGTTATGAGTGAACATTGAAAAATTGCAATGTTCACTCATAACTTCACTAATTGTCGATATTTTTACATCAAACTTTCAACACAACATTTTTGTGACTCCACCTCATGAACGAGACAGTTGAAATTTTTCAAATACATGCCAAAAGGTGATTTCACAGTTGCTGCATGAAATACATTTTGGCAGGATTTGAACATTGTCACCAACTGGGTTCATAAGACGGTGTCATAAGAAGGCTATGTTGAAAATTTGGTGTAACAATATGGTTAAATGATCAAGTTATAAGTGAATATTGAAATATTTCAACTTTCACTTATAAAAATGTGAAGTTTTACTTTACTGGTAAAGTTCTGGCAACGTGGGAAATTTGCCTTCACAAATAACTTCGTGAATTGTTCACTTTGCCACTTCATATTTGGTTTTCCTTGAGAAATGGCACTTTTTGAGGTGAAGTCAGATACTGCAACTTTGCCTTCAGTTTACCTCAGCTTAGTCTAAAAAAGTGCCACTTTGCCTGCCAAAAACATTTGTGAAGTCAGAACTTCACACTTTGTGAATCTGGCAAACTTCACAAATTATTTCATGTAGTAAAGTCTGCCATCTTTGCACATCACTATTCACTCATATCTTCAGAATTTTCAACATTTTGACTCCAAATGTTCAACACAGTTTTTTTTCACTCCACAAGATAAATGAGACAGGTGCTGTTGTTTTTTTTTAAATCCTGGTTGAGACATGTTTTTGCACTTGTGGAGCAAAATGATGTTTTGTCCAGTATTCTGTAAACGTCACATGTCATGTCAATAAGGGGAAGTCATGAAACTACTATCAGGAAAACGTGGGGTCAAAATCAAAATTAAAGCAAGCAGCCTTGACCCCAGTGGGTAATGCTTTGTAATTGCAGGCTGGTGAGCTCAATTTGGGGGTGAGCTCAGTGAGCTAGCTGGATGGGGCGAGGCTGGAGGGATGGTGCTGTTATGCAACATAACCCTCAAGACAGGGAAGAGAAAGGAAAGGAAGGGAGGTTGCTGGGTTGCCCACATGGACCCAGGTATCATACAGTGAAAAGAGCTCTTCTCTTGTCATAGGGCTGTGCACTGATGCACCCATACATGGTAAAGGGCCCTGTCCATTTTCTGAGAGATGGATCCTGTGCCCTGTGCATCTATATCTGCAGCCACATGAAAGTGGAGTTCCCAGGGGGCCCTACACTTCTGCAGCTCACTAGACAGACCCATGAATTATTGACATCGATCACTGCACTTCCATAGGCAGACAGAATCTTCCCTTGGTGCAGGGCCCAGAGGGCCCTATGCAGCTGCATCTCTTCATGCAGATCCCAAAGGGACCAGTGTGAATGAGGATACAATTCCACTATCTGAAAAACAAATAAAACTATTCACAGACAGCTCTGTTAATGCACCACTTAGGGTTCAAGTTAACACCACAAAAGTAGGGAAATGTGATGATAGGACTTCCAACCATGGCTCCCCACCCCACCCTCAAGCAGCAAAAGAAAAATAACATTAGTGTTTTGGATCTCTGAAGTCCTGGTGAATCAGTAGAGGGATCTTCCTTGGGGTTGTCAACCCTAATGCCCACACCCTTCCCTGAGCAAACAAGGTCAGATATGATCTCTTTTCTTCATGCAGGACCCACCCACAGTTGTAAAGAAGGCTACAACAGATACTATTGGCAACATGTGGAAATACATATTTCTCTACCTTTGAAGAGTATATCACTATGAGGCACTGGCCTGGAGCTATGCTTTGAGCTTCAGACAGGAGGCTATAGACGGGGAGGAGGGATGAGCATTACGGTTGACAACCCCAAGGAAGACCCCACCACTGATTTGACAAGACTCTATAGATGCAAAACACTAATGTGTTTTCATTGTGCTGCTTGGAGGGGTGGTGGGGAGTTAGGGTTTGAATCCCTAACACCACATTTCCCTACTTTTGTGGTGTTAACTTGAACACTAACTGTTTCAGTAGCTCAATTTTTTTTGAAGCCACTCTCTACCAATCTATCTATCTATCTATCTATCTATCTATCTATCTATCTATCTATCTATCTATCTATTAATCTCTCTCACTCTCTGTCTCTCTGTATAATATATTAGTTGCAAGAAAACATTGTTAATGCATGAGTTAGGGTTTCAGCTACAAAAGCTGGCAAATGTGGTGTTAGGGTTTCTAACCCTAACACTACACCCTCACTCCGCATGCAGCAACAGGTGTGCATAGTGTGCCTTGGGGTTGTCGGCCCTAATGCTCACCCCATTCCATGAGCAAATAAGCTGAGATGGGTAAAGTATAGTAGAATGGGGTGAGTGTTAGGGCTGACAAGGCATCCCCCACATGTGTTGCTACATGCAGGGTGGGGTATGGTGTTAGGGTTGGAAACCCTAACACCACATTTCCCAACTTGTGTTGCTGTAACCATACCTGATGTAGTAACAAAGTTTTTAAAATGAATTTCCTTACTTTTTCAGATAGTATAATCATAACCTTATCTGCTTATGGAGTGCCCTGTACTCCCATTCACCCATAATTTTTAAGAGACTGTAATTGTATCCTTATTTCCCTGGGGGAGCGCAGGACCCTCTGGGCCCTACACTGCCAACCGTCCATAAGGCCTGCACTCCCATCACTCCATAATGGTATTTGTATTTGCGTGTGGGAGCGCACACTGCCATCCATCCATCATTTTTGAGATATTGTAATCATACCCTTATTCCAAACTCTGGAACTCTCTCATCTAACCATTCTGTTACTTATCCCTTTCCTTTGTCCCTCAGGACACATCTAGAAATGAGCTTATCTTAAGCTCAGTATGCTCTTCCTTGTGAAACTTTTTATATAAATAAATCCATTTCCCCATCAGTTCATAATGGCATCCATGCACAATTTTTCAGTTAGTGTAGTGGTAGCCTTATTTGCCTGTGGGACAGCAGGGTCCTCTGGGCCCTGGGTTCCCATCCCGTAGTATGCAGCATCAAAGAAACCCCACACATTGCAATGTCATCCTATAGAAAACACAGCAAACTATGGAACCTGTGTAACTCAACACACAAAATTAATATATGTTCATGAAACCAGCAATAGGCACATCATTGGGGCAAGACCTTTGTATCCTGAACTATTCAGAGCAAAATTACAAACCATTTCTTCACAGAGGAGTGACAAAGAAATGACTATGTACACCTCACATTACTATGTTATCCTATGGGAAACAAAGCAAAATTTAAACCCACAGAACTCCAGCGCAAAGTAATATCTTTTTACCAAATCAGCAAAAGGCATATCTGTGGGGAAAGTCCTTAGTATCCTGAAAATCTCAGACCAAAATCACAAACTGTTTGGTAACTGTGGCATGCCAGACAAACAGATATGTTAAAATTCCTTTTTTCACAAATTGCAAAAAGGAATCCTTTTCTGTGGTTCCTTTTTTCCTGTTTGCAGAAAAAGAAAAATCCTTTTTCAAAAATTGCATAAAAGAATCCTGTTTTGCCGTTCTTTTTTCGCAATTTGAGAAAAAGGATTTTGGCATGTTAAAAAAACACATTTACAAGTAAGCTATCAAAAAAAGTAACCCCAGAATCAGATTCTAGGGATCCTGTGTAGGTAAACACAACCATTGGTGTGTACTAAACCTGTGTATTTTTTTTTTCGTTACTTAATTTTGTTGTCACAGCTATCTAAAAACAAGATGGCAGCAACACAGAAAAATAATCTACATTTGCAGCAAAAGATACCGTGTTTCCAAAAAAGGATTCTACATTTGTGATAAAGAATCCTTTTCCAAGCAAGACATCGAACTGGTCCCATAGGAAATAATGGGAAACTTTGAAATTTAGTAACTTTTGAACAGATTAATATTTTTTCACCAAATCTTCAAAATGCACATCTGTGACCCAAGACCTTTCTACCTAAAAATTTCAGACCAAAATTCCACAGTTTTTGCACAGTGGCATGACAAAGACTTTTACAAAAAATAGTAATTTTCCTATTTTATCACACTCCATTCTTCTGCAGCCATACATTCTACTGGAACAAATCTTGTCACATCAAGAGATATATGGATCCTGATGGTGCATGCAAAATTTCATGTGAATAACTTGAACAGTTGAGAAGTTATTAAAGTGCAGATTTTCGAGTTTAACACAGAAGTGAAGGTTGAACCCTAACTATAGGGGCATGACTGCGCTCCTGTAATAATGTATATAGATATACACTGTATATAAATATATTAATAGCTTCATCCTCGTTCAACAGAATTGCAGTAAATTTTGCATGCCCAGTCTGGGGAACATGGTGTCTTGATGTGCTAAGTTTTGTTCCAGTCAGATGTGAGGATTCCAAGATCCAGATAGTGTGTTTTTAGGAAAAAAAATTTTTTTCTTCTTTTTGTTGTCATCTACAGCCAGACGATGTGGAATTTTGGTTTGACATTTTTAGGGTAGAAAGGGTATGCCACAGAATGGTGCCTTTCTTTGGCTTGGTGAAAATATATTACTCCATTCCCAAGTTATAAGCCTTTTGAGATCTGGTTGTGAGCATTCTCAGCAGGATATCAAACATCTTTCTGAAACACCCTACTGAGCATGCTCAGAACTGAAATTTAAAATCCTTATAATTTAGCAACAGATTATTTCTTCACAAAACCAGTGAAAGGCACATCTGTGGGCCAAGCCCTTTCTACCCTAAAATTTTCAGACCAAATTCCATGCCGTCTGGGCTCTAGATGATAATGAAAAACAGCAAAAGTGGTGATTTAACTTTTTTCATGATCTGGATCTTAGAATCTGCACATACGGCTGGAAGGAAACTTGGCAAGTCATTTTGTACAAATCCATTGAATGGTCATGAAGAAATTAAAGTGCACAAATGGTGTCTCATGAAAAAGTATTTTTTTCTCACAAAAAGGATTAGCCCATCACAACAAAGAATCCTTTTTCATGAGACCAAATTTTTTTGCCATTCCAGGAAGCTATCCAAAAGACTGAACTGAGCATGCTCAGAACTTGAAACATTGAAATTAAATAACTTTGGAACAGATTAATATTTTTTCACCAAACCAGCAAAAGGCACTTCTGTGAGGCAAACTGTTTTTACCCTGAAAATGTCAAACTAAAATTCCAAACTCTCGGGGCACAGAGAGATGACTAAAAAATACAAAAAAAAACAGCAATTTTTTACGTTTTAGCACTATGCACAGCTCAGAATCCACAAATACAACCAAAACAGAACTTGGCATGTCAACAGATCTACCACACAAGAATGTGCATGCAAAATTTCATGCAAATATGGTTGCAAATTTATTGAAGTGCAAAGTTTGAGGTTTAACATAGAAACCCCTGCTCAACCCTAACTATAGTGGCACTACTGCGCTACTACATTATATTCATCGCAAAAAACTACATTAATGCATCAGTTAGGGTTAAAGATAAAGCGATGAACATAGGGTTCTGGACTTTCATTTATAGGAGAACAGTGATCAAACTGTCAGCATAGCCATCTTATTACACCATCTCATGTACCCGGTACTGAACATTTTCAGATCTGTGCCAAATGTAATTTCGTACACCTGCAATGCCATTCTGTGCCACAGGTGTGAAAACACATTTTGATCAGGATTTGAAAAATGACAGCTGTGGCATACATGTGATGGGGTAATAAAAAATCTATGCTGAAAATTTGGGGTCAAAATATTTAAAATTTCTGAAATTCTAAGCATGCATAGCAGAATTGCAATGAATGGTCATAACTCTGCCATTTTTGCATATGTTGACCCCAAATTTTCAACATACTGTAGCCTTCTTATGACCCACCTCATGAACAAGATCAGGAAAAATGTTCAGATCCTGACTAAAAGGTGAATTCCATAACCCACCATGAAATCATCTTTTGGGCAGGAGTTGCATAATGACAATTGAATTGTTCATGAGGTGGGGTTCCCAAAAGACCATATTAAAAATGTGGGTTCAAAATGTCAGAAAATTGCTGGGTTATACATAAAGGTTAAAAACTCCCATTGAAATACATTGAACTGCACTTACCTTAGTTTCTCATATTGTAGTCACTAGTTCCAGCAGCAAGATATGTCTTCAATCACAGAGTGGATCTCGATCCTGGGACCTACTCAAGTGAGTGAGGGTGTGTGGGGGTTTACTGGGGTGTGTGGGGTAGTGGGTGCTGAATGAGAGTTGGGGGGGTCTGATTAGCGAAGGACTGTTTTCCTTTTTTGCAGGAATAAAAGAATAAAATGATGATGATATAACCAGAAACATCCACTGTGCTGATTTAAATACTGTGTCACTATAAAGCTGCTAACTGATATCTGTTGGCATATATTTATGACTAGGATAATATTTGTAGTTAGTAATAATATTCATTACATATAGCTGGTGCTATTTGTATGAATTGCTACAATCTTGGTCAATTTTGTCATGCAAAAGATGTTTTAATTTCATCGAGACTTCCTGGTTTAATAAAATCTAAATAAAATAAACCAAACTGATGTCTGCATGTTAAAGAGTAAAACCTCACATTTGAGGTTGGCATAGACTAGAACTGCTACTTAACTCCTCTCCTGAGACAGTCACCACCACAGAACCAGCTTTCTGCTAACAGGCCTGGCCAGAGGTTTAATTGCATGAAATATATATGAATTTGCATTTCTAACCTAAGAGTTCTAAAATAGTTATGGCTTTGTCATCCTACATAGTGTTTTCCCTTTTTTTTTGTTGAAGACAGCCTTGCACAGATCGATGGAGATAATCACAGATGGATGAGTCAGGAAACTTTGAAGAGGTGATTGGCAAAGGCTGGAAGTGGGTTCACACTCACAAATATGCATTACTGTAATACCAAGGTTTGTAAAGGCATCTGTTGCCCTATGCACTCTTTCAGGAATCCTTGATATGACTTTAATAAGGAAGTAATGTGGACCTTGCTTTGTTTTTGTTACACAGTAACATATAGATATAT
This sequence comes from Neoceratodus forsteri, assembly GCA_016271365.2. Lineage (NCBI taxonomy): Eukaryota > Metazoa > Chordata > Ceratodontiformes > Ceratodontidae > Neoceratodus > Neoceratodus forsteri. The sequence goes on along the minus strand of CM057454.1, from coordinate 644,477,762 downwards.
AATATATATATGTATTGTAATTCCTGATGTTATTGTCATTCTACAAATATCAAAGGTTAAATAAACATTAAACATAATTGCTTCTGTCCAACATTCAATATTAGTTTGTTCCATAAAAATTAAGGTATAAAAGATTGCTTCAACTCGTATGGTTTGGATGGTATCCACCGCCGACAGCGACACTTCTACAGTGACCATCAGTATAGCGACTACAACGCCAGGTCACTGTACAGACAGTCACTGGACCCAGGTAGTATATTCAGGGGATTTGCGCCTCCTCTCCTAATCAGCTCCAACTTGGAGTTGATTATAAAAAGTGGGGGGTGCGGGAGGCACAGCCACCTGCCTGGGGGGTTAGGGGAAAAGCTCCCCAAAGAAAACAAGTTTCCAACTTGGAAACCATCTGCTGACTGCAAATGCAGTCGACATGATGGTTTCTCTTTCCGGTCGTTCAACAACATTTTTGTTGATGACCGGTCATAGATCCATTTTGGATGACACCAGAGAGAGAGAGAGAGAGAGATAGATAGATAGATAGATATACAGACAGACAGACAAACAGATACATATACATTTTTTAAGAAAACAGGAATGTATACTGCATTTAATAAATGTATACTCCCCGAACAACATAACAAACAGTGGGTGGACTTTAGATAGTAACATTCTGGTTATACAATTGCTGTATTATGCCCTCACAGTTTCACTGTTATTTTTCCTTGGACAGTGAATATTGTTTCCTCAAAAATGTTAAGAATTCACTTTATACAATCCCATTTTATGTGATGTATAGGGGCCCCTACAGTATTTCTTAAAACATTAGAATACTGGCTTCCAAGGACCACCCCTGACTCCAAAAAGGGCACATATATCTAAAACTCCTACGGGCACCTAAAACTCCTGGGGCAGACTAGATGGTCCACACTGTACATATCTGCCATCATCCTTCTATGTTTCTATGTTACATTAAAAACAAGAGTTTTTAAAATAAAATAAATAAAAATAGAATCCACTGTCAAGATTGAAAGTCTTTGATGTTTATACAATATTTCAGTAGTTTGAAAAGAAAAAGAAATTCGACTATAAGGTTTCAGTATTAATTTTGTGTTGCCTTGTTGTTTGATCTTGTGAGCTACTTCCAGGTCATGGGAGCAAACAAATACTTGGCCTGTGGTGAGCAGAGTGAGCGCACATCAGTGCACATGAAGACAAACACATCTGCACGTGTTTTGCGTGTTTAGCATGAAAAGTGGCAACAACTTAGGAGCTCACAACTGACCTATGAACATGGCCTAATCCAGTTGCTTTGGTATACAGGTATTACCATTTATACTGGGTTCTTCAAGGAAAACAACAGACATTGAGTATATTATAATTATTTATATGGTTTAGATACGGCAGCATAAAAATGAATGACATAATAACTATTCAGGAAGGACAAATTGCAACAAAGTGTGGTACTTGTTTGATGTTCTCATTAAATGCTAATATACAAACAGATAAAGCATGTAAGTGCTTTAAATGCATACAGAATGAGGACATGATGATGGAAATAACATTATTTAGTACTAGATTAACTGCACTGGAAAATAGTCAAAAAGAAACATCAAAAAGAATGAAGAGTCATGTTGTAATCGCAGACCCACCTCATATTATAGTACCTCCAAACATTACACATATAAATCATTCTAATGAGATTATAGCTCCCCTTTGATCACATATGATGGTACTGAGTAAAATCTGTCTAATAAAAAAAGATCCAGAGAAGAGGTGGAAACCGATGACATTGAGGATGCATGGTATAAAATGCAAAGCACCAAAGTGGCAAAATGTGGCAGGAAAGCCTACCACTTTCACATTCCCATACAAAATCATTTTGCCTCATTTGTCACTCTAACAGAAGAGATTGAACCCCCCCCCAATCCTAGGCACTACTAAGCTCTCATTGTAATGATTTCTTAACTCCTTTCACCTGCACCCTTCAATATAATACTCCATCATCCCATACTACAGTAATACTACTAATCTAATAGATATGGAGGTTAGCAGTATTCCCTATCATAGGCAAATCTTTGTCCTAGGGGATTCCATTATTAAACATTTGGATTGGACAATCGGTGTTTGGGACAAAGCAAAGCTTTAGGGGTGCACGATTTTTGGATATTACCAGAATGTCCAGACAAATATTTAAGAAGTGTGGAGAGAGACCCCTTGTTATTATTTATGCAAGAATAAATAATGTAATGCAACAAGACATTCAGAGCATTAAGGAAGAAATATTGAGTTTGACAAATACTCTCACTGAACTTGGGTGTGAAACAGTCTTTTCAGAAATTCTACCCATTAGCAATTCTACAAATTACATAGCTGAGAAAATAAATCACATAAATAATTGGATGAGACAATGGTGCATTAAACAAGATTTAGGGTGCATTACCCATTGGGAAGAATTCTGCAAAAGAAACTATCTGATATGTTGGGATGGTCTACACCCATGTAGAAAGGGTGCAGCACTACTTGGACATCTTAATACGTTTATTGACAAAAGTTTTAACTTATACTGGGGGGTAGGGAACAATCCATTAAGCTACTATGATCTAAACAATACACAAAATATGACCACCAACAACATGATAGTTGTTACAAATCAAAGAACAATTGGTGTAAATAATATAAGCAATCCCATAGACTCTAGCCCTCAAACCAAACTAAAAATAGTATTAGTAAATAATAATAATAACAATAAATTTTATTTCTAAAGCACCTTTCAAATTTCCAAGGCGCTGTACAAGCATAATAAAACACAGATAAAACTTCAGTCTCACAATAATACAACACAATCAATAATCCAAGAAGGCAGACTGATACAAATGGGTTTTTAAGTCCCTCTAAAACTCCTCCATGGAGTGGGAGCAGCATAGAAAAAAGCTCTGCAACCAGATGAATTTAGGCTCACTCTTGGAATCTCTAGCAACCCCTTGTCGGCCAAGCGGAGTAATCGGCCCAGGCAGTAAGGAATCAGAAGATCTTTCAGATAAGCTGGACCCTGATCATGTAGGGCTTTAAAAGTCAATAAACAGACTTTAAAGGTGATCCGCCATCTAACGGGAAGCCAGTACAGATCGCGCAGCACCAGGGAGATGTGGCAAGACCTGCTTGTCCCAGTCAAAACCCAGGCTGCTGCATTCTGCACTGGCTGGAGGCAGTGGATTTCAACCCCAGAAAGCCCAAAATACAGGGAGTTGCAGTAGTCCAAGTGTGAGGACATGAAGGCTTGGACCAACGTTGGTAATGATTCAGACGGAACAAGGTGCTTCACTCTAGCGATATTCCTAAGATGGTAAAAGGAAGTCTTGATGACTGCTGACACTTGTGACTGTAGTGTCAGCCTGTCATCCAAGATAACCCCTAGGTTACGCACCCATTCAGAGGTTGGAAGTGAGACACCCCCAAGAAAAATTCCTGAGGGTGAGCCAACAGGCGGCCTCTCTATCCGATAACCAGGATCCACTACCAAAACCTCTGTCTTTTCTGAGTTCAACTTCAGCCAACTAAAATCCATCCAATCCTGGATTTCTTTCAGACAGTTGTTAAACACCGAGAGAGCTCCATCCTGGTCAGGAGCAAAAGACAGGTATAGCTGGGTGTCATCTGCATAGCAGTGAAACCTTAGCTTATACCATCTTATAATGTCTCCAAGGGGCAGCATATACACTGCGAATAACATGGGAGATAGCACAGAACCCTGAGGCACCCCACACAACAAAGGAATTGGGCCAGAGGAAAAGATCCCCGACACAACTCTTTGTGATCTCCCAGTGAGGAATGAGGTGAACCATCCAAGGACAGTTCCCGATATTCCACAGATCTGCCTCAGGCATGCTAACAACACCACGTGATCCACGGTGTCAAAAGCTGATAAGAGATCGAGAAGAACTAGAATAGAACATCTCTTCTGGTCTCTCGCCCTCAGGAGATCATTAAGCACCCGAACCAGTGCAGTCTCGGTACTATGTCTTTTACGAAAACCGGATTGGAAGGTTTCGTAGATGTCATGGATGGTTAAATGGTTCTCCAATTGGACCACCACTACTTTCTCAATCACCTTCCCAATAAAGGGTAGGTTTGAGATAGGTCTGTAGTTTGTGAAACAGTCTGGATCCAAGGTAGCTTTCTTCAAGAGCGGTGTCACCACCACCTCTTTCAGGGAGCTAGGAAACTCACCCGATGCAAGGAGCCTCAAAACTAAAATTGACAGACTTACTTATACATTGAACAAAGAAAACATTGATATATGTGGAGTTATGGAGACCTGGTTCTCTGACTCTGATTGGGGGACTGACATGCCTGGCAATTACAAAATAGCCAAAAACCATACAAAAACTAAGGGTGGTGGTGTGACACTCTACATTATCAATGAATTAAAAAGTTATGAACTAAAAAATAATAACATAGAAGAAGCAGACACAAAAATAATATGGGCCAAAATAAAACATGAAGATAGATTATTAACAGCAGGTCTAGGTTATCATTCCCCTAGCCTTGATCTCCCAAGCAATGATGCCTTCATGAAGGCCATTGAGTTTATGGAAGACTATAATGACTAATTTCTGATGGGTGATTTTAACTTACCAAAAATAGATTGGTCCTTCTTGCAGGGCAATAGCGTATTAGATTAAATCTGGATCCAGCGCAGCCAACCTCAAAGGGAAAAGATATCAATACTCATCAGGGAGAGGCCCATACCAATTCAATGCTAATCATATTCAAGAAACTAAATTGGTACAGAGGGCCCACTCACCAAAAAAACTAATTTCATCAAACTTGTTTTTATTGTCAAGATACAATCTTAGAAACAAATGTTTCGTAAATAATCCTTCATCAGTGTTCAGACTGCATCTACATCCATAATAATGTCACATTTTAATGATATATTAGCATAATTTCAATTTCAAAAAATTATTAAAGAAATTCACAGTGGTTGAAATGCTCACCTATCTGCACATTATTTGTAAAAACAATTAAATAGCCACAGCTTCCTAATTTATCTTATCTAAAGAAAAAGAAAATATATATTATTTTTAATCTATATAAAATAATTCTACACTTGTCATTATAATATAATATTTACACAGCAATAATAATTTTCAACTTCTATATATATTTTCCTTCCAATGGATTCATCCCACCATATATTCATCAGATCCTCTGTTTTCCTATAAATACAATTTCATTTATGTCAGTCAGATATTGTTAATATTTATCTATTAATCTTTGTTTAATTAACCAATTCTAGATGTTTGACAATGCTGACAGTTAATCAATTTCATCAACACTTACTGCAATCTTATACCTAATTAGAATCATTTTCAAAGTTTTTAAAGTTTTAACAAAGTTAAAATGAAGCGCGGGTGGGTCCAAAACGCTACGAAAATCTCGTGACATATACGGATCTTCTCACATCCCATACTTATCTCTAAATGATCTTGCTAACTTCTTTTACATCATAAAAATACATAACGCTAGTATGCACACAGCGTAACAAGCTTCTCATGACAAGGTCTGAATAAGGCTTGAGTGGGCATACGCCCCATGTTAATCTTGTAATGTCTATTGACCAATTCTTGCCCTTATTTTTAAAACATGTTACAAGCATCTGTAGCTACCGCTACATCATAAAACTATATTTATAATGACTTCCACATTCTGTTTGGGTAGAAATCCAGCGCTAGTGAACACACAGTGTGACAAATAAATCTCAACATCTATAGGTTAATTCACTTTCCAACATCATTTCTGAATCCTATTACAAACACCGTGTAATTAATTTGTATAAGTTAGCTATTTTTTGTAAGAGTTTTTTATTTATCCTTTTACTTCGCCTCAGAATTGTCTTTGTCTTGAAATTGTATTTCATTGTACTTCTTACATTCCACTCACCTAGCAGCAAAAAGTTTAAGTCAGAATCCTTTCATCTAATGAATATATTATCTGCTCTAACTCCAATAGAATGTAATGTATACTCACTCAGTATATTACATAACAAAAAATATGTTAGATATTTAAAATATTATATCTACATCAAATTTTAGATACGGAGACCATGATGGTTAACAAATCAAACTTTTAATTGAAAAAATTATTACTCAAGATAGTTTATAATAGTGGTTGCCAATCTATACTTTCATTTAATCCAAATCTGGGATTTGTGGCTTCAAATCTATCAATGTAATATGCTTCCCTGGTCAAAATTTTAGTCCTGAAATCACCACCTCGAGTGTCAGGAATAACTTTTTCTATACCAAAAAAACATAATTGAGGTAACTGGTGCCCAAATTCTGCAGCACAGGTGTAAAAAGATTAACGTGGGGCATGTGCCCATTCAAGCCTTGTTCAGATCTTGTCATGAGAAGCTTGTTACACTGTGTGTACACTAGTGTTATGTATTTTTACGATGTAAAAGAAGTTAGAGAAGTTAGCAAGATCATTTAGAGATAAATATGGGATGCGAGAAGGTCCATATATGTCACTAGATTTTTGTGGCGTTTTGGGCCCACCTGCGCTTCATTTTAATTTTGTTAAAACTTTAAAAACTTTGAAAATTATTCTAATTAGGTATAAGATTGCAGTAAGTGTTGATGAAATTGTTTAACTGTCAGCATTGTCAAACATCTAGAATTGGTTAATTAAACAAAGATTAATAGATTAATATTAACAATATCTGACTGATATAAATGAAATTGTATTTATAGGAAAACAGAGGATCTGATGAATATATGGTGGGATGAATCCATTGGAAAGAGAAATATATATAGAAGTTGAAAATTATTATTGCTTTGTAAATATTATTTTATAATGGCAAGTGTAGAATTATTTTATATAGATGAAAAATAATATATATTTTCTTTTTCTTTAGATAAGATAAATTAGGAAGCTGTTGCTATTTAATTGTTTATACAAATAATGTGCAGATAGGTGAGCATTTCAACCACTGTGAATTTCTTTAATAATTTTTTGGAATTGAAATTATGCTAATATATCATTAAAATGTGACATTATTATGGATGTAGATGCAGTTTGAACACTGATGAAAGATTATTTCCGAAACGTTTGTTTCTAAGATTGTATCTTGACAATAAAAACAAGTTTGATGAAATTAGTTTTTTTGGTGAGTGGGCCCTCTGTACCAATTTAGTTTCTTGGATATAATAGCGTATTAGAAAATAGATTTATAGAAATCATTCTACAACATGATTTGGAACAACTAGTAACCACTCTCACTAGGAATAATAATATCCTAGACCTGATCTTTACAAATATAAAGGATACTGGACATGTCTCAACAAGCCTAGAACTGCTTAGTGATAGTGATCATAATAAAATATTATGGATCATATCATTTTTCAAACAGATCGTGACAGGTACCACTAGAATACATAATTTTGCTAAAGCAAATTATGTGGAAATTAAACAGTATCTCACAGACTGGAACTGGGAAGATGAGCTTAGGAACCTAAATACCACTAACATGTGGAGGGTTATATACAACAAAATCCAATATTGCATTAATAATTGGGTGCCAGAACACACAAAAAATTACAAAAAAACAACAAAAAGTACCTTTATGGTGGAACAATAACATTAAAAAATCAATAAGAAATAAGAAACAAACCTTTAATAAATACAGAAATCCAATAACAGAGACCAACTGGCAAAAATTCAAAATCAAAGCTAACAAAACTAAAAACCAAATAAGAATAGCAAAACAGAGATTAGAATATAAATTAGTTAATGTCACAAAGGACAACAAGAAACAGTTTTATAATTATATAGGATCATTAAATGGGAAACCCACTGGTGTGGGTCCTCTAATTATTGACCAACAATCTGTTATTGTTGAACAAACTATGGCTGAAGAATTAAATACATATTTTCTAAGCATATTTAAGCAAAAGAAAGTAATTAGTCCAGAACAACTGGGGGATCTGAGTGAACCTATACTGTTCACACACTCAGAAGTCTATGCAACTATTAATAACACTAAATTGAATTCATCAGCAGGTCCAGATAATATGCCACCATGCTTTATAAAAAGTCTCTGGGGAACTGACCGGTATACTGACACTGCTGTTTAATACTTCTGCAAATGAGGGAATAGAGATAACAGACTGGAAGATAGCCACAATTACACCCATACATAAAGGTGGTACAAAACAGAATGTTACCAATTATAGACCTATAAGTCTTATCACATGCATAAGAAAACTGATGAAATGACTACTGCAAAATAAAATTATTAATCACTTACAGAGTAAAGGTTTACAAGATATATCACAGCACTGATTTACCTCTGGCAGATCATGCCAAAGTAATTTAATCAATTTTTTGAGCCAGTGAGTAGGGTACTTGATACAGGTTTCTCTGTTAATGTCATCTATTTGGACTATGAGAAGGCGTCTGACTCAGTATCCCATAAAATATTAATAGGCCACCTCATCAGGATTAAACTTAATCCATGCATAATAAAATGGACAGAATCATGGTTAATGAATAGACTACAAAAGGTTAATATTAGAGGTCACTTCTCCAGTTGGGGTAGTGTTACAAGTTGGGTCCCACAGGGCTCAGTTTTGGGAACTATATTGCTTAATATAATGATTGCTAGTATGAAAACTACTAACGGTGTATGGATTAAAAAATATGCAGATGACAGTAAATTGGACTGTGTTGTCAATGATCAACAATCCATAAAACTACTGCAGAATAATTTAAATACACTATCTAACTGGGCTATTGAAAATAAAATGAAATTTAATGCTGCAAAGTGCAAAATAATGCACTTTGGTAAAAATAATACAATGGCTAAATATACACTAGATGGAACTGAATTACAGGTAGTTATGACTGAACGTTACCTGGGTATTACCATAACAAATAGTCTGAAATTTAGCACACATAACAATAAGGTAATAAAAAAGTGTTATGGTATAATTGACTATATTCTGAAGCATGTTAAAAGTAGAGAATCAGAAATTGTTGTCCCATTATCTACAAGTTTGGTTAGATCATGCATAGACTACTGTGCCCCCTTTTGTGCCCCAACCACTATAGGTGTAAAAGTAAGCATAGAGAAAATCCAGAGAAAGATCACCAGAAATATAAAAAAAATAGGCAAATAATTATCTTGATAGATTAAAATCCTTGAAATTGTACTCACTTGAATACAGGGCACTAAGGGGAGACTTATATCTGGTCTATAAGGCCTTTCAAGACCCAGCCCTGTTTGAGACGATATGCTTAGAAAAATAGGTATCAACTGTCAATACAAGGTCGCATAATTTTAAACTTTATACCAGTTCCACTAAAACAGTCAGATGGAGTAACTTTTTTACCCAAAGAATACCCTCATTTGGAATTCCCTTCCTCCTACTGTCATAGCAACTGACTCTATGAAGCAGTTCAAGTATAGGCTGGTTCAGTATATAGGGGAAAGAAAATTTATTTTCCACCATTAGGATATAATGGCAGCGAGTTTCATATTGGGCCTGCCCTCAAACTCATACACACCTATGAACCTATGATGTGTTGACAATCTACTTTGAAATATCACCTTAGAAAAAGGTTAGTCAGAGAGTTTAGAATTGTTACCGTTAAATACCAAGATAGTTCTCCATTTTAAAAATATTAATATAAACAAGTCATGGAAGCAGGTTTCTTAAAGAAGAACTGGACTGACCCTGTAAGCTAGTTTTTTTCCCCAATACAAGATAGTAAAATATGGGGACAGTGATTGGAGAATGGAGGAGGAGGATGGAGGGACCACTGGACTACCAGGGAAATTTTCGGGGGGGGGGTGTGGGGTTGGTGATTGGACATTATTTTCCATTCAAACAGTAAAGTTCAAACTATTAATAAGTGCTATCTATGGTTGTTTACTGTTTGAACAGTAAAGTTTGAACAGTTAATAAATCGAACAGTAATTACTTAGCAAGCGATGGGGGACATGATTGTCAGAAAAAAAACACAAATATTTGCCCTGTAGAGATACTAATTTTAAGACAAAAGTCGAACTAAGAAAATCATTAAGACCTAAATACAGGTGTTGTGCTGACCTTATCAGTCAATAGTTGTGTACAACACTATTTTTCAAATTGTTAGAAAAACAAGATGGCTGACATCATGAAGAGTATTTTCTGTGAGCATGACCAGTAAATTTACAGTTCTGAACAGTAAATTTACAGTTCGAACAGTAAATTTACAGTTTGAATGGTATTCATTTACCTGCCTGTCTTGAGGCTATCACAAAAATCCTTGTAATTCAAAAATGGTAAAATATTTTTTTCACCAAATCATCCAAAGGCACACCATTGGCACATACCCCATCATCCCTGAAAATATCAGAGAAAATTTTTATTCTGTGTGGCCTGTAGATGATTGCAAAAAAAAAAAAAAAGTGTTAACCAAAGGGGAAAAAGTGTTTTTGTTTCTGTTTCTTACCACTTTATACCTCAAAAGCCATACAAGGTGCTGTCACTAAACTGTTCATGTCTTGAGACTCTGGCACAATGACTGCACATGCCAAATTTTGGGCTATTTCCTAGAAATATGCCAAAGTTATTAAGGTGTAAAATTTTGAATTTAGAATTGAAGTGCTGCACCAACCCTAACTATAGTGGTGCTACTGTGCCACTATAACAGTGATAGATAGATAGATAGATAGATAGATAGATAGATAGATAGATAGATAGATAGGCATGCTACAGTTAGGGTTGAGTAGGCTGTCTAATGTTAAACCCCTAACTATGTATTTTCATAGCTAGCTTCACCATTGTTCAACAGATTAGCATGGAATTTTGCATGATGTTTTTTTTTTTTTTCATTTTTTTTGTCATTGCCTAGTGCCCAGATAGTTTGGAAGTTTGTTCTGAAATTTTCAAGGTAGAAAGGGCTTGGGCCACAGTGATACCTTTCACTTGTTTGGTGAAAAAGATATTAATATATTCCAGAGTTAAAAGGATTTGAAATTTTTGTTCTGAGCATGCTCAGTACAGTCTTTTGGATAGTTGTTTCATACAAAAAAGAATTTGGCCCATACAAAAAAAATATTCTGTTTCATATGGGGGTAATCTCTTTTTGTGAGAAAAAAATATTTTTTCTTATGGCCTCCATCTTGTTTTTGTTTTTTTCAAAAACGTTATTTGAAAAGCCAAAAAATTCTATCCTGCAGAGACACCAACACATGTATCTTGCTAATTGGGACTCCCTTAGGTGGATTCTGCAGTTAGGTTTTGGAAAAATCACCCAGAAATGTGTTTTTAACACATTTTAAAATAGTTTTTCTTGTCCTGAATTTCTTTTTTCATATGACCATATGAAAAAGAATAGGACCATATGAAAAAAAGATTCCCTTCATACGAAAAACAATTTGGACGTATTTTTTTTCATATTCTTCTTTCGTATGAAGGAATCTTTTTTCGTATGAATGATATAACATCATGAAAAAATCCCTTTATATGAAAAAATAATTTGGGCTTAGTTTTGTCACATTCTTTTTTCGTATGAAGCAATATTTTTTCGTATGAATGACATACCCTCATGAAAAAAGATCCCTTCATATGAAAAAATAATTTGGATTTAGTTTTTTCCACATTTCAACTTTAACAAGCCATAACTGTCAATATATGCAGTTACAGGACAATCTATGTTTATTTATTTATTTTATTTGTTTATGACTTTGGTAACTGGGTAGGTTCAAAATAAAGGTGATAATGAGTCCTACAACACTAGCAGATAACTCCCCCCAAGAAAAATTTTGGGGCCATAAAAAAACACAAAAATAAAAAAATATTACAATTCCCATAGGATTACACTGCAACTTTAACAAGCTGTAACTCTGTCAATCGTTGGAATTAATAGAAAATATATATATCAATAGAAAGGTCTTAATGACTAGTACAACACTAAGCCCCTAAGAAATAATAAGTGAAAATAGTCCCTTCCTTAAAAAATAAAATTACAAGAAAGTACATAAACTGTTTTTCTGGAGGAATGAAAGTACAGGACACAGAGGGCACTGTGCTTCCACACCCACATACACATACACATGTAGAAAAATGGAGGCATGGGAACACTGGGCCCAGAGTGCCCTGTGCCTCTGTAATTACATGGATATGGTCACACAGGTCCTGAAGGGAGCTGGAAGAATGACAATATTTATTCATTGATTTAGTTTTCATTGACCAGGTAAGTGCACTAGACAAATTCTGCCTATTTTCAGGCATGACCTGGGGGAAGGGGATACAGATGAATGCCAACTGACCTTGAACAGGAGTAAGCTGTTGGTGGTATTTATTTTTAGTGAATGGGGGAAATTTGGTCGGGGCACTGGGGAAATTCCCCTACTGTGCTGCAGAGAGTGCTGCCACTCGCTTTGCAGAATGGAAGAATCCAATGTGAACCAGGGCATGTACAGAGAAAGAGGTGTTCTGGATCAGCATGGTGCAGGTGACACTGTGTTAAAGAAATTTCCACAAAATGGATTTGAACTACGGACTGAGATGGCCAAAGTTTTGGCACTGCTGACTGGGAGGGACATTAAAGTAGACATAGCCCCCGAGCTTTCTCTGGCAGCGAAAAAAGTTATTTTGCAGGACGAACTCCAGAAAATTGAAAAACAAATATAACTACAACATGAATTGGAAGAGTCAGAAGAACTTGGAAAATGGAAAAGAATTACCACTACAATGTCAGAACAGGTATGCCAGCCCTTGCAGAAGATGTTTGTCTTTGATTCTCCAGCAAAAATAGTAGAGACACTCACAATACTCCAATCAGTTCCACCAGTATCCTGGGCACAACCAGATGACATGGAAGAGTGGATGCCTGAATGGGCATTAACAGAGGTGGGTTGGAGGAAAACCATAATGGGTACTTGGACAGCAGAATAACAAGAACAGCCTAAATATGTGGCACAGAACATTTCCACAAAAATCTAAGGAAGCCAAAACTACAGGACATGACGGCTCCCAACCGGAAGTTTTTCAAAGGACTACACAGGAAAGGACTGAAGTGGAGCACACTCAGAAATTGGGAGGTGCACAACAACAGGCTTTGCAACCGGTGCGGTACCAAGTAGGTACAGGTAGCATTTCATTTTCACCATTGGGGTTGCAACAAGAAATTTATTTTGATGCACAGCAGGGGTGGCTGGACAGGAAGAAGTGGTAGCAGAAGATATAGTTTGAGATTCACAGAGTGGGGAGCCTTGAACAAAATGCCATCCCAGAACCGAAAAAGTAACCCTCTATCCCTAGCCATTTGATTAAACCAATAGAACTGGCAAAATGCAGGAATGCAGTTGGGTTGTGTTACTTAGGAGGATTAGATTCACCACCAGATAGACACTATATAGGACAGATACTTTTGAAACAATCACTGGGTTTTACACCCCATGAAGTTTATGCACTCATACACATGAGGGGAACATTCTTTTGATGTTAGCTTTAGGACCCCAGAGGCTTTGGAATGTTTGGGGCAAAACATCTCACTTTAAAGTCATACCTCCTATGGACTCCCTTCCAGGTTATCCCCTTAACTAAACAGGCGTCACAATTTATCACAGTGCTCTTTTGAAGTGAGGGAGTGAATATTATAGATATTCAGTTCTGGCTTGAACAGCGTTGTGAGCTACTTGGTACCCCAGAACCAATATTAGATAGTGACAGCTTCTGGAACGGGGGATGGAAAATGAAGGTGAAACTATTTTCAGAAGGGGCAGATTTCTAGCATATACTGAATTGTTTTCTTCATTGGGAGGGATCGGGGTATATATTTTATCCCGGACAACCCCGTAAATGTAACAAATGTGGATCAGGGCAACATTTAAATAATTCTTGTGAAGCAATCCAATGTACCCAATGTGGAGAAATGGGGCATTTGGGTTTTCATTGTGTGATGCCCCCGTGATGTACACTGTGTAGGGAAGGCAGTCATAACTTTGCAGACTGTCCCAAAGCGGCTCACAATATGAATGATGCTGACTTTGGGATACAAGATTTTTATCTAGCAAAAGCAACCAGAGAAGCAGCTAATAGATTTCATAGTCAGTATCTACCTAGACCTCAACATCAGAGGCAATATTCAGCTGAATGGTCATACGCAGATGTGACTAACAAACCCCCTTCCCCCACAGTCACAACTACAGAAACTGAAGATTTCAGGGGGACTCAACCAGAAAAAGAAATAGAAGTCCTGGTAGTATCGGAAGAGGAACAGATACAGAAGTCTCCTTCTAAGAACACAATGCCACCACCCCCAGTTCCATCTGCTGAAAAATCTAGGGCCTCAGTAAAGGAACATATGCCAGTTACAATTTCTGAAAAATAACTTGAAATGCATGGGGTACCACTGACAAATAAGTATGAAGCATTAGAAGAAGAGCAGTCAGATGAGGACATTGACTCAGATGCAGCCTCTTGTACCACTTCCCAAATGGATGTTACGTCAGAACAGGAAGCCACCTCAGACATAATAAAGGCTCCCAAAATGTAAAAAGAATGGGAACTAGATTGGGCCTGAAGAAAAGTGCCAGAAAAAAAAACAGTAATGACTTGACACTTTAGTTCCGGCCTTGAGACAATATGATCTTCACCTGGCAAGTTGAAATGTGAATAGTATCAGACCAGAGAAAAAATGTTTAGCCACCTTTGCATTGTTTGATAACTATGTGCATGATATTGGTTTTTTTTTCAGGACACACAACTTTATTGATTAGAAGACTTTGAATCTGCCTCTGCAACATGGATATGGGTCCCTGTTATTGGTTGGGAGGTTTGGAAACATGTAGTGGAGTGGGAATATGTTTTACATTTCAGAAGTTGACAGTTATACACATAATTATTTCACCTGGGAGAGCCATACTGTTAGACATTCAAATAAAAGGAGCTGATTTTCATTTAATCAGCATGTATGCCCCTCAAGGGAAAGCTCTGAGAAGTGAGTTACTAAAACTTATTCAACCTTTTTTGTATATGAGGAGAAATATTATTTTTGGGAGTGACTTTAATATTAGTAGAATGTCACAAGATAAGCCGGCCCACCGGCGCAGTGGTTGGATTTCCGCTTGCAGTGCTGGCGATCCGGGTTTGGAAATGGACCCGGGTTGTAGGAGGGACAGCCGGGGGAGAAGGATCGAGCATCCATAGGACTACTCTCCTTCTCCAGGGGGAAGGGGGTCGAGTATTCGGTGCCACGGTGACACCTAGCAGAGGCTGGTTGCATCACGAGCATCGATGCTAAATTGAATTAGGGGCGGAGCAGACACCGGTCATCATTGCATGTCCCCGCCCCCTTTCACAAAAACAAGGGAGAAAAAAACAGCCTATGCCTGCCATCTAAATGAAGCTCAGCCCCTGACACCTCTATTAGCCTCAAGGAGCCAGCTCCCCGACCAGATAATTGTAGTGCGGCCCAATATAGAGGGTCAGAGCTGTGACCCCACTCTCTGGGGGGCAAGCCAGGGATGACAGGGTAAGTGTAGGCATGTCCAGAGGTGGAGGCTAGGGGGTCCGTGACCTGAGTGGATTCCGATGGTTGGCAGAGGCCCAAAAAAGTACAGTAATTTAAAAAAAAAAAAGTATGTCACAAGATGGGGACTTGCTATGCAGAAAGTATTTTGTGATGTAAATTTCTTGAATAATCTCCTCGAACACTCTAGTCTTATGGATGCCTTCCTAGATAAAGAAAGGGGAACTTCTAAAACCTTTTTTCAAGGGAATAAATCTACTAGGATTGATTATGTTTTCCTTACTCCAACCCTGTCTTTTAGATATACCTTAGTTAAACTGGTAGCAACTTCTGACCATGGTCTTTTAACTTTAATGTTATCTAATTTTCAGGACAACACAAAAGGCCCAGGATACTGGAAACTAAATATGTTTTTATTGGAAGAGCCAGTGATAAAGGAAGGTTTTCAATCTATATTACAGGCCAGGAAATCTGTATATTTTTCATATGAGTCAAAACAACACTGGTGGGAAGACAGTAATCAGGATGTAAGGGATTGTTTTTCAGAAGATAGTGAAAATAGTGGGAAGAATGAAACAGGATAGATATTGGGAGTTGAGAAAATAATTACTTTGGATACAATCACTACAAAATAAAGGTGAAACTATCTCAGTGGTACAGTTATCTGAGATAAAGCAAGAAATGATGTCCTTACAATATGATAGGATGAAATCACTAGAATGAGAACAATGGTTTGGGATCCAAGGGAAATAAGCTTTCATAAAACCCTATGATTGCTGTAATAATCAGAGAACTAAGAAAGATGTAAAACAAATAAGAACACCAGAAGGAAAACTAATCACAGGCGGGAATTATGTTATTCAAGAAACTGAATCATGTATAATTAATATGTTTACAGATGATCCAGCAGTGATAGATGATAGTATCAGAGAGTGGTTACAAAATGTATTTTTGCCTAAAGTACCAGAACATCACTTAATATCTTTAACAGCCTCTATTAATGAAGGAGAACTGAACATGGTTATTTCAACCCTACATGACGGGAAAGCGCAAGGCCCAAATGGGCTACCAAATGCAATTTATAAACAAATGATACAACATCTGTTACCAGAAATGACTCACATGTATAATACGTGCCTATGCACTAAAACACTGCCTAAAAATATGAATTTAGGTCTCTTAATTTTACTATACAAATCAGGAGAAAGAGAGCTACTACAAAATTGGAGACCAATAACGTTATTTAATACAGACTTTAAAATTTTAACAAAACGTCTGAGTAATAGAGTAAGTATGATACTAGAAGACATTATTTTTCCTACTCAATTTTGTTCAGTGCCAGGGCGACAAATTACAGATGCCTTGATAATATTAAGAGAACTCTTTGAAAAGGGAAACACGGAAGAAATAACAGGTGTTGAGATTAGCATGGATCAAGCTAAGCTTTTGATAAGTTCATACAAATATCTGTGGCAATGTTTACAAAAATTCAAGTTTCTGAGAGTTTTCAGGTGCTGGATCAATTTATGCTATGACACAGCACAGTCAGCACCATATGTAAATGGTTGGATAGAAAATTCCTGTAGTCTCCATAGGGGAGTAAGACAGAGGTGTTCTTTAAGTCCAGTGTTATATATTCTAACATTAGAACCATTGATTAGGTAACTCTATACAATGACAATATTAGAGGATTATCTATATCAAGTGAAGATTCTGAGTTAAAAACAATTGCTTATGAAGATGACTTGTGTTTTATTTTGGCAGACCTTCCTTCTGGTGGAGTGGTGGAAACGGTCATGAATGACTTCACTAGGGGAACGGGTGCTAGCATAAACAGAACCAAGAATAAGTGTTTGCCTATTAGTAAAAATGTTAGACTGGATGTTTCCATTATGGGTACAGAAATAATAATGACACACTGGAAAATATTGGGAATTTATTTTGGCCCAGTTAACTTAGGAATTTTGAATTGGAATATTTTACTTGAAGTAGTCAATAAAAAAGTAATAAGGTGTAACAAATGGTTTTGTTAAAAAAAAGTATACATGATCAAGACTTTTTTGTTGAGCATATTTCTTCATTTAAGTGTATTCTTCATGCTCCCAAAATCATTGGAAACAAGGATATACAGTATTTGTTTTTCAGGGGTCTGGGATAGCTGCCTCAATCCAATTTAAAGGGGAGTCACATATTTACCGGTTAAAAAGGGAGGCCTGGTTATGGTGAACTGGGTATTCTTTTCTGCATGTTTTTTTTCACATAACATTACTCCACTTTTAAAAAAATGAATACTATTTGGGCACCATGGATTTTAGATTATATTATACCATGGCTTCAGTCTTGGGATTAGGACAGAGCCATACCAAAAAAAAATCACTTAATGGTCTTCTAGAGTATTTAGTACAGTGCTTTGGAAAATTGAAACTCTAGAAAATATTCAAACAAGAAGGGACACTACTCCCAAGGAAGGATTTGTATGGGAAGCTCTTAGATTTTTTTTTACCAGGATACATGTTTTAGCCATCTGCCAGAAAATAAAATTAGTCAAGTAGAACACATATTGAAACAGGGCAGGACACCAATATATATGTGGGATGCACTATGGCTATGTGTGCATGGTCACCTTCATGTTAAAGGGAGCCTTAAACATAAAGAACTGAAAGAAAGAATATGTCCAAGGTTGAATATTTGTAATGAAAAGATTGAGACTATGGAACATTTATATTTTGAATGCCTTTTTATTTTACAATTTTGGAATCAAGTACATAAAAATTGGAAATCTTCCCCTTTTACAATATTAACAACAGAAATTCTGTTTTGGGGAATAATTCCACATGTATGGGCAAAATATAATACGGATACGGTACTTCTAATACTGTTTTTTTTTAAATATCACATTTGGCATACTAGATGCAAATTGTCTCTTGAAAAACAATATGTAACCCTTGATCAGCTTTTTTGTATGCTTCAAACACAAATCTCACTTTCAGAGATAAGGAAAAAAGTAAAGTTCCTGTTCAGGTTTTTGACAAATGGTGAAAAAATACTACATGGTTAGATGTCAGATGATAGTCTTTCAATGAGTATTACAGACATTCATGATTTCACACACCTAGCATGATGGATAAAGGGCCTTAACAAACACTGTATGGTTTTGAATGTCCTTAACTATGTCCTTATATTTACACATGATATGCTTGACAGATGTAGAGTGGGATATCGTATGGTGTTTCATTATTACATCATTATAAGGTATTGGGTAATATGTCTTAATGCATTTTTTTAGTGGAGTTGAAGTTTAGGGGGGTTATAGTAATATTAATTTGTCTGAGAACCACAAAGAAGACCCCAGGTCTGATTTGCCAAGATTCAGGACAGCCAAAGCCATAATGTTTTTCCTTTTTGCTGCTTGCAGGGTGGGGGTGGGGTGTTAGGGTTGGAAGCCCCAACACCACATTTCCCTACATTTGTCACTTTAACCCTAACTGGTGCATTAACAATGTTTTTTGCAATGAATATGTCTATATCTATCTACCAAATCAATAGTGTCCTGAGAAACACACAGCCTAATTTACAAGAAACCATGTAATATTATTAACCAATGATTGTTTCATTCCATCTGCCCAGAATGATTTGTCTCCTATTGTTCTGTACTTTAAAAAAACATTTTGGCATACTTTTAGTCTCTACCATGCTGTACAGTATGCTTGTCATTGTTTATGTCACTAAAAATATATTACATAATAGTAACATATCAGTATTGATTATTCTGTCCATTCAGACTAACCTCTGCAGACTGGCATTAATAATATTAGCTGAACTAAATGCAGTTGTGTGACTTACTTATTAAAAAGCTTCTAGCTTCACTTCATTGTCCACTCTCTCTCTACAAAAATAAAAAGCTCTGTGTAAAGACATTTGTTTTTGTTCAGATCGTACATGAAAAAATTCTCTTGACAAAGGCATTCAGAGTAACTTTATCTGTGCTTAAATTCTCTTATAATGATTTCTGTAATGTACAGTATTAAGGGTAGCTTTTTTACCTGCCCTCTGGTGTCTTTTTTATGAGGGGGATCTGGCTGCTAGGACTACAACCCATAAATAGGGATGTGGTTACCTAGGCAATCCTGTGAAGCATGCCAAAACAGACGTTAATGGGCATTAGCGCTAATGTCAGTGTTAGAATTATTTTCAGAATTTCAGCACTGGGATAACATAATGCATGTTTTATGTGTAAAATCCTCCTGTTAAAATTGTTCTAAGCTACACTCTGTTATTTTGTGCTTATATGATGAGTGCATTGCAAACAATTTATTGCAGTGCTCAGACTTAAGCAAATAAATGATTCTGTTTCATATTGTGTCTTAATGATGTTTGTATACAAGTGGCAGCAATACCTTATAATAATTCACAAGGATGTTTGCCCTGTGGCACTAATTCTGCTATATGCCCTACCCCACTCATGCAACTGGGTTAACAATAACAGCTCAGGATTTTCTAAGTTTAGGATCACACCGAATCAGAAAACCATTCATGCCATGAGGGCACGCGTTTGATGTCTGACCTACCCAGGTTATGGAAAACTTGTCAAGTGGCCACCAGAAAAAATAATGGTTGAAAACCTCCAGTAATGTTATCTGATGGTTGTCACATACAGGACCATGGCAGCAACCACCTTCCTTAAAAATGACACTCCAAATCAAAAGCACCAATAATACCACTGGTCCAGACCATCATGAGTACATATACTAAGCTCATTAAAACATGGAGGGGGGTTATTGAGGGGCTCCTATTGCACCCACTAAAATTGTTTTTGAACCTTCATGCACTGAAATAAAATCTACCCATGTGATTTATTCAGTGATACCATACTTGACTTCAGTGTTCCAAAGTGTTCAATTCAGTATGCTACTCTTTGGAAGCATTCAATTCCTCCCTCTTTGGATCTTCCATTCTTTCCAAATCTACAAATGTAAGTGCAGACACATTATTCTTATACTGGCTCTTTATATTGGGAGATGAACAGAAGAAGACAATATGCTCTTAAGTACCGTTCACCTGCATCAGCAGGTCAAACTTGTCCTTTTCGTTTAACAATACTGTATACATTTTTTCTTAAATGTCTCTATGTTTTTAGTGGTTACTACCTCACTATGTAGGCTGTTCCATATCCTATCCATATGTTGCAGGAAGAAATAGTATTTTCCATTTTTTTTACAGTGTCTAACTTTATCTGAAGTTTATGTGCCTTTAGAGATAATGATTTTACCTGGATTTTGACACCTAGTTCTGACTTAAGTTCATCATCATTCATAATTTTATACATGGTTAGTAAGTCACCCCAACTCTTCTCTGTTCCATGCTGTATAGTTCTAAGTGCTGGAGCCTATTTTTGGAACTATGTCCCTGCAGTCCTCCAGTCATCTTGGTGACTCTGCACTGCACCCTCTCTACCTGATCTACATCACCCCCTCATATGGGAGTAGTGATGGGTGAAGTGGCCCCAATTTGCTCCGTGGAGTGATTCACGGAGTGAAGACAAATTCAGGAAGTGCTCTGCAACACGAAGCGGAGTACTTTGTGTTATTAATGAGTAACGTGAAGCTTGTTGAAAACAATGACTTCATGTTAATCTGCCTTCCCAAACCACTACTCCACCAATTCTTAAGGTGAAGTACATTGAAAACAATGTACTTCACCTTACTTCACCTTGTTTTTAAGCACCAAAGGCGAATTTTGCAGTGTTTCATGGGATTTCAGGTCACATGGGCTCTAGATTGTCTGCACAGCCTCAGTTTGGGGTAGTGTGTGTAGGAAGCTGTAGGAGACAATCTTCTCTGAGAGCTCTCTGCAATTCAAACATTCAAAAAGCTGTTAAAAAAGCCTTTTTGAGTTATTTTTTTTTTTGCTGAAACTCTAGTTCATCGATTATAGGAAACCCTCCTGTGCTCATATCATCGAGCATTTATTGTTTATGTATGGATTTTGAATGTTAATGTACAACATTCAGTCTGTGTACTGAGAGACAGTGGAAGTGTGCTTTGGAGGAGGGGTGTATCTGTGGTGGAGGTAGATTA
This sequence comes from Neoceratodus forsteri, assembly GCA_016271365.2. Classification (NCBI taxonomy): domain Eukaryota; kingdom Metazoa; phylum Chordata; order Ceratodontiformes; family Ceratodontidae; genus Neoceratodus; species Neoceratodus forsteri. The sequence continues at coordinate 644,456,160 of CM057454.1, read as the reverse complement.
ACTTGGAGAAAAAGACAGTGCTTTCTGTTTTGGTGATATTTTTCTTGTATATCTGCGTTATGCCAAAACTGTGTCATGATGATAACCATGTCTGTAACCACTGTCTGTAACCACCTTATGCTTGAACAACCTATGTAATCAAAAGTTTTTCTCCACTGCATTTTATCTTGTATTGTTATCCCGGGTCGCCCCTGAAAAAGAGACCTTCGGGGCTCAGTGGGCCTACCCGGTCACGAAAATTTAATAAATAAATAAATAAATTAATTAATTAATGTACACACAGTAATATTTTCAATATTTCTTGCCATTTTTGTTGCTGATTGTTGTGGTGCAGCAGTGCATAATTTTAGTTTGTTTAAAATATGTGGTTATATTACTGAAGTTTTCAGTTTGCATGCATTACTTAGTGTGTGTGTGAGTATGTGTGTGACGCGTGACATCAAATCAGACACCTTTTATTGTGCCACGTAATAATTTCAGCAATGTGAAGCTGCTATCCACTGCAGCTGTATGATTTTTGTACTTCTTTGTGGTATCTTTACTGGTACTAGTACTAGTGACTGTTACTGCTGCAGTGCATAATTTTAGTCTGTTTAAAATATGTGGCTATATTATATACTAACATACTATTTGCCAGCAGATTAGGCCTTACGGTCTATTGAGTCTGCTCGAACCTCAGATCGCTAGTTGGGTGCCGAGGCCCTCCCCCCCTTGTGTTCCAGAAACCCCTATCATCCATCCCCACCCCCCTGGGACAGGCCATCATCTGATACATCCACTTTCTGTTTCTGTCCCACCCTCTCTTGAAGCCCTCCACTGTGGATCTCTGAACCAGCTCACCAGGCAGTGCATTCCAAGGGTCCACCACCCTCTCAGTGAAAAACCTCCTCCTCTTTTACCCCTCACCCTTCCACCTTCCAACTTCAAACCATGCCCTCTGGTGATACCTCCCTGCTTTAGTCTAAAGATCCCCTCCATGTTTACCCTATTTATTCCCTAGAGGTACTTGAAGACCTCAATCATGTCCCCCTGTCTCTCCTCTCCTCTAATGAAAACAGGCAGAGCTCCTCAAGTCTGACCTCATACATCAAATCCCCTAGCCCTCGTATCATCTTAGTTGCCCTCCTCTGTACCCTCTCCAGGAGCTGTATGTCCCCCTTCAAGTGTGGTCTCCAGTACTGTACACAGTACTCAAGGTGTGGTCTAACCAGTCCATTGTACAGCAGCAGAATCACTTCCTTGCTCCTAGAGGTGATCCCCCTTACGATGCATCCCAACATCCTGTTTGCCTTGCTAGCCACTCTCCTGCACTGCTCAGAGTTATTCATACATGCATCCACCATGACCCCTAGGTCTTTTTCCCCTATTGAGGCCTCCAGTACCTCCCCTCCCAGGGTGTACCTGTGTTTAGGGTTTCCCTGCCCAAGATGTAACACCTTGCACTTGGTAATATTGAAATTTAATTTCCATGGGTGAGCCCAGCTTTCCAGGGTGTCCAGGTCCCCTTGCAGGGCCAAACTCCCCTCTTCTCCCTCAACTACTGCTCCCATCTTGGAGTCATCAGTGAAGAGACTCATTTCACACCTTATACCCTCCCTGATGTCTGATATATATACCTTAAACAGGATAGGACCCAGGACCGAGCCCTATGGTACCCCACTACCAACCTCTCTAGGGTTCAAGAGCTCCCCACAGACCACTACTCTCTGGGTGCATCCAGCTAGTCAGTTTTCAATCCATCTGACCATCAAAGGGCCTACTCCCAACCCCATCAGTTTCTCCACCAGACCATTGGGGACAGAGTCAAACGCCTTGCTGAAGTCCAAGAATAATACATCCACAGGCTTTCCCTGTCCAGTTCTGATGTTACCCATTCGTAGAACTCCACATAAGATTGGTTTGACATGATCTACCTGGCACAAACCCATGTTGCTGACTATCCAGACCTCCCCACCTCCAAGTACACCCCCAATCGTTCCTTTAGTATATTCTCCATTAATTTTCCCACCACCGAGGTCAAACTGATGGGTCTATAGTTACCTGGTACTTCCCTTGACCCCCTTTTGGATTGGCACCACATGTGCCTCGCCAATCCTAGACACCCTCCCTGTCTCAAGTGACCTGTTGAAGAGCTATGCATTACTTTGGTGTGTGTGTGTGAGTATTTGTGTGATGCGTGTCATCAAATCAGACACCTTTATTGTGCCACAATAATTTCAGCAATGTGAAGCTGCTATCCACTGCAGCTGTGTGATTTGTGTACTTCTTTGTGGTATCTTTACTGGTACTAGTACTAGTGACTGTTACTGCAGCAGTGCATCACACTGCCCCCCCTGCAGCCCGTCCCAGCCGGCAAAGGTATTCTTTTTCAGATTTGAATTTCTGATGGTGAACACTGGTTAGGTGTTGTGCCTTTGTGTCTGCATCTCTTCAGTGCATAGTGCAATCTTAATCTGTCTGTGCATTTGCATCTCTTTAGGGCCCAATCTCCATCTGTAACTTAAGTCACAGTTGTTTCTTTGACTTCCCTTCAGAGTACTGGACAGGTGTGGTGCTTTAATTCTGCATGAACATTGTACTCATTAATATGTATTTTTCAGTCAGGACCATCATCACGAGTCACTAGTGATACAAATCGCGTTCTTCATCATCACGGTCACAAATGCAGTCACAAATCACGATTCATGATCATTCACATTACGAATCACAACATTAATTTTTTTTGTAGTTACTTGGATGTATTGTAAGTCTGTTTTGTAGTATCTCTCCAGGCTTCACCCCCCCACCATTGTACTCATTGATACGTGTTGTTAAGTCTGGGAGTTTTAAGCTACAGCTCATCGGGGAAGTACAGCTGCAGGCGGTAGGCATTCACGTTTCTCCATCATCACGGTCACAAATGCAGTCACAAATCATGATTCACGATCACGTCACGAATCACAACATTCATTTTTTTAATAGTTACTTGGATGTATTGTAAGACTGTTTTGTAGTATCCCTCCATGCTTCACCACCCCACCATTGTACTCATTAATGTTTGTTTTTAAGTCAGGGAGTTGGACAGTGTCTGCTGTACATACACAGACTGGAAGGAAGACTGAATGCACACATGCAGTTTAGTACAGTATACTTGCACTGCTCAGAATACAAAGTGTCACGCATATGGAAGACAACAAAAAAAGGGCATAATTACATACAAGGGTCAGGGATGGGGGAGGAATACATTTTATAACACAGCAAGGAAGGTGTGGGGGGGCACATGGTGTGAGAAAAAAAAAGTAATGTGGGATCCCACGGAGATCCAGCAGCAGTTCCAGCATGGACATAATTTGCAACTGATGTTCCTCTATGTGATTTAGCTGCTGCTCCACAGCACTCACCCTCTCATTGTTATCCTCAACAGCACTCTAGAGAACTGCCAAGTAAGCCTGTGTTACATGCAGTTCTCTGGGGTCCACACATTCTACAGGAAGACCTGCTGGTGGTGATGGTGGGGGTGGGGGTGCTGGTGGAGCTGCAGGTACTGCTGTGGCCCTCCTCTTCTTAGGGATGCCGCAATGCACAGCTGCACCATCTGCCACAGAATGGCCAGCAGGTGCAGACATGGTCCATTTTGTGGCAGCCTGCAACTCCAACTGCTGGTGATTGAGCATATGGGTGTGCTGGCCCCCAGTCCCCAGGTGAGTCCCCCGGGGGCCACGGAACACCTCCACCTCACATAGGAGGCACTTGACCACACTGCTGTCCCCCCTGACACAGTCAAAAAAGTGTCAAACAATGGAGGTGCAGGGAGGACCAGGCACAGGCAGGGGATGGCCAGATGAACTGGCAGCCAGCTGGTCATGGTGCTGAACAGGGATGGGTTCCACACCTGGGCCCAGGGGAACAGGTACATCTTGCTCCAGAGGATCTGGCGCTGGATTTGATGGTGGTGGTGGTGGTTCAACTGCCTCAGAGTCAGGACAGGAGGCGGTGCTGGTCCTGCTTCTGGGAGTGGGGGACACTCACAAGTTTTGAGTGGTCCAACAGGAATGGGTGCCCATGCCCTCCACACATGTGCACAGTACAGCGCTTACCACTACCACGCTCTCCCAGAGCTGCCCCCTCACCATGGTTCATCTCTTCTACTGAGCTCCCTCAGTCTGAGCAATCACTACTCACACTGTCACACAATACACTCACACAGTCACACAGACACAGACAAACAACTAACTACTTATAAAGGTAAGAAAAAAAATTTACAGAAAGAACAAATTAAGTAAAAAAGCTGTTGGGTCCAAATCAAAGTTTAAATCTCCTCCTCACTGTGATCTCAAAGTATCAGCAGTCGCAAAACACACTCTCTCTCTCCATCTACACAGGAGAAGGTAAAGTGTCTGCTTGTATGACTCACTTTCTTCTTGCCTAGCTAAAGAGCATGTGACTTGCAGTACTGTAAGCCATGTGATGTGTGTGGGGGTTGCCAAATCTAAAACACCAAGTGGATCACTTAGAATCATAATGAGGAACGTCAAGTCCTTTAAAAACAATGACTTCACCTTACTTTGCATTGCCATTCCACCTTAATGTGAAGTGGTAATGTCAAGGGAGGAGAGACTTTGCATTGTCCACTTCGGCTTTCACTTTGCCAGTGGAATTTAAATTCGCTGCATCTCGATATGGGAACTCAACAATGGAGAACCACAATTGAAGTGAGGCCTGATATAGGATTTGTACAATGGCAAAATGCAATTAGCTGAATGGTTTAGGAAACTTCTCTTGATGTTCCTTATCATGTAGTTTGATCTTTGTATGACTGATGTGCGATGCGCTCTAAAATTTAGGTTATTATCTATCATAATGCCAAAGTCTTTTCTTTCACTACTTTTTTATGCCTTTTAAACATGTCTAGCTACAGCTGAGGAACTGTCTCCTTTCTTTATGTCACTGTCCTGCTCATTAAAAGCAGCTGACACCTTTGGCAAAACTTTCCTAAACATAATATTTAGACACAATTCAACTGGTATTTCATAGAAACACAGAAACATAGAATTTGATGGCAGATAAGGACCCTTGGTCTACCTAGTCTGCCAATTTTCCTTACCTGATGTATAAACTCCAAATCTTATTTGATCTGCAGCACACCTTCTCCTTCCTAACACTAGGGTTGCCTTCTGTCTGTCCCATGCATTCTTCATTCTCTTATCATTTTTGTCTATGTGAATGCCTCAGGAGGCTGTTATCTGTTTCATATACTGCAGATCCTAATTGATCTGTGGCTTACCCTCTCTTTCTTATCGCTAGAGTTCCTTTATGTCTGTCCTATGCATTTTGAACCCCTACCATTCTTGCCCTACAACCTCTGCTGGGAGGCTGTTCCATGGATGCACCACCCTTTCCATGAAAACATATTTTCTCATGTTACCCTAAGTCCACCCCCCTCTATTTTCATAGCATGGCCCCTTGTTCTTGAACATCTTTTTTTTTTTGAAAGAGGCTACCCTCTTGTACCTTATTTATACCCTTGAGATAATTGAAAGTCTCTATCATATCCCCTCTCTCTCTCCTCTCCTCCAGGGAATACATATCGAGATCCTCCAGTCTCCCCTCATATGACTTTTGGGCAGCCTCTGCACCATTTTTGTCACCCTTCTCTGAACAGTTTCTACTCTGTGTATGTCCTTCCAGAGATGCAGCCTCCAGAACTGGACACAGTACTCTAGATGAGGTCTCACCAATGTTCTATACAGTGACATCACCACCTCCTTCCTTTTGTTAGAGATCCCTCACCCTATCAACCCCAGCATTCCGCTGACTCTCCTCACAGCCTTCTCACATTGATTGGTAATCTTTAGATCATCAGATATGATTACACCCAGGTCCTTTTCCTGTTTGGTGGCTGTCAGTACCTCTCCCGCATCAGGTACTCCTCCCCCATATTTCTGCACCCCAAGTGCATGATCTTGAACTCTTTGCATTGAATCTTAGCTGCCATATCCTTGACCACCTCAAGCTTGCTTAGATCCCTCTCATTTTCTCTACCCTCCTGGAGTGGAAACCCTGTTGCAACTCTTCATGTTGTAACCTAGAAACATAGAATCTGATGGCAGATAAGGACCACTTGGTCCACTTAGTATGCCCATTTCCCTACCTGATGTATAAACCCAAATCCTATTTGATCTGCAGCACATCTTCTCCTTCCTAACACTAGAGTTGCCTTCTGTCTGTCCCATACATTCTTGAATTCTCTTATTGTTTTGTCCTTACAAACTCCTCAGGAAGGCTGTTCCATGCATCCACCACCCTTTCCATGAAAAATACTTCCTCAAGTTACCCCTGAGTCTTCTGCCTCTAGCCTCATATTGGACCCCTTGTTCTTGCACATCTCCTTTTCTGAAAGATGCTGCCTCCTGAACATTGTCATCTGCAAAGAGACACACCTTCCCTTCCAGCCATTCTGCAATATTGTTTATGAAGACATTAAGAGAACTGGTCCAAGCACGAATCCCTACGGGACCCTGCAGGTCACCCCCTCTCTTCAGATTGAATGCTGTTCACCACCACCTTCTGTTTCCTATAACTCAGGCAATTTTGTACCCAGTTTACCACCCTAGGACCCACTCCTAGGTTGCCCAGCTTGTTTACTAGCCTCTTAAATGGGACGGTGTTGATGGCCTTACTGAACTCCACATCCACCACCTCTCCTTGATTCACTCCCTTGTCACCCAGTCAAAGAAATCTATCAGATTTGTTTGACAAGATATTCCCACTGTAAATCCATGCTGCCTCAGATCCTGTGCTCTGCTGGATTCGAGATATATCACAAACCTTTCTTTTAGAAGTGATTCCATCAGTTTTCCCACCACTGAGATCAGGCTGACTGGCCTGTAATTGTCAGCCTCCTCCCTGCTCTCCACTTTGTGGAGAGGGACTACATTCACCCTCCTCCCTCCTGTGGTACCACACCTGTTTCCAATGAACTGTTGAACAGGGCTGTCAGTGGTGCTGCCAGCACCTCCCTGAGTTCTCTTAATACTCTGGGATGTATCCCATCCAGCCCCATTACCTTATTCACTTTCAAATTACAGTGTTCCTTTATGACTCTCTCCTTCTTAAATGGACTGGTGTCTACCTGCCCCCTAGTGGTGCTTCCATCACCTAAATTTGGTCCCGCCCCTTCACCTTCTTCTGTGAATACTGAACACAAATACTTGTTCAGGATTTCTGCTTTTTCTTGGTCCCCCTCTGCACACCTCCCTCCTTCCCATTGTAGTCTCACAATCCCACCCTTGGTCTTTTTTTTTTCAATAACATACCTGAGTTATTGTCCTCTTTTGTTATTGCCTGGGCTATTTTTCCTTCTATTTGCATCTTTGCACTCCTGACTGCTTTCTCCACCTCTCTCTGCTTTCCAGATACAGTTCCCTGTCTTCTTCCTCTGTGTTTCGTTGTACCTCCTGAATGCCACCCTTTTGCCCTTACCTTCTCAGCCACTTCTTTGAGAAACATTGTGTTTTTTTCTTTCTCTTTGTTTTGCTTACTTGCCAATGGATGGCTTGTTGCCTCTGCTATGAGCTCCTTAAGATTCTCCCATTGTTCCTCCGCTCCCACTTTTCTCCTTACCTGCCAGTGATTTCCCAAGACATTCCCCCATCTTTGCAGTTGGCACACCTGAAATCCAGGACCCTTGCTTTCATGTGGTTTGACTCTGCTGTTGTTCTCACATTGAACCACACCATACTTTGATCGCTTGATCCCATATGGCTCCCCACTTTTATGTCCATAATTCTGTCCCCATTAGCGAGTACCAGGTCCAAAGTCACTCCTTCTTGGGTGGGCTCCATCACTAGCTGTCTTTGGCATGCCCCCAGCAGGACTTCCAGGATGTCTCTGTTCCTGGCTGAGGCTTCAGCCTGGTTGCTCCAGTCCACATCTGGCAGATTGAAATTTCCTGTTGATGGCTTCTACAAGTACCCTGTCTAGCTCTTCTCCTTATGTAGGAGGTCTGTAGATCACACTACTGTGAATGGTAGTGCCATTCCCCATCTCCAGGGTGATCCACAGTGTCTCTGCCTCTCCCTGAATTCCTTGTACCTCAGTTGCTTTAATTCCTTCCCTGACATAGATAGCCACTCCTCCTCCCTTTTTATTCACCCTGTCCCTCCTGAATATAGTGTAACCTGGTATTGTCATATCTCAGTCATGGTTCCCCATGAACCATGTCTCGGTAACAGCAATGATGTCCAGATCTGCCTCAGCCATCGGGGCCACTAGGTCTTTGATTTTGTTTCCCAGACTGCGAGCATTTGTGCACATGGCCTTCCAATTTTTACTGCCTCTTCTCCTAATAACTCCTCTCCTATCCCCATGTCTTTCCTCCATACTCCTCTTGTCCTTATTCCCATTCTGCCTTTTATCTGCATTTTTACCTTTTGGTTTTAGTTATCTTTTGGCAATTTCTTAACCTTAGGCTCCTCTTTGCCAACTGTATCATTTTGGGGGGGTTGTTTGCTTCGGCCAGTTTACTTCTGCCACCTTCCTTGACTAGTTTAAATGCTTTCTGATGAAACATTTAAACCTGTCACTGAGGATTCTGGTTCCCACCCTGGATAGATGCAGGCCATCGCCCCTGTATGGGCCTGCATCCCTCCAGGTGGAACCCCAGTCCCCAATGAAGTCAAATCCCTCTGCTCCACACCAGTCCTTCAGCCATGGGTTGAATCTCTTGGTGCTGAGTACCCTGTTCTCCCCTTGCCCTCAATGGGTAACACCTGTGAAAAGGTTACAGAGCATGCCACCTGCCTAAGACCCATCCCCAACTCCATGAACTGCTCCTGCACTACCCTAGCCTCACCACTTGCAAGGTCATTCATCCCCAGGTGGACTATGATGCCTAGCTCATTCTCCCATCCTGCTGCCCAGTGATCCTTAGGATGTGCTGTCCATCCCTCCAAGCCATGGCACCAGGTAAGCACTTGACCTCCCTCACTCCCTCCCCTCCTGGCTCCAAGTCTACCGCCCGATGATAGAATCCCCCACAAGGAGTTTCTTCCTCCTCCAGGGTCCTCTGGCTTCCCCCAAGGTCTCCACCATATGGAGGACCCAGACATCCTCTTTGGTTACCACTGTGGGTGCCTATCTGGGACAGTCCCACCCTGCCAAAGCAGCATAGGATTTATGGAGTAGAACCATAGGAGAGATGTGTCTCTTCCCCACTGCCCTCACCCTTCCTGAGCCCACCATTATCCAGCCACTCCTCTTCCTTGGCAACCATTGAGGCAGCAGGGGTGGACTTGGGGGGGCCCTGGGTGAGGGCAGAGGTCCCCCAAATCTTGGCCAACTCATCCTGCAAATGAGCAACCACCACCCTCAGCCCAGAGAGGTTCCTACAGATGGGACAGCACCACAGCCTCCAGAAAGTATCCCTGTAGACTGCCACCCCACAGCCGCTGCACTGCACCACTACCATCATGTCTATTTTTTCTCTCTACCTCATTCTCTCTCCCTTCTCTACTTTCATTCAGTAGAGAAACACCCATGCTTAGTTGCGTTTGTGCCTTGTAGCTGTTTCTAAGGGTTCTGGTGATCCCTCCCTTGCTGCCTTCACAGGAAGTATCTATCTGCTGTCAGTCACCCCCAGAGTCTATAAAAGTTGAGCTAACCCTGGATGGGAAGGAGGGCAGTAGTGTGCATGTGTGTGTGTGTATGTGTTTGTTGTGTCCTCTCCTCCCCTTATGTGCCTTTGGTGCTGCTAGCCAAACACCCTGTGGTAATTAATTTTTAGAAGACCCTAAGCCTCTCTTAGCTCTACTCCCCAATTAAGCACCTTATTCACAGGGCTTCCTGAATCTACTCACCTCAAGAATACATTCCTGACCTAGTTTCCCCCACACCACCTGTTACAATTTAAAACCCAAGTTTCAAGATAACCCAGTCACTACCTACCAAGTTTCAAAGTGCCCCAACCACTGTTTGCAGATCTTTTCTCCCCATTTACCCTGCTACATTCAAAAGGAAGAGAAGTATAAATAAATATTAATATACCTTTAAGATAAAGCTGAGTGCTTTCACTCCACTCTTTCAGCAAACTCTGGTCTTCCACCTCCACCTCTGGTCATCCACCTTCCATCTCCTACACCTTCTATAGTTTTCTCCTTTTCATTATTTATTACTGAAGAAATAACTACAAAAACACAATCTTTATGCCTTAGAGTTCATCTGCCTCTATAACTTATTCCCTACTTGAAATTATAATGCTCTGTTGTGACATCACAGTCTGTTACCATGGAAATAACTGTGATGTTACAAGCAGAGCAGTAATAGATAACTGGGATAAGAAATTCAGAGCTAATGAAAAATATAAGCTGTCTTGTGTCCAAATGTTATGTTTTTTCAAAGTTCTTGAGGTGTCAGGTGCTCTTTAAGTCTGTGTCTAGGTGAGTGTGTAATGTTTTGCCAGCATATGCTAGATCACATGGGCATTTTAGCATATACACTACTTGTTCAGTCTGACAAGATATTAACTCTATGATCTGGATCGCCTCTACTTTATATGGGTTATGCACTGTTTTTGTACCCAATCAAGAATTTTAGCAATTGCCACAAGTATAGTTTCCCACTAACCATTCCCTTCTTTGAAAATGTCATATTCCTTCCTTGCAAGGAGGATCTTTCACTGTGCCCCAAATGTAAAGTAGCAAAGAATGCTGTGTAGTGTGTTCACCACCACACACAGTGCACTGAAGCACTGACAGAAGCATAGAAGTGGAACTAAAAGCAGAAGCAAGGTCTCCTGCAGGTCTTAGGAGCTGCCCAAGAAACCCCTGTAATGTGCATTTTCCAGCCTTGTGATTGGGTAAGGTTTTCAAATAGAAGAGAAAGCCAGATAGTGGGTGGAATTAAGAAGGAGATTCAGTATTCAGGAACTGTGCTAAGTGTCTGCACTTAGGACCTACCCCAGAAAAGCCGTCTCACACTACAGACTGATAGCAATATATTCATATAGTGTATAGTAGAACATAGAAACATAGACTTTGACGGCAGATAAGGACCACTTGGCCCACCTAGTCTGCCCATTTTCCTACCTAGAGGATAAGCTGCAGATCCCATTTAACCAACAGCCTTTTTCTTCCTACCCCCACAAAAATTGCCTTATGTCTGTCCCATGCATTCTTGAATTCTCCCACAGTTTTAGACCCCACAACCTCCTCAGGAAGGCTGTTACATGTCCACCAACCTCTGTGAAAAAATACTTCCTCACATTGCCCCTGAGCCGCCCCCCCCCAAAACACGACTGCTGACAGAATTCCGTTAGTGGAATCAGCATGTTGTGCTTCACTCAGTACATCATGAAGTTGTTGTGCAGCACAACACAGAATGCCTTTGCGCATGCATGATACTGACCCCTCCAAATTTCAGGAAGCAGCTGCGGCAGTGAGAGCTGGCCTTGAAATGATTGTCAACAAAAAGAAATGGCACAGTAAGGATGCAGTTTTGTCATAAATGGTGCCCATGTACTATAAGAAATTGTGTATGAGCTATCATACACAAAGAAGGCTCTGTTTCAATCTTGAGGTCTCTGTGGGAACAAGACCTCTCAAGCTGTGCTCTTGAGATCTCTTGTTACCACAGAAATCTCTCAATTGAAACATAGCCTTGTTGTGCATGATAGCTCATACACAATCTTCTGTATGTATTTCATGCTCTGAATATATGTGTTGCACTTAATTTATTTATTCCATAATGACTAAAATGCTTTCTTTTTATTGTTTAAAACACAGGTAAGCAGAGTAACACAGCACCTTACCTAAAGTTATCCATGAGTGCTGCAGCATGCTAGAACATGTTTTACTTGAGTTTTACCACATATGAGAATGCCTTAATTTCATGACTTTCAAGCACTGCCTCATGGGTATGCAAATGACAAAAGCTGTGCAATATCTCTGCCATTCCCTAAGAAACAGAGCATTAAACTGCACCAAACATGAAAGACATAAACAGCACATATATATATATATATATATATATATATATATATATATACTACACATAAGAGACAAGAAAACCTCTTTGCAAACACTGAGGCAAGGTTACTCTAAAGGCATTTGGCTGGAAGCCAAGTTTCAAGAAAAATATTAAATACACATGTTTGTTATTACGTAAAGAGTCATGGGGTTGTATATGGTCATTAAAGGTCTGTTTTTGTTAGACTAGAGCAGTTTAGTGTTGTCATACAGTTTGCAAAGGTGCTTGCAAACTGTGTGAGAGGCCTTTCAGCATTCATGCAATTCTGCTTAAAGTTGACCAGTATAACATTCTGTGGTGATTCGTGATATGCAGCCCATGATGCTTTGCATTGTGTGGGCATGTGTGATTTATATATATATATATATATATATATATATATATATATATATATATATATATACATCAACAGCATATATTAGACATAAATAGCACATACTCTATGTGGAATGGGAAGCAGGGGTAAGGTTTCAAGCAGTCAGAATTAGGAGTTACATAAGAACCTTCAATCTTGCACTTTTCAGCCTTGTGACTGGGCAAGGACTTCAAAGAGAAAAGGAGGAGAAAGGTGGAGAGTGGTGGAATTACTGTAGGAGGAGAGCTGGTATTCTGAATCTGTAATAGGTGGAGGAAGGCACTCCTCAAAAAGTCCTTTCACAGCACACTGATACAAATATTTAATTTATTTATTTTTTATTTATTGAGATCTTGGATAATACCTGTGAGCGGATACTCCTTGATAGGTTCCACATCAGATACATTAGACAACAAGGTACAATGCTGTGGACAAATATACAAATACTAAGAAAAATATACATGGAGGTTACAGAAGTCAAACATAAAGCACTAGGTATGCTGAGGTATTTGTACAATGTATGCCCACATCAAGAAGATAAGAGACAGGATAGGGAAGGCTACATTGGGAGAGGGAGGACTAGGTGAGCAGAGCACAGAGAGCAGGAAGGGAGGATGGTAGGGATAGGTCAGGGGCAAGGGGCAGAGACAGAGAGGGGTAGGGAGGTGGGCGAAGTGCTGCAGTTTGACTATACTGTCATGACAGAGGCAAAGATAAGTACTAGAGGCAGATTGTTGCTGTGTGTCGGGCCTTAGAGGGGGCACATGCAGTTACTCATATCTATGAGGTGCTGACACAGTCCGTATTTAAAAGAGCCAATTGCTGTGGAGCCAGAGATGTCAGGGGGCAGTGAGTTACCCAGAGGGGTGCATGGTGTGAGAACGCATGTTGTGCCATGGTAGTGTGGCATCTGGGCACTTGGAAAATTTGAGTGGTGGAGCTTCTAGTTTGTCTGGTATTCATAGGCAGAGACAGCAGGTTCTACACCCCTGTTGGAAGCAGATTTAATGTGACTTTTGGTGAGAAAGCAGGTTTGATACCTGATTCTGTCATTCAGTTGAAGCCAGCCAGCCGGGAATACAGTTCACAGCTGTGTGTGAGTCTTGGTGCATTTGTGAGTGGGTGGCAGGCTTTGTTTAAGGCAGCTGAGATCCGTCGGAGTGCCGTGTCAATAGCAGAACTGTATATGGCCAGCCCATAGCCTATGAGGGAGACAACTGAACTGCTGATTACCAGGTTTAATGCTTCATGGGTTAGACTATGCCTGTGGTGGTAGAGGATCTCAATTCTGGTATTAATAGCTCTTGCCCTGATAGTGATATGCTGGGAGAAGGACAGTGAGGAGTCTATTGTAACCTCCAGGTATTTGAAAGTGGGACGAGCTCCAGTGTGTCACCTCTGTCATTCCTTATTGCCATGGATAGCTTTTTAGCTTGTTTTGGGCTGATGTGCAAAGCATGATCTTTGTTTTTTTATAGTTCACGACCAGTCTTTGCTCTTTAAACCACTTTTCCACAGATGCAAAGCCATTTTGGAGATCAGCTTCAAGGAGTTCAGGGCACAGGTTCTGAGAAAATAACTGCATTGTCAGCATATAGGAGCATGTGGCAATGGCAGGGGTGGGGAGATTATTTAAGAAAACACTGAACAGCAACAGTCCCAGAATGAACCCTTGCAGTACACCAGATCTGACAAGTCAGCTGTCTGATAGGACTTCCCCAATCCTGACCTGCTGGGAGCAGTGGCTCAAGAAACTGCTAAACCAGTTCACAGGTTCAGGTGCAAGTCCAATGTCAGATAGCTGCTTGAGGAGGAGCGCATGATGAACCATATCAAATGACTTTGATAGGTCAATGAAGGCTGCCCTACAAGATGGCCTTGGACTAAGGCATTATGGATGAATTCAGTAAATTAGAGTAGGGCCCTGATGGTACTGTGGCTGCCCCAGAACCCATGTTGCTCTAGGCATAGGAGTTGGTATTGATCAAAGTATTTCACCATCTAGTCAGCCACAATCCAGTCAAGAGCCTTGGATAGCAGCAGGTGTATGGAAATTAGTCTGTAGTTGTTATGTAAGGACCTGTCCCCACTTTTGTGTATTGGGGTTACTGTAGCAGCTTTCCATCTTTGGGGGAATTGGGAGTGAAAGAAGGATAGGTTAAGTATTCTGGTTAGTGGTCCAAGTATTTCATCCAGTGCCAAATGAACAAATTTGAGGTCCAAGAAGTTCTCACTGTGCCTAGATTTTCCAAGAACCTTTTCAAGATATTTCCTATCATCTGCTTCAGAGACCATTTTGAAGCAGAATATTGGCTGGTTAGGTGGTCGTGCAGGTGACCTCGTATTGTCCCTTGGGTTAGGGGTATTGAAGAAATTCCAGGGGAGCACACTACTGAGGTCAGTGAAAGCATAATTCAGTGAGTTGGCAATAAGCAGAGGGTCCAAGGGCAGTGCTGGGGTCTTTCCCTGTGATGGCATTAAGGTTCACCCAGAAAGATTTGCTGCTGTTCCATGAGTTAGTGAGGGCTTCTTTGTAATATGTGCTTTTTGCATGATAGATAGCTTTCTTACAGTCATTGTGGGCCTTTTTATATCATTGAATATTTGTTGTAGTCTCCTGCACTGATGCTATTTGCCAGATATGATCTCTGAAAGCAAGTTGCTCCAGGAGTTCAAGGGTAATTCAGGAGTTAAAGGGCCCTTTGACTTCTCTTGTAGTAACTGGTGCATGTTTGTCACAGACAGCATTAAATTTTGACTCAAAGAAGTCAAGTGTGGTGTCCACAACATTGGTTTTATAGAGATCCATCTAATCAAGAAGTTTTAGGTCCAACTTTAGTTGTGGGAGATGACTTTTTAGTATCAGCCATTTTTTACAGTTCTGGTGGAGGGTTTGATGTAGTTGTTGTTCCAGTTGCATTTGACAGGGGAGTGGTCACTCAAAGAGTCGAGGAGAATGGTGAGATTGGACATATGAACAGGACAGTTGGTGAGCACCCAGTTCAGCAGTGTGCTGGTGCCAGTATTGTAGTTGACTTGTGTCTGAGTCTCCCCCATTTGGGAGAAATGGATAGCAGATAGAGTATCCTTGATAGAGATGGAGGCCGGTGAGAACCAATTTATATTAAAGTCACCTAGTAGAACAATTTCTGTGTTTAGACTCAGAGTACTGATGTAATCCATCAGGTTGCTGACACCAGTCATGGTTAGTTTTGGTCGAATATATACTAAGAGCAGAGTAAGCACTCTACTGTGTGTGTCTAAAAGCAGACTAATGGCCAGAGCTTGCAGGTTGTCACTGCTACATGGGGGGGGGGTAAGACATCATCCCTGGAGAGAGTCTTTAGTGTAGATGACACAGCCCCCACCTCTTTTTGAGTGTTGGTCCTGTCTGTACAAGGTGTAACCAGGAAGAGTGATGGCAGTGTCTGGTATCTTCGAGGATAACTAGGTTTCCATTACAGATAGCACGTCTAGGTTATGACGAGAGACCCATACATTCAGGCGATCCATTTTGGGGAGGAGGCTTCAGATGTTTAGAGAAGCGAGCACAAGTCCTGTGTTTTTTTTTTGGTCAAGCATTGGGGTCATGTGGTGGGCCTGGGTTGGTGAGCACACTGCCAGACATCAGAAGTAGAAGTAGAAGTAGTAGTAGTAGGCAAAGAAGTTGTTCCAATATAAGTTTGTTATGTAGAGACCACTGTCTTTTACTGGGCATATGGGCTTTTGTGTTACCAACGTGGATTACAAAACCGCTGAGGAGTGGTACCATGGTGGGTTCCTTGGGTGGGTATTCCAGGCCTGTGATCAGAGGGTAACTGATGGAGGCTGTGGGTTTCATCAGGGTAGGAAGAGGTAACTGTTTCATATACATTTAGGGCTATTGTTTCATGGGTAGCTTGAGCAGATTTGATGGATCCATTACAGGGGCCCATGGAGGCAATAATGGTGAGTAAAATGAGGCATTGCAATAATCCAGTGGAAGTGGGAGACATTGTTGGTGCACAGGGAGGCAGTGAGTTCAGTATTGGGGTAAGGCAGCAGGAGAGGATTTCTCATGCAAATTAGTCCCAGAGAACTTTTGCCCGAGTTGATGGTTAGACTAGGGCTAGCAGCAGTGAGTGAGATACACTTTTCCAAGTAGACAGTGCAGGGGGGTGAACACCCCTAGCAGTAGCAGCATATAGGCTGCAAATCAGAAAGTAGTGGGCTAAGCAGAATCTGCAGAGGGAAGCACGAAGAAGTTGTTAAGTATGACTTAGAGGTGGTTGAGCAGTTGGGTGGGGGCTGGTGGCAGATAGCCAGTGGAGGTGCCACAACAATGAGGGATTAAGTGGTATGGTTGGGGAGAAGTCAGAGGTGCAGGGGCAGGAGGGAAGGTAAGGCTGATAGGTCAGAAATCAAGAGCTGAGAGAAGGAGAGAAAGAGGATGGGTTTTGGTCAGCACTGCTTCCTCCAAGACTAAGGTCAGTTAGTCTGAATTAGGGCAGAGTGAGGAGAGTTTCAGGTATGGCCAAGAGAGGAGCAGTAAAGACAGTTGTCAGTAACAAATTGGGTAAGTAGGTGAAGTTACAAAGACAGGGACCAAAGTGATAACAGGAGGTTGCAGTAAAAATGAACAGGGATTCAAGAGCAAGTAAAGTAAGCAGGAGGAGGCTTGACAGAGCTGGAGAGTAGGTAAAAACCAATCAGGGCATACCAGAGAGTAAAAAGCACCACCAAGGGACCCAAAAAGAGGAGATAAGGAATTAAAAACAAGAAAGGAAAAAGATGACCTCTGATGGGGAACAATGATAACCTGCAAATGGAAAAGTAGACAGATTAAAAAAAGTATCTAGGTGCAGAACCCTGAATAGCAAAAAGGAAATGCAATTTAGGTGAGGTAGGGGAAGGGGGAGAGATTAAGCAGATTGCAAGGTAGTGAGTGTGGGGAGGATTGGTGCTAGGAGAAGAGATTTGAGAGGCTAGAGTAGAGGGAAAAAGAAACATAACAGGCACATTTAGCACGTTAGCAATATAGTCACAGAATATTAGCATACGAAGTAGAAAAAGTACAGTATAAACCCATAGCAATTTAAGACAGTAACCCACAAGCAGTTTCCAAAACAGAAATAAAATACAGTAAAGCCCAGCAAAATTCAACTGAGCAAATGCAGGCGCTACACTAAGCTTCTCCATAAGCAGACAAGTTCTCCACTAAGCAGATTTCTCCACTAAGCAGATAAGCCTACTATGAATCCCTCTGTGTATCCTGCATAAAACACATTTATCCATAATAGTTTGGAAATATGCACATTTGCCCATATAGTCTGGAAACATGCAGATCCAGATATAAGGAAGCTAAGTAATACAGGGTAGGCTGGTTAGCAAGCTAAAATGTGTTTGCATGCTTTGCAAGTAAACATAAAAATAACTTCTACTAGGAAAATTACTTGCAGGTTCAGCAGAGTTCTCATTTAAGTCATTGCTGTGGTGGACTGAGCAGGCATAGGCTCTGGGAAGCAGGGGCAGTGAAGCACAGTGTGATGGCGCTTGTGGCAGACAGATTTTTTGATGGACATATTGGAAAACATGACAGTGGAGGACACTAAAGGACAGATGAGACACAGGATTTGGATGAAGCAGGCCATCAATCCACCACCACCAGTCTAGTTTCAGGGATGAGGAGGATAATTTATTTATCTTTTATTTATTGAAATGTTTCACCAGGCAGACATACTGAGCAAACATTGCTCATTTCCAGATGTGTCGTGGGGGAAGGGGAAATGGGGTAATACAACAGATAGTATGAAATAATTATCAATAGATAACATAATAGCCAGTGCTATAATATGTTTGGGGAGCTAATATACAAAACATCCATAAGTGCTAAATTGTAGGAATTTTGTACAGTTTACATAGTACAATAGCATGGCAAAATAGAATAGGGATAGGATAGGGAACTAGGGGGAGATACTTGCAAGATGGAACAGCGAGGGGACAAGACGAAGTGTGATGACATGAAGAGGGGAGAAGAGGGAAGAGGTGAATTAAGGTGCAGTTACATGTAGGGGTAGTGTACAAGCACATAAGAGAGGATAAGGCACCAGACAAAGGGGCATTTCAAATGTCGATGGGGGGAGTCCCAGAGCTTGGGCAGACAGTAGGAGAAGGATGCCTACCCAGCAGAGGTGGACCTGGAGGGGATAGAGAGGGTGCAGACTGAACTGCTCTGGAGAGAGCAAGAGGCAGTAGGGGGGAGTGAAGATGCAAGGTAAGACGGGAGTGCTCTGAGCCAGAACTTACCAGTAAAATTTCTTGCATTGAGCCAGTCAGCAACCAGAGAGGGAGGGAAGTGACAGGGATTGGTGTAAGGAACAGTGGTGAGTATGGGGTGGGCAGTCAAGGGTGAAATGGCAGAAGGAGTGGAAGAGTGTGTCCAGTCTGACTAGGGTGATTTTGGGAGTGGCACTGTAGACTACATCGCTGTAGTCAAATGTTGGAAGGATAATTTTCAGTTGAATATCTCTATGGGGCGATAAGGGAATGCAGTCACGATTCTGATAAAAGACATCCAGCTAGGGGAGGAGTTTCTTGTGCATTGCATCCATGTGACTACAGAAGTCATGGTGTTTATCGAGCCAGACTCCTAGGTATTTGAAGGATGCAGTATCTTCCAACATAGTGCCATCGAGTGTGCAGAAGGAGGGAATGGAAGGGAACCTGCAGAGTCTCTGCCTTGTGCCAAAGGTCATGGAGACTTTTTGGCATTTAAGAATGACTGGTTGGAATGCAGCCATTGCTGGACATTAGCAAAGTCCAGCTGAAGTGTGGATTCCACCATGTTGGAGGATGGACCGGATGCATACAGGATGGTGTCATCTGCATACATGTGAGTGAATGCAGATTGATAGACCAAGGGGAGATCATTAGGGAAAATGGAGAAGAGAATCGGTCCAAGGACTGAGCCTAGGAGGACCTCAGTGTGGATGGGGAGTGTGGGAGAAAGACTCTCCGATTCTTAATGATTGTGATCTGCCCACTAGGTAGGATTTGAACCAGTTGGTGGCAGAGGAGACAACCCAGCAACTGAGAGTTTGTCCAGTAGAAGGGAGTAGACAACAGTGTCAAGGCCTTGGCAAGGTAGACAAAATGGTGGAGGTGATTAGCCCTGATCCATGCCACAGAAGATGGAGTCGGTAAGCCAGAGAAGGAGGTGGATGTGGTGTGATTTTCCTGGAAGCCAGACTGGAAAGGGGCTTTAAAAGGAGGAGGAGTCAAGAAAAGGTGAGAGCTGGGAGAGTACTATATTCTTGCAGTTTGACAATGATAGGGAGAAGGGAGATGGGACAGTAGATGCCAGCTGATGAGGCACCCCCCCTTTGTGTAGTGGGATGATGGTAGCATTTTTCCATGCTACTGGGACAGAGGATAGCTTAAATGAGAGATTTAGTATGTCAGCAATGACAGCAGAGACAGATACACTAGTCTGGCATCAAGGTCATCTGGGATTTTGCCTTTAGCCATGTTCAATGACATGAGAACATTGACAGCATTTAAGGGGAGACAGGAGAGAAGATGAAAGGAGGAACAGGAGGTAATGGGGATGGATGTGTGAAAGTAGGCTATAGAGATGTGTGAAAAAAACTTCCTCTGGTGGAATTTCCGCAAAAGTCAGATTTTCATTTCTGCAAAAGTGCGGAAATCAAATAAGCAACTTTTGTGGAAATTCCAACTTAGAATGGCAGTATAAATGTAAAAATTGCAGATTATTGTATTAAACTGTGGAGAAAAAAGTCCACAGAACTGATTACTTACTGCACAATAATTACATAAATTGCAGAATAAGTCATCAAACAATAGAAAAAAAATTTCTCAGAACTGTTATTCTGCAGTTCATCTGTATTTTCTGCAGTTAATCCCCAAAATTCAGCAGAACATGGCAGAAATCTGCCAAACACATTTGGAAGATTCTGATCTCGCCAATGGTGGACATTTCAAAACGCCACGAAATTTCCACATTTTCATGGAAATTACACAAAGAGGAATTCACAACTTTCACCCATCCATAGTAGGGAACATGGGAGGTAAATTATAGAATCGGGATGGAGGGAAGGACAACAGTAAACACCTGCTATAAATATTGGAAGAGAGGATGGGGTGAGATCTTTATGAGTAGTTGTTCAGGCAAGGAAGGGGTGGAGGAAGCCAGGATCGAAATGAAGTGTATAGTGGACTTGAGGAACATAACTACCCCACCACCTCTCTTCCTCGATCTTGTCTAATGAGGGTGTAGCCAGGGATAGAGACAACTTCCTTGGAAATTTTCTGGGTTAGCCAGAACTCAGTCAGAATAAGGACATCAGGTAGGAGAGACATTACTAAGGGTTGAAGCTGATCAATCTTAGGCAGCAGACTCCTTATGTTAACTCATTGTCTCCTAGCAGACACCTGTAGTCGTCAGTAAAATACACTGGTTTGTCTTGAGGATGCCTATAGAAGTCATCTACTGACTTCCTGTGTGCCTGCAATGTCTGGAGACGTCCTTACTTATATATTTTAATATACTGTATGATATAACATAATATAATATATATTTGATTGCATAGCACTGATGGAAAGGTAATTTTGTGCTGAACAATTTTGCCACTGATATTTTGTGTATATCATGTATACTTTAGGTGTTATTCGATTTGTTTATGGTATGGTGTGTATGGATTTATGTTGCCTATTTTAGTGAAAAAAATGTTTTTGGTGTTTCAACTAGCATAGAAAAACAAAATTACATATTATTATTTGCATACCACCACTGGAAAGGTAATTTTGTACTGAATAACTTTGCTGCTCATGCTTTGTGTCTAGCACTTACGGTTCTTGAGCTATTAAGATTTGTTTGTGGCATGCTGACTATAGCTTGATTTTACTTAGAAAGGCCCAGGATTCACTGTTAACAGTATACAGAAGACAAGTGGTGCAACTTCAGAGAGCTCCTGTAAAGGCAATGAGTTTAGGTAGACAATATGTAGTCTTGGGGGAAAATTGGGAGGAGGGGCTAGGGCCAGGGTTTAATTCAGTGTCACTGGTAAGCAGTAGTAATAGGGCAAAAGATAATGTGCAAATAAAAGACTGCGCTTCTTTGATACACCAGGGAGTTGTTGGGAGGAATTGCAGGGTGGGTGGGAATCATAGTGAGTGCCTACATAAGGCTATTAAAGAGCAGTGGGGGCAGGATGGAAGCACCAGGAGGCCAGGGGTCAGGAGGGAGAGTAGAGGTTTTGCAAGGGAGGTTATGGAGGAGGAAAGGGGGGAGGAATAGCAGAGGTAGAGGGTCAGGAGACAGGGGAGAAGAGTGCAGTTGGGGGGGTTGGTAGAGATGGTAGCAAGGAGGGGAAGAAAGTAGATGTAGCAAGGTGGCATGGCTGGGGTCATTGAATGAGGTATCAGCTGTAGGGAATGGGGTCCAGAGCTTCTGGAGTTAAAGAGCTGGTAGCAAAGAAAGGGGAGGACAGGGCCTAGGTACTGAGTGAAGGGGCAGAGTTTGGTGGGAGGGACCAAGATCAAAGGTTGAGAAGGGGGTGTGGACTAGACCTAGTGGTCTGGGTAGTAGGGGGGAAGTGGACTGATTGTTTCTAGTAGCAGGCTATTAAAATAATACTAGCTTAGGGTAGGAGAATGGCTGAGGAGGGAAGGTGGCCAGAACAATAAGGTGCCATGCGAAGCATGGCGCCATCAAGGCACTGCCAGGCAAGCTTTGAAGTCACTGTGCAATGTGGTCAAGATGGCGCTGATTGCTGATCAGTTTGTGGTATCTGCCTGAGTTGGCTGAGTGGGCTGCGTGCAGGGGGCTGCCATGAGTCTGACAGCTGCCCAGAATGTAGTTGTGGGGCCATTGGCCTGAAGTGGGATGAGGAGAGAAAGACAGAGGTAATTAATGGATGCCATGGGGGAGGGGTCAGTAGTGAGAGGGATTGAGGGGCATAGGTATTGGAATCCTGCTGTATGGTGCAGGGGCCTGAGGCCCAAAACAGCACACAACCTCAGTCGCTGCAGTACAATCCAGCTGAGAAGTCAGTAACACCTTAAAATAAACACAAGAGAACTTCACTGGATATCATCAGACAGTCACTACAGTGTCAGTAAATTACTGGGAGGGGACAGGGAGGCAAAATGGGTGTTCAAGGGTGAGGAGGTCTTTTTCTAGCTTTTGGCTGGGTTTTACTTTGTTTTACTGGGTGGGGGGGGCATTTATATCAGAAGTCAGAAGTAGAATCTGAATTGAATTCCAGTTCTGATTCCAAATCTGACCTAGTTTCAGAATGAGATTTTTTTTCCTTCCATTCCAAAAATCATAATTCTGAAAAGAAAAGCTCAGAATTTGATTTATCTGATTCTGCAACTCAGATTGTGATCATCCCTAGTTGTTAGCCTCCATACCCACTTTCCTTCTGCTCATTCTTCAGTAGCTCATCAAGTGTCAAACTTCCCTGACTTCAAGCAAATGCTTTCAGCTGGATACTTAATCCATGTCAAATTTTGCACACTTGTGTGCTTGAGATCTTAACTTTAAAAGAAGTCACCTGGTTCCAACAATTAAAATAAAATGTGTTCTAAGTCCCCAAGTTCAATTATTTAGCTCCTGAAGTAGATATTACAATGGCATAGTAGCACAACTATAGTTAGGGTTAAGCGGGGGTCTCTATGTTAAACCTCACATTTTGCACTTTAATAACTTCACAACTGTTCAACAGATTTGCATGACATTTGGCATGCAGGGTCTCCTGCAATAGATATCTTGACATAGCAAGTTTCATTCTGGTCAGACGTGGGGATTCCAAGATGTGGATAGTGAGAAAAAACTTACAAGTCTCCATTTTTCACTATTTTTTGTTTCAGCACCTTGCTCCTAGATGGTTTGGAGTTTTGGTCTGATATTTTCAGGGTAAAAGGAGCTTAGGTCACAAAAGTGCCTTTCACACGTTTGGTGAAATATGAATCTGTTCAAAAGTTATTACATTTTATAATTCCCATTTTAGTTAATGGGAAAAATAGCTTCCCGGAATTAAAAAAGAATCTGTTCACCCGAAAAGGGTTCTTTTTCATGAGGGGTCAATTCTTTTGTTGTGAGGAAAAATTACTTTTTAGTGAGCCACCATCTTGTTTTCTTTTCTTTTAAAAGAAACTCCCAAACTGGCCAAAATGAGGTCTTGCAGACATAGCAGACTATGTATCTTGTTCATTGGGAGTCCTTTAGGTGGATTCTGTAGCCTTTGTTTTAAAATTATCCTGAAACATTTTTTATATTATTTAAAATCCTTTTCCATGACTCGATAACACTCAGTTTTGTGAATCTTTTTTTGTCTCACAAAAAAGGTTCATGTCTCATGAAAAAGAATTTTGGAAAAAATAAAATCCAAAATCTAATTTCGTGACATGTGATCCTTTTTTGTAACAATGAAAAAGGATTCAAACGAAAGGATCTTTCCTCACAAAAAAGTAACTGGAAAAGAAGTAAGTCCAAAATTCTTTTTCATGCCAAGGGATCCTTTTTCATTTGAATTGAAAAGGGTCACAAAAAAGCATCCCTTGGCATGAAAAAGGATTTGAGACTTAGTTTTTCGGAGTCCTGTTTTGTGCCAATAAATCCTTTTTCGTTCAATATGGCATAGGATTTCTTGCCATGAAAAAGGAGCTATTTCCTATCTTCCTGGTCATTTTATTTCTTTTCCCTAGTGTTTAGTGGTACCCCCAACCTCCGATTGCCCTCAGATTCCCATTAATGTGTTAGAAGGATCTCTTGTGTCTAGTGGCGCCTCCACCCTCCAATTATCATGTACTGTATATATTTATGTATATATTTTCTCTGCATGCCAGTGATACCCCACCTCCTTCTGTTCCCAACCCTGTTAAGTGTTTTTCTCCCTGGTGTCTAGTGGTGCCTCACCCTCCGATGCCTGTTGGCATAAAGATCCTGTAATTCTTTTTAAATAGAATATTATTTTAAAAATCTCATCTGGCTGATCCTCCCATTTTTAGAGTGTCTTAGCATAGAAGCTCTTTTACTTTTATTGCTCTAATGTACCATGTTCAAGTGCTGTCAATACTGGTAAATGACGTGCTGAATGAGGTTTAAAATATCTTTCTCTCCAATGAAAAAGTAAGAAAAAGTAAGAAAACTTTGGTTTTTCTGTTAACTTCAGTTAGCTTTGTGTGAAAGAAGCTGCCATCTCTAGGGAGAGGAGAGGAGAGGAGAGGAGAGGGAGCACAAATCACTTTCACCTTTATCGCTGTCGTGTAGCATGACTGAGAGCTGTCAATAGTGATAAGTGACATTCTGGCAGAGTTTTAAAGTAAGCCCTCTCTGTTCAAAAACTAAAAAATTTGTGTCTTTTATCTTGAATTTACTTAGCTTTCTGTAAAGAAGCCGCGACTGCAGGCAGAGGAGAGTGAGTGAGTTGTCAGCTTCAGAAAGGTAGACACAAGCCAGAGTGACTGTGGCTATAGCAACACTTGTTCTGCCTTGCATCTATCTTTCTGAAGCCACCGACTTGCTCGCTCTGCACTTGCTCTCCTCTCACTACAGTCAGTGTCCTCTTTTACAGAAAGCTAGGTAAAGTTAAGATAAAAACACACTTTTCTTGGTTTTTGAAAAGAGAGGTGCTTACTTTAAGCTTCTGCCAGCACATCACTTATCACTATTGACAGCACTCATCACAGTACATTTCAGCAATAAAAGTGAAAGTGTTCTTTGGTCACTCTCCTCTCCCTACAGACACCGGCTTCTTTCACACAAAGCTAACTAAAGTAACCACAACATTTTTCTTATGTCTGTCAGCACAACATTTACTAGTATTGACAGCAGAAGCCAAGTCTTCATGGACTCCCCACAGGACAACATGCTCACACAGTTGGTAAATGATTCAAGCAGGTAGGGGCAACACTGGATGTAGTTCTTATTAACACTGAGGCAGCAGGGACAGTTAGGGTCGGGGAACAGCTAGCAATAGTGACCCTATCACCATATGGTTTGAGATTTCCTCTGGGACTGAAAACATAAATCCCAGAAGGAAGTCCTGAACTTCAAGGAGCAAACTTTGAAAGGTTAAGACAGACAATAAGCAACAATCTGGCTAATATCACAGAAAAGAACAGAACTCAAAAACATCTGGAGGGCATAATGGAATCAATGAATCCTGGTAGCAACAAAACTCTGTATGAGAATGGCGAAGAAAAGAAACAGGTGTAAGAAACTCATTTTGTTCACAGATAAGATCCAAATAGCAATCAGAAACAAAAGGAGGCTTTTCACAGGTTCAAAAAGAACCAAGGATAGGCAAATTGAAGATTACACAAAAACAAGCATTTGTCAATGCCGAATGTTGCTTGCTTCTATGTGCTGTTTAGGTATTTGAAGTCATTGGCGGCAAATATTGAAAATTTGCTAACTTACGGCGCGTAGAGGAACCGCGCAATGCACGCCGTGAAAAACAGCCTGGGCTTTTAGAATTTTTTTCACCAAATTTTCAACATAGCCATTTTAAGACCTCTGCTCATGAACAGTGTCACTTGTGATTTTGTTAATGCTGCCCCATACATTGAGTTTGCACACCGACTGCGCCATTGTGCGCTACATGGGCGGAAACACATTTTAGGCAGGATGTGAAAAATGACAGCTGTACTGCTCATAAGGAGGTGTGGTAAAATGGCAATGTTGAAAATCTGGAGTGGACATATTGAAAATTCGCAAACCTACGAGCGTGCGTGGGAACTGTGCAACGCACACTCGTAAAACAGTCATTTTTAAGAATTTTTTCACCAAATTTTCAACATTGCCATTTTAAGATCTCTGCTCATGAACAGTGACACTGTGATTTTCTTAATGTGTCCCATACACTGAGTTCGCACAACGACTGCACCATTGTGCGCTACATGGGCGGAAACATGTTTTGGGCAGGATGTGAAAAATGACAGCTGCACTGCTCATGAGGAGGTGGATAAAATGCCAATGTTGAAAATCTGGAGTGAAAATATTGAAAATTGCGAAACTTACGAAAGAGGAACTGGCGCAGAACGACTGTCAGAAACAGTCATTTTTAGGAATTTTTTTCACCAAATTTTCAATATAGCCATTTTAAGACCTCTGCTCATGAACAGTGTCACTGTGATTTTCTTAATTTGTCCCATACATTGATTTCGCACACCAACTGCGCCATTCTGCGCTACATGGGCGGAAACACATTTTGGGTGAGATGTGAAAAATGACAGCTGTACTACTCATAAGAAGGTGTGGTAAAATGGCAATGTTGAAAATCTGGAGTGAAAATATTGAAAATTTGCGAACTTACGAGCGTGTGTAGGAACTGCGCAACGCACGCTTAAAAACAGTCATTTTTTGAATTTTGGCACCAAATTTTCAACATGGGGTTTTTGGGACCCCTTCTCATGAATGATGTCACTGTCATAGCAGTATTCAGGCCCAAAGGGTGATTTTGCAGTCACTGCGCAGTCACTGAGCGAATCACCTCGGGCCCAGTAATGCCATGACAGTGACATCATTCATAAGAAGGGGTCCCAAAACCCCATGTTGAAACTTTGGTGCAAAATTCCCAAAATGCATGAGATATGCAACAAAGTTGAAACCCCTATCTAGCCCATTATACAGCTTACCGGCATTTCCTCCAGTTCGGTCGACTTTGAAGGTGCAGGCGTGTTCCCGGTCCACCGAAGATCGCTCCGGAGTCCGGAGGTAAGTATGGGGTGAGGGGGTGTGGGAGGCTGGGTGCGCAGGGTGGGGTGCGGGTTGTGGGAGGGGGCTGGGAGACGCGCTGAGGGACCGCTTTTGTTTTACAGGTTTCAAAAAAAAAAGACGTCGTGGGATGTTTGCCACGCTGGCGTGAGCTCCCAGTGTGGCACAAGGATGGTGGGGGCATTCAGCCGACGGGGATTGGGCACCCGTCGGCCATAGGACTGCTTGCCATGCTGCGGTGGGCTCCCAGGCGCTGCCTACTACTGGGGGAGGAGGACAGCTCAGCTGATGGGGTTGGGCACCCGTCGGCTATACAGTGCATGGGGGAACACGCACGCCTGTGGAGTGGGGAAGCTGCCGTGAGCAGCCTCTTATCGGTGCTCACTGAAGTGTAGCTCCCCCTTTCAACTGTATGCCACTGCATTTTGGAGCGTGTCATAGACAGCTCCAAAATGCATTGGCTTACAGGGGCCGTGCCTGCCAGCACACTGACTGAATTGGAGGAGGAGGTGACACACCTCCGAAATCTCCAATGATGGCACTATGTTTCTTGCACATGCATGCAAGCAACATAAAAATTAGGAAGCAAAGATGGCAGTAAGGAATGCAAAGGCAAAAACTGAGCTTTGGATTGCGTAAGGGATAAAATTAGTATTGCTAGTGCTTGTATCTTTACTAGCATGCTGACACTGTGTGATGAAACTTATGGAAATTGCTGTTTAATGTAAACTTTATTGCTTACTAAATAGACTTGAATTGGAGTCATGCTAACTAGCCAGGAAGCAGGAAGAGGGGTATGTAGTTTATGTCAGTGTCGTCTGAAAACTATATCCTCATTGGCACTGCTTTAAGACTTTTCCTTGGCCACACAGGCTGTTTTACTGTATACTTCATCCTATTTGGGACCTTTATTATTAAAAGTAGTGCATTTTGAGACATTTAGCTGTATATTTGAGTCAGTGAACCCAAGAGCTCTTCCAGGTCACGTGGGCACTATAATTGAGAGCCCTGCGGTGAGCAGCGTGAGTGCGCATCGTCACGTGCAAAGACACGTGCTAAGACATGCATGTCTTAGCGCGTGTCAGGAGTGCCAGGAGGGACCTGATTAAAGTAGGAGAAGGCAGTATAAACATTTTGACATGTACAGTCGGAGGTGCAGAGTACAGATCCAAATCCAATGTAAGTAGGTACCAAGGATCCATAAGTGTAGCAGCTATTTAAAGTAATAGTTCTATATTGTGTAGTTTAATTCTGTGTCACAAAACAGGTGGATGATTGCTTCAAGCACAATATAAAGAACATCAGTTTAGCAGCTAGCCTATACGCTGGACAAAGCACTGCTGCACCTAGTGACTTGCTATTGATTTGGTACAACTTCAGTGTCTGAGTGTTACTAAGTTTAGTTGTACTGACTACTTGACTTCTGTGGTAAAGCACAAGCATACCATGACCTAATACTTTAGTAAAGTGTAATACTGTGGGATGTACACTCTTCCCCTACATTGAACATTAATGAAGGAATTGTCACTTTATCTGCCCACGAGATAGCCATGACCTGCATATTGTGTCAAAATTTTTGTTTAGAGTCAAGCACAGGATTTTAAGGATTAAAATGTGCTCAAGGGCCCAGATTTTCAAAAGGGTTGTGCATGGTGCAACAGTGTTCCGTCATGCACAACCCACTGATGCGCCCCCAGATATTCAAATGGAAATTGCACCTGGCACAAATCCCGGCGCGCCGGAGAGCATCAGTAATATGTCAGGCGCAGGTAGGGGAAAGTGCCGCCACATACTCTGCATCCCGATATTCAGCCACGGGATGTGCTAAGCCATCATGCACAACCCCTACCTGTGCGCACAAAGTTGACCCCCAAAAAACAGAAGCAACAGCTGGCCACCCACAGGGGAGCTGCCATATTGCAGGGTGCAACATGGCAGCTGCCACCTGTGGGTGGCCACCCGAGCTCCAGTTGCACCTCCGTGGTGGCACCCCCCCATGCCCGATCTCGGACATTGTTATGAATAAAGCAAGCCTACATCCCTGGTGGTCCAGTGGACCGCTGTCTGCCCGATCGTGGGATTAAGTAAAGAAAATAGAAGAATCCTATATCCCTGGTGGTCCAGTGGACCGCTGTCTGCCCGATCGTGGGATTAAGTAAAGAAAATAGAAGAATCCTATATCCCTGGTGGTCTAGTGGACCACTGTCTGCCCGATTGCAGGATTAAGTAAGAAAATAGAAGAACTTATATCCCTGGTGGTCCAGTGGACCACTGTCTGCCCGATCACGGGATTAAGTAAAGAAATAGAAGAATCCTATGTCCCTGGTGGTCTAGTGGACCGCTGTCTGCCTGATCGGCGGGTTAAGTAAAAAAAAGACTCCTATATCCCTGGCGGTCCAGTGGGCCCCCTACCCACCAGCCACTGATGCCCACCGCCCTGCTCCCCCCGGTCAGTGGTGGGCAGCACCCCCGACTGCACTACCCCCGCCCACCGATTGACACCATAGGGGTTGTGACGCTTGATTGGTCCACAGGCGAAGTTAATGGGAGGCAGTAGCTCAGAGCCACCACACATTCCAGATATGTGGAATGATCCATTCACATATCTGGACTGTGTAGTATGGTACGGTCTGCAGGCCCATTGGCCCACGCTGTGGACCAATGGGCATACAGCCATACTGTATGCAGTCAGTTGACGGGTGGCCAGGCAGCTGGCAGGTGAGGAGTTGCCGCCCATTGCTGATGGGGGGGGAAGCAGGGTGGAAGGGTGGGGAGGGGGTACGGCTGGACCACCAGGGTTAGTGTACACTGTCTTAGCTCACTTATGCCCATGATCAGCCTGGAAGCGGTCCACTGGACCACCAGGGATATTGGACTTTATTTCATCACTACTAATGCCCACGATCAGGCATTGGGGCACTTTGCCGTGCTGTGCAGTGGGTGTCGGTCCCCGACGGCTGCAGCCTGGCAGAGCGCCAGGCACAAGTTGCCGGGGATCGGTGCACCTGCATGCAAATGAGGCCATAATGACATGCAAATGGCCCCATTTGCACCTTGCATGCATTATGTCCCCATTTGCTTATACAGCACTGAATATCGTGGTTCATGCACCTCGCGCTCCCGCACTTGCGCTGGTGCATCCCCCTGCTCCTCTCTGGACACTTATGCTGGTGCAGTGGCACTGTGCCATGCGCAATGCGGGTGACCAATGTGCCATATTCAACGGTGCTGAGCCTTGGCGCAGCACCGTTGAATATCGCCCGGACCACGCCCTGGCACATCCCAGTTGTGCTTCACCCAGGCGTGCACCACAGCCTGGTGCAGTCTGAATATCCCACCCAATATTTGTAAACTGAATTGTCCAAGATTCTCCCCTTTCCCCCACAAAAGAACAGACCATCAGTGTGTTGTTGTGCTCAGATTGGCAATCAATTTATTATATTTCATATTTACAATTTAAAATACCATCACCATTTTACATTCTTGTCTTTTTACAAATCTTTGTCTTTATTGCATTACATATCAATCTCAGTTCAACCCTCCTGTTTCTTCAGTCTTCTCACCTCCCAGGTGAAAACCTGGAGCCTTCTTCTTTCTTTTCTTGTAGGTAATGGTGAAAACCGAGACCGCTTTTCTCTCCTTCTGTTGCTTCTCCTTCTCCTCATATTCCTTTATCATTCCCCTCCCTCCTTCCCCTTTTTTTCCCCATAGCCTGTCTCCAGCTTGTGTTGGATGACTGGCCTTCCCTTCCTTCTGTTCTCTCTCTCCTCTCCTATCTCCCTTCTAGTCTCTTCCAGGTCTCAATAAACCCCATCATCTCTGTGTTGAACATGTCTATAGCTAGGTCTGATAAATGTACCCTGTCCGATCTGTAAAATCCTCTACCCACTCTTTCACCCCCTCAATATTACATGCCTCCCATGTTCCTTATGAGCATCCCCACCTCCTGTTCATCTTCCTTCTGACTCTATCCACTGCTACATGGCTGTGCGCATGTCTCCACACACTCTTGGTATCATATCCGACCATGCCAGGCTATCCCCGGCCACCAATGTTTTACTTTCTCAAGATCACGCTTTACCCTTAAATACGTGTGGGACCCATGGCTTCCCTAATGTCATTACCCCCAGGTGTATAGTGATTAAATCCAGGATGGGCCACCATTCTTTTATCTCTATCAGGGTTGGGAGTAACTGTGCCCATTTCATCCCTCGAATGCCTCGCCCGCCAGCCTACAGTGTCTGACATCTTGCATAGCTGAGCTTCAGCCTTCTTTTCCACCTCCTTTCTGCCCAGTAAATGTAGGAGTGCCCACAGATCCATACCTCTGTGATCCTCCCTCTACCTATTAAATCAAACAAAATATTTCTTAATATCTTGACCATCTTAAACCTGTTCATTCTTCTGTTTCATCTGTTCCTCCTCTTTAGTGCCCTTCCCTCCTTCCCTCCCCCAATTGTACCCCTGTCTTAGACTCTGTTTCTGCAAAATAAACACAGATGACATGTTAATTTCAAACCTTAAAAGCACAAATGTACCTCTTGTAGCTGGCAGACCGCCAACGTCCCATTTCCAACATGCTACCCTCTGACTCCCCTTCAGCTGCCAATTTTGAAGCAGCCCCTATCTGAAAGGAATGGGAAGAATAACTAGCTGGGTCCTCACCCAAGAACTCCATACCCTTTTTGAGTATGGCTGTTACCTGGTAACTGGTCATCTTCTTCCCATCTCCATGCACAAATAATCTCCCTTCCTTATTATATCACTCTATGGTGTAAGCCCACAAAGCCTTCACCGGGCACAAGGTCCCATCAGCGTGACCTTTAATGGTCATGACACACCCCTTTCCCACCTGATCTGTCTTGGACCTCCTAATTTTAATTTGTAGTTCCTTTGGTCACAGGTTATATCTCTCCACTCCAACCCTCCATCTTCATCCTTCCTACCATGCCCCACTGCCTCACTCACTCTCAAGGTACCTGCGAACATCACCACATAAATTGTATGGAATAGCTGCACCTCATCCTTGGATCTACAAATTGCAGGTAATATCTCCCTTAATTTTGCTAACCAGTGCTCCGCTATTGGTTGCCACCC
This sequence comes from Neoceratodus forsteri, assembly GCA_016271365.2. Lineage (NCBI taxonomy): Eukaryota > Metazoa > Chordata > Ceratodontiformes > Ceratodontidae > Neoceratodus > Neoceratodus forsteri. The sequence goes on along the minus strand of CM057454.1, from coordinate 644,423,983 downwards.
ATCCATGGCCCTTTGCTTCAATCTACTCCAACCTTGCATCATCCTCCGTATCAGCATTGATTTTATGGGATCACCATTTCTTCAGGCTACATACTAGCTGATCCTGCTAAGTACACCCCATCGTGGTGTGAGCCATTCCTCTTGCCACTGATCTACCATAAACTTTCCTAACTGCTCCTCTGTAACTGGCCCACTTACCTCAATGTGGTGTGCGTCCCTGAATGTTTGCAATGCCTGCCATGCCCCTTCATAGAACCTCAAGGTCCGGTGTGCCCATGAGTTGCGAAACAACATTTCAACTCCTGCTTGCCAGCGTCCCAGATGTTCATTGAATGGGCATTTTCTGTTCCTCTGCTGTTGGTACCAGTGTCCGAGGCGATCCAGCTGCAGACGGAAAGTCTGTCAGCTAGGATATTCCTCACCCCTCTATGTGCCTGGCCCTCAGTGACATGTTCAGTTGTAAACCCCTTAACACTTGCTGCCTCAACACCCTCATCACTGGCCTGGACTTAGCTCCCCTGTTGTTCAGAACATCTACCACTGCCTTGTCACACCAGAATGTAACCTTCTGATTCCGTAATTCCTCTCCCCATACCAGGGTGCAGGTCCAAATTGGCATGATTTCCAACAATGTAATGTCCTTTACCCTTCTGTCCATTATCCAGTCATCTGGCCATGGTTCTGAAAACCATCTTCCTCTCAAATACCCCCCCCCATTCCTAACCCCCCTGCCGCATCTGTATACAACTCTAAATCCGTGTTATAGACCCACTCATTCTGCCAAAAGGAAAGGCCATTATAGTTGTCCAAAAATTCTTCCCATACTTTAAAATCCTCTTTCACTTCTTTCGTTATATCCACCCAGTGATGTGGCCTCACTACCCCTGCTGTGGCCCTTACTAGCCACCTTGTGAATGTCCTTCCTGGTTTGATTGCCCTGCAAGTGAAATTCAAATGCTCCAGTTCTTGCTGCACCTGCCTTAACTGCACTCGCCTCCGGCTCGGGTGTTCCTGAATCAGCTTTCTTAGCTTCTGCACTTTACCATCTGGCAACCTAAATACCTCCTCCCGTACATCCACCTCAATCCCCAAGAACTCCAACACCTTATTGGGACCTTCTGTTTTTTTCCAGTGCCAATGGGACACCAAGTTTGCCACACAACTTCTGAAAGCTAGCTAGCATCTGCTCCATCTCCGAGAGTCCACTGCCCACTAACAAGAAATCATCCAGGTAGTGTATGACTGTCTTGTAACCTGTTTTTTGCTGGAAGATCCACTGTAGGCAGGTGCTGAATGTTTCAAATGTAGCACAGGCTATCAAGAAACCCATAGGCATAGCTTTGTCAAAATAATACTGATCCCCTATAGTCCTCCCTTCTAACTGGGAGCAACTGGAAAGCTGACTCTATATCACTCTTGGCTAGCCATGCATCAGGATCACCCAGATGATCTGTACTGCCGCTTCTAAAGTGGCATAGGTAAAGTAATCCAGGTGGGGGTTAACTCTCAGAATCACCAGCAGGTACTGGGTATCTCATGCGAGACTTGATGGACCTCAGTTCCTTCTGCCATTATTTTCTATTTATCTATGACAGCCCTCAATCACACTACATTACAGCAATAAAGTGAAAGTGCTTCTACACTGAGGCAGTCTGAAGATGGCAAGGTCAACCAGATAACATTTTAAATTACTTTTGTAATTATAGCAGGATCAACCACATCATTGTGTAGAGTGTGGGACTGGTATATTAATTTACTTATGTCTGTGGGTGGCAGCCTGAGTGTGCCAGGTGTGTGCATGTGTGTGTGTGTGTGTGTGTGTGTGTGAGGCGTGCGTGAGCACGATGTGTGTCTGCTTCATCTGTGCCAGCTATGGAGTGATTCTCACTGCTGGTAAGAAGGTTTTGAGGGCTGGAAAGTAGTTTAGGTGTGCGGTCATACTGAGAGGCATGCGGTCATTATTTAATAATGCACAGTCATGTGACATGTTTCATCCAATCAGAATATTGAGTTTCACTGAATTTTCTTACCCATTTTATAAATATATTCATTGCAAGGACTTTGTCAATGCACTGGTTAGGTCACACTATAAAGGAGGGAAATGTGGTGTTAGGTTTTCCAACCCTAACACACCACCCCACCCTGCAGGCAGCAACAGGAAAACCACAACGGTTTGACCTCTCCTGCATCTGTGCAAATCACGTGTGGGATGTACCTTGGGGCTGTCAACCCCAACACTCATGAGGTGGGGTAATAAGAAGACTATGCTGACAATTTGGTCACTGTTCAGGTGAGTGAAGTGTGGGGTGTATTTGGGTGGGGGATGGTGGTGCTAGTGGGAAGTAGAGGGGTTAGATCACTGAGGGATCTTTTTTTTTGCAGTTGTAAGAAGAAAAAAAGACCCCATTTTCTTTATTTGAAATAGGGACTGCAAATGGAAGGTGGGGTGGGGGGTGCACCTAGATACCAGGAAAAGAACAAGTTATTAGGGGGATGGTGATCGGATGGTGGGGGAGTACTACTAGACACCAGGAAAAGAACAAATATTACACAGATGGTGATTAGAGTGTGGGGAGTGCTACTAGACACCAGAGAAAGAACAACTTATTATGGAGACATCAATCGGAGGATGGGGTGCTACTGACACCAGAGAAAGAATAACTTTTTGGGCCAACAATCAGAAGGTGGATAACACTGAAACCGGGAAAACAACAACATTACAGGGACGGGATAGGAGGGTGGGGTGCCACTAGACTCAGGGAAAGATCATATAAACATGGGATGGCATTGAGGGTGGGGGGTGTCACTAGACACCAGGGAAAGAACAGCTTATTATGGGGATGGTGATCAGAGGGTGGGGGTGCCGCTAGACACCAGGAAAAGAACAACAACATTATGGGGACAGCAACTAGACACCTGGAAAAGATAAAATAAACATGGGGACAGCAATTAGAGGTTGGGAGCTACCACTAGACACCAGCAAAACATATCAAAGGGGATGGCAATGGGGGTGCACCACTGAACAACAGGGAAATGGTAGCTCTCTGCTTTTACTGCAGCCCACAGCATGAGTTTGGCTGTAGAAGTCAATAAAGGCCTGCTGTTCTCATACAGAGAATGCAGGTAAAGGACTCCTCTTGCTTTGGTTTTGGGTGACCATAAAATGTATTTCTGGCAACTTTGGAGAAAAACCAACACCAGAATCTAACTAAACACTAGGTGCAAGTGTTTGTTACTTTTAAAAACACATAATTTGTATGTATTTTACTGCTTATAAGTTAGAACTACTTTTTCTGGTTTACAAACTAGAATTAGTAGTTTGAAATAGTTTTTGTGGTTTGCAAACCAGAATTTTTTTAGTTTGAACCAAAAAAAGTGGTTCCACCAGAAATCACTTGGGAGAGATTGAGAATGTTCAAAAAATACAATTTTGGCAAATTTTCTCATAAAGAAAGAAATATAGAAACATAGAAGTTGTCAGCAGATGGGGACCATATGATCCATCAAGTCTGCCCTTGGCTTCCTACTTCCCTACTTAGCTGCCTGCTTGTGTATCCCACAGTGTCTGTCCATGCCTGCTTGAATTCCCCCACTGTCTTGGCTCCCACCAACCCCTCCGGCAGGCTATTCCATGGTTCCACAACACTCTGTGAAGAAGAATTTCCTTGTATTGCTTCTGAACTTTCCTCCTTTAAGTTGACGGTTGTGCCTCTAGTCCTGCTGTAGTTCTTTACCTGAAAGAGGTTCTGCACGTGCACCCTGTTGTTGCCTTTAAGGTATTTGAATGTTTCTATCATGTCCCTATGATTCCTGCATTGTTCTAGGGAGTATAATTTGAGGTCATCCAGTCTTGCCTCATACAGTTTCTGATGCAAGCCCTGCTCCATCTTTGGTGCTCTTCTCTGTACCAACTCCAGCCTATGTGCTTCCTGAGATGTGGCCTCCAGAATTGGACACAGTACTCCAGGTGATGCCTGACCAGGGACTGATACAGGGGCATGATTACTTCATGCCTTCTGCTCATGATGCCCCTTCCTATGCATCCCAGGATACCACTAGCCTTTAGTGCTGCCTTTCACATTGTCTACTGACCTTGAAGTCATCTGATATGATCACCCCTAAATGGACTATACAATGTTGCTTAGGGAAAACATATAACATTAGGGATGTTTTAGTTTTGCTAAAACTATCCCTTTACGAGTGTTTCCCAACCTTAGTATTAACCAAAATAAAGAGACAAGATGGTGGCCATCATGAACCGAAAAAAAGTGGTTTGTGAGACCTATGTTTGGTTTGTGATACATCAAATTTGGAACCAAAAACACTCTTGAGAACCAGAAATTTCTGCTTTGTATGCAGCAGCTATTTTTAAATCCTTATAACTCAGGAACCATTTAATATTTTTCACCAAACCTTTGAAAGGCACTTCCTCTGCACAGACCATACATACCCTGAATGTTTTGTGCAGAAATTCAGTACCACGTAGCCTTTACATGACAGCAAAACCCATGTTAAGTATAGGGAAAAATTTATTTTTTTTCCATTTTTGGTGCTCAGTATCTCAAAACCAAACAAGATGCTGTCCCATAACTTTTCACTTGTGAGACTCTGTTAGCCTGACCAAACATGCCAAATTTTGTGCTATTTTGTCAAACAACGTCAAAATTATTAAGGTACAAAGTGTGAGGTTTAATATTAAACAGTGTGCAAAATAGATCACCCCAGAATAGCAATGTATCTGGAGAAATAATAACAGTACACTAATGAAACAATTCCTCCCCACTTACACTATCCAGGCACTAACTATTTTTCATTTGGAAGTAAAAAGGCAAAAGTTTATTCACTTGTACCTATGCCAGAGATGCACTGTGTTTTAAATATGTATTGCTTTTAAAAGCATGAAATAAACTTTTGCATTTTACTTCAAAAATGGAGTAAAGTAGTTAGTACCTGGGTAGTGTGAGCAGGTGTGGGGCATTTTCATTACTGTTAATGTTAATCAACACTCAACCCTACCTATGGGGCACAGTATATATATATATATGTGTGTGTGTGTGTGTATATATATATGTATATATACACACACACACACACACACACACACACACACACACACACACACACACACACACACACACACACAGTGGAACCCACTTATAACAGATGCACTTATAGCAGACACTCACTTATAATGAACAGATCTGCCTTGTCAAAAGCCAAAAGCTAAGTCAGTAATGTTAAAAGTCCCATTTATACCATACTCTGCAACCCCTGTATAGCAGACACTGTGAGCACCTCTGTATCCCTGTTACATGCTGCAGATTGCCTGCTAATTTTCACCAGATTATTCAGCTAGTTTGTCTGGCACTATAAACACATCACTCACCTCACTCGATGCCTGATACCTGACACTTTACTCCAGGGGATTGCTCCAGTACACTTCTGATCCCCCAATCAGTATAAATTCTGTACAACAAAATCTTATCAATTACAGTTACTGCTCAGCCCCCTGATGCCAATGAGCACAAGTACTGTACAGGAAAATCTTTTCAATATTGTTTACTGTTCAGTTCCCAATCAGCTACAAACAGCAGTTCCCCATACCTTTGGTTGGCAGAGGAGGGGGCACATTTTCATTTTAACTCCTGTGTTTGAGCTGTGGTGGAGGAGACTCATATTTTAAGATTGTAGAATATAGTGGAAACCCCTTATAATGGACAAAACCTGCTTGCACAAATGTGTCCATTATAAGTTGATTCCACTGTATATATATTATAGTGGCACGGTCGTGCCACTATAGTTAGAGTTCAGCGGTCACTTACATACTAAAGTCAAAAGTTTGGGCATTATTAACTTTGGACCCGTTCAAAGGATTTTCCTGAAATTTGGTACGTGCAGTGAGGCATGGTAGATCTCTTGAACTGCCAAATTGTGTTTTGGTTGGACTTATGGTCTTTGGCCCAGATATTCAAACTGCACCACAAAGTAGCGCAATAGCAGGAGCAGGTGCAAGTTCAGTGCACCTATGCGCAACACGTGCAATATTCAAACACTGCACAGGCCAAGATGCGCTTGCACCACACAACTGAATATCGCACCTACTGTGCCATGGCTCAACAAGGGATGCGCAGTGGTGCAGGTCTGATGTGCAATACCACAACCAGGGATGTGCAGTGGAGCAGGGTAGCAGCACATTAGCACAACCAGGGATGCACTGGGACAGGATGCAGGGGTCCACCACCCATGGAAAATATGGGTAGAGGAGCACACAACAGAACAGACATCGCCCCCCACACCCCATGAACTGCACACCTGAGGAGAGCTGGAAGAACCACCGGCCCATGGACACCAGCAACAATCCCACAGCTGGAGCATGGTGCCCCAGCACACCCCCTGGCAAGCTGTGACTGGCACACAAGGAGGTCCGGCCACCCCATGCTACACCATCCCACCAATACAGAGCACACAGTGCACAGCTATCCCCAGACATTCTGCCCAGGAGCAGCACCCAACAGTGCATGACACCCCATGCATGCCACCACCCCCACTGTGACAATGCAACCCTGTGCACCATGGAGCCATGCAGGGCAGCCCCACCATGAGCACCCTGCAGTGGGCGGCAGCAGCCACTGATGCAACAACTGCAGACACAGTGCTGCCCTGGACAGCTCCCCTGAGGTACAGCTGAGAGACCGACCATGCGTCGGCACATGAGGTACCCCGCATGTGATGGGGCCTGCCCCGGATCCCACCACCAGTGGTACAGCACCCTGCACACCCTCCCAAGGACATACCCCATCCCAGCACTGGCCACAACAGCCAGCACAGATGCCCACAGTGGTGCATGGAAGCATGCACCACACAGGATGCAACACAGTGCATGGACAAACACCTACCCATACCCAAAGGCACACCAACACAGGGACACAGTAGCAGGGCAACAAACCCACTGGCATGTGGCCACAGCAGCCATGTACCCATGGCTAGCACCCCTACATGACACAGGTGTACCAGCCACCCTGCGTATGCACCATGAAGCCGTACACCACCAGCATGCAGCTGGAGCACAAGTGACAGACAGTGGAGCACATCCCCTGCAACAGACACAAGTGACAGCATGGAGGGGGGACAACAACAGTGGAGGCCACAGTGCCACCTGGGGCAGATGTGCACCATACCGGTGACAGGAGACAACCAGGCATTGTGCCGGGTACAGGGGTTGTCCAGCATGGACAGCCACCACTGATATGCCAGCAGACCGTGCATAGCACAGACATGCAAAGGTGTCAGCTGCACAGGCCATGGACAGTCTGACAGGGGCACCATGGATACAGTGCATGCACCGTGGACCACTGCACACAGGTGTCCAGTGCACAGAGAACAACACACAATTCACAGACAGTGACCAATTCCCCCGCCCACACCATAGGCAGTTCCCTGCTGGACACACACACACACACACACACACGCCCATGCCTGCACCACCCCTGACACCATGTATACCACTGCAGCTGAGCACCTGTAGCCCACTGCAAATCAGAGACCACCACAGTTGTCATAACAAAATGCATATATTCAAAAGAGGTAACAAACAACTATGTATAAGTATTTACAATGGGGGGAAGTGCCACATACCAGGTGGGGGCGGGCATGGGGCAGGGGTGAACAAATGGGAGAGGGAAGAAGGAGTGTGAGGGTGGGTCCAGGGGGGGTAAGTTGGGTCCGGGGGCATGGAGGGCCTATTGCCTGCCATGCTCCCCACTCCTGTGGCGCCTATGTGTCCTTCTCCTTCAGATTCCATGCCGCTCCAGTCTCTGAAGGATTTCAAGGGATGGCCTCCCCAGCTGCAGCAGCTCCTGCATGCCTCTTTCCAAGGCCATCCAATGCTGTCCACCTAGGAAAAGGGAGCAGAGTCAATACATGTGACTGTCCATCCCCCTGCAGCCCACTCATTGTGCATGGCATACAGCCATGGGCCACGTCCCTGTGATGGTCTGCCATCATCCACAGTGACCGTGTCCACAAGATCTGCCTACCCAGGCACACACAGCCATGTGGACCACTGCACACACCCACTGCCCAAGTCCCGCACAGCACCACCATGGCCGTACAGTGACATGGCTATGTGGTGCGAAGGCAGTGGCACAGCCATGTACCCGGTGCACGCATCGAACACCAGTGACACACACCCACACATGCAGTGCCACAGGACAGTGCTGAGTGTACCATGTGGTATGCACGTTGGTGGTGTCAAGGGCTGGTGGCTATGCCCCGCCGCCTACCCCTCAACACAGCATGCACAGAAGTTCCTGGAAGAAAGGCACTCACCTGCATCTGCAACAGCTGAGTGCTGCTGCACTATGGGTCCTCCAGCTCATCCCTGTTGCCAGGCATCATCATGTTCACGCTGTGCCCGTGCCTCACAGGCATGGTGCCTCTCCTCAGGGCCTTGGGTGCAAACATGGAGAGGGGAACATCAGTACAAACCAGTAGCAAAGGCCCCCCCAGTGTGTGTGACCCTGCACAGCCCAGCCATGCCGCAGCCCCACCACCACCACCACCACCACCACCTCCCACACTGGACAGCCCCCACCCCCCTGCATGGTGGACACATGCACACCGTGATACCCGGATGGACGGATGCTACCAGTGTATAGATGGAGCACCTACCTGGACGTGGCACTGCGCCTCCTGGCATGTGCCCATAGCTGAGCTAGCTATCTGGGTCCCTCCACTGGAGGTCCCATAACAGTGGCGACACTGCTCTGCACTGCAGGTGATCCCAGTGGCCTCCTCCAGTACCTCTGCTACCTCCTCCCACACAACACTTCTGGGCCTTTCTAAGGGGTCTTCCCCAAACAGGGCCCCAGCATGGGGCTCAACAATGGCCATCAGATTGGCCCATTCAAGGGGGCTCCACATTGCTGCTTTCCTCCGTGCCATCTTTCGTGCAGCCAGGATCACAAAATGGCACTCTGTAGTGCACATCCCCCACGTGCAGATGCTGCGCGGTAGAGCGCTGCCATTCCCCATCGCACTGTCACCGAACAGCACAATAGGGGTGCATCCATGTGGACGCATGGCACCTAGGGGGCAAAGGTCAACCGCAGGGTCAAGGGTCTGTTGTGCACGGACCGCCACAGCGTTATTGGGACTCCCTGCATGTAGCGTGGTAGGGTGCCTCTGTGTGATGCCCTGCATGGCCTACCGCGCTGTGGCACCATGGCACCTACGGCACTCCAGGGCATAAGCACCACAAGCATGAACAGTGCACTAGCGCCACTGGCACAGTGGTGGCCATGCCCTGCACTGCCTCCTGTGCTCAGCACATCATTAGCGCAGCAGTCATCGGCATCAGCACCCCAGGCATGCGCCGTGCAGTGCTTACTGCGCACGTCACAGAGCTGCGCCTTTGCCTGAGCACACTCAACACAATTGCGCAAGGCGCAACAGCGCGATATTCAGCCAGCATATGCAAATCAGCTCATTAGCAATTCCATGGCGCAGCCACTGCATTAGCATCCACTTAAAGTTTTGCCTCGCCTCATTTGCATGCCTTGCACTATGAAAATGTGACATGGGGCTGCAGAGGACATAGTTTGGTATTGCAGTCTATTGTGGTGGGTTGCATGCTGTTTGGAAGTGTGGACTGTAGTGTGTGGGAGATGCATTGGACTGCACATTCAAAGGTAACACCTGTCATTCCCACAGGCTCTATAATGACCGAACATGAGGAACAGGGATGTTAGAGAAGGAGGAGGCCCAACTTCACGCAGGCGGAATCAGATGCCCTGTTCGAGGCCTACCTCGACAGGGAACTGCTGCTCAGTGGACAGCGAGGAACACCACAGGCCCGTGCTGTGGCATGGGGTGAGGATGCGCGTGCCATGAACCAGCATGGCAGCCACCAGTGGACCGTGCAGGAATGTAAAAAGAAAGTCAGCACAGACAAGAGGAGAATTAAGGACAAGATGATTGCCATCAGGGCAGCACGTGCTGCAACCAGTGGTGGACAGCCAGATGTGCCATGCCTGATGCCACAGGAGGAGCGGATGGCTGGCAGCATGCGGCGTTGTGCCATAGAGGGCTTTCTGGGTGGTGGCTTCCAGACAGGTGGCAGCCGTCACTGCATGGTTAGTCCTGTGCTGTCACTGTGTGGGAGTTGGGGGGAATGCCAGAGGGTAGGGTGGAGACATAGAAACATAGAATTTGATGGCAGATAAGGACTGCTTGGCCCACCCAGTCTGCCCATTTCCCTACCTAATGGATAAGCTGCAGATCCTAGTTAACCAGCAGCCTACTTCTTCCTACCCCCACCCCCTAGAATTGCCTTATGACTGTCCCATGCATTCTTGAATTCCACCACTGTTTTTGACTCCACAACCTCCTCCGGAAGGCCGTTCCATGCATCCACAACCCTCTCTGTGAAAAAATACTTCCTTAAATTACCTCTGAGCCGCTCCCCATCTTCAAATTGTGCCCCCTTGTTCTTGCACACCTCTTTTTTTGAAAGATGCTACCCTCTTGGACTTTGTTGATTCCCTTGAGGTACTTGAAAGTTTCTATCATGTCCCCCTTTCCTCGAGGCTATACATATTAAGCTCCTTAAGTCTCTCTTCATATGTCTTCCGGTGCAGACCCTGCACCATTTTAGTTGCCCTCCTCTGGACAGCTTCCATCCTGTCTATGTCTTTGCAGAGATTGGGTCTCCAGAACTGCATGCAGTACTCCAGATGGGGTCTCACCAGCTGTCTGTACAGAGGGATAATAACTTCCTGTTTTCTACTGGTGATGCCTCTCCTATGCATCCCAGTATTCCCCACCCTCCTTGCTGCCCTCTCACATTGCTTGCCCACCTTTAAGTCATCTGATATGACTACCCCAGGTCTCTTTCCATTTTGCTGTTGTTAGTATCTCACCCCCATTGTGTACTCTTCCCTGGGTTTTGTTTCCCAGGTGCATTACCTTGCACTTCTTAGCATTGAATCTAAGCTGCCATACATTTGACCATTCCTCTAACCTTGCCAAGTTCCTTCTCATCCTTTCCACCCCACCTTGTGCATCAACTCTGTTGCAGATCTTTGTGTCATCTGCAAAGAGACATACTTTCCTTCCAGTCCCTCTGCAATGTACGCTATAAAGAAATTGAAGAGGACCAGTCCTAATACTGAACCCAGCGGTACCCCACTAGTAACCCCTATATTCAGAGTGGACTCCATTTACTATTACTCTCTGTCCTATTCTCCAGCCAATTCTTTACCCAGGCTGTCATCTTGGGACCCACTCCCAGGCTGGCTAACTTGTATATTAATCTTTTGTGTGGGACTGTGTCAAATGCCTTGCTAAAGTCTAGGTAGGCCATGTCCACAGCCCCTCCCTGATCTACTACTTTGGTCACCCAGTCAAAGAAATCTATCAGATTTGTCTGGCATGACCTTCCCCTTTGAATCCATGCTGCCTTGGGTCCTGTGCCCCTCTGGCCTCTAGATACTAGACAATTCTTTCCTTCAGAAGTGATTCCATCATTTTCCCTACCACTGAGGTTAAACTAACAGGTCTGTAGTTTCCTGCTTCTGCCTTGCTCCCACTTTTGTGAAGGGAAATCACATCTGCCCTCCTCCAGTCCTCGGGTACCACCCCATCCTCCCATGATTTGTTAAAGAGGGTAGTCAGTGGTGTCACTAGTTCTAACCTTAGTTCGTTTAGAATTCTGGGATGAATCCCATCAGGCCCCATTGCTTTGTCCACCTTCAGTTTTAAGAGTTCTTCAAGAACCCTTTCTTCTGTAAATGGGCTGGTATCAACTTCTGTATCCAGAGTGTTTCTACTGTTTGTTTTAGGTACCTCCTCCTCTTCCTTTGTAAATACTGAGCAAAAATATTTGTTTAGTATCTCTGCCTTTTCACAGCCACCCTCTGCCCACCCTCCTCCCTTTTATTAAGCCTCACTATCCCTCCCTTAGTCTTTCTTGCTCCCTGATGTACCTATAAAGGTTTTATCCCCTTCTTAATGCTACTGTGTTCCTTACAGCTCCTGAGTGTCTACATGGGTCAGTGGTGGTGGGTGTCCACTGTGGAGAGGCCCTGGACATGGAGGAGTGCCCATCCACCTCCACAGGTGTCTGAGGGTCAGGACCACCGCATACCTGTCTGTCTGTCCGGACTGAAGATGGTGGTGCCAGTGCGGATGAGGCCCTGCCTGCATCCCAGCGTGATAGCAGTCACGGACTCCAGCATGCTGGGACAAGGACTGGTGCTGGATCAGGCACCAATGATAATGGATCACACATCCCGGACAGTGATACGTGTGGGACACAGCAGGGACGGCAAGGGCATAGCCAAGGATGGTGCCACCATGGAGGCCTGTGTGACATCACAGTCCCAGCCTGTGCCTGTATGCCCCAGTGGGGCAGCACTGGTGTTTGTCCAGGCCAGTGGGGCTGTTGCAGCTGATGCTGTGGCACCGGTGAGCCCTGGCAATCAGCGGCCAGAGGGGCAGTGCCAGCCATCGGCCAATGATGATGGGGGGACAGTGTCCAGGGGGTGGCATCAGTGCACCACATGTGGACATGCCCCATCATGGCTCTGGTGTGCAGCGCCCATCGTCAAGGGGTGCTGCCCGTTATGGCCAGGAACACCATGAGGGACAGCATGCCGATCAAGCGGATGACCTCTTTGATAAGCACAGCTGTCTACTCCAGGCTTCAGTGGATCAGCAGTTGCAGCTTGTGATGGTGGTGGATGCACTCAGTGCGGTTCTGTGCCAGGCAGAGGAGCAGCGCAGCAGGGACCACGGTCTGCTCCTGGCAGAGATGGCCCGGCAGTGGGAGGATGTGACTGCTGCCATTGACAGGCAGACACGTGCATTCACTTCTGTCATGGCCACTTTGTGCACCCAGTTCATTGCCAATGCGCCGCAGACACCCCCAGTGTCAAATCCACCCCCTGTTCCCGGCATCATGCGACACCTTATATGTCGACACCAGGTTCGGCTGTGGGCATACCGAGCACACCTGGTGTGGGCATGTTTGGTGAGCTGCAGACTCCTGCATGAACATGGTCGTGTTCCCCCCGGGGGACCATCGGTGCCATCCCATGAGGCCAATGGTCAGCCTTGCATGGCTGGCAGATCTTGGCGGGCTACCAACACATCCGTGGCAGCCATGGCACTGTGTCGTGACTGACCTGTCTCCCACCATGGCCACTGTCTGCCACTGCACTGTGTGCAGTGTGTTGTGCAACGTCAACGACAGGTGGGTATTTGAGCCCTGCACACACATGTCCATGTGCACACCTTCTTGGCTGCTGTCCACTGTGGCATGTGCATTATGAGTCCTGCAGTGCGCTGTCCGCCATGTGCAATGGTGCCCAGCATCTCTAGACACGCACAGTGATGGCCACTGGGCATGGCCGTGTGTGGACCTGTGTGGCTAGGTTTGCAGTTGGGGTTGCGTGCCTTCTACCCCTTTGCATGTCTTGTGGTGTGTGTGTGTGTGTGTGTGTGTGTGTGTGTGTGTGTGTGTGTGAGCGCATGTCGTGTTTGGCCTTGCCCATCCCTGACGGCGTGCGTTGTTCCACGCTCAGACCCATTCCCTTGCCGCCATCCACCCCTGGGGTTTGTCCATGCCTGTCTGTGGGTTGTGCCCTTGCCATTGGTGGTTGCTCATGGCCCCATGACCTACCTGTGTTGGCCGAAGTGCTCCTCTATGATGGTGTACCAGTGCAGTTGTGCCATCCGGATCAGGCGGGGGGTCCCTTCGCCCAGGGGGTGGCTGCCCATCACCGTCTGGACCGGCGTCCTCATTGTCCCCATCGCTGTCCCCCTCTTCGACCTCTATGGCTATCCCACAGTCGTTGGCCATGTTGTGCAGGATGCAACAGGCCAGGAATAGCCCACAGGCCTTCAAGGGACTGTACTGTAGGGCACCGCCAGATGTGTCCAGGCACCGGAAACATCCCTTCAGCATCCCGAACACCGCCAATGACATTACATGTGGTAGCATGTTCTCATTGTACCGTTGCTGCAATGGGGTGGGGTGCCAGTATGTGTGAGCAGCCAGGGATGGAGTGGGTAGCCACTGTTACCTGTGTGTAGAGGGTAGACATTAGTATGGTGGCTCCGCGCCACCTGCCACGGCCATCTAGGCCGGCACCATGGCACTTCTGACTATGCACCCTGACAGTTGCCCATGTCATCCTGCATGATGTGCATACTCACCCACTAGGTGGCCAGTGGGGATGTTCCCCACTCTCAACCTGTGGCAAAGTGCAGACTGGTGCCAGAAGAAGGCATCATGTGCTCCCCAGGGTGCATGGCACAGACATTGGTTATGCACCCCGGCATCGTCCACCACCTGGCAGTTGATGCTGGCAAACTTCTTCTGGTTTTGTATGATACACCATCCAGGCCAGGTGGCATGGATGGCCACATGGGTGCAGTCAATGGTCCTGAGCACCCCAGGCATACGTGCTACCCTGTGGAACTCTTGTATGTGTGCTGTGCGCTCTGCCTGTGTGCTGGGAAAACAGATGTACTCTGCAGCATGTGGCAGCAGTACACTGAGGAATTGTGTGAGTAGGCATGATGCGGCCGACTGGGTTATGTCTGTTGTGTCCCCTGTTGGTCTCTGGAAGGTGCCCGTGGTGAGCAGGCACATGACAGCTGTCACCTTTGTCTCCACTGACAGAGCATGGCTCCATCGTGTGGGTGCCTTCATCTCTTCACTGCACAGCTCACAGAGCCACCTCAGGATCACCCAGTTCAGGTGGTACCGGCCCACAATCTCTGTGTCAGTATAGTGTTCGAAGGTGGTGCGGGCTCGGTACCGCCTGTTGGGGGCATACCACCGACGGGCCCTTCCACGGCAGTGCCCCCCTACTGCCTGCCTGCCTTCTCACACCCCTCATTACTGCCTCCATCTGGAAGGTGGCACTGGGCATGTCCATGGCTGATGTTCCCCCTGGCAGCTGTTACACCATTCCCCCCACTGTCCTTTGTAATGCTCCCCCTGCACCGGGTACACCTCAGGCCTTTGGCTGTCCTGCCTACTGCCACTGCCCTCAGTCCACTGTGGCACTTTCTGTCTCTCCTGCACAGTAGCACAGGCTCCCTACTCCTGTCCTGTTCCTGGTTGTTCCCAGGTGTTCCCTGTTCTGCTCCTGCACAGTCCCACTCACTGATACCCTCTTTCTTGTTGCTGTCACCTCACTCCCACCTCTGACTTCCCTGTAGCGTTCTTGCCTCTCTCGTTTTATTTTGGATCATTTCCAGAATCGTGCAATTCTGCTAGCTCTCCTACTGTGCATGATGCATGCTGTTGAATGTCACACTGCACCATTTATTCATGGTTCCTCCCTATGGTTGCTCATGCATTCATTACCATTTCGCGCTCTTCGTATCGCAACTTACTGCACTACTGCCTCCCGCTGAATATCGCATAATGGTGCATTTTCCTACTTGTGCTGGAGCATCTCTGTTAGCGATGGCACATCCCTTTGAATATCTGGGCCTTTGCGACAAAAGCGCTGGAAAATGCAAAATTATCAATTTTGGAGGCAACTTTTGGGATTTTGTATGTGGCCTGCATGTCTGTCATAGTGGTACCACTCTGTGAGATGGCTTGTTTGAAAGAGCTTTGGTGGACAAACATGCCACTTTTCATTTGGTGAAAAATATTAAGGCATTCAAAAGTTATCACTTTTAAGTTGCCATTATAAGTCAATGGGAAAATTTATATGTCTATTTTGTGAACAAAGAATGGGGTTTTGGCCATCTGGTCCCACCTAGGTCAAAGAATTTGTAGCCTCATGGTTCAAGAATCTTTGTCCCCAAGGATTTTTAAAATTCTTTGATCGCGAGGTCCGCCATCTTGTTTTGAAATTTCTGATCATAAAAGCACAAATATCTCAGCTCAGGGGTCACTTCTGAATTAAAACATGGATGGGTTTTACTCAGGGGACCCCGCTCTATCAAGCCATGCCTTTGGTTGCATCCAAATTAGTAAAAAATAGAGTTCTGAGCTTTAAAAATCTTTTTTCATGGCTCGCTAACGATCTTTTATCACAAGCCTTCAAATTCTTTGATCGCGAGATTCTTTGATCGTGATTGTAGATCACGAGTGAGGGATGAGATGTCCAGAATTTAAAATACATTTTTGTAGCCCATGGATGTCCTAGAAAGTTATATAAGAGTGGGTTTTGCTCAGGGGGCTTCGTTCTGCCCCATCTGAATTAAAAAACATAACTTTTCAATATCCCTGGTAGTCTAGTGGCCCCCCCATCATGATAATATACATAATGATCCCTGTATTCCTGGTAGTCTGGTGGTCCCCCCAATGAGTATTTAATTAATATCTCTTTTTTCATTCCTGGTAGTCTAGTGCCCCCCATGTGTATTTCTTTATATTTCTTGTTCGTATCCCTCGTAGTCTAGTGTCCCCCCAATCTGTATTTAATTATTATTATTCATATCCTTGGTGTCTAGCAGTCCCCATCATAATGAAATAAATAACATTTGCATTTCTGGTAGTTCATGTTCTCTCACCTGTTGTCAGCCATTACTTCCTCCGTCCCCAGCTTACATTCTCCCTCCATCGCGTTATTGACTGTGTGTATTATAGTGCTAACCAACCGGCACCTGAAATTATTTCTGAGTACCTGTTTGAATTAGCACTGGTAATACACAGTCGGCAGCTGGTCAATGAAGGTGAGAGGTGGGCTGTGCCAGTCGCTGGCTGGGGAAGGGTGGGGAGGATGGATGGCTGGCATGGCTGGGTGGGGCCACTAGACTACCAGAAAATGGAAACTTCATTAAGATGGGGTCCGCTAGACTACCAAGGATATGAATAATAAATTAAATAGAGACTGGGGGCCGCTAGGACTACAAGGGATATGAACAAGAAATATTAATAAATACACATGGGGGACCACTAGACCACCAGGGATAAAAAAAAGAGATATTAATTAAATATGCATTGGGGGGCCACTAGACTACCAGGGATACAGGGATCATTATGTATATTATCATGATGGGGGGGTGCTAGACTACCAGGGATATTGAAAAGTTATGTTTTTTTATTCAGATGGGGCACAATGAAGCCCCCTGAGCAAAACCCACCCTTATTTAACTTTCTAGGGCACTCTTGGGCTACAAAAATCTATTTTAAAATCTGGCCATTTCATCCCTCGTTCTTTGCGAACAAGCAATTTCTTTGATTTTTTTTAATTTGAACAGTTTTTAATCTTTGGTCATGACTCTACAAATTCTTTGATCGCGAGCCTGCAAATTCTTTGATCGTGAGATTCTTTGATCGCAATCATGCATCGCAAGCGAGGGACGAAATGGTCAGATTAAAAAATCAATTTTCTCAGCCTAGGGGTGTGCTAGGAAGGCAAATGAGGGTGAGTTTTACTCAGGGGGCTTCGTTCTGATGAACTATGGCAGTAGTTTACCATAATTCTATCAATTTTTGGATTTATAAGATTATTTAATTCTTTGTTCATGAGTCTGCAAATTCTTGGATAGTGAGATTCTTTGATCGCCATCTTTGATCGTGAGGGCAGGACAAGATGGCCATATTTTTTATAATGTAATAGTTAGGGAAATTTTACCAATCTTTAACATTGAATATCTCGGAAATGGTTTGGTCTTTTTACTTGAAATTTGGAGGGTGTTTACAGCATGTTCTGTAGATGTGAATTATGGTGTTTACGTGTCAGAGAACTTTTTTTGCGGAGATATTGTGTGACATACTTTACGTGTTGTGGACAGTGTTTTGCTTGTGGTGGTGGCTTGAAATTGATAAGATACCTAGCTTTAGTGTCATGGATGTAGTTTTTGGTCATTGTTATATCTCGGACACGGTTTGGTCTTTTCACTTGAAATTTGGAGGGTGTTGACGGCATGTCCTGTTGATGTAAATTACAGTGTTTCTGTGTTGGAAAATACTTTTTTGGCGGAGCTATGGTGTGGTGCAGTTTATGTTCTGTGGACAGCGTTTTGCTTGTGGTGGTGGCTTGAAATTGATAGGATACCTAGCCTTAGTGTCATGGATGTAGTTTTCAGCTGTTGTGTGTGTTAAATGTCAACAGGTGCGGAACTGTGCCACTCTGACAAATGAAAATTTCAAATTTTGACATGTTGTATCTTGGACAGGGTTTGGTCTTTTTACTTGAAATTTGAAGGGTGTTGATAGCATGTCCTGTAGATGTTAATAGAGGTGTTTGTGTGTCAGACAATATATTTTTTTGTGGAGATATTGTGTGGCGCAGTTTAGTTTTTGTGCACAGCGTTTTCTCTTGTTCTACTAGAATAACATTTGTTTGGTGGCTGGCCTTGCTGTTGTGAATGTACTTTTTAGTCATTGGGTGTGTAATGTGGCCTGGCACTTACAAGTTGGTAGGCCCCGTGCTCCCACCAACTTGCACAACTTTCTACTTTTCTATTCTTTCTTAACAAGTAAGGAAATTCTATGCAAAAAACTTCATTAATGCATCAGTTAGGGTTCTTCTACAGTGAAAAAGGTGAGGAAGTTTGATTTTGGGTTCCACCCTTGCACTACCCCACCAACAGGCATCGGGGTGTGTTGATGTCATTTCTAACTCACCCCATTCTCCCACACTGCACCACCTCAGCTTGTTTACACATGGGATGGGGTGAGAGTTAGGGCTGATGATCCCAACACACACCTTGATGCCTATTGGTGGGGGCAGGGTGGGGTTGGGGTGCAAGGGTGGGAACCCTAAAATCAGATGTCCTCATTTTCACTGTAGAAGAACCCTAACTGATGCATTAATGATTTTTTTTGCATGGAAAATACACACACATATATATAGATAGATAGATAGATAGATAGATAGATAGATAGATAGATAGATAGATAGATAAATATAGATATATATATATATATATATTCATTGCAAAAACCTGCATTAATACACCATTTAAGGTTACACTCAACACCACAAAACAGGAGAACTGTGGTGTTTGGGTTTTCAAACCTAACTCCATATTACCCTGCCCACCCATACAAGCAGTGAAAGGGGCAAGGCAACACAAGCAACCACAGACCATCATCAGGTAAGACAAACAACATACAACTCTCAGCAGATACCACAAGAGATATCCATCATCATGGTCCACCACGTGTATCAGGTCTGCTGCCATGCCAGTGTGTTGGGGGGACACCCACATGCTGGCCACTATGGGGGGGGGTTCCACTGCAGGCACCACACCACAAAGTGTTCCCTAGAGTCCTACAGGAATTCTTACCTAAAGACCTATTGGGAGTTAGGACATCCTGGAGGTGAGACTTGACAATGTATAGGCTAGGCTAGTGGCAGACAGATGGGTGATGGTAGCAGTAACACAAGCACCCCAAAAGGGTGAGATCTGGTACCATGTTAGTACATTGGTGAGGGATGCACACAAATCGAGCACCATGTGGGGGGCACTGCATGCAGCACACCCAAAAGTGCTCCATACAGACCTACTGGAAACCTGGCATGGTCAAGAAGGATATGGCAGTGAATATGGATGATTGGTGGGAGTCAACTTGGGACAACAGGAGGGTACTATCAGCAGCAGAATGAGGCTGTATGAGTTCTACTGCAATACCAGTGAGCTGGTAGGGGGCGTAATAATAGTGTATGTGCTGTCATGGAAGTATGTTGCTACAGGCACCTGCATGCTGTGCATGCTGCTAGGGAAGGCTTGGCAGTGCATTGGCTGAGTGGGTGAGAGATAAATGGGTGATGGAAGTAGTAATATCAGCACCCCCAAAAGGTCTGTATGAGATCCTCTACCATGCGAATATGTGGTTGGGGATTGTTTAGATGTCCAGTGACATGGCACAGTGTTGCAGCTGCAGCCAGGACAGAGACCTACCAGGAAGCTGCCAGGGCCATAGGAGACAGGTTTCTGAATGGAGATGACTGGTGGGACACAGATGATTACCATATTAGCATGGCACCAGCATGTCAATGTGATTATATGATGTCCAGTGGCATGTCAGTATGTTAGGGAGGTTTACATGTCGAGAATGGGGAGGCTGAGAGGGTCATGTCAGACAGTGCAGTGCACAGGGAGAACTGGTGCTACACAGATGCTGAACGGGAGTGGTAGTACCAGTACCACAATTGGTCTGTATCTGTTACACTGTCATGCCACTGTGTTGGGAGGGCAATCAGATATCCACTGCCCTTACAGTGTATTGTGGGGTGTGCTTGAAAGTATGGTACATTGGGTGTAGGGAACTGCATATGCAGGGCTGGTATTAGTCAGATGGGTGACAGTAGAGATAATGGTAGCACATAATTGGAGAGTATGGGGCCTGCTGATCTATCTCTGTGTTTGAGAGTTCCTTGGAAGTCTGCTGTCTGGGCACTGTGTTGGATCAGTGGCTGAAACATTTAACTAGTGGAAAGGTGCCATGGCCACAGGGGGCTGAATGGATGACTGAATGGAGAGACAGATGGGTGATGGTACATATGTCACCAATATCACAATGGCAATGTATGAGTTCTGCTATCATGCAACTGTGTGCTGGGAGGGTGGGAGCACCCGAATGTCTGCTACTGTGGCAGGGTGTTGGGTGGGGGCATTCGCAATGGTTTCTCAATGGTCCTCCCTATGCACTGCCCTGTCCCCAATGACCCCAGCAGCCTTCCAGTAGGTCTCTAGAGAGCACTTTGGGGTGCAGTGCCCACAGTGACCTGCCCCCATTGTGTACAGCATGCAGGAATCCCCCCCCAACATCCTGGCATGGCAGCAGACCTCATACACCTAGTGGACCATGATGATGGATATCTCTTGTGATATCTTCTGAGAGTTGAATGTTGTTTGCCTTATCTGATGATGCCTGTCTGTGGTTGCTTGTGTTGCCTTGCCCCTTCTGCTGCTTGTAGGGGGAAGGGATGTGGATTTAAGGTTTGAAACCCTAATGCTACACTTCCCCTCTTTTGTGGCGTTGAGTGTAACCTTAACTGGTGCATTAATGCAGTTTATTTAAAATGAATTTACCTTCTTTTTGAGAAAGCTTTTAACATGAAAGTGCAAAACCATAGATACATATGTCTTTAACAGTTCACCACTTGCTAAAAGAAATAAAGACACACACAGATATGGAATGTAATGAAGTGTCTTTTGAACATGTTCATGCCTACTTCCTCAGTAGTTACAAAGGGCTATAGCTCAAGTAAACAAAATATTGCATCTGTTATCATTATGTAAACCATATAGCTAATACAGAGTTGTCATCGCACCATAATGCACCCTCTGCCATGCCTTATTGCTTACTTGAAAAAGACACAAAGAAATATACATCATGAATTAAAAAATAAGACTGCAAAATTAAAAAAAGGTTGTATTTTTTCTGCCACGATACCAACAATTGAACTGCACAATCAAAACAGACATGAAATTAGAAATTTCAGTCTAAAATATTTTATATTGATTGTGCAACTGCTTTTTGTAGCACGAAATAAAAAGCACTGCTGCATGATTCAAATTACAAAGATAACAAGAATCGTAAAGCGCATATTCAAAAAATGAGGTGAGCAATCAAATTTTATTGTGCGCTTTTTTTTATGGCTGAGGGCAGAACCTACAGCCTTTTTGCAATCTGTTGCCTTAAAATGGCCGATTGTGGCACCTTTCATTGGACTTTTGGAAGTATCCTTCCAAAAGTCCAACGGAACTTGTAACACTCCGCCATGATTGGCCACTACGGAGTAACAGCCGCACTATTTTGGCTGTTACTTCTGTATTCTGGGAGAAGAACTGTGCATGCGCACCTCGCATGCATGCACAGTTCTGCTGGTGCCACCATCTTTTGACTGGCAGAATGCCACTCACCACAACTTCACATGTGTGAATGCCATGCATGCACAGTTGTTTCGCTGCCACCATCATGTGGATGGCACTCCTCCTACACCCTTCCACTGCTCCTGTCTCCCCACCCCCCTCTGTTCCCTCTCAGCAATAAATAAAACCCTCCCACACCCTCCCACTGCTGCTGCTGTCCTCCCCACTCCCTCTGTTCACCACTCTTGCACTGACATTGGGGTGCCCAGTCCCCGTGTTGGCATCATGTACCCCAAAACTCATGTAGTACACTGGGAGCCCACCCCAGTGTGCCCAAATGTATGTGTTTTTTTTTCTCTGTGCTGACATCAGGGTGTCCAATCCCCATGTCAGCATCATGTACCCTCCCAACTCATGTGGCACACTGGGAGCCAACCCCAGTGTTCCCAAATTTATGTTTTTTTTAATTCCCCCCTGCACTGACATTGGGGTGCCCAATCCCCATGTCAACATCATGTACTCCCCAACTTAAGTGGCACAGTGGGAGCCCACCCCAGTGTGCCCAACATTATACTTTTTTCTTTGTTTTCCTGTAAATAAAGAAAACTGTCCCCTAACGTATTTTTTGTTTTACTTGTAAAAAAGAAAATGGTCCCTCGTCATTGCCCCAGCACCCCCTCCCCCATCCCCATCCTATCACTGAGCATCCACTTCTCCTTACTCCCTTACCCAATACTTACCTCTGGAGGTTGGCGCTGTCATCTTCTCTGGACCAAGACATGTCTGCTCTCTTCAAAGCCAAACCACAAACTGAAGAATCAAAGGTAAGCATGGTATAATGGCTGTCAATGGAGTTGTCAACATATGGTGAAATATCAGCCATTTTTAGGACTTTTGGCCCCAAATTTTCAACATGGGATTCTTGGAACCCCACCTCATGAGCACTGTCACTGTCATTTCGTTTCTCGGTCCCAAAAGGTAATTTTGTGATTGCTGCACAGAATCACCTTTTGGGACTGATTAACAAAATTACAGTGCCACCATTCATGAGGTGGGGCCCCAAAAAGCTCATGCTGCAAATTTGGTGGAAAAATTCCAAAAAATGACTGCGTTACAAGCGTGCATTGCGCAGTTTCTATGCACACTCCTAACTTCCCCAATTTTCTAATATTTTCACTCCAGATTTTAAACATTGTGATTTTTGCACACCTCCTTATTAATAGTACAGCTTTCATTTTTCACATCTGCTCAAAATGTGTTTTAACACCTCTGGTACAGAATGGCGTGGTCACTCTGCAAAATCACCTTTCAGGACAAGTGAACGAAATGACAGTGGCACTGTTCATGAGGTGGGGTCCCAAAAAGGTAATGTTAAAAATTTGGTGAAATAACTCCCAAGTTATACCCAGACATTCAAAATTTTCTATGCATACGTGTAACTTTGGTCATTTGGTGGTTCACCACAGCTTTATCAGCTATGGCTAGAGTTTGTTTTGTAATGCGATACCAGAAAAGACAGTGAGTGTATTAAAAATATGAGGTGAGCAATCAAATTTTATTTTGTGCTTCTTTTTTTGTAATGCTATACCAAACAAATACAGTGCATGTATTCAACAAATGAGGTGAACATTCAATTTTATTTTGTACTTCTTTTTTGTACCATGATACCAACAAAATAAAATGTGCAAGCTTGCAGTGCTAAATTCGTATCATGTAACTGTTTTTGTTTGCTGCTGTAAAACCAAAAAAACAATAATGTGATATTAAAATTTAAAAAAGACCACTATTTGTGAACTGTAGATTGAAAACTACATTTGCACAATCAAATTAGGCAAGCCATCTCTACAGTGACAACTTTACAGTGATGTGGTCGATGCTGACAACATTGACACATCGCTGTAAAGTCCACTCGGGACCCCAGCACCCTTTCCCCAAGGACCTGCACCCCATCCCCGAATCAGCTCAATTTCTGAGTTGATAATAGTAAGTTAGGAGAGATGCAGGGGGCACAGTACCCCACATAGGGGGGTGTGGGGGTGCAGCCCCCCCAAAAAACAACTTTGTTCTCTATGGCACCATGCTGACCACAATTGCGATTGACACAGTGGTGTCTGGGAAACATTGCATCTGCAAGAAATTGTCGATGTGGTGTCATGTATCCATCAAATTCCATGATACCAAAAAGTTAAGTACACAATCAAATAAGTCCTGAAATGAATATTTGCAGTGCTGAGAAAAATTTTCTATCAGGCAACTGTTTTTGTTGCTGCAAAAAAAAAACAGAGTAATGCAAAATTAAAATCGAAAAGAGACCAAAAAAGTGAGTCATGGATTGAAAGATATGACTGTGCAACCAAACTGTATTCTGTGCTTCTTCATGTTAAACCATGATACCAAAGTACAAAACATAAAAGCGATGCACAGTACAGTTGATGACAAGGGGGGGGGACAAGAGAGTAAAAATAAGAGTGGTGTATAGACCACCTGAGCTGGCAGAGGAGCTGGAGAAGAGTCTGGTGGCAGATTGGGCAGGGAAAGGGTGGTGGTGTTGGGGGACTTAAACATGCCAGGAGCAGACTAGGAGACTATGACATCCTCGGTGGCCAGGAAACAGAGATTGTTGGATGTCTTTCAGCATGTGCTCCTAACTCAGCAGGTGGGGGAAGTGACCAGGGAGGCACGGATACTGGATGTGATCCTGGCAGACAGTGACCAGATTGGGGGCCTGGAGGAAAGGGACCCATTGGCGTGGAGTGACCATGCCACAGTCTGGTTCTGTCTGGATCTAGGAGGGGTAGAAGGCTGCACAAACAAGGAGGTAACTGACTTCAGGGGGGCGTATTTCAAGAAAATGGGAAGGAACCTTAAGGAGCATTTGGATGGGATTGGGCCAGGCATGGACGCTGACAGTAGGTGGGAAATCATCAGGAGGGGGGTGCAGGATGCTATCAGCACCTGTGCAAGAGTAAGACAAAAATGCAGTAGGGCCCGGAAACCCTGCTGGTGGATCAAGGAGGTTCAGGAGGTGGTGAGGGGAAAGAAGGTGGCCTATAGGCATTTCAAGTGCTCAAGCAGTGAAAGGGATTGAGGGGAGTATGAACTGAAGGCCAGAAGAGCCACTATGGTGGTGAGAACAGCTAAGGCAAGGAAGGAGCAGAACTTGGCCAGGGAAATTAGGAAAGGTAACAAGGGGTTCTTTAGATACATTGGGGAAAAATAAAGGGTGAAGGGGCAGATTAGCAGGATTAAAACAGGGGAGGGATGGGCACAAGACCCAGAGGAGCAGGCTGAGGTACTAAATTAGTACTTCACCTCAGTTTTCACCAAGGAAAATGGGGGGCTGCATCATACATGGGAGGAGACGGTGAAACTGAGGAGGGGGGACCCTTACTGATCACCGGGTCTGGGGAGAAGGGGGGGCCATCACTGGCAGGAGGGTGGAAGGCAAAGCAGGGGGATGAGGTAGTGGAGGTGGAAATCATGACAGAGAGATTGAGGGAAGCCCTCAGGTCCCTTAAGATGGAGAAAGCACTGGGGCCAGATAAATTACATCCCAGAGTGCTGAAGGAACTGGCTGATGTCCTGTCAAAACCCCTGGTGGAGCTTTCAGCATCTCTCTGAAGACAGGGTGGGTGCCCCAGGACTAGAAGGTGGCACATAGAGTGCCTATCCACAAGGGGGATCAAGGGAGGTGGCAGAGAACTACAGGCCCATCAGCCTGACATCGGTGGTAGGCAAGGTGATGGAGGGCATTGTCAAGGAGAGGCTGGGGGGGACCTGGAAAAGTTAGGGTGCCTGGATGATAGACAGCATGGATTCATCCCTGGGAAATTGTGTTTGACAAACCTTGTGGAGTTCTATGACTGGGTGATGAGTGCCTTGGACCTGGATAGACCAGTGGATGTCCTCTTTCTTGACTTCAGCAAGGCATTTGACTTTGTTCCTCATGGGGGCCTGTTGGATAAGCTGGGAGAAATGGGGGTAGAGAACCAGAAGATCAGATGGATAGGCAATTGGCTCCAGGACCAGACCCAGAGGGTTGTGGTTGGTGGGTTAGTCTCATCCCCAAAGAGTGTCATTAGTGGGGTCCCTCATGGATCAGTCCTTGGGCCCCTCCTGTTCAACACCTATGTCTCTGACATTAGGAAGGGTCTCAGGAGTGAAATGAATCTCTTTGTGGATGAATCAAACCTGGGGACGGTGGTGGATGGGGAGCAGGGAAGGGCAGCCCTACAGGGGGAACTGGAGGCTCTGGAAAGGTGATCTAGAAAGTGGAAGCTGAGGTTCAAAGCAGGGACATGCAAGGTACTGCACCTGGGAGCCAGAAACCTGAGCCAAGTGTACACCCTGGGGGGGGGATTGCTACAAGTCTCAATGGCTGAAAGGGACCTGGGGGTGGTGGTGGATGTCAAGATGAACAACTCGGAGACTTGTAGGAGGGCAGTGGCCAAGGCCAACAGGATGCTGGGATGCATCACTAGGGGGATCACCTCCAGAAGGAGGGAAGTGATACTCCCTCTGTATAACTGCTTGGTAAGGCCACACCTAGAGTACTGTATGCAGTTTTGGAGGCCACACTTAAAAAGGGACACTTAACTCCTGGAGAGGATCCAGAGGAGGACAACCAAAATGATCTGGGGCTTGGGGGATAGGACCTATGGTGAGAGGCTCGAAGAGCAAAATATGTGCACATTGGAAGAGAGAAGGGACAGGGGGAACATGATAGAGGTCTTCAGGTACATGAAGGGGGTAAATAGGGAGGAGCAGTCAGGGTGCTCTGAAGGAAGGAGGGGCAACTAGAGGGCATGGATGGAAGCTGGAGGGGAGATTCAAGGGAGAAAGGAGGAGGAGGTGCTTCTTCACTGAGAGGGTGGGGAGCCATGGAAGGCACTGCCCAGGGGCTGGTGGAGGCAGAGACAGTGGAGGAGTTCAAGAGGGGGTGGGACAGGTACAGGGGAAGGGTTCTGGAAACAAAGTCCAGTGCAGCGAGACTATCCAGGACTGGGAAGGGAGAAGCCAGAAAGGGTGAGGGGGGCAGCAAGGTCAGCTCCCAGGGTGGGGGCTAACCAAACGAGCAGACACGAAAGACTGTTAGGCCTATTCTGCTGGCATTTTAGTATGTTAGTACAAAAAAAGTCACCATTAAAATAGACAGAACACTAACGTGACACTTAGTATCAAATCAGTATTCAAACTAATGACTTGTTCAGAGTCACAAGGTATTAAGTGGAGGTTGTGGGAATCAAACCAAGGTCTGCTGGATGTACCAAGCTCATTCATAGCTTGTTACTCTAACCTCTGGTCTATACTGCCAGCTCTAGTCTTTACAGTCACCCCTTGCAGACTCATTTTAACTGCTCTGGATTGACATAGTGCTTGGGGATGCTGGTTCAGTACAAAAAAAGCTACACCATCACAAAAGGAAGAATACTGCACCCAGCAACTAATAGCACAATAAAGACATTATAATTTCAGTGCAAACATTTTTATTAAAGTACCATTAAGTGGCCAAAATGTAATATGCCAGATTAAAAAGAAGCAACAGGGATTCTATGGGTAGTGCTGCTTCCTAATATGTGGCATTTTGTACTTTTGGTTACTTTATGGCACCTAAATAAATGTTTTGAACTGATGCCTTAGTGTCTTTCTGGACCTTTTTTGCTGTTATGATTTGCTGAGTGCAATATACTTCCTTTTGCGACTGTGTCAGTTTAAACTGCCCCTCCACAAATTACTCAGCAGTATTCACTTCTCTTGTAGCATGGTAAGTTCATCTCAGACTCTTGTTTGTGGGATCTCTTTCAGCAGGTTCACTAACCAACACCGAGGTCCTTTCATGTGCTCCATACTTCGTTAAGATGTTAAGAGTAGGAAGAATACAAAGTTATGTCAAGGAATACTTTCTTTAATCAGAGGGTAAAACAATCTACCAGATATTACAGCAGGCCTAGTGATGTATAACCATTAAAAGCTGGTTTGGATGAATTCTTTAAAGATCATTACATCAAAGATCATGAGGACTGAGCAAAGAGCGATCTTCATTAGAATGAAAGTGCAGCCTGGGAACAACAGGTGGGCCCACTGAGCCTTGATTTCCACCCCAGGTGTTTTTCATCTTCTCGGTGCCAAAACCATAATAAAAACAAAACAATATTGCATATCACACATATTGCAGTCATAACAAATCACTTGATGAATACATTAACCAAGATACCATGGGGGCATATACTTAATGCACCACCTGGCCTTTTTCTTTGTCTTAAATCTTAAGTTCCTATGTTAAAAAACAAAACATGAAATAGAGCTGTGTCTTAAATCCAAAGTCCCCATGTTAACAACACAAGAAACAGAGTTTACCCTCTTTACAGAATGCCACAGTCCCTTCCTTGGGCCTTTTTCTGTTTTTATTTATATTTTTTTTCTTCTGTGATGTTTCCCCACTCCCCCCACCCTCCCATCCTCATTTGAGTAGAGTAATTTGAGAGGATGTTGCTGCTATTAGCTGTGCAGGAAGATCTGGACAGCACTAAGCTAGAGTAGAGAGAGACTACTGACAAGCATGAAAGGTTTAGTGACTTGTTCAGTGTCACACGGGGAGTAAATATCGCTGGTTGGAATCAAAACCGGGTATACTGGTCCACAGCTATGTGTTGAAACCTCTTGCCTTTCATGCCTTAATTGCTCAAAAGTCCCTTCTTTGAGACCCCCCTTCCCACTGTAGTAAACTAATAGCTGGCATCCTAGCAGTCCTCCATTCTCTGAATGGAATTTTACAGTAATATGTTGTTGTACGACTAGATGAAGCATAATAAATGTCTTTGAGGAAAATGATAAAGGGAGGGCATAAGAATCTGGGCCCTAATTTCTAAAGGTCTTAGGTACAGCCACAGGAATAAGTCCTGTGTGCAATCTGTCAGTTTGGGAATAAAAGTCCCACACTGACAACCTGTAGAGAAACTGTTATTTATTTTTATCAGTTTCTCTACAGGGGCTCCAATTTCCCTTTTCTCCACACATGCTGCCCCTGAACATGCCTGGTGTAGCAAGTGAGCAGACAAAATGACCGGAAGTTGCCACAAAGTGGGAAACGGGTCATGAAAAGACCCCCTTTCAGAAAATAGTACACATGTGGCAGGAAAGGCAGGAGTGCAAACAGAACCCTCACTTGCACAACTTTTCCTGCTACATGTGCATAATTTTTGTGCCATGGAGAACTGGGCACAAAATTAAACCTTGTGGACAGGAAACAAGAAATGAGAATGTCTTCTGCTCTGCAAGTCCATCCAGGTCAACGGTTGGAAATGATTATAGTTCAGCTTCATAAAAGTTTTGTTTAAGAAATAGCAATTTTATTGCAAATTACACTTGGTTTTTTGAAAATGAGTTTGAAAAATTGCAATAAACCACACATGCATAATATATGAAAATATACAAACAGATAAGAAAAAGGAAAATCCTGCTTACTGCTAACAAGCGTATTTACATTATAATGTTAAATATTGATATATTATAGTCAAGCACTCAATGTAAAGACCTGCCATCTGTTAAAGAAAATATTTCAGGGTTTAGTTGAAAGTCCAAATTAATTTTATGTCCCTCCAGTGGCTCACAGCAATTTTGTGAGTAAAGAAATGAGTTGCAAATCAGTTCTGCAGTGCAACATCAGTGTTGTCAAATGTAGTGTCAGGGACACATGTTCGCACCCCATGTCTGCGGTATCTAGCAGATAAACAGTGAGTAGAACAAATTCAGTAGAATAAGCATTGCAGAACACTCTTCTTGGCACGGGGAGCTGCATGTTTCACTTTGATATTGCCACCAGGGAGATCCAAAGTGGTGATGCTGCTGGAGTGAAATAGTGCAGGACGGAGGATGCCAGCTGGCTCTTTGGCACCCAGTCATGTGTGCATGCCCTGAAGCCCTTGTCAAAATCATCCTGTGGGGAGGAGAGGGAGTAACTGTTATGTGTACTTTTAAGAAACCATGCTGCATATATGCTGGAAGTAAGAATGCAAACACTTTGTTAACAGGAAGTTCCTCTGGACAGGCCTGCCTCTTTGTGGACAACACCAAGATCTACAATACAATGGACACACTGGAGGGTGGAAAAGATGGACAGGGATCTGAAAAGACTGGAAGAATGGTCAAGGACATGGCAGTTGGGTTTTAATGCAAAAATGTGCAAAATAATGCACTTTGCCCATAAAAAACCATCAGCAGTTCTGTTGGACCATAGCCATTGCCAAGAAGTGTGGCTTGGTAGGCAAGTAAAGCTTTGAATGGATCATTAGCTTTCTTGAGAAGTTTCTTTACTGTTTGTACTGCCGTTTTGGTTTCTCCATTGCCTTGTGGAAGTCTTGAACTGCTTGTGAGATGTACAAAGCCATGAGCAGAGATATCTGAACAGTCACTATTTGTGGTGCAGTCCTCCATTAGTTATTGCTAATCAGTGCTAGTCACTGAACAGTGGTACAGTATATTGGAATGCTCACAAACTGACACAGGATTTGCAAAACACATCCCAATATAGCATGCAATAGTGGTGGTTGCAAATGCATCTACAAAAACTGCCATAATGTGCTGTGCAAACCCTCCCTTGTGATTGGAAATGGAATCCACAGAACCAAGTGACAACTAGTGGTGGGAGAAGTGGCTGAAATTTGCTCCACGGAGTTATTTACGGTGTAACGCGGAATCCGTGAAGCGCTCCGCAACGCGAAGCAGAGTACTCCACGTCATAATGGGGAACGTGAAGTCCATTTAAACCAATGACTTTGCATTATTCTGCCTTCCCAAACCACTTCTCCACCAATTGTAAGGTGAAGTACATTGAAATCAATGTACTTCGCATCACTTTGCCTTGTTATTGAGCTCCAAGGCGAATTTGCAGTGCTTCATGTGATTGCAGGTCACATGGGCTCTAGATTGTTCTGCACAGCCTCAGTTCTATGTAGTGTGTGTGTAGTGGAAGATGGAGACAGTTTCCTCTCAGAGCTCTGCGATTCAAATCCTCTGAACGCTGTTAAAAAAGCATTTTTGAGCCATTTTATTTTTGCTCAAAATTTAGTGCATCGATTGTAGGAAACCCTCCTGTGTTCATATCATCAAGTGTTTATTGTTTGTGTGTGGATTTTGAAAGTTAATTTAGAACAGTCAGTCTGTATACTGTAAAGTGTGCTTTGGGGGAGAGGCGTATCTGTGGTATAGGAAGATTAACTGGGAGAAAAAGGGAGTCTTTCTGTTTTGGTTATATTGTTCTTGTATAACTATGTTAATGTACACACACTAATATTTGCAGTAATTCTTGACTTTTTTTGCTGATTGTTGTGGTGCAGCAGTGTACAATTTAAATTTGTTTAAAACATTTGGTTATATTGCTAAAGGTTTTCAATTTGCTACCCAATACTTGTAGTGTATGTGTGAGTGTGTGTGCGATGTGTACCATTAAATCAGACAACTGTTACTGTGCCAGAGTAATTGCATCAGTGTGAACCTGCTATCCACAGCACCTGCATGAATTTTTTATACTGTTTTGTGGTATCTTTATTGGTAGCGGACTGTTACTGCCGTGCACTACCGCCCCCAACCAACAAAAGGTATTCTTTTCCACATTTGGATTTGTGACTTGTGAGCACTGGTTAGGTGTTGTTGTGCTTTTGCATCTGACTCTGCATCTCTTGAGTGTGCAGCGTAATCTTAATCTGTCTGTGCATTTGCAGTACACCATTAATTCTGGGAGACTTTGCATTTCTTGTTACACTGTCATTTCATTTTGTCAGCACTGGGGAATTTTCTGGACACAAGACAGTAGCATTTTGGGATGCAAATTAATTCTGGTGACTGTGTGTAGCCACTGCTCGCATGACAGAGTGCACCATTAATTCTGGGAGATGTTGCATTATTTGTTACTCTCTCATTTCACTTCACCTGCACCGTGGAATTTTCTGGACACAAGACAGTAGCATTTTGGAGATGCAGATTAATTCTAGTGACTGTGTGTGACCACTGCACGCATGACTGAGTGCGTCATTAATTCTGGCAGACTTTGCATTTCTTGTTGCACTCTCATTTCACTTCGTTAGCACTGAGGAATTTTCTGGACACAAGACAGTAGCATTTTGGAGATGCAAATTAGTTCTGGTGACTGTGTGTGACCACTACGCGCATGACTGAATGCGCCATTAATTCTGGGAGACTTTGCATTTCTTGTTACACTCTCATTTCACTTCGTGTGCACTGTTGAATTTTCTGGACACAAGACAGTAGCATTTTGGGTATGCACATTAATTCTAGTGTCTGTGTGTGATGTGACCACGTCCACTGTGTGCATGACTGAATGTGCCTTTAATTCTGGGAGACTTTGTATTTCTTGTTGTGCTCTCATTTCACTTTGTCAACACTGGGGAGTTTTCTGGACACAAAAACAGCAGCATTTTGAGGATAAACATTAATTATGGTGACTGTGTGTGTGGGGGGCACTGGGGGGCTGCTAATATTGTTGCCACTCTGCCTTACTTCGCGTTAATGCAGAATGACAATGCGAAGTAATAATTACAAGGCAAAGTGAGCCTTTCCTAGTGTCCACTCTGCATAGCAGAGTGACAAAGCGCAGTGGCCACTTTGCGTTCACTTCACCAGCAGAAATTAATTTCACTGCATCTTTAGTGACAGCATGAATGGCAAACCGCAGGCAGTACCACAAACCCCCCAACCATGCCCCATAAATTCATACAGAACCATAAAGGACAGCAGACATGTATGTAGTAAAAATAAGGTGTTATTTATTAATAGAAAACATATAACAGAAATAAGCAAAATTCCAATAACAAACCTAAGTGGCACCGTCATATAAACAAAACTAATGTGGCAAACAGTCATTAAATAAATGTGGCTACATTCTGTACAGTATAAACAAAACACTGGCAAACCACCATGAAAATTTAAAAATAGCATACTACCAGGTTAAAATAAAAATGGGGCAACCTGACCATCAGAATTAAATACAACATAGTGCTGGACAAAATAAAAATGGAGCAACACGCCCATCAGAATTAAATACAACATAGCACTGGGACAAAATAAAAATGGGGCAACACGCTCATCAAAATTAAATACAACATAGTGCTGGGATGAAAAAAAATGGGCAACCCACCCATCAAAATGAAACATGGCATAGAGCTAGGACAAAATAAAAATGGGGCATCCATCCATCAAAATGAAAAATATCCTAAACACAAAACAGCACCAGTGTCCAGCATTTGACACACACTGTTGCTGCTGCTACCCCTGGGGCATGGCAGCAAGACTGAGTCAGGCCACAAAGTCCCTCAGCAGGCTAGTGGACTCATGAAGGAGGCTCAGCACCTCATCCAGCAGGGTATGCATTCCCCCAATATGATAGAGCATCCTCCGCATCACGGGTCATAGTGGCCATCCCCCATCTGGCTCCTCTGTCATGGACAAACACCTGTAACAACAAATGAATTATAACAAGCATGGGGACAGACCTGTGGCATATGATCTGCAAGGTACAGCAAGCATGTATGCTGTGGACATGGCCCTCTGTGGGGTAGCACACAATACATATACCTGACAACCCATCTGTGTGCTGCAGAGTAGAACATACTGTATGGATGTAACCAGTGCCAGGCTTGCACGTCACAGGTTAGGTAATGACTGTGTGTGGATTGAGAACATGGCCACCCACAAGGTTGGCATTCTGTTTGTGGTACTGTGGACATTGCTGTGTATGACATCATGGACTTCCAACTCATGTAGGCATCCCCAAAGTGGCATGCACATGTTTAGAGGTCACACGGCAACAGTATGCCATGTGACACAGGTGACAGTGGTGAGGCACAGAGTAGGTGGTATTTAAAGGGCAAGTGCCTAGTAAGGGTGTATATCCGAAAGAATGAAGATGCAGGGCCTTTAGATGCCTCTGCAATTATTCAGTTTGCTTTTATGTGTTTCTTTACATACTTTCTCATAATTTTATTTGCATTTTATCAACTGCTAGTGAAAAAAGAATCCAATGGAATCCTTGTATTATGATGTCAGCAACTCCTTACTGGCAAGGCTGCCAGTGTATTTTAATGGGAAACTACAAATCTGTTTTCAGATTTTTATGGAGAAATAACACTTTCTGCCATCAAAATATTATATGTTTAGAAGAAAATGTGATTTTTGATAACGTGATCTTTTGTTATAATTTAGCAGGTGACATTTTCTTTTTTTTTTTTCAATTCAAGCTTTATTAATACATTTCCATTATAAAGGGCAGTTACAGCAAATCGGGATATGACATAACACTTGAACAGTAAGAACTGCCTGGCCCACCTCCACCCATCCCCCTTACAGCGGCAACAAAATCTACTCACCCTAACGTGCAGTGCGTGATTCAATGGTACGTATGGGTAGAACCAGAATGTGAAATAACTTCAGTGAGGTAACAAGAGTAAGGAATGCGGGGGATCCCATATCCTACTGTATGCCTCTAGTCTGTTATGAAGACTTGCAATTGCCTTCTCTGTTCGAAGGTTAGCAATGATTTCATGTAACCATTCCTGGAAGGAAGGAGCCGATTGTTCCTTCCAATGAGGTAGTATAAGTTTTTTGACTGAGAGCGCAACCATAGAAATGTGGTATTTCCTAGTTCTAACACTGACCAGGGACATATCCCCTAGAAGACTCAAATCCGGAGTGAAGTACTCCTGTAGGCCCAGTAAGGGATCAAGAGACATCTTAATTGAATTCCATAAGGAAGAAACTTTGGGACAGGACCAGAACATATGCAAGAGAGTACCCTCTTCTTGCAGGCACTTAGTACATGTACTGGAGTTCGAGAAGCCCCATTTTTTTAATTTGGTAGGGGTACAAAACATGTTATGTAGAATGTGGTATTGCATGAGATGCAGCCTATCTTGGGAAACATACTTATGACAGGATCTCCATAGGGAATGCCAGTCCAACTGGTATTGAAGGAGGAGTGAGTTCCAGAAATTAGTAGGTCCAAAGGTGTCCCGTATTTTTTATAGTACAACACCCTGTATAGCTTAGATACTATGCCAGAAGATCCAGACAACAGGGAGATTTCAGGAATCAGAGCTGATACCTTCTGGGATGGGGGAGATTTCCCCAGGACTACAGTGAGAAGGTGTCTTAACTGCATAGCTTTAAAATGAGATGAGACCAGAATAAGGAACTTGTCAATGATTCCACGTGAGGACAACCAGTGCCCTTCCCCATCTACCATGGAAAGCAGTTTTCTGTCGCCTAGTTGAGGTAACCAGTTAGAAGGAATCCACCTTCCACTAAGAGTGAAAGATGGGGAATTCCAAATAGACTGAGCTAAATCAGTCTGAGGGGAATAGTGAAGAAATAAACATAACTGTGTATAAACTCTTAAAGAGGTTCTTATTGTGGTGCAGTCGGCCATCTTTACATGAGACAACTTGAGGTAAAATAAGTTTGAGGGATCCAGGTGTTTAGTTTTAATTACGTCTAACTCAATCTTAAGCCACACTGATTGTACCGTTTCAGGGTCTGGGGAGATCCATCTCAGACAATTTGCTAGATGACTAGCCCAGTAGTATAGTGCCATATGGGGAATCCTCAGCCCCCTGAGATTTGGGGGCAGCTAGTTTATGATAGACCAAACGTGGATGTTTATCTGCCCAGATAAATCTGGTAAATATACTGTGCAGTTTCTTAAACCAGCGTATGGGAATAAAAGAGTTGAGAAGGGATAAGGGGTAATAAATTCTAGGAAATACATTCATCTTAATAATGTTAATCCTGCCCCATAATGATACAGGAAGTTTAGACCATCTGTCAAGGTCATGAATAATAACCTGTGAGAGAGAATCCAGATTGTCTTTGACCCACGTTAAGGGGTTACGGGATAGCTTTATGCCCAGATATTTGATTACTCTAGGAGACCAACCTAAACCTAGGGGGCAAATGTCATCCTTAAATACCTTGTGGTTTAATGGGAAAAATAAGGATTTACTAGCATTCAACTTGTAGTTGGATAGCACACTGAACCTGGCTGTTTCGTTCATTAAGGGTGGTATTGAAGAAAATGGATGGGAGAGATATATCAGCAAATCATCTGCATACACAGTGAGTTTAATCTCATGACGCCCAACTCTGATACCTTGTATAGAGATATTTTGGAGAATGTTTTGGATGAGGGGTTCCAGATATAGGTTAAACAAGAGAGGGGATGGGGGCAACCCTGCCTAGCGCCTGAATGGAGTGAGAAGTAGTTTGAGAAGGCCTCATTAGCTGAGATTCTTGCTGTAGGGGATTTATATAATGCAGCTACCCAAGAAATGAATACTGGATGAAATTTAAAGGCACTCAATACATTGAAGAGGAAACTCCAATTCACCCGGTCAAATGCCTTCTCTGCGTCCAAAGAGACCAAGCCTGCTGGGAAGTCAGCATCTCTGGAAGCCGAGAAGACATGGGATAACGTACGCAAATGATCCGCTGAAGAGCGTCCCTTCATGAAACCTACCTGATTCATACCTATTAGCTCGGGGAGCACCATGGATAACCTGTTAGCTAAAATCTTTAAGAGGATCTTGATATCCTGATTTAGGAGTGATATAAGCCTGTAGCTCTGGATGAGCTCAGGATCTTTATCTGGCTTAGGGAGGAGCACTATCAAGGCTTCAAAGAGATGGCAATCAACCTCTGTCCCGGATAAGATGCACTGAAATAAACTATTAAGTACTGGCAATAGAAGTTCCCAAAATGTTTTATAGAAAAGGGAGGAAAATCCATCAGGTCCTGGAGTTTTATCTGAGGGTAAACCACTAATAACCTCGGAGATTTCCCCTTGAGCTATGGGAGAAACCAAGGAGTCTATGTAATGTACTGGGAGGGAGGGTAAGTGTGAGTCCATCAGATACTTCTCCACGCTTACTGGGCTGGGAGGGGGCTCCATGTCCCCGTAAAGTGATTTGTAGTATGCTGCAAACTCTTGAACTATCTCAGTGGGCGATGTTTTCAGTGACCCATCTATAGAAGCCTTCATTGAAGGGATAAATCTTGCTGATTCTTGTTGTTTGATGCAAAGGGCCAAAAGTCGCCCCGCCTTCTCACCTTGGTCAGTATAACTAGCTTTGGTGTGTATGATAGCTAGCTCTGCCTTTTCCTGGAGTAGTTATAAATATTTGTCTCTCAGCCCTAGGAGCCTCACCTTGTCCTTCTCCGAGGAGTTAACTGAGACACTGGATTCCAGAACCCGAATTTGGGATAACAAGGAGAGTAATTCTCTCTCCCCAACTCTTTTCCTAGCCACCGAGAGACCAATAAGAACTCCTCTCATGTAAGCCTTGAAGGCCCCCCATATAATATCTGGTTTTGCACTGTTTAGAGGGTTGGACAGAAAAAAGGCCTCAATGTGCTCCCTTATGGCATTGCAATAATTAGAATCTTTAAGCAGTTGATCATTAAGCTTCCATCATGTTTCTCTCTTTGACACATCCTGAATTGAGAGATCACACAGCACCAGAGAGTGATCGGAGACAGGGCCAGGTTGTATCGCTGAGGACCTAACCCCGGGCAGAAGAGTCTGAGAAATGAATATGTAGTCAATACGGGACTGTGAACCACGTGCCAAAGACCTGAATGTGAACTTCTTAGAATCAGGATTTAGGACACACCAGACATCACAGAGCCCGCATTGATCCAATAATTCTCTAAAAGCCCTCTGACCTGGGGAGATCCCCCCGATGCACCTCCTGACCTGTCAAGGTTTGAGTCTGCAACTTGGTTGAAGTTGCCTCCCAGGATAATCCTTATGGGAAGGAAAGGCAGGATTAAGTTTATGAGTCTCATGAAGTAAGCAGGGTCATCAGCATTGGGACTATATATACTGCCCAATAGCAGAGGTATTGACCAGAAAGTACCTATAACTAAAATGAAACTACCCTCGGGATCCCTAATAGTGTGAGTTGGGATGAAGGGAATGCCCCTGTTAATAATGATCATAACCCCACAACTGTTTGAGGAGCCTTGTGCCTCATACACTGCCCCCACTTGTTGCCTCACTCTGTGAGGCTTCTGTTTCTAGTAGGTGCAATTCCCTGTAGAAAAGTAACCTGAGTACGTAAAAGACTTAAGTGTTTGAGAACATGGTATTGTTTAGATTTTTTCATGATCCCCTTGACGTTCCATGTTGGAAAAGTCACCTCCTTGGCCATCTACTAAAAACTTCTAAGGGTGCTAGATTCAGCCTTGCACTCTGGGTGTGTAATACAAATAATCTAACCCCCCCATTGCTGCTGTAAGGCCCTCCTACCTCCCCAGCCCCCCAAAAGAAGCCCCAATTTAAAGCCTCCAATACACCCTCACCCCCCAACAAAACCACGTAACCCTCCCCCAGCCTCCCACACTGTCACAAGCAACGCTTAGCACAGCATTGGATCTTATCCTCCTCCCCCACCCCCTGAATGTATCCCCTGCAAATGATCATCCTCATAACTTGAAATACAAGGCAATCAATAAGTTGCATTAATGAGGGCTTAGTGTCAACAAGCGGTCTCAGGCTTCCAGGGCCTGTGAACATCTGTTGGTAAATCCACTAATGAACAAGAGAGAAAAATAGAGCTAAATGCCATAAATGTGAATGTGAAAAAATGTCCTGCGAGTCTTGGGAGGGAGTTGAAAAATGTTTGTTCCCCATAGGGAACTACCTCGTGAACCAGAACCAGAGTGAGAGTTAACATGGAGGGGTGAGCCCATCATCGAGATAAGAACATGGAAAAACAGATCCGGATAAGAAGTGAAACAAAATCCAGTGATGGGAAACCCGTGGGAGTAACTACCTAGGGGTTGCAGACCCCTAGGTCTGAGAAGCCCCCCCCTACAAAACCAGGATGACATAATAAATGAAAGCAGTCCCTCTCAAGGCTGGATGACCGGACCTACATTAAATGGGTGAGCCACGCCCTCTTGTGGTCATAACCTGATCCAGCCCACCAGTCAAGGCGCCCTGAAAGCCCGGAATCACTCGAAAATCTGAATTCCCATCCTATAAAGTCTAAACAGGAGGCATAACCCAAGACCTAGCCCTGTATGTTCCCCCTGGAAACTAAGCAAGTGATATTATATCAGATACAGTCCAAAACAAACCCTACAGGAGCCCCCCCCCAGGACTCTCACTGCAAACTATTCCCACCAACAGGCCAGGGCCTGTTAAAAGTAAAGCTGAGCCTCTGCTAATAGCCCAATTTTATTAGAGAGCATAAACTCGAGTGAAATCCTTCTTTAGAAAGTACACTGTCCACACAAAGATCCAAACAACAGTTCGTTCTGAAGTTCCCAGTGATTCCTGAAGATCAAGAGGTCCTCTCAGGTCATCCAAAACAAGTCTGGCAGCGCCGACTTAAGGCTTAGTAATGCAGCTTCAGGATCCTCAAAACTGAGCCATGAGCCATTTACAGAGACTTTTAATTTCACTGGGTACCCCATCCTGAACTTTTGCTGTTGCTAGCCTTGCTTGTAGAGCAGAAAGCAGCTAACTAAAAAAAAAGAAGCTACATTTTCTTATTAATTTAAAACTTATATCTCAGCAGGAGTCAGTGTCTGTTGAGATTAAGTAGACAGATACTTTGTTAGAAGTAGAAGGGGTCTTATTTAGGGTTAAAAAAGAAAAGTAAAGAAAGAAAGTTAGTGTGTGTTCTGTGCTGGGAAGGGTACTGTATCAGCTGATTTTGCTAAACCAGTAGGAGGGAAGAGAGCTTAACTGGGGGTGTGGCTTAGACACTATAAAAGCAGGTGACTCAAATTATAACTTCCTGTTGCTATCCTTTTTTCTTACTAATTGCCCTCCACCCACCCACCCAAAGCCAGTTCTACTTTTATAGCCACTGGATTTGACAGTCAATAGGAACTTTCTGTTTGGCAGTAGGAAGGGAAGGATCATAGAGAAACATTGGTTTTGTCAACCCTAAAGGAAAAAAGTAGCTCACTCTCCCTTCTTAGCTGCTGGTGGTCTGACATTGAGCAAGGAAGAAGGAGGCTACTGAAGAAGATAGGAAGTTGCCTTCCCAGAACAGGAAGGGTGAGAGTTGTAAGGAGAGGAGAGAGTAAGAATACAGAGAAACAGTAGAGGGGGCACAAAATAAGACATGATAGGAGTGGTGCAGTGCAATGGCTGTGGGGCAGCAGTGTTCCGGGAGACATTCTGGAGGCTGTGATACTGCCCTATTTTCAGGCACCTCTCTGGTCTGAGAGAGGAGGTCATCTGTCTCCAGGCTGACCTGGCTAGGATTCATGAAACCTCCTCCCCCACCCAGGGACCACCAGGGCCAATGCCACTACCTCAGAGGTTGCCAAGAAAGAGCAGAGGCTGGACCAGGGTGGGCTCAGGGAGGGAGAGGGTGGTGGAACAGAGTTGCATCCCTCAAGCTGTACCTCTCCACAATTCATTCACTCTTCTGGTGGATAGTGGTTCCTCTATGGAGGCACCTGCAGTGGAGACCATTGAGGATGCTGGGAACCTTCACAAAGGAGACCCACAGGAGGGTGGCATGGGACCCAACAGGGGAAGGAAACAACTCCTGGTGGGGGACTCAATTATTAGGGGGTAGAAATTGGGGAGGAAGGGGAGAGGGAGGTAAGGTGCCTGCCTGGCACCACGGCTTGGAGAGACAAGAAGCGAATCCTCAGGATCGTGGGAGGAGCTGCATGAGGGAGGGAGCTGGATGTCATTGTCCACCTAGGGACAAATGACCTGGCTAGGAATGGGATTAGAGCAGTGCAAGAGGAGTTTGTGAGTTGAGGAGGGCCTAGACAAGTAGCGACATAGGTAACCTTCTGGAGGTGCTGCCTGTCTATGGCAAGGGTGATGTTAGGGCACTCCTCACCAGGAATTCAATGAGTGGTTGAAAACTGGTGTAGAGCTCAGGGTTTTGGCTTCATTGGGGACTGGGGAGCCACCTGGAGGGATGCAGACCTATACTGGTGCGATGGTCTGCATCTGTCCGGGAGGGAAACCAGGATCCAGGTGAGAGGTTTAAATGCTTCATTGGCAAGCATTTAAACTAGCCAAGGGGAGGCACTGAAAGGAGCAGGAAATCCCAGCCCCCACAAAAACATGGTAATTAGTGAGGTAAACACCAAGGTAGAGAGTTATTAGGGAGCAGCTAGAGTAAATGTAAAAAGGCAAAGGAGTAAGGACAGGAATGGGGCTAAAAGGGGTAAGGCTATCAAAAAGTGGAGGGTGATGAGTACCAATGCCCATAGTCTGTGTAACAAGCTCCCTGAACTAGTGGCCCTGATGGAAGAGGGTTGCCTGGATATTGTGGCAGTCACAGAAACATGGTACACAGAGAACCATGACTGGGATGTCAACATACCAGGATACACCATCTACAGGAGGGACAGGGAGGTAAAGAGGAGGAGGGTAGCTCTCTATGTGAGAGGGATCAAAGCAACAGAACTAAAGAGTAAACAGGGAGCAGATGAGGCACTCTGGATCACCCTGGAGACAGGAAATGACACCACAATCCACATGGGGGTTGTATACAGACCTCCATCTCAGGGGGAGGGAATGGACAAGGAAATGATTGAAGGCTTCCTTAGAATGGCAGAAAAAGGGGAGATATTGTTGATGGGTGACCTGAATATGCCAGATGTTAACTGGAGCACCTTTGCTGCAGGCACATCCAAAAACAGGGCCATTCTTGATGCCCTACAGGGGGCATGCCTCAGACAGCTAGCATTGGAACCCACTTGGGAGGGAGCAGTCTTAGACCTAGTACTCTCAAATGGGGATGGAGAAAGAATCTCAGATTTAGAAGTGGGTAGCCATCTGGGAACAAGCGACCACCAAACAGTGTGGTTCATGATAAACACAGCCATACAATCAAGCCATACAAAAGCAAGAGTACTGGACTTTAGGAGGACTGACTTTGGGAAAATGAGAGAGTGCCTCAGAAAAGCACTAGCAAACAGGCAAGAAGGAGGAGTGGAGGAACAATGGGGAGTAATCAAAACAGCCATCACAGAGGCAACAAGTCTTTGTATAAAGCAAATCAATAAAACACAACGAAGGAAAAAGCAGCTATGGTTCTCAAAAGAGGTGGCAGGGAAGGTTAAGGAGAAAAGGATAGCATTCAGGAAATATAAGGAAACACAGAAGGAGCAGGACAGAGAACTTTATCAGTTAAAGCAGAAAGAGGCTGGGAAGGCAGTTAGAATAGCAAAGGCCCAAACCGAGGAAAGGATAGCCAATTCTGTTAAGAAGGGGGATAAGACCTTTTATAGGTACATTAGGGAGCGAAGAAAGACCAAAGGAGGGATACTGAGGCTTAATAAAGGGGAGAGAATGTGGATAGAGGGTGACAGTGAAAAAGCAGGGACAATGAATGAATATTTCTGCTCAGTATTCACAAAGGAAGAGGAGGGGGAGGTACATAAACCAAACAAGAGAAACACTCTAAAGATGGGGGTCGATACCAGTCAATTTACAGAAGAAAGGGTTCTGAAAGAACTAATAAAATTGAAGGTGGACAAAGCAATGGGGCCTGATGGGATTCACCCAAGAATTCTAAAAGAACTAAGGGTAGAACTAGTGACACCGCTGACTACTCTTTTAACAAATCATGGGAGGATGGAGTGGTACCCAAGGACTGGAGGAGGCAGATGTGATTCCTCTTCACAAAAGTGGGAGCAGGACAGATGCAGGAAACTACAGACCAGTTAGTTTGACCTCAGTGGTAGGGAAAATGATGGAATCACTTCTGAAGGAAAGAATTGTTGAGTACCTAGAGGCCAGAGGGCACAGGACCCAAGGCAGCATGGATTCATGATGGGAAGGTCGTGTCAGATGAATCTAATAGATTTCTTTGACTGGGTGACCAAAGTAGTAGACCAGGGAGGGGCTGTGGACATGGCCTACCTAGATTTTAGCAAGGCATTTGATACAGTCCCACACAAAAGATTAATACACAAGTTAGCCAGCCTTGGAGTGGGTCCCAAGGTGGTAGCCTGGATAAAAAATTGGCTAGACAACAGGACGCAAAGGGTAGTAGTAAATAGAGTACACAGTGAAGAAAGGAGGGTTACTAGCGGTGTACCGCAGGGTTCAGTACTGGGACCGGTCCTTTTTAATGTCTTTATACGTGACATTGCAGAGGAACTGGAAGGAAAAGTATGTCTCTTTGCAGACAACACAAAGATCTGCAACAAGGTTGATACACAAGATGGAGTAGAAAGGATGAGAAGGGATTTGGCAAGGTTGGAGGAATGGTCAAATGTAGGGCAGCTCAGATTCAATGCAAAGAAGTGCAAGGTAATGCACATGGAAACAAAACCCGGGAAGTATACATAATAAGGTGAGATACTGACAACAGTAAAATGAAAAGGGACCTGGGGTAATTATATCAGATGACCGAAAGGGCAAGCTAATGTGAGAAGGCAGCAAGGAAGGCTGGGGGATACTGGGATGCATAGGAAGAGGCATCAATAGTAGAAAACAGGAAATTGTTATCCCTCTGTACAGACAGTTGGTGAGACCCCATCTGGAGTACTGTGTGCAGTTCTGGAGACCCCATCTCCGCAAGGACATAGACAGAGTGGAGGCTGTCCAGAGGAGGGCAACCAAAATGGTGCACGGTTTGCACCAGAAGACATACGAAGAAAGACTAAAGGAGTTTAATATGTATACCCTTGAGGAAAGAAGGGAGAGAGGGGACATGATAGAAACTTTCAAGTACCTCAAGGGAATCAACAAAGTCTAAGAGGGTAGCATCTTTCAGAAAAAGAGATGTGCAAGAACAAGGGGGCACAATTTGAAGATAGAGGAGGGGAAAGCTCAGAGGTAATGTGAGAAAGTATTTTTTCACAGACAGGGTTGTGCAAATTCTCCTTTATTTCCATAGCTATGGCAATTTTGGTGACTTAGGGCAGGTTTTGCACCTTCAGACAGCTTTGAGAATCCAGCCCATAGTGTACTGAACTGTTACATTTTCTGCACATTACCTGTAGTGAGTGAGTGTGTGTACATGCCATCCAGTCAGACACATTTTATTGTGCCAGACAGTAATTGTAGCATCTGAATCTGTTACATATCTGTGGTATTTTTTACTGCTTCATTCTGTTTAGATAGTGGACTGGTACTGCAGCGTCCCACCCCCAACCCACAGAAGGTATTATTTTTCCAGTTCTGTATTTGTGTGACCACTGGTTAAGGTGGTGTTGTTGTGCATGTGTGGCTGCTTCTCCT
This sequence comes from Neoceratodus forsteri, assembly GCA_016271365.2. NCBI lineage: Eukaryota > Metazoa > Chordata > Ceratodontiformes > Ceratodontidae > Neoceratodus > Neoceratodus forsteri. The sequence continues at coordinate 644,379,936 of CM057454.1, read as the reverse complement.
GAGTGAACAATCTCCATCTGTCTGTGCATCTGCATCTGTTTAGGGCTCAATCTGCATCTGTAAGCCACTGTTGTTGTTTTTTGGCTTCCCATCCACCCCAAAGTTCAGAAATCTAAATTTGTTGTGAATTTTCTGTGTAATCCAAAATAATGACTGCAAAGAGACATGGATGCAAAGATGCTTCTGTCCGTGGCACTGCTGCAAATGGCAAGAGTGGCCATGGGCTGTTTTTCACAGCGCAATCAGTTGCTTCAGTGATGGTTGGAGATGCTGTTGTACCCGCTGGTGGTGGTATGAAGTTGCTGATGGCATGACAATTGCTCCAAGTTCAACCCGTGACAATGTAACAATGTAAAGGGGACAAATTTTAAGATAGAGGAGGTGACGGATCAAAGGCAACATCAGGAAGTATTTTTTCATGGAGATGGTGGATGAATAGACAAACAAAATCTAATGCTCCATGTTATGGTGTGACAGCAGCAGTTGGAGCATGGCCATAATTTGGAGTTGGTGGTCCTCAATGCGCTCCAACCACTGCTCCAGGTTTGCAACCCTGTTGTTCAGGTGGTCCAACTCTGTCCACATCAGGCCCAAATTGGCCTGTATGGCAGGCATTCTTGCAGGGTTGTCAGCATCCCCTGCAGGTTCTGGGGCAGCCACTTGCTCCATGGCCTGACCACGCTTGACCCCACATGCAGGTGGAGGACGTGCTGCCACCTGTTGCCCAGCAGGGACAGCAGGCACATTCCATCCCTGTTTGGCAATTTTGGCCTCCCACTGTGCACGGTGGTGGTTTGCATGGCGGGTGCGCTGCCCATCTGTCCCCAGATGTCTCCTCTCTCACAAAACCTCTTTCTCCCACACTAGGTAAGGCGAAAGTGAAAGTCTTTCACTGTCTTGCCTGATTAACTTCCTGTCTGAGCCATGAGCTGAGCTCTACCATAGAGCTCTGAGATTTATTACAGGACTTTCCCTTACTACACATCATTGTTCCCTATACACAGCAGTGGGATGGAATTCACTTCAGTTTAGGAGGTATAGAAATGCTGCTCTGTGGACATATAGAGCTATATCAAAAAAACTACTGCAATACATCACAGACTGCCTCCTGCTAATTATAGTAGGCAAATATGCACTGAGATGCTACTCCTATATACTGTTGAAAGTACCCAAAGTTAAATCTCATTTTGGAAAAACAGCTATTAGCTTTGCACTACCCTCCTTGTGGAACAACCTGTAGAAAACAATTAAACTAAGCTTTACTGTCACTGTTACCTCCTTTAAGTCTCTCTACTCATGGCTTATCAAGGAACAGTGTGAGTGCTTCCCACACCATTAGCCAGAATACATAGCCACTGCACACCTCTTTGCCTGAGTAGTACTTATGTCTGGAACTCAAACTAATGCTCTCTCATCCATCTGACTGACTTTATTCTTGACGGGGTCTATCCTTAAGCTCTCTATTTCTGCTCCCTGTTAGCAGGCTGGATGTTTCTGGTTCTTTCATATATTAATACATTTGTCTCCCCCTTTTGCTCATTGCCCAGATTGTTGCATTTACTAGATCCCCCTCTAGTCCCTTCAAATCCCTACTTCTTCACAATCTTAGTAGGTTAGTCCCTCTCAACTCCTTCCTTCTCTTCAACCCTGTTATGCTCTCCCTTTCTTTATTTCTCCCTTCTTCCTTTGCTATCACCACATGGTGTCCCTTATTCCTCCTTCTTCCTCCAGAAGACCCCTCTGCCTTATTCCTCACTATCACCTACATGGTATCCCTATCCTTCCCTGCTGTTGTATACCTGGACTCTCATAAGAATAGTTCTCCCACATCCTACCACTTTTCCAATGCTCCTCCCACAAACCCAGAGTGTCACAACTTTGTATGCGTTATAGAAGTTAGTAACTTATATAAGCCTTATCCTGTTATTTATGTTATGAAACCAAGTATGCTTATGTTGTGTTATACTTTCTTGTCAATTTCTGTATATGCGGCATATGATTCTTTGCGTGTGTAACTGACCTTGTCCTACCCAGGTCCATCTTGCAAATAAGCACTGCTCAATGATGCTCGCCTGGATAAATAAAGATTTTGATTGATTAATTGATTGATGTGACTGGCAGGCTGTAATACATGTGATCTGTGGGCCGTTTCAGTTATGACTCACTTTGCATTCAACAGAAACCAACATGATACGAACGCGAAGTCACCATAACGTCAAGTCATAATGGGGTGAAGTCATTATAAGGTGAAGTAGTGTAATTCTGCGGGGACTTCGTGTAGAATTTTGTGATGCAGAGTGGATTACTTCGTCCCAACTTCACTGGCAGAGTTAAACTTTGCTGCATCTCTACTAGCAATGCATGTGAAGAATGCTGATAGAAATAGAGAACACACTTGGTCCTATGTTTGTTTTGATAAAGTGAGACTGAGTGTCAGAGGGGTGATTTGGATGGGCTACTTTTACAAAAAGAAGCTAGATGGATCTGTAAATTAAATGCTTTACAATCCCTAGGTTTGAATTGGTGGTTTGAGATAAAACGCTTTTATGAAATAACTGGGTTTGAGAGAAAAAACCTTTTATGATAACAACTGAACCTTGAATAATACTATTCATATAAGTAGATATTTGAATCTATTTTTCTCTTATTTAATTTTTAGATGCTTGGGGTTTGTATCCATGTTTGGGAGAAGGGTGATGAAATGTATGCTTCTGAATTGATATGGTCAATGAACAATCAACTTCCTTGGCAACTAACACTGAAGAAACAGAAGACACAGGAAGAATACATTCAATAAATCTACAGATTGATGGACTTGATTATTTACTTAAGCTATGACTGTATCTGCTTGAAATATATGAATTGGGCTTTGCTGGAGCTTGATTAATTTCATATGCTAGTATACTGAGGTATTAATTGTACCTGTAGTAATATAAGGGGAGTTTATTTTACGTGATTAAAGCTAGTGAATTTTATTGTTAATCAACTCATAAAACTAGTATTCAAAACTTAATTGATTCCAATGTCCAGCATAAAGAGGTACAACAAATCTCAGGGCATATGAACATCCAGTCCATAAACAATTACTCCGCACTATGAGAGTCACGGCAAGGAGAAATCAGTGATCTCACCAGAATATCCAAAATTCCACAGCCGTTCACATCCACAGAACATTCTGCACAGCAGACAGAAAATCCTGCAAGCATCATCATTACTGAGAGTGTGACCACCTCCACAATGTAGACCATCTTCGGTTTGCACTGCGTCTTCAACAGAGGAGTGACAGTCAACATCTATCATGGACCCCCTCCAAAGAATTATCACAGAGTTCAATTGCTGTCCTCCTCAGAATTAGACAGTGAATGTAAGTACCAGAAATACTTATACACTCACCCTTATTCACAGACAAAGTCTACTAGTGCTCCAAACGTTCCCTTAAAAATAATTTTAAAAAAAAAACATCCACACTTTCCTGCACTGCACAATACAGACACTCCCTAGCACCCTGACTAACAAAATATTTATTTCTCTCTTATTTTCATAGAAACACGAAGGGTGTCTGATGTCATCACCCTCATTTCCATATCTCCAAGGCAACCAAATCACAGAAACCCGAACAAAACCAAAGGCATGAAGAAAAAAAGACTAAAATATCTAAAAAATAATTACTTTACAGACATTTCAGTATAGAACTGCAAGTTTCTATCAAAGTTCTTTCAATTTTAAAACGTTCTCTGCAAGCATAGATTTCCTTCCTCGATCCTCTGACCGTGTGGCGTTCTCACACAAACCAGTCTGCTTAAGTTTAAAAAAAGTTAAACATTTTCAACAAATGCATTTAATGAGTTTCCTTTTCATTGTTTGACTCTGGCAAGGTTTTCTTCAAATTCAAAGATGTTAAAAACAATTCCACATTCAGTTCAATAAACTTCTTAACATAAAACACTGTCACAGTACTTTTCTTCCTCTGTATGGAGAAAAACTGCAAGTCAACAATTACATAAAACAGGTGCCGAGTCAATATCATGCATTAAAGACAGCATGGTATTAATCGCACTGTATAGAGAGCGCATGGAGTTACAGCGACAGGGGTAGAACAGTGCTAGGGAAATGTTATCCCAGTAGCTACAACCTATTTATTGTTTTGTTCCTATTTCTGTAACTTGTATTCTATTTGTTCTCTGATACGGAACCTTTGTGAAAGAGCCTGGCTCAAATGTACTTGTAATCCTAGTTGTAATAAAATAAAAAAAAAAAAAAAAGAAAAACACTCTTCCTGGGAGTGACCAAGTTGCCATGTTCTGGGTGCCTGGTTGAGCCACTCCCATGATGGAGTGGCTAAGACACCAGCACACGGTGGAATGGGAGACCTGGGACCATGGTTCAGTTCCCATCCCCAGTCTCCTCATGCTGCAACTTTTTGCTGAATTTGTTTTCTTTTTAAAAAAAAACAAAGTTTTAACCTCAGCAAAGTTTCTCCCCATCTCTGAAGTCAGTAACTCCGAGGTTTGTTATCTAAATTCAGGGGAGTGGGGTGTGGGGTAAAGCCCCCCACAAGAAAACAAGGAATCTCATGCTTTCTAAGGTCATGCGCTGTTCTGTGATCATCGGTGTTTTGCCCGATGTTATTTTAGCACATGCCCTTATGCTTGCGGCATTAATTCCATGTGGTTTTTGTGTGCGGTGAGATGACCCCATACCCATATAACAATGCATGGGGGTAGTACATAGTGCATAAATGAGAATTTAATGCCCATCCTCAGTATGGGATGCTTTAATGAACCCCTTTGGCTTCACCCTTGGGGTTGATGTAGCATCCCACATCTCGGTTGGGCATTAAATTCTCATTATGCACTACCCCCATGTTTTATTCTGTATGTTATATCCTGCCTCATGACACGATATTGTTTATTTTTGTATATAGGTTCATACAGTATTTATTGATGATATTGGTAATTGTGTATATATCCCTATATTTTTTTAACATTGGGAAAACTTTTCACCACAGTTGAACTGCACATTTTTGCTTTCCGTATCTGGTTACATATTATTTTTCCCTGTAACTTTTGCTCTGTATGTCTATATCTGTTTACTCCTCCCCTTATCCCCATCCCCACGTTGAACCTTGAAAAAAGCCTTGGATCAGCATGCAAACAAAATTTATATATATAAATGTAATAAATAAAGAAAATTCTATATCAAGAAGAGAAGTTCTAAAAGGAAAAAGAAGTAACTAGTGTACTGTATATGGACAGTCTGTCAGCACCATGGCAATGCTGCCATTGATGGTGCTGGTGACACAGGTTTAGGAACAAGACCAGGATGCTGGTGGGCTGGAAATGAGGAGGTTTGAGCATTCCATAGGACACTCACCTCCTCGGAGTATGAGGTTTAAGCAATAATGCCCGACAGCGTATGTGTCGTGCTGGGATAACATCACGCCTCAGGTGGTTGGGCATGAGGCTGCAGGCCGAGTGCATCCAACAACTGATGTGTGATGTTATGCCAAATGACACACACCCTGAAGGACATTATTGCTATTATACAATGGCTCATTGTTATACAGAATTAAAAAATCATTTTAAAGATGTTTTTGTGTGGAAAAATACTTTTGTTTTTTAAGAGAAGAGGAAACAATCCATGGGGTGCGCAAGCATATCAAGCTCATCTACAGGTTCACAGTGAGGCTGAGACTAGAGCCGTGATCTTGTGCTGGGATAACATCACGGGTCCAGCCCAAGACTGACAAATCAGAGTTCAGGATTTTTTCTTGCCATTGTATAATGATGGATCAAGGAGAGCCATAGTGGCAGGGATGGCATGGGGCCAAGAAATGCAGAGGCATCAAGCTGGCCAGAATTCAATATAGTATGGACATTAACCAGAGGTGGGAGGTCATAAATCTGGAGATAGTGGAGGCAACCAAAACCTGCTGCAAGGCCCAGAGCAAGAAGGCTAGGGTTAAGAAACTGAGCTGATTGAGCAAGGAGGTAATGGAAATGGTAAGGAGGAAAAAAGCTGCCTATAGGAGATACAAGAAAACAGGGAGGGGGGAGGACAGGGAGGAGTACTTGATGTAATTGAAGGAGGTGACAAGGGCAGTAAGGGGAGCCAAGGCATCTACGGAACTCAGGCTGGCACAAGGCATTAAGAAGGGGGAGAAGGACTTCTTTAGGTGCATCGGGGAGAAAAGGAGCTGTAAGGACCACATAGTAAGGATTAGGAAGGAGGGGAGTTGGGTGGAAGCAAGGTGCGATAAGGCAGAAGCACTAAATGATTACTTCTGCTTGGTATTTACTAAGGAGAAGAGGGGTGTGACACCCAAGGGGGGGTGGAATGGCAGAAGTGGAGGGGAGGGGTGACAGATGGGGAAATCATGGAGGGCAGAGTTCAGGAGGGTTTGAAGGCAATGAGGGTGGGCAAGGCGCCAGGCCCAGATGGCATCCACCCCAGGGTACTGAAGGAGCTGGCAGAGGTCCTTGCAGGACTTTTGGCAGACCTATTTAATGCCTCACTACATTCGGGGTGTGTACCTCAGGACTGGAGGATGGCTTATGGTGGTGCCCCGCCACAAGAGTGGCCCCAAGGATGAACTGGGAAACTACAGACCAGTGAGCCTCACATCTATCGTGGGTAAGCTAATGGAGACTGTCCTGAAGTAGAGGCTGGTGGCCCTCCTAGAGGTCAAAGGACTACAGGACAGCAGACAGCATGGCTTCATATGTGGCAGATCCTGCCAAACCAACCTGGTGGAGTTCTATGACTGGGAACTAGGGCTACTGGACAGGGGCCATGCAGTGGATGTCCTGTATCTGGACTTCAGTAGGTGTTGAGCTCGAGTGCCACATGGAGGCTGGGAAAGTAGGTTAGAAGGCACGGGGTGCAAAGCTGGTGAGATGGGTAGGAACTGGCTTTAGGAAAGCAACAGAGGGTGGTGGTGGGTGGGGAGCTCTCGCACCCAAGGGTAGTGATGAGCGATGTTCCACAGGGCTCAGTGTTGGGACCAGTGTTGTTTGGGATATTCATTGCAGACATATCATTGGACATCAAGAGCAAGATCAGTCTGTTTGCTGATGATACCAAGGTAGGAGCAGTGGTGGATGACCTAGGGGGATGGCAGGCGTTGCAGGATGATCTGGCAAAGCTTGAAACCTGGTCAGACACCTGCCAACTGGCGTTTAATGCCAAAAAGTGCAAGGTGCTGCATTTTGGGATAAAGAACCCAAAGAGGAGTTACCAACTGGGGGCAGTGCAGCTAGCCCAGACAGAGGAGGAGAAGGATCTGGGGGTGCTCATTACAGGGTCAATGAACAACTCGGCACAATGTAGGAAGGCAGCTGCAAAGGCCAACAAAATGCTGGGTTGTATTGCAAGGGGTATATCCTCGAGGAGGGAGGAGATGATTCTGCCACTGTATAGGTCATTAGTTAGACTGCACCTGGAGTATTGCGTGCAGTACTGGTGCCCGTGATCTGAAGTGGGACATTGAGTTACTGGAGGGGTGCAGTGCAGTGCAGGGCGACAAAGATGATCAAGGGGCTGGGGGACTTATCATACGAGAGGAGGCTAAGGGAGCTGAACATGTACTCACTGGAGGAGAGGAGGGACGGGGAGGACATGATTGAAACCTTTAAGTACATGAAAGGATAAACAAGACAGGTACAGAGGGGCTGTTCAAAGTAAGGAAGGGGAGGGACACTAGGGGTCATGATATGAGACTGGAGGGAGGAAGGTTCAGGAGGGAGATGAGGTGACACCTTTTTACAGAGAGGGTGGTGGCTGGGTGGAATGAATTACCTGCAGAAGTGGTATCCAGTAGAACAGTGGACTGCTTCAAAAGGGGATGGAACAGGACAAGGGGGAGGGGTTAATGAAGGGGAAGGGTGGAAGGGAGGGGCAGCTGCAGAATAAGGGGTGCTAGCTGCACATTCGAGCAGACTTGATAGACCTCTAGGCCTTTATCTGCTGGCAAATTTCATATGTTCATATGTTCGTAAGCACACCAGGCATGCCCATTGCATGCACCTGGCATGCAGGGTCACAGTCCTTGTCTCAGGTGGAAGAAAAATGGGGCAGAAAATGCCTCCCAGCCTGTCAGGATGGAACCTTGGAAAGCTTGGACCCAGCACTTCCCATCTGCCCAGAGCAAAAGGATCCCCCTACCACTGAATCTGCGCTCCTGAATGGTTCTACAGCAGTGGTAAACCATGGGACAGGTGTGTGGGACCATCAGAGCCACAGTGGCAGACAATGGGGCTGGGCAGTTGTCACTTGAGACAGATGGTAGCCGTGGTAGGGGAAGAAAAATAAATAAACACATAAATAAGTAAAAAAAAAAATAAAGTTGTATAAACATTTTTAAAAAAATATAACTTAACAATAAAAAGATAGGGCTTTCCACAGAGTTCTGCAAAGCCTTCTGCAGGTGTTTTAAATATCATCTCAAATATTTTTCTGTTTCAAAAAGGAAAATAAAAATAAATAGAAAGACACAAGACCATGACATGATGGTGTCTCCAGGTTACAGTTGACTTGTTTTCCTTGAGCGTGTGTCATCAGAGCATGATGATTTCCCTCCAAGGGCTCTTTGATCTCTGGTGGAGCAAGGACAGCAGAAGATAATGCTTTGACAAGAGATTGACAGCCCACAGCTGCAACGCACCACTCAAGTGCATTTCACTTTAACTTCAGGCCCTGCACTGTCAGCCTTTGAAGACATGAAGGAGTAAAAGGCTGGTGATGACACCTAATGGAGCCTGATATTGCTAGCCTGTGAGAAGAGTCAACAGTTAATGGTGAGCAAGAGTGGGGCTATGAAGAACGTGTAGCATTTAAACAGCTGGGATGAAGTAAAAGAAGCTCTGGTTTCACTGCTAGATAAAAGTGGTCTCTTATTATTTAGATCACTTCTAATAGCACACCCATGCACTCTTTTTTTTAATGTGTGTGATAAATTGTACTGCTTATGAAAGATAAGGCATATTATGTCACAAGAAACTGACACGCTCTGTTCTAGGTAGGTAGTGTTTGAGCAGGTAAACCTACAGTCAACTTAGGTTAAATAGCAAGTGCAGTATCCAGTTTTGGGGTCACTTTTCAGGTTGGGTGTCACTCATGATGCCATTATTGCTGGACTTAAGTATAAACATTATTTTTGCTTGTTTATTACAGTACTTAAAAATGAATTTTTGTACAAGCCCCCCATGATTTCTGCAGAGTTAGCCGTTAAGGCAGGAACTGATCTCAACTGGAGAAATCACTAATAGTGTAGCTGAGCTCCAGTACTAAACAGTGGAGTTAACAAATGGTTAAGGGCCAGAATACACACTTTGTGTGGGTGTACTTCTTTCATGCATGCTGAGTACACTCGGCCACTTCCACACCATGCATGGGCACATTAACCTTGCATCTTTTTTGTTTGTCATGGCCCCACCTTGAGCATAGGCCCCTTTGATTATAACATCAGTTTGAAAGGAAATTAATATAAATATGAGGTTCAGCTAATGTGTGAGCACAGTAAGCAGAGATTTTCAACCACAACTGATCAGTAGATTTTGTAACATCTAAAATATTTTGGGTGAAACTTTTTATGTCTTAACATATATTTTAAAGTTAAGGTGAATTACTTTGTGGAACTGTGCTCTGAACCTTAGTACTGACTCCATTTTTAAATGTTTGCAGGCCAGTTGGTCTGTCAGTTGATGAATTAAATTTATATATTTAATTATTTTAAACAGGCTTTGCTACTGAAGCATGAGGGATTTGCAGTCAGTTGCCTCCATTAGAAGCAGTAAAGCACTGTGAAGCACCAGGGCATTTATTCTAGGTTCCAGGAGGACAACAGTGAACTGTACTTTTTGTGCCATGGTGTAGTTAAGCAATACATAGAGAATAATGCCAGTGCAGGCGTGTGTTGTATTTTTCACACACCCAAGGTGTGTGATAATCCATAAATGTATAAGAGTATCACACACAAAGGGTGTGTGAGAAATTCTTATAACACAAACCTTACACAGGTATTATTTTTTATGATAAGTGGTGCAAGGTTAAGATGGAGATAAAACTCATAAGCTGTATTTGTGTTGGGAGTGAGCCTGTCCCTGAGCAGCCACCGTAGCAACCTGCTTCTGCTTCAGTTTTTTCTTTTTATTAAAAAATGTGTTTTAGGTGGCTGCTGAGATGGAGACAATTTGCCCAGGGATGGAAGACAGAAATGTAAGTGTGACAGTGCACTTTGTTGTGGGGACAGAGAGTAAAGAACTGGTCTCCAGCTACTGTGCTTTCTTTCACACTTCAGTGAAGTGAGAACACAAGAAGGAAAATGCATAATAACTGGTTATCGAGTTATTACAGAATTCAATGGGTTATTACATTGTTTTATTAGATGTGCATATCCATTCATTATAGGGGGTCACCTGTTATTATAATTATTTTATATGCACTTTTTCTCTGTTTAAGAATATTTTATTGTGCCTATTGAGAAGGTATGTTTTTGTGAGCTTACTCAATATTCAGAAAGCTGGACCAGCCCAGGGACTAAATCCCCTGTGCAACTGACCAGTACAGGATTTAAAGATATAAAATGGGCAAGAAAATCACTGTGTCCTGATTGGCTGAAACTTGGTTCTAGCCATGGCAGTAAGAGAGCACCACCAATGGATAAAACCAAGTCCATGCCAACCAGGGCAACTCAAAGAATTCATAAGTCACTTTCTTCCTAATTTCAATCACAAATATGGCTACAACCTTTACTCATATATGAAAAAACTTCAACTAGGTCCTAAAAATGAAAGTCCATTACATTAAATAAAGTAAGTAAATAATTTAATGTTATTTTCATTCAAGAGCCCCTCTATACAAATACACAAATTAAAAAAAATCACATACTATTCAGAGTTTCCATTGCTGGTGTTTCTTTGATGACCATGAAAAATTCCCCCCCATCCCTACCAGTTTGCCCTGAGAACTCCCTGCTCCTTTCCTGGCAACAGATAAAATTGAGGTTCTGGCTCCACTTGAGGCCTGTGTTTGTCTGTGTGCGTATGCCAGTGGAAGTTTGAATTCATGTATTCCATGTTACCATTCTGTGTGTGTGTGTGGTGGGGGGTAGCATTCTACTACTGGAATAATGCAGAGCTTTGAATTCTTCTATTCCATGGTAAACAAGCACACAATGTATTGAATGTGAAGGAAGACAGAGGTGAAAAACATCTGTGAAGGAACTTTTTTACATTATAAAATGGGCAACACATTTCCTGAACTGTGATTGGCTGATCACCTGCTTCAGCCGTGCCCTTATCAGGTTGTAACTTAACAACCTGCTCTATTTGTGCCAAGCAAAATGCAGCATGGGCTAAAATCAATACATGCCACTGCTCTCCTGCTGCAGGTCCTCAGCTGGCATCCAACAGAATAGCTGCAGTGGGAGCTCCTCAGCTGGCATCCTACAGTCACGGACCAGTGGTGGACCATTGGCAGCAACAGAGAAATAGGAAAATAACAGTCAATGTATGAAGTTCCCTATCCCTACACAAACCCCAAACTTTTAATAATTTTAACATCTTACTTTATTTTGCTGAGTGGCCGCTCATTCCATCACATCTCCAGCTGTGGCCCTGCTGCTGAAAACTCTGTACAGTACATATGGACCGTTTCTTTGATCTCCAGTCTGGTTGTCAATCCCCCACCCCTGCACACCCATAATGTAAACAAGAAGCCACAACAGGCCAGTGTATGGCACTAAATTCATTGCATTATTGTCACTAAAACACTCAGCTCATGTTCAGTGACAGTAGCGGTTTCAAAATCGCAAAGCAGGAAACCAGACTGTATGGTGGCTGGGGAAGGACACACTCGCTCCCAAGCAGCCGGCCACTCAAGCTACATGAAAACCCTTAAAAACTGAAATCCACTTTTAAATAAACTGAAATTACATCAAAAAACAATTTGTGTATTGGGTGGAGGGAACAAGAAACAGCAAGAGTACCACAGACACTGAGAGACACGCTCGCTCGCAGTCAAGCCAGCCCCTCAACAAGAATGACACCGATTTAAGATGAGAATTCAAATTTAAATAAATTAATAAGAGACACATACACATACACACACACACAAAAAAAATAATTTATGTATGGTGGGGGTGACAAGAAACATCACTGGAATCAGAGCTGCCCATTCCAAGACAATGACAAGGACTACTTTTTATTTTTTGTAGTCATATGACCACATTTATTTAGTATTTTTATGTGCACTTACCATGGACATTTTTTACTTAACTGCTTTACTGAGGGGCCCATGTTATAAGCAGAATAAGACACTCCGAGGTGTGGTTTATGGCTTGATAAGAGCACTTCTGAGGTGCTAAAGCCACCCAGCACAAGCGCCTCGTGCCTCATTATACACCTGGGGCATGCTTTTATCAGGCCATAAACTACACCTTGTCATTTCTTATTCCTTACTTATTTAGCAACATTTTATTATATTTTTGTGGCTTTTAAAACTTTTACAGTGTTCATTTTTTAACAGTTGCCTATTGCACCATTTTATATAAGCAATAAGGCACTCTGGGGATGTTGGTGGTACTAGGTTTCCCCCATGGTCGGGGGGCTGAAGGCATGCCTCACTATTTATTTATTTATTTATTGAATTTTGATGACCGGGTAGGCCCACTGGGCCCTGAAGGTCCCTTTTTCAGGGGCAACCCGGGAATAACAGTACAAGAAATTATAGACAGTTGAAAATGTATGGAAGTGCAGGTTATCATGGGTATACAGTATTCGGCTGTTTACACATAGCAGTTGTTATATAGGTTTGATATATCTGATTGGTCAGTGTTGTTCAATTACATCATCCATTGACAGAGACATTAGTGAGACAGTACTGTAGATTCATTAGGTGACATAGTTCAAGGGTATACAGTATTCGGCTGTTTACACATAGCAGTTGTTATATAGGTTTGATATATCTGATTAGTCAGTGTTGTTCATTACATAATCCATTAACAGAGACATTAGTGAGACTACTGTAGATTCATTAGGTGACATAGTTCAAGAGCATTAGTAGGTGCAGATTGGGGGAGGAAAGAGTTAGTGCAACAATGTTAGGGGCTAAAGATTATAGTTAAGTGAGCAGGCTAATGAGGTCACTGCTGTAGTGTCAAGGGCGGAGGCATTGGCATATGCTTATTGATAGAAGATAGGTCTTGAGTCTTGTACAGAAACAAGGCAATGATGGGGTGTCTCGTATCTCCAAAGGGAGGTTATTCCACAAGGAAGGGGCAGTATGAGAGAAAGATTTTTGGCCTGCCTTAGTCCTGACCTTGGGGACATCTAGTAGCATGTGGCCCAAGGATCTAAGGCTGCACTGGTTTATTTTTTACTGTGAGGAGTCCCCCAAGACTCAGGGGAGGCGAAGGGCTAATTATCTTCTTCGCCAAGCAGAGTACAGGGTAACTGAGGCGAGATTCGAAAGATGGACAGTTAAGCTTTGCCAACGCCTCACAGTGGTGGCTCCTGGAGTGGGATAAGGTGGCAAAGTGGGCCACCTTGTTGTATAGGGTCTGTAGTTTACTGAACTCCAGCTTTGCAATACCCTGAATGACCGGGGGCAGCATATGTTAGAGTTGGAAGTAGGACACTAGTTGCAATAGCAGTCCTAGCTTCTGGGGTCAGCAGTTCCTTGAGCCGATACAGTAATCCGAGTTTTGTATGGATTACTCTCGTGACTTGGTCCACATGTTGTTTGCATGTGAGACCTTGGTCAATGGTAAGGCCAAGGTACTTTGTTGAAGAGACCACTTCTAGCTTGTTGCCCTCCAGGGACGAGAGTTGGAGTAGATGTGTTCTATCTAGTCCAAGGGCTCTTGGTCCGAACAGCATGGCTTTGGTTTTGCTGGTGTTAAGGATCATTTTATTCTTGATAAGCCACTTCTCCATGATGTGAATATCCTTTTGGAGAGAGGTGCTAAGATCATCCAGGTTGACCGAGGTTTGTAGATGACAGCATCATCAGCATATTGGATTGCATTGCTACTTCCGCAGTGTTTGCGCAGTTCATTTACAAACAGCGAGAACGTTAGAGGCCCAAGTATAGACCCCTGGGGTACACCATCCTTTAGAGGCTGTGGTTTGGAGAGTTTCTCCTGCCACCTGACCCTCTGTGAGCAACCAGAGAGGTAGCTTTCCATCCATTTGAGGGCGTGGGCATCGAGGCCTATGTCACAGAGTTTTTGGAGTAGTAATCCGTGATCCACCCGGTCAAAGGCCTTAGAGAGGTCTATAAAAACTGCCCCTGTATAGGATCCCAAGTCTAGGTTTCTGAGTACATCAGTAGAGAATTTGGTTAGGGCAGTGTCAGTCCCGTGTTTGGCTCTAAAGCCATGTTGGGATGGGGACAACAGCAAGTGTGCCTCCAGGTATTCCTTAAGTTGGGCATAGACGAGCTTCTCCTGGATTTTTGCCAGGGCACACAGCAGGGAGATAGGCCTGTAGTTCTCAATGGGTTCAACAGGCCCACCCTTATGAATCGGGACCACATGCGCCTGCTTCCACAATTGCGGGACAGATCCTTCAAGTAATGACCTATTCATCAACCAGGTGAGTGGTCGCGCGAGAGCCGTGGCCCCATCTTTTAGCAACCTGGCTTTGAGTCCATCCAGGCCTCCTGAACCCTCTTGTTTTAAGGGTATTTAGAGTGGCCAGGACCTCTTTGACCTTAACCAGCCTTAAATGAAAGGGTGGGTGGTCAAGGGTAGAGGGATCCAATGGAGCAGACTGGTAGTTGGGTACCGATAACCCTGCCTGATGTTTATCAGGGTTTATGAAGTAGGAATTGAGGGTCTCAGCAATTAGTGCCATGTCATGTAGTACCTGTCCATTAGCTGTGATAGGGCCCATGGCCGTCTTTTTATTCCCCTTAATCAGTTCGTTGATGTGGGACCAGAAAGTCCTAGGGTTGCCGAGGTTTGCTTTCTGGAGGTGGTTTAGATACTCCTTTTTTGCTAGTTTGGTGGCCTTTTTACATTGGTTTCGGAGGGCCTCTATAGATAACCTGGTCAACTAGGAGAGTCGAGTCTTTGGACTTTTTCCAGGCTTTGTCTCGGCTGGTCATCAGGGCCTTTGGGGGGGGGTAATCCACTTATAGCAGTGGCCTTTTACCTGGTAGGTTTCATTAGGGGACCAGGAGGTCCGCGGCCCACATGATAGACCTATTAAAGAAGTCCACTGCCCCCTCCAAGGTAGGAAGACTTCTTATTGGGCTCTAATCCAGGTTGCCCAGGAGAGTGTTGTAGTGCTCCGGGGAGAACTTAGAGAAGTCCCAGGAAGTGAGTATTCTAGGCGGGACCTTTACCGCTCTGTTTTTCCAGACACAGAAGATTGGCGAGTGGTCGCTGAAAGCATCCGCCAAGGTGCCAGCAGCTTGAACGTTTATAGGGTTGGACACCAGCACCCAGTCAATGATTGAGTGGCTACCCATTTTGTAGTTCAACCTTGTGGGCAGGGTGATTATCTGGGAGAGGTTAGCTTCTTGTAGCAAACCTGTTATTGAGGACCTTGCCTCTTTGGCCCAGTTCGGGTTGAAGTCTCCAAGGATGATGAGTTCAGTTGCAAACTCATCTGTTAGGGTTCTTGAGAGTGTCTCAAGGGATTGGAGAGCATCCTTTGGTGGACTATATACACACCCTACATTTAGGTGTTTGGCACCGCCGAGGGTGATGCGTACAAAGATAGCTTCAATTTCGGGGGGGCAGAGTAACTTGCAGGTTAATCTGTGAAGAGATCAGGGAAGCCTTCACGTAGATGAGTACCCCACGCCCTCTTTTCAGGAGTCTGTCCTTCCTGTAACAGATGTATCCTGGGGCAGCAAATCTGTGGTCTAGGATCGATGGTTTTAACCAGGTCTCAGAGACCGCAAGCACATCCGGGTTGAAGAGAGTTAGCCATGCTTGTACTTCATGAATTTTTGGCCTAAGACTACAAATATTCATGTGAACTAGCCTCAAGCCCCTGGGTGCAGTCTAGTTCAGGTCTTGAGAGGTGAAAATAGAGGTGTTATCAACACCCGGGCCAGGGTTAGGATGAATGTCTCCAGCTCTTAATAGCAAGGCAGTTAGCAGGAGGTGGAGAACAAAGGTTAGAAGTGGGAACCTAGTTTTTTTTGGTTTGTGGGTCATTAGGAGGATAGTCCTGTAACAAATCCCACTCCTACTGAGCTTGGCGGAAAGTAGGATGGCTAAGTACCCCTGACCATGGGGGAAGCCTAGTACCACCAATGCCCCAGCATGCCTTATTGCTCAACTCCACAACAGTGACCTGCAGAGAAACTGTTATTTTAAGTTGTTTCTCCAGGGGGAGGGGTGCTACACTCCTGATCTGCACACATGCTACACCTGGTCATATCAAGTGTAGTGTCTGCCCAGTAGGGCTGTGTGGAATACAGAATTCTGCCATTGGAAGTGATGCAGAATGGCACCTCTGCTTCTGAAACGCATTTCAGAATTTGATTTTAGATTTATCAGAATTTTGATATGCATTTCTGTGTAAACCACAGCATAATTTTTCCTGGATCATGTAAACTGCTAGACATTTTACTGTTATTTTATTTGTTTCAAAAGATTTCTTTGCTTGGATAATAAGGACAGTGGACAATGGCTAAGCAGTGGACATACTGTATTTGGTTTGAGCAAGGCCTTTGATTCTGTTCCCTACAGGAGACTGATTAAGAATCTAGAGGACTTGGGGGTTGGGGAGAAACTGGTGAGCTGGGTAAAACACTGGTTATAGGATAGAAACTAGAAGGAGATGGTGGGGGGGATTCCCAGATGCCAGGCCAGTCACTAGTGGGTCCCACTGGGCTTAGTGCTCAGCCTATTGTTATTCAACATCTTCATCAGTGATACTGCCAAAGGGTAAAAGGAAAAACATGCCTCTCTGTGGACAAAACAAAGCTCTGTTGGAAGGTAGACACACAGGAAGGGAGATAGGACATTAGGAAAGACCTGGCTAATCTAGAGAGATGGTCGGGTATTTGGCAATTGAGATTGTATGCCAAAAAGTGTAAGGAGGGAGAAGAACCTAGCAACCACATACTGGCTGAGGGGTGCAGTTCACCAGGTCAGTGGAGGAGAAGGACTTGCGTGTGATCATCATAAGTGAGACAATGCACTCGCCACACTGCAGGACAGCAGCAGCCAAAGAAAAATGAATGTTAGGATGTATACCTGGGGGTTTAACCAGTAGAAAGGCAGATATTATCCTACCACTGTGCAGGTCGCTTGTAAGGCCACATCTGGAGTACAATGTACAGTATTGGAGCTCTTACCTAAAGAAAGACATCAACTTACTGGACTCAGTGCAGAGAAGGGAGGCCAAGGTGATTTAAAGACAACAGGGCAGGCCCTATGAGGAGAGACTTAGAGATCTAAAAATGTACTCACTGGAGGATGGAAGGGAGAGGAGTGACATGATTGAAACCTTTAGATACCTTAAGGGTTTTAATAAAGTGAATTCTGAAAGTCTAGTCAACCTTAGTGGGAACAGGACCACCAGGGGGCACTGCCTCAAACTGGTAGGAGGCCCTTCAGGAGGGAAATGAGAAGGCACTTTCTCATTGAAAGGGTGGTTGCAAAGTGGAATGAGTGGTCAAAGGAAGTGGTCTCCCTGAAGACTGTAGGTAGATCCAAGGGGGGATGGCACAGGGTAAAAGGGAAAACTGCATGGAGAGGGGGAATGTGGAGGGGGTGAGGGATTTCAAGTGGGAGAGAGGAGTGTATAGGGGTGGGGGTAGATCACTCAGTAGATACTGAGAGGTCTGCAACCTTGAGCAGACAAGATAGACCACAAGGCCTTCTTCTGCTGGCTGTTTTTGTATATTCGTATTTACCTGTAAAGGCATACTGAGCTGAAATAGTTTGTTTCCAGATGCATCCTGGAGGGAGGGGGAATGAGGATAGTACAGCAATAAATTACAACAGCCGATTACACAAATCAGAAATAAAAAATATAAGCTAAACAATTAAGTAGCAACAAAATGAACAAGATGAGCAAGGCAGAGCACCTAAAAAGCAACAAGTAATATAAGTGCAAATTGGAATACAGCTGGAGTATGAATCAGACACTGCTAGGTATGGTATTAAAGTGCAGATAGCAGAAGTTGGAATAGTAGAAGAAACACTGCTGGTGCTTCATTCAGGATAAAGGAAACTGGGTGAGTAGGGGGAAATGAATTAAGGTAGGAGCAGGGGTAGTGTGGTAGAATTGAAGGGTGGCAAAATAACAGCAGAGGATCAGAGAAAGTTGCAGGAGTGAGTAGTGAATTCATGAAAGAGAGACTTGAGTGAATGGAAGGAAGGAGCATCATGAATGGTAATTGGAAGAGATCTCCATGATTTGGGGATGCAGAAGGAGAAAGCAGCTTGGCCAGCACTCGATTTTATGGATGGGAGCACAAGAGGGTGAGGGCCACAACTGTGAAGGGAGTAGAAGGCAGAAGGGGGGAACTGAGGAGGCATGAAAGGTAAAGGGGAGGGACCTAAGGCAGAATTTGGAAATAAAGTAGCACAATGAGGTGCCTGGTATCAAGGGAGGGGAAAAGAAGGAGGAGTAAAGGGAGCAGTGGTGTGTTCTAGGGGCACAGTCAAGGGCAAAGTGACAGAAGGTGTGACATAATGGGTCCAGTCTGGCTAGGGGGGATTTATGAGCAGCACTGTAAACAATGTGACTATAGTTGAAGTTAGAGAGAATCATCTTTGAGACAATCTCTCTGCAGGTAAGAAGTGGGATATTCACTTTACTCCTGTAAAGCACACCCACTTTGGGGTGAAGTGTCTGGTGGATGGCATGCACATGAACTGAGTAACTGAGGAGACAATCCAGCCAGACCCTGAGGTATTTAAAGGAGGAAACATCCTCAACTGCAAGACTATCAAGGATATAGAAGAAGGGAAGGGGGTGAGCTTTAATAGTCTCTGCCTTGTGCCAAAAGACATGTAGACCATTTTCTTGGCATTGAGAGGTACAGTAGCTGATTAGCCCGGAACCAGTGCTACATGCTGGTAAAGTTCAGTTGAAGCTGGGTCATGAGGTCAAAGGCAAAGGATCCAGAGGCTAAGAGGGCCCCATTATCAACATAGATATGCATGGATGCAGAGGAACAGGCACAGGGAAGTCATTCAGAAATATCGAGACTACAATAGGACCAAAGGCAAATCCATAGGGTACAACAGAGTAGATAGGGAGAGATAACAGAGGCCCCTGAGTGCTTTAAGATAAATCCAAGGTGAAGGGAAGGCTGCACCCAGAAAGCCAAAGGGAGTGGAAGTGGGCTGCCAGCCCTCATACAGAAATCCAGACAGACAAGCAGACATCGCACTCCTCCATGAATGCATGGAGCTCTAATGAGCAAAGCTTTGGGGCAGTTGTAATTGATTGTTCCAAGTCAGCACCAGTAATTTGTTCTGTCTGTACTGTTTGAAGATCAGTTTAATAAACTGGTAGTATTGTTGGCAATGTTTCTTGGACTCTGCCCTTGTTTTTGACAACAGTGTTTTCATGGAGGAGTGCAGTGTCTTCTTGTTTACATAACCATGTAACACTGTGCAGGCCTAGCCTGTAAGGAAGGAGTAGGATGTGTCTCAAATTATGCTATGAAGAATATTAGACAAAAACAGAAACATCGCTTGATTCAGAGGAGCTATTTTTTGATAACTTGTGTAAAGAGTGCTCCTAGGTGTGATTTGCATTGATGGAAGCAGAACGGGCTTAAATAAAATTAATTTTACAGTATACATATTTGTACTGAGCTTACTCTCAGTGCTGTGAGCTGTGTTTGGAAGTGAGCTGAGTTCCAGAAAAGTGTTTTTGCACAGATAATTTTCCTGACTCCATTCTCAGTGCTAGAAGCTATGATGTGAAGTGAAATTAGTTGAATTTGGGAGTGGGGGCACCTAAGCAGCCCAGGGGTGTAGGCCGCCACTGTTTCCAAAAGTTAAGCCCATCTGATATGTTCATTGCTCCTGGCAAAATAGTAGTCTACAAGGTAGGCCAAAACCACTGTTTCTAAAAAATATGCCTGCCTAAAATGTTTATTGGGGTTGGCAGAATGGCAGGTACTGCAGTCAATATTGCATGCCACCAGAGTTTCCAAAGATTATGACTGTCTGACATGCCAACTGTAGCTGGCAGAACAGCAGATAACACTGCCTACATGGTAGGCTATGACCATTTCAAAAAAACAGTGCCTTCCTGACATGTTTATTGTGGCTGGCAGCCTAGCAGGTACAGCAGTTCACATTGCAGTTTGACAGTGTTTCAAAAAATATATCTACAGTATCTAACAAGTTTATTGTGGCTGGCAAAATAGCAGGTACAGCAGCCCACATGGTAGGCCACCCGTGTTCCAAAAATGTATGTTTGTCTGGAATGTAAGACAGAGATGACTTGGAGTGACTGAAGCTAAATGCACAGTAAAGTGTGCCTCTGTGGATGAGAAGGAGGAAGAGTAGATTTAGAGTGCTTGAAGTTATGCCCACTGAATTGGTCCCCGAGTAGGACTGGCTTGCTTGGAGTGCTGTTAAGTATTTTGTAAGATTGCTGGGCCAACAGACTTACTTATCAATGACTGTTTCATCCAATTGTTTATCTTTGTTACTCCATTCATATTGGGATCCCTATCATGTCAGTGTCAATGGATCAATATGTAGCACACTCACTTCTAGGGCCAGAAGATTGGATAGTCATGGGTTCTAACCCACACACTAGGTACTTGGAGTAATACTCATAACTGACACCTCAGTGCAGTACAAGGGGGGTGCTGCACTGGTGAGGTGCTGTCCTTCAGATGAGCCTTTAAACTGTTGTCCCTTCTGCCTATTTCTGGTCACCGTCCAGATGAAATTAAAAGATCCCATGGCACTTACTGATGAAGAGCAAAGAAGTTTCCCTAGTGCCATGACCAACAATTCCCCCATCAATAAAACAGGTCCTTGCAATCCACCCCCAGGATGCACCTGAAAACAAGCAATATTAGCTCAGTGAGCTTTTCCTGACCAAAAATTACAAATATATAAATAAAAATCACCATCTACAATAACTGAAATGGAACCAGATGGGAATTTATTTCTTTCTTTCAAAAGTTTTATCAGGAAAGACATACTGAGTTGGTTACAGCTTGTTTTCTTACACATCTTGTGGAGAGGTGGAAGGGGGACTACAATAAATACAAACTACAAAAGTACAAAATATGTGAGTAAGCACCTACAAAATGAACAACTGTGCAGGCAATGCTTCAGAGTAGTAAATGTACAATACAATGAAGTGCAGAAGAACAACAGTGTGCGGTGTGTAACAAAGCAATACTCAGTACGGGATGGTAGGAAGTGTGAAAATATGGGAGGCAGTGAAGGTTGGCTGCACTAGTGTAATTGTAGGGTGAAGGGAAGGCAGGGGTTGGAAGGTGTCAGACAAAAGTCCTAGTTTCATGGGCAACTACATGAGTGACTAGTGAAATCACGGAGGAGAGATTTCAGTGAGTGAAGGGAAGAAGCAGAGCAGATGGAAGTGTAGAGAAAGCCTAAGAGTTTAGGGAAATGGGAGAAGAAGGCAGCTTGACCAGCAGAGGATTTCACAAGGCGGAAAGCAAGAGAGAGACAGAGTTACAAAGGGAGTAAGAGATAGTAGGGTGGAAGTGAAGAGGAATGCAAGGTAAGGGGGGGGGGGAGCCAAGACAGAATTTGGAGGTAAAGGAAGCACAGTGAGAAAGGAGCCTGACATCAGAGGAGGGATAGGAAAGAGTACAATGAATAGTAGGAGGTGTGAAGGGGACTGCCCCTGGACAAATCAGCAGAAAGAGTAAAAGAGGGGGTCCAGTCTGGCAAGGATGGACTTGAGTGCAGCACTGTAAACAATGTCATCATAGTTGAAGATGAGAAGTATCATCTTCGAGACAATCTCTCTGTAGGATACTCCCTTTATTCCTGTAAAGCACACCAGGTTTGGGGTGAGGCTTCTAGTGAATGGCATCTGCATGCACTGTGAAAATGAGGTGACAGCCCAGCCAGACCCTGAGGTACTTAGAGGAGACATCCTCTATCACTGCACCATCAAGGGTATAGAAGGAGGGGAGAGGGGTGAACCTAACTAGTCTCTACCTATTGTCAAAAGTCACAGAGACCATTTTCTTCACATTGAAGAACAACGGATTAGCCAGGAACCAGTTCTGTATGTTAAAGTTCAGTTGAAGAAGCTGTGAAGTCAGAGGCAGAGGAGTCAGCAGCATAGTGTACATTAGAGTACAGGCATAGAGAATTTATTTAGGACATGTGCTGAAAGCTCTTCTTTAGTCTGCAGCAGCTGAGAGGTAATGTTGTTATGTGAGATTAAGTGACTATTCAATGTAATGCTCATGTTATTTGATTCATTCAGAAATATGTACACCATACATTTTGTAGACTTACAGTATGGCTGACAGTCTCCTTTTCCTCCTCATCCACCTCCTCGATATCTGCTCATTCTTCCCTGCCTATACTTTCACCATAGACCCTACCTGATCTCCGGCTACCTCCCCCCATTTCCCAACTAAGATTCCCTTGTGCCTAGCCCATGAATGCTTGAAGCCCACCACTGTTTTTCCCCCACTACCTCTGCTGGAAGACCGTTCCAGTCATCCAACACTCTTTCAATGAAGAAGTACTTCTTCACATCCCTCCTAAATTTCCCCATTCCAGCTTCATTCCATGTTTGCACACCTTCTTCTCTGAAAAATACTCCCATCTTGTACCTTGTTCAACCCTGTGAGGTATTTATATATCTCTATCATATCTCTCCTCTCCCATCTCTCCTCCAGAGTGTACATATTGAGATCCCTTGGTCTCTCTCCATATGGCTTCTGATGCAGTTTTTGTGCCATTTTAGTAGCCTTCCTCTGACAGCCTCCATCCTGTCTGTGTCGTTCTTGAGATGTGGTCTCCAGAAGTGGACAGGACACAGTGTGTTCATATACTCTTAATCTGCATGAACTATGTCTGGTTGAAGAAAATAATGGATAGGTACCATTCTTAAAAATCAACACTGGAGAGAAAAACTGGACTTGATTGTTTACTTGTTTTGTCCAAAAGTAAAATAAGTTTTCCTTAGATTGGAATTTTTTTTAAAGATATATTACATTTGAAGAGAAAATAAGCTACTTGGGCAGTGGTTTAAGGATAGGCTTTTTAGCCTAGTTTTAGTCTGCATTTGTTTAATATAAAAATGTTTTTATTAGGGAACGCATTTTTACGCAGTATTTATTGTAAAGCCTGAATTAATGTGTTTCTCCTAAGAAAGTGATGTCTGTTTTTCACTTTATAAAAAAAGTTTCATTGTGTGTGTTCATGTAATGTCTATTTGACAATAAAATATTTCTAAATCTACATCTAAATAGTGCAGTATAAAAATACATGGACAACCAAAGGTGCAAGGGATCAGCACGGGAGGAAGGAGAGAAAAGAAGCTGGCAGTATGCAAAGAGAAGAAGGGGGAACAACTAGACAACACGAGAATGGACAAGAGTAGGACTAACACAATCTGGACTGCCATGTGTGCCAGTGCTAGACATCTTGGAAATAAGATACCCAACCTGGAGGCCGCCATGGCTAAGGCAGGCCTGGATATTGTGGCTAGTGTTGTGCAAAATTAACAAATTTCGTTAGGTTGAATATTTCATGAAATTTGCATATTTCATGAAATATTTCATGGTTGTGAAATAAGAAATTTCGCTCTTTGTGGGTGAAATTTCACTCACAAAATGGTGGAATTCCTACTTGCAGGCGAAATGTCACCATTTTTGGTACATAAAATCATCCCTGGTGTCTAGTGGTTCCACCTGGCCAATCAAGCCCCAAATAAAATCCCCTCCATGGTGTCTAGTAGTCCCACTCTGGCCGATTACCAGCCCAAATTGAAGAATTTCCACCCCCCACTGAGATATACGTATAATCATATCCCTGGTGTCCTGATGGTCCCCCCACCCCCCAGCGATCACCATCCCAAACTGAGAATTCCCTATTACCCCCTCTTGTGATTTACATCAGTTTCCCAAATCTCCATCTCCATGGTATAAAAAATTCCCAGCTCCTTGGTGTCTAGTGGAACCCCCACCCTGTCAGCAGAGGTGCCCACCCCCCAATACCTCAAGCAGACCACCAGCACAGCCCTCCACTCACCTCCACAGCTGGAAGACTGACTGAGTGCTTCAATGAATGAGCATGTGCTTGTACAAGGAGATGAGTGGAGGGCTGTGCGGTGGCCCTTTCAGGGTACTGGGGGGAGTGGGAGGCACTATCTGATAACAGGGTAGGGAGTCCACCAGACACTAGGAAGTGGGTAATTTTGTTTTTTATTTTTATACAGTGGGGACGGGGATTTGGGGAAAATGATGTAAATCTCAGTGGGGGGGTGGAGAAATCTTCAATTTGGAATGTGATTGACCAGGGGATGTGACCACTGGACACCAGGGATATGATTAAATACAGTTAAGGGCAGTAAGTCACTGAGCTGTGAAGTTTTGTGTGAAATTTCACAATTTCGTGAAATATTTTGAATGGCAAAATTGCCGATTCTGCATCAGTTTCGCAGGTGAAATTTTATTTTGCAACATCTCGAATTGTGGCCATCACTGAAACATGGTGAACAAACAAACATGACTGGGAAATGGTCATACCTGGCTACCCAATGTTTAGAAGGGAGAGGGTAGGAAGGACAGATGGGGAAGTGGTGCTTTATGTAAAGGAAAACATCAAAGCAATGGAGGTACAGGGAGAACTAGGGGCAAGGTGTTGTAGGGTCAATCTCAAGTCTGGAAACGGAGCCACCATTTGCATGGGAGTGGTATGCCAGGCCTCCAACACAGGGAGAGGACATAGACAAAGAGATGTGGGAAGACATTAGCAAAATGGCTAAGAAGGAAGAAGTGGTCCTGGTGGGGTACTTTAATCTGCCAGGTGTAGAGTGAAGCCTACCCGCTGCAGCATCAGCTTGGAGCAGAGCCATCTTGGACTCCCTGCAGAGGGCATTCCTCAAGCAGCTGGTCAGTGAATCCACTCAGGATGGGGCAATAATGGACCTGGTACTTACAAATGGGGACAGTACAGAGCATGTCAGAATGGGGAGTCATCTGGGGAAAATTGACTTTCGCACAGTATAGTTTAATATAAGAACAACAGCAGAATCCAGCCCACAAGGGCAAGGATCCTGGATTTCAGAAGGGCTGACTTTGCAATGATGGGAGAATACATCCGAGAAGACATGGTGGAGGGAGATGTTGGGGGGCAGCAGAGCTAAATGGGCCAGAATAAAACAGAGTATAGTAAATGCTACAGACTTGTAGATAAGGCAAATAAGCAAAAGCAGAAAGAGGAGGAGACCATTAAGGTTCTTGAGAAAAGTTGCTAAAAAGGTAAGGACAAGAACAATGGCATTAAGAAGGTATAAGGAGACCAGAGAAATGTATCTAGGGAAATGGAGAGAGGCAGGCAAGGCAGTAAGAGTGCAAAAGCACAAGCTGAGGAAAGAATAGCCCAGACAGTATCAAAGGGGAACAAGACATTTTTCAGGTATGTCTGCGAGAAGAGGAAGACCATGGGAGGGATTGTACAGTCAATAAAGGAGGCAGGGGGCTATATTGAGAAGGACCATAGAAAGGCAAATATCTTGTTCAAATATTTCTACTCAATATTCACAGTTGAGAGGGAAGGGTTGGGACCACAAATAAGCACCAAGATATTAGGAAAATGGAAATGGACACCAGTCCCTTTTCTGAGGAGAGGGTCAGGAAAGCACTCATTAATCTGAGGGTGGACAGAACCATGGGAGCAGATGGGGTGCCTCCAAGAGTGTTAAAGGAACGCAGAGAGATGCTAGCTACACCCCTGACAGACTTGTGTAACAGTTTGCTGTTCATCACCAGCATGGTTCCAGAGGACTGGAGAAGGGAAGACAAAGTCTCACTTCACAAAAGTGGTAGCAAGGAGGAGGTGGAAAATTACAGGCCTGTCAGCCTGACATCTGTAGTAGGGAAACTGATGGAAACGCTATTAAAGGAAAGAATCATGGAACACATGGAATCCAATGGACTGCAGAACACAAGGCAGTGTGGCTTTACAGTGGGGAGGTCATGCCAAACAAGCCTGATAATTTTTTTGACTGGGTAACCAGGGTGTTGGATGAGGGTGGGGCAATGGACATGGCCTACTTCGACTTCAGCAAGGCCTTTGACACTGTTCCATATAAGAGGATGGTAAACAAGTTGGATAGCATGATGGTGGGCAATAAAGTGGTAACCTAGGTAAGAAACTGGTTAGGGGACAGGAGGCAGAGGGTGGTGGTAAATGGAGTTCACTCTAAGAAGGGGAGAGTGACCAGTGGGGTATTGCAGGGGTCAGTACTGGTGCCAGTCCTCTTTAATGTCTTCATTAGTGACATAGTAGAGGAACTGGAAGGGAAGGTGTGCCTCTTTGCGGATGACACCAAGAACTGCAATCGGGTGGACACTCCAGAGAGGGTGCAAAGGATGGAAAGAGACTTGAAATGACTGGTGGAGTGGTCAAAAGTTAGGCAGCTAACGTGTAATGCAAAAAAGTGCAAAATAATGCACTAGGGTCACAGAAACCCGGAGGAGAAGTACAAAATGGGAGATACTAGCAGTGACCAAGCAGGAAAGATTCCTGGGGGGCAATCATATCGGATGACTTGAAGGTGGCCAGACAATGCAACAAAACAATTGGGAGAGCTAGTGGGATGCTGGGATGTATAGGTAGGGGTATTGCTAGCAGGAATAGGGAAGTGGTGTTGCCACTATATAGGTCTTCAGTAAGCCCCCACCTGGAGTACTATGTTCAGTTTTGGAGGCCACATCTCTGGAAGGATATAGACAGGATGGAGGCAGTCCAAAGGAGGGCTACCAAGATGATACAGAGACTACATCAAATGTCCTATGGGGAGAGGCTAAAGGAATTAAACATGCAACCTGGAGGAGAGGGGGTATGTTTGAGGCCTTTAAATACCTCGCAGGGGCAATAAGATACAAGTGGGAGGTATTTTTCAGAGAAAAGAGTGCTCCAGAACAAAGAGCCAGGATATGAAGCTGAAGGGGGATGGGTTTAGGAGAGATGTGAGGAAATACTTCTTCACAGAAAGGGTGGTGGATGCATAGAACAGTCTTCCAGTGGAGGCTGTGGGGGTGAAAACAGTGGTGGGATTCAAAAAACCCTGGCATAAGCACAAAGGAGTAATAAGGGATAGGTAATGGGGTGACAGAGAAAGTGTTGTAGACCAGGAGGGGTCTACAGTGTAAGCAATACAACAAGCAAGGGCAGAGTGGATGAGCCATGTGGCCCTTATCTGCCATCATCTTCTATGTTACGATGTGCTCAAAATGAATAACTGAATAATACACCATCATATTAAAACCAAAAGAAACATTCTGTCCTTAAAACTAACACAGGGACTGCCTATAAATAATGCTATTTAAATTCACCAGTAATATTAATTCATTGATTTATGATTGTTTTTAAATATTGTTTATTGCATTATAGTTTACATCACTAAAGATAGATATCAAACAATTTGCATGTCAAAGTAAATATTTGAATACAGAAAATTGTACATGCAGAAATCATTCATTCTATTCAATAATACCCTCAACTAGAAGGAGGAGTATCACTTAAATTTGCTGTATTGCAGTAGATAGTTCAACTAATTATTCAAACATAAAACAAAACACCAGAGTGTCTGCAGGAAAACAAGAAACACTCTCAAGCACATGCAATAGCAAGCATTAACTCTCAATGCAATTCATTATGTCTGTATAAAAACTCTGATATGTTCTGTAGTTTACTGTTCATGAAAGGATGAAAGTGTAGACCTCAAATAGTTGTTTGTTAAACTAGAATGATTGTTATGCCAGAGAAAATATTGTTGGTACAATAAGGTTATAGTTGTACATTACTTTGACAGAAAGTGGGTCCCTAGAGGGCTTTACATGAATAAAATCCATCTTCTAGCACAATAGAATAATGCTGGAAGGCGGCATTATCTGATTGCTCTAACAAACTGATAGCAATACTAATTGAGAAAGATACAATTAACTATCAATTGGTTAAATCCAAGATTATAGGTCATGTGATGGCACCCTAACGATCCACAGCTAGCTCCCACTGCTCTGCGTCCCTCCAGCTGATATCCTAAAAAGAAATCAATAAGCAGACACTGAATTTTACTACTAAACAGCAGATTAAAGCTACAATATGATCTAGCAATCAGAGGAACATTCAAAAATGAAGTGTATATGCGAAAAGCCCCCCCCCCCCACGGCATACGCCTCCTGAAATGCCGGAGAAGGAGAAGGCCACAAAGCAGCCCAAACAACTAGTCACTAGTGGTAAATCTACAGCCAGGTTGTTGGCCCTCACTGAGGAAAGATTCTTAGAATTCATGCAGCCAATGCAAAACTCCATTGCCGACATTTCTGAAGAGCTTTATCACATGCGCTCCAACATGGATTCCCTGGCAATAAGACTGCCTGACTCTGAAGCCCTATTAACTTCTGTGGAAAAAAAGCAAGACAAGGCATAACTTGTCTGAAGTAATGTGGTTAGGAGACTCAAAAAATTGGAAGCGAAATTAAAGAATCTCAAGGGCAGAAACCGACGAAATAACCTGCTAATCGTCGGGATCCCAGAAAAAGAAGAAGGTAGCTCTCCTATTGTTTTTCTCCAAAAATTGTGTGAAAAAATAGTGATCCCATCTCTGAATGGAACAACATACTGTATATCATTGAAAGAGCACACAGGGTATTGCGTCCACTACTGCGGATGCACCACCCAGACCACTTATTTTTAAACTGCTTAATTTCTTGGACAAGCAGCACATTTTAGCTCAAGATAAGTCTCTTCAGGAAGTGCAATGGGAAGGTCGCAAAATATGCATTACCCAAGACCTGCACAGTAAGTCAGAGTTAAAAGGCAGGAGCTACACCCACTTGTCTCTAAATTGATAGCGGCGGAAAAACAGCTCCAAGTTCGATACCCAGCTACACTCCAAATGAAAATCAAAGATCAATGGCTCTCATTTGAAACACAGGAGCATGCACTCACAGAGCTCAGGAAACTCCTACCTGACCTTTTTAAGTAACTGCTACATCAGCAATGGTAACCATGATTGGATTTCTAGTTCAACCTGGATGAAGAGGCATTGTTACACCAGTTCCTGATGAGTATTCAGGGGTGTTACATTGAGGCCCTGCCAGAGAGACTGTTACGATCCTAGTCCCTTGTTGCATGCCCTGTGGTGAAATGTGCTGAGTGGGTTGGATAATTGAGACTGGTCCTTTCGTTCTCTAGCTTCCCTCCTTTAATTTTGAATTGCACCCTGATAGAATGTGGGTACATTTATTACTTTCTGAGATGGATCTATGTGGATTTGGACTCGGTTTCCATGGTTTAATCAATAAACTTTTCCTCTCCACATTCCTGGAAGTATATTATATACAAGTAAGAGATCTGTCGACATGTTTTTGTGAATATAACAGAAGCACACTGCCAAAGTTATAAATAACTCTAAGCAAGTATTTGGATGTGTGACTGGAATGTTACATGTTATAGTCTCTTTCTTTTCCCTTTTTTATATGCAGCTTTTCCCAGCGGATTTGTTTTTGATCTGGGACAATTTGTCTATGGACCTTGGTGATTTAAGTTAATAAGGAGATCTTCTGTACACCCAATATGGGTATTGCCTTGCATAGATAAGTTATAGAGTGGTATGATTACACAATAATTCTCTCTATTTTAATATTTGTTTATCTGAATCCATAGTGTTTATGATTATCATATGGAGCTCAACAGGGGATGCGGGGGTGGGGAGGTGGCTCGTGGGCTAGCATTGAGACATCACCTGGCAGGATTGTTAAGCCAGTGCAGTCTGTAGAACTGAAGGTAGATTAGTCTATAGTTGTTTGTAGGAATAATTAGGGGTACAAATTTAAGATGGGACAGTACTTTTATGTTTTGTGCGGGGGGGGGTGTGTGTGCCAAAATGTATCTATTTAGGATATAGACTGCTTAATAACAACGGGAAGGACAAGTTCTAATGGAGCAATTTGATCATAGATTGTTTAATAATCATCCCATAAGTAATGAGTGGAGTATATAATATAGTGACATGGAACTTTAGGGGTATCAGAGACAGGTGCAAACGGCAAATTGTTTTAAAACATTTATGTCACCTTAACATAGGGATTGCCTGTTTACAGGAGTCCCATCTCAGGAGAGAAGACACCATTCTTTTATGTAAAACCTGGGTTGGCCAAGCCTACGGATCGGGAGCCTCTACCAATGGGGGGGGGGGGATTGTCATATTAATTGCCAGAACAGTCCCCTTCAAACTGATACAGGAGGTATGGGATATGAATATGAATGGTCGCTATTTGTTACTAGATGGAGTGTTACAAACCCAACAAGTCCTATTGGGGTCTATATATGGCCCTAGCGTGGACTCTCCATACTGTCTCACCCACCTCCTGAGTCTAGTGGCCTCACCAGATCAAAAGGTTGTATTTCTCGGATAGGACTGGAATTTGACGCCGCAGGTGCAACTCGACAGATCAGACAATAGAAGGGTCGACCCTCTCCAGCCCAAAGAGCCTTGTTAGACTTCATATCGCGAGCAGGCCTAGAGGATGTGTGGAGAATATTAAACCCAACTGAGAGGTCTTATACCTTCTTTTCCTCTCTCCACCAAACCTGCTCCAGAATTGATTACTTTCTAGTAAGCTCTTTTCTCTTGCCCTGAGTAATGGCTAATGAAATGAATGTGAGAGTTATCTCAGATCACTCTCCAGTTATCCTTACTTTCCTTCAAGGTCTGATTATAAAAAGAGATACCCTATGGTGACTAAACAGCCAACTACTTAAAACCCCAGCTACCCTACTACATATCAAGGATTTCATTTCCCACTTTCTAGAAACCAATAGGGACTCAGTCACAAAAATTGATATAGTATGGGCTGCCCTGAAATGCGCTGTATGTGGTGAATGTATACGCCTAACATCCACCAGATCCAGGCAGTTTGGAAGCAAAGTAGAAGAGTTATTGTGTTCCATCAAATCTATTGAGAGGAACATCAATTGCAACTCTCCAGAAGCGGACTGGGTTAAATTGCACACTATGCATACACAATGTTTCAATCTAATGTCCCAGAAGGCGGAGCTGGCATTAAAGAGGACCAAACTTAAATACCTGGAATCTGGTGAACGGCCAAGCAAGCTACTTGCTATCTGAATTAAGCAAGCAGATGCAGCCCATTGTATACCAGGACTAAGGTCAGGGGGGAATGGCTCAACTATCACAGACCCCAGAAAAATCACGGCTGTATTTAGAGATTACTACCAAGAATTATATACAGTACTATGCCTACCAGTAATGTCTCTATACAGAAAGAGATAACCAAATACCTTGAGTTAATAGACCTCCCATGTCTCTCTCCAGACAAGATAGTTACCCTTTCTAACCCTATCACTGAGCAGAAAATTGTACAAGCCATACAACAACTTCCCCAGGATAAATCTCCTGAACCAGATGGTTTAACTAATAACATACAAATCCTGCTTCCCAGAACTTGCCCCCCTATTAACTGAAGTATATAACCATTGGTTTACCCATGGCTTTTTTGAAACTAGATTCCTTGAAGCAATCACACCCTTATACCTAAACCTGATAAGGACTCCATCTACCCAGAAAATTATCATCCCATATCACTTTTGAACACTGATGTTAAAATCCTAGCAAACACTCTGGCAAATAGGTTAGAACCCCTTATAGGAAATTTAATTGGCCCATAACAAGTGGGCTTTATGGCAGGTAGGTCCTCTAGTGACCTTATGCGCCACTTGCTACACCTACTTTCCCTGACCAGTTACTCAGACACACCTGCAATGTTGATTTCATTAGACTCCAAAAAGGCATTTGATTGAGTTTCCTGGGATTTTCTGTTTATGGTATTGGATAAGATGGGTTTCCCTAAAAATGTTATCAAATGGATACGACTCCTTTACCTTTCACCTACTGCCCGAGTCTGGTGTAATGGTATGCTCTCTGATTCACTTGCAGTACAACGAGGTACCAGACAAGGCTGCTTTATCCCCCCTCCTTTTCAATTTATATTTAGAGCCTTTCATCCAAAAACTAATGTCTTCGCCAGATCTTCTGGGTATAAAAGCAGGAACTGGTCACCATCTGGTATCTGCATATGTAGATGATTTATTATTGCACCTGGAAAGTCCAATCCATGGTGTACCAGGTTTACTCAGAGAAATTGATCTATTTTCCAAAGTTTCTTATTATAAACTTAACCCATCCAAAACCAAAGTCTTCCCATTGAATGGGAAAACTTTGTCATCAGATATTGAGGGGTATACTCTAGTATGGGAACCAAAATCCTTGACATATTTAGGTATTAAAATCTACAAGGATTTCTCCACCATAGTGAGAGAAAATGTTACCACCTTGCTTACTACCCTTAAATCAGACCTAACCAGATGGGGAGAATTACTAATCTCATTATGGGGATGAAGTGCCACAAAAAAGATGAATGTCTTGCCTCGTATTCTTTATCCTCTGGGAATGCTGGATCTCTTTCTCCCTAAGAGGTGGTTTGCACAACTGCAAACATTGATTAATAAATATCTGTATAAAGGAAAAGGAGTCTGACAAGTATATTTTAAGCTCACTGCCCCAAAATCACAAGGAGGCCTTGCACTCCCCTCATTTTTCATGTACTATAGTGCAATCCATATTAGTAAATTGGCTCACTGGATCTTGACACCAGATCAAAGAGACTTGAGAACCCCCAAACCACTATGGCTGGACATAGAGATAGATCTGATAGGGAAAGCCTCTTGTACAGTACCCGCTTTACTGTATTCCTTACCTCAATGTATACCCAAAATGTTAAGAAATACCCCCATTGGATGGTCTACCAGGGCTCTACATCAACTACAAAACCATTTAAATTTAGATTAGCACAAATCCCTAGAACAACCACTGATATGGAATCCACATTTCCATATTGGTAAAATACCTATTTCACCTTCTTTTTGGACTTCTTTAGCAAGTGCCAAACTTAAGGATATTGTTTTAGAAGGCAAGGTTCTCCTCTTTTCACAAGTGTGCCAGTCTTTCAACATTCAGGATAAAAACCTCTTTAAGTACAGTACTGGCAGTTAAAACAAGCTATTGCTTCCTTTTTTGATAGGACATCACATATTGTTATGGACCTACACCCCCTCTTAATGGTGGCAAATCAACCACATTCCATATCCAAGGGGTATATAAAGAACTCCAAGTCTGAGACTCCAGTTTACTAAAAGGCACTTGCTTATTATTGGGTTAACAAGCTCTCCCTACAAGCTGATGTCAACAACTGGCATCCCATATGGTGTAACTTATACATATACATTAAACAAGATAGGCTCTGACTAATACAATTTAACATCATGCATAATCTGCATTTTACTCCGGAAAGATTATTCAAAATTAGAAGACTTCCATCCACACAGTGTCAACGTTGTACTGGTTCCCCTGGAGACCTTTACCATATGCTATGGTCTTGTCCTAAGGTCACAAACTTCTGGCTCAGTGTTAACAATTCTTTGGATCCACGGCTGGGGTTAAAGTCATTATTTACCCCAGAGACTTGCCTCCTCAATAGATTCCCCCTGGGAACTATTAAGAGTAGGAAAAACTACATCTCATCTCTGCAGTGATCAAACTTGTTATTATGACACACTGCAAAGCTGAATCACTTCCATCTATAGTAGAGTGGCATAAAGAAGTGTTATTGGCTCTACCATTAGAAAAACACATTACCATGATGGCCAACAAGAGTCAGGTGTATCTTAACAAGTGGGGACCACTTGAAGCTCTACTCACAGTTTGGAAATCTTAAGTACCCATATGTCTGATAGAAATTGCAGTACTATTAATTAAATACCTAACTTGTGATTTTGACACGTGGACAAGGGTTAAATAGAGATAGAAATAAGTAGGGAGGGGCTTAAGGGATGTTATAAAATGTTTATTTTATATGTCCAGACAGAGGAGACTTTCTTCCATAGAATGTTATAATTATTTTGTACCTGCTCCTCAATTGTTTTTTGAATACTTACACATGTATTGTAATGAAAACTGAATAAAGTATATTAAATAAAAAAAAATCCCAGATTATTAAAATTCAGAGTAAACTGACAAACCATAATTAATTGCCAGTGCTGGGCAGAAACTGCAAATTCTGAAGGCATGAAAATTGTACAACAATGTCATAAATTTCATAAAATTTCCCAGACTTTGCAGGCTGGCCAAATCCAAATCTTCCAAATGTGTTTCCTGAATTTGCATCCCATTCCGCAAACTGTTCTGGCTAAATTGCAGAATGATATATATGAACACCAGAATGACAGTTCGGCAGAATTCTATTCTGCAATTTAACACATCAATTCACAATACATGTGATCATTCCACTGCTCAAAGTGATCAGTTCTGTGGAATTCCATTCCACACTTCCATACAGCAATCCATAATTCATACTTGCATTTCAGAATTTCATGAAAAATGCCAAAGTACATTCCAAAAATATATGGAAATGAAATTCTGACTTTTACTGTAATTCCGCTGGTGAATTGTATTGTTGCACAGCACTAGAAATTGCATGCATTTTTAGAACTGGACAAAGTGCTTATAATCCAGGTAGATAAGCATGAAAACAGTTTTATAGTGAAAGTTGACCAAACTAACAAGGGGCAAAACTCACTACTGGGACTGCACAATGTTCCTTTGGGAATTAAAATTGTGCTACCTTAGTAGCAGCAGGTGAAGGAATAGGGGACACACTAACAGAAAAATAGCAGCAAAAAGTAAATTACCTCGTGTGAATGGACATTGCAAGATAGAAATGTTAGTGAAGCACCTCGTTAATGAAGATCAGTCCGTTTTTACAGATTGGGCAACCAAGACAAGCAGTAGCAAAAAAAGTGATATAAAAGAATAAATAAAACAAGGTGAGGCCACAGGTGTAAGTAGATTATGGTTTGCCAACCAGAATGAAAATCACCAAGGGCTAATTTTATCGAAATAGCAACTGTCACTGGCTTAAGTTAATGTGCTAGCTAAAAGGTCATCTTTTGTTGCAAACAGTCACTGTATGGATGCAATTTGTAAGTGGACATCTTCAAATTGTATTGTAAATGGAATTTAATGACTTATGTTGGTAACCAGAGCTTTGGAAACAATCTGGAAAATATTAAGACAATGCAGGGACTCCTGAAAGTTTGTCACCAGGAAGAACAACAGATGCAGAAACAAATCTGCCAGTGATCTTAGAGGAGGTAGACGACAATGAAAAAAATGTTACTGAAGGAAATGAAAAGTAATATAATGAAATGGGGATTTGTCAGTCTTGCTCTAAATGGCAGACAAAATAGAAATGAAAGAGTATTCACCTTAGGCAGAGATAACATCAGGAAGATATGAAATATTTATGAATTAAGTGGAAACACTGCCCTTTATGGATGGGCAAATTAAATAAATTCCACTTGTGCTGAATTTTCATGAAATTCTGTGGAATTTCTTGACAATTTGCGAATTTCATTATTTGGTCTTGTAAAATGGGAAAGAAAATACTGCATCCTGATTGGCTATGACCTGTGCATTAGAGAGCACAGCACATGGATAAAAAAGTACTGGTAATCTGAACACAGCACACTATCAAAAGCAATGCCTTTTTATGTTCACCATGTGCGCAAGTGCAGATGAATATGTTGATATGAGAGTTGCTAGAGAGGGGTGTGGGGGTGCCAGCCCAATGGCCAGTGGTGCTCCAGGGAATGGTCTGTGGCCAGCAAATCTGCAGGCAGTGTTCTGATGACACTGGTTTGCTGAGGGGGCTGGTCACAGAAATCATTTCAAAGGACAGAGCCAATGCTGCACGCTGCTCTGTCCTTTGAAATGTGAGCCCTTCACCTGCAACTTAGTGTGTTTTCCCTTATTAAACAATGTCCCCTTTCCCTGTTGCCACTTAGTGTGTCTTTCCTGGTCAAACAATTTCCCCTTTTCCTTTCTGTCACTTGGATGCCAACTCCCAGTGTCAGATGCATCCCCCCCAACCTGTCTATATCCCTAACTAACATCGGGGTGCCCAATCCCTGTGTTGGCATCTCTCCCTCCCCACAACTATTATGGCACACTGGGAGCCCACCCCAGTGTGCCTAAATGTATATATATTTTTTTTATCTGTAAATGAAGAAAACCTTCCCTCGCAATCTTTTATTTTTGTTTCACCTATAAAAATGAAAACTGTCCCTTGTTGCCTCCCCCATCCAGACCCTCCCTCTGAGCACTCACCTCCCCACACTCCTCCACCCCATACTTACTCTCCGAGGGTAGCGGACCCAATCTTCTGTGGAGTGGGACACGTCCGCACTCTTCAAAGCCGACCGGCAAACTGAAAGAATGAAAGGTAAACTATATAATGGGAGTCAATAGGGGTTTCAACTTAGACTGCTATCTCAGCCATTTTTAGGAATTTTGGCCCCAAATTTTCAACATGGGGTTCTTGGGACCCCACCTCATGAACATGTCACTGTCATTTCGTTTCTTGGTCCCAAAAAGTGATTTTTCAGTCACTGCATGGAATCACCTTTTAGGGCTGTGTAATGAAATGACAGTGCCACTATTCATGGTGAAATCTAAAAGCCCATGTTGCAAATTAGTGAAAAAAAAAAAATCCCAAAATGACTGTGTCATGAATGTGCATTGCACAGTTTCTACACACGTTCATAACTTCACCAAATTTTAATATTTTCACTCCAGATTTTCAGCATTGCCATTTTGTCATACCTCCTTATGAACAGTATAGCTGCCATTTTTTCACATCCTGCCTGAAATGTGTTTGCACACCAGTTACTGTATGCAGAATGGCTCAGTTGCTGTGTGAAATCAACTTTCAGGATGGAGTAACAAAATCACAGTTCCACTGTTCATGAGGGGAGGTCCCAAAAAGCCCATGTTGAAAATTTGGTGAAAATAATTCCAAAAAATGACCACATTACAGGTGTGATTTGCACAGTTTCAATCCACGCTCGTAACTTTGCCAATTTCTCAAATTTTCACTCCAGATTTTCAACACTGCCATTTTGTCACACCTCCTCATGAACAGTGCAGCTGTCATTTTTCACATCCTGCCCAAAATGTGTTTTTGGCACCTGTGGTACCGAATGGTACAGTCGCTGCATGAAATCATCTTTTCAGATTAAGTAACAAAATTATAGTGCCACTGTTCATGAGGTAGTGTCCCAAAAAGCTCATGTTGAAAATGTGGAGTGAAAATACCAACAAACATACGGAGCATTAGGGTTTCTGACTGTAACGCCTCCCCCCCACCCTGTACAGACTGACAGGCATCAGGCATATGCTTTGGGGTCATCGGCCACAATGCTCAAACCATTCCACCCCCACTCTGCAGCCAGTGACTGGCATCCGGTGGTGCCTTGGACTCTTTGGACCAAATGTTCATCCCCATTCTCCTACACTGCACTCATCTCAGCTTATTTCATTATGGAATGGGGTGAGCATTAGGGCCAAAAACCTCAAGGCACACCTCAACACCTGTCAGTGTCTGCAGGGTTGGGGTGGAATAGCAGGACCGTTATGGCCAATGACTCAAAGGGACACCCTCAATGCCTCTCAGTCTCTGCAGGGTGGGTGTGAGGCATTAGGGTTGGAAACCCTAATGCCTCAGTAAGGAAGTAAATCAGGGAGGGACGTTTGATGTCACCTACCTTGATTTCAGCAAAGCCTTAGACAATGTCCAACACTGAAGGCCGATTAACAAGATGAGTAATCTGGCAATGGGGCACAAGTTGATAAACTGGGTTAGAAACTGACTAAAGGACAGGAGGCAGAGGATGGTGGTAATGGGATCCAATCTGGGGAAAGGGGGTGACCAGCGGGGTACCTCAGAGATAAGTCTTGGAACCAGTCCTGTTAAATGTCTTCATTATAGACATTGTGGAAGGGCTAGAAGGAAAGGTCTATCTGCCTGTTTGCAGATGACACCAACATCTGTAACAGAGTGAATAATCCAGAAGGGGTGGAGAAAATAAGCAGGGACATGGAGAGGCTTGAAAAATGGTCTGAGGAGTGGCAACTGAGGTTCAATGCAAAGAAGCACAAATAATGCACCTGAGAGGAGGGAAACCTGGGGAGAGTTACAGGATGGGGTGGAGGTGCTGATGATCAACAAAGAAGAAAGGGACCTAGAAGTCATCAGTTCTGATGACCTAAAGGTGTCAAAGCAGAGCACAAATGTTGCAAGGAAGGCCAGTGGCATGCTGGGGTGCATAGGCATAGGTGTCACTGGCAGAAGGCTCGAGGTGGCGATGCCATTGTATAATGCACTAGTGAGGCCTCACCTACAGTACTGTGTGCAATTCTGGAGGCCGCAAATGCACAAGAACATTGACAGGGTAGAGGCAGTCCACAGAAAGGCAACCAAGGTGGTACATGGCTTGCGACACAGAATATATCAGGAAAGATTAAAAGGACCTCAATATGTACTTATTGGAGGAAAGGAGGGAGTGGGGGAACATGATAGATATGTTCAAGTACCTCAAGGGCATAAACAACGTGCAGAGGTGGACATCTTTCAATACATCAAACGTTTGGCATTGACAAATGCTTGTTTTTTATCCTAAAAAAAAGAAAACCATCCATCATTGTCCGCTGTGTAACCCCCTCTCCCCTAAACAGAACACAGACACTGGGGGTGCCCAATCTCCCAGTGTCATCTGTCCATCCATTGTTGTCTGTGGTGTAATGCCCCCAAAAGTATAAAGACACTGGGAGTGCCCAATCCCCCAGTGTCCTCGTCTGTTCAGCAAACTCCCAGAACAAAAAGAAAACTGTCCCTCGTCATTTTTTTTCCCTGTAAAAAATAAAACCATCCATAGTTGTCCATTCCGCCATTAACCAACCCCCTGCCCTCCCACTCAGGACCCACAATCCCACACCCCTGTACTCCATACTTACCCACCAGAGGTCCGTCGTCTTTTTTGTTCAAAGCTCAACCACGAACTGAGGTAAGCGCTTCAATGTATTTCAATAGGGTTTCCAGTTTGGTGGCATAACTTGGCCAATTTCAAATATTTTTGCCCCAAATTTTCAACATATGTTTTTTGGGACCCCACCTCACAAACAACTTCACTAAAGCAATTTTCAAACACCACCCCCATGACACCAGTGCACATGACGAACATTCGGCATTGACAAATGCTTGCTTAAAAAGTCCTGATTGTAATTACAGACATGGCTGCCACCTTGAGGAGGCAGTATTGCACTGTGGTTTAGGGCACTGAACTGCAAACCTAGAGACCTGGGTTGGAATCTCACAGCCCCCACTTAGGTCTTGTGGGACCCTGAGCAAGTCACTTAACTTCCTTGTGCTCCCAGATTGTACCTGGAAACAAGCTTCAGCTGAGTGTGCCTTTCCTGGTTAAACAATTTCCACTTTCCCCTTACTCACTCAAAAAAAAACCTAGGCCCTAAAAATGAAAATCCCTCAAAATAAAAAGAAAAAACATACTGATTTAATGTTCTTTTCCATCATATTCCCCTCCTATACATATTCACAAATTAAAATAAAGTGCTACTCATTGTTTTGTTCTTCTGTAGCTTAGTTTCTGACAGTGAACCCCCCATTCTTATGCCTAACAGGGATATCTTTGCTGTTTACTCTGTCCCAGATTAAATGAAATCCCTGGTTTTACAGAATCCTTCTGTTGTATGTGTTTGTGTGGGGAGAGAGGGGCATTCAACCAGTAAAATTCTGCAGCAATTTGAATTCCTGTATTTCATGATAAACAAACTTTCCATCAATTGACTGTAAGAATAGACAGATGCTTGACAGCTGCAGAGGGACTAACTGTTTACCAGTTACTTTTAACAAAAGAAAATACAGTATCTGTTTTTAATCAAACAATTTGTCTTTTTTGAATTTTCTGAGTTTACCCTTTTAAAAGTTCAATAAGACACTTTGAGGTGAGTGTTCTGCTGTCATAGTACACTTTTAGGGGCTAAAGACACTTCACCTGTGGTGTTGTGCTTCACTATGTCACTGCACTTGCATGTTGCCAGTACAGTGTACAATTCATTATGTCTTGTTGCTTATATAACTCTAACATTCTTGCAGCTAGAGACCTAAAAATTATCATGCTTTCTTAATGTAAGGAGACCGAAGGGAAATCAAATTTCATGACATTTGGATGAATAGCTTTGAATGTATACAGGGTCAAAATCTTGCAATTTTTTTTTCAACATTTCCTAAAATATTTTCCAAATTATTTACAACTAAGCCACATTTCACACTAGATACCTAAACATCTTCATGCATATTCTTCATGTAAGGGTATTAGACTCTGATAAATGTGAAGAAATCTACTTACAGTTGCAGCAGTTGACATAGTCAGATATTTCCTGAAATGTCAGTGATCTTTCTAGAGAAATTACCTGCCTGCCTGCAGTACTGCTTTAGGGCCACCAGAGAGAAGCTCCTTAGAAATATCTGAAAATATCTAACCATGTCAGCTTCTGTTACTGTAAGTATATTGTAAGTTACAGGTCAGGTGTTTAATTGCTTGTGAAATTTTGAGAACATTTTCTAAAACTTTGGATGTTTGTAACTCCCCAATGCCAAATAGCTCTCCAATGCAAAATCAAGACCCCTCCAGCTAGTATCAGGGCTCTGTAAGCACTACCTTCTCTAGGTCAGGAGAGGCCCACAGCAGGGACAAGCTAGGTTTTTAGAAGCAGGGCAGCACTCCTTCCCTAGGCCAGAGGAGGTCTCTGGCAAACCAAGATGGCCTTTTGGATACTGGGAGTACTGGAGGTCAGGTCTATGCCCGATGACAGGAAGGAGTGGCATAGAGAGGTAGGAGGAGCAACTGAGGGGGCCCAAAGGAGTGGGTGCTGCTGGGCAAGTAAAGTGGCAAAAACAAAGGGAAGCAAGGAAGTTATTTTTGACAGAACAGGTGGAGGATGAATGGAATAGTTTACCCTAGCTGGTAGTTGAAGCAATGTCAGTGATAGGTTCAAGCATAAATGGGACAGGCACAAGAGGACAGTGAGGTTTATTTGAAGGAGGGGGGTCTAGACAGCTGATGAGGCAGGTATTGAAAAGCAATTAGGGCAATCAGTTGAGTAAATCCAATTTGACATTAGGTCAGACCTGGAGTCAGG
Source organism: Neoceratodus forsteri (assembly GCA_016271365.2). NCBI lineage: Eukaryota > Metazoa > Chordata > Ceratodontiformes > Ceratodontidae > Neoceratodus > Neoceratodus forsteri. Next base: position 644,338,624 of record CM057454.1, on the reverse strand, counting down.
CATGTAATGATCAAACTGGATGATCACTGGGTCTTTATCTGCTGACAAATTCTACAGTATGTATCTCTGGTGGTGGCTATTGAGAATGCAATGTTGTTGAGAATGCAATGTTTGATGTCAAAGGCTCAGTCTGCACTCCTTGCTAATTGGGGTTTCCTATTAGTTGAATTGTTAAAGCTGCTTCCTTTGGGAATCAAGGATCCAGGCTTGATTGCCAGCAAGGGTAGAAGGTACAGTACATCTACCCAGGCAGAAGTGACACACATGTCAGTTGGGGACAGCAACTGAAAAGGTGGTGAGTAGCATGTGTAACCCCCCTACAAATGGGGGTTCCTAAAAAGTCTTCCTTGAGCTGGCCTAAATGATCACTGCCAGGCTGGTGTCCTGCGTTTTAGCAGTTCAAATGTATTGCCAGAGAGTGCCTGTATATCCTCCGTGTACTGTCTCTTTAAGAACTGCCTAGATTGCAGTTATAATTAATCTGGTAGGGGGATGAGCGTTTCCATGCTCGAGTCCTACCTGGGCTGCAAGATAATCGCTCTGTTCTGCCATCCCTATTAGCACAGAGAGAGAGCTCTGTTAGAAGATGTACTTATTTGCTGATCATTTGTTAGAATAGTAATAATATTGCAGTTTGTTCTAACCTGCCTTCTTTGCAGCATGGACAGTTCTGCTTATTTCCACCATCTTGGTCCTGGACTGCCAAAATAGGCCAGTCAGTACCTTTGGTGACTTTAAAATGGAGCCTGTCCCCAGGGGTTTTGTGGGAGCAAAATTCTGTAGGAATTGTAGTTTGGGGCTTTTTGGCGCCTAAATGAACCTGGAGGGGGAGCCCTTGCTGTGACTGACAGATCAGCCAACCGAACCTTTTGGATCCTGGGGAAAATCCCAGGCTGTTTGCAGCTTCAGTCAGTCTGAGTTGGGAAGTGAAAGAGGTAACAGCTCGAGATATTCGAGCAGCAATCCTGCGTAGATTCGTGCGGAAGAACTGTGAAAGGGCCAAGTTTTGGCCTGCCTGTCTGCCTGCTGTCCCCAAGAGGGAGACTGAAGTTTATTTCTACTGAATCCGAATTGTGAAGAGCGAGATAAGCCACTGGACTGTGACCAGGCTGTTAACCTGAAGAAGACTGAAGATTTGCTGAATGCGATTGGCCTGTCAGGACTTCCAGCCACCTCTGAACTCTCGGATTGTGCAGAGACCCTGTAAATGTGACCAGAGAGCCATTTGTCTGGTACAGTGGAATTTCCTTACATGTAAATGTACTGTGTGCTGATAGTGGGTCATGATTTGGTTCCCCACTGTGTGTCTGAACTGTGTTCTGCTTGCTGGAGGCTGCATACAGCTCCACGGACTGAATCCGTATTCATCTCCATTTGGCCTGGGCCTTGCCACGCTGGCCCAGCCAGAATACCTGCTACACAGAGAAAGTAATCAATGAGAGACCTGCCTGGGGATCAGCCCCCTGCTCAATGCCTTGAACAGGAATGACGCCTCAGTGATTCGTGTGGGCCCTGCTTCTCCCGGCATTCCAGCTCAACAACCTGCAGTCTCGATTTCATCCTGCCTGTGTCCTGTATTGGGTATCGTGAGTAAACATCAGGGTAGCTCCCTGCAATAACAGCTAAATCTAAAGTGTTGTCATCTGATTGCCTTATTGTCTTTTCTTTCATGAACTGAGTCCTCTGGCTCCGGATTACAAATAGTGTGTGTTGTGCATGTTGCTTTCTTCCATCACAGGGCCCCAACCAGCTGCAATGCCGGCCTACCCCCAGGCAACATTCCTAGCTAGCCCACCTTTTTCCTACCTGGGTACCCAGAGTGTGTGACTGTATAGGGACTCTGAAGTGCATGCAAAACTGTCTGATTGATTTAGCCTTTATGTCAATTAACCTGATCACGCCCCTTCCTTGTTCAAGTCCCCTGAATAAATTAGATCTAACTCTTTTTGCATTTAACCTGACTGTGGTTCCTGTTTGTATTGAAAGCACTGTACTGTTGTTGTTTGCTGTGTATAACCTTGTTTTACAGAGGGTCTCCAGGGTCGAACTGGTGGAACCAGACCTAGTGGTAAGTGCAAACAGTGTGGGTACTTGCATGGTGAATAAGGGTCATTGCAAAAGTGATTACTGCATATTTCTGGCCACTAGAAGAGACAGAGAGGGGTTACAGTGTCCTGGAGGGCTGTGCCCAGGATAGCTTGACCACTAACAACCCTGACCTCCGGGTGGAGGCACCCGTTTCAGTACCCAGGCCCCTCAACCTGCAACTAGCCAAGCAGGCAGGGGTAGTAGCCCTTGGGAAAGTGCTACCTAGGGGTTGCACATGCACTTTCTAATTTATGAACAACCTCCTGGCCAAACTTATTTAAATGTTCATGCTTTCTCTCCAGCTATGGAAAACAACTTAATGGAGGCTGGGACACACTCTGTCCCCAAAAGGTGACTGATGAAAAGATATTGCTTTTGCTAAATATAGAACCAGAAAAACAGCAATACGGTAGGATCCATGGAAAAGGAAATTGCATGAGGTCCTGAGGTCCCGAAGCTCTTCCTCATATGCATGGAATCGCGCTCTTCACTACTGGGTCAGCAGGAATGCCTTGGTATCTGTAAAATTTCTGGCCCTTAAAATGAAGAGCTCTCTTCATCTTTCTGTAGTTATTATTATGTCTTGGGTTGTATCAAAGGCAACAGATATAAAAATTGTGGAGCAAGGACTTTTCTGCTGCTGACTCTCCATCGTAGCAGAATTTTGTCTTACATTTTGATTTTGATTTTGGGGTTTGGCTGTCAAAAGATTGTTCATTACAGGTGTATTGTTGAACAAGGTAAGTTTTTTTTTCAGGCTTCCTAGTTGGAATTCAAAGCACCTCAGTCAGTAAAGGCAGGTTTTCCATAAAAGCAAGGTCCTAGGGATTGAGCAAATTTCCATAAAAGGTCCTAGGGATTCAGCACATAAATCTTCCAGTATCTCTTGGACTGATTTATATTCCAAGTCTAAAGAGTTCTGCAAAACCCACAGTTCTCAAGTTTTTAAATTTCAGGCTATTTTCTAACAGTTCAATATTCTGCATAGTCATAATTAATTTACAGTTTGGTGTAAATAGTACCTCTAAAGTTAAGGTTTTTGGTTGCACTTTAATGTTTTTCTCAACTTTTGTTTAACTTTAACTACAGTACTTCATCATCCATCCATATGTCTTTAACCTCTAGTGATGTCAATCTAGCACTGGCTACATATTACACATCAAGGGTTTTTACTTCATAGGATAAAAATAGGTCCACACTTCTGATGTATTTGTTTTTCTGCAGAAAAACATACACTGGTAGTCATACAAAGTTCACTGGTAGAGTGGTATAGTACAGTATAGCGTGTGGTGTGGTAGTGCGGTAGCCACTGAATAACATGTATTGTGCTATACCATGCTACCGGTGAAATTTTGCTCGACTACCACTGTAAGCATCGGTCCTGATTCTGTGTGAGGTCTCCCTTGTCCCAGTCACTTCTCAATTTCTTGGAATATCAATGCACGTCTTTTGGATTTTCATTTCCCTTTGTGGATTGATGTAGAAATGGAGATGTGTTTTAGTTCATCATGTCAACTTCACCTCATAATCGGAGATGAAAGCATAAGGTATACAAATATGTACTGTACCAGTTTATAGGACTTTAATACATACTCTACTACTCAAAGTACCCTGTGATTCCACTGGTAAGTAGAAATGTGCCGAGGCTTATGGCCAATGCTGGTACTGTTTTCTCGTCCACTGTCTCTACTGGTAGGCCACTTCTGCACCACCTTCTGGGAGAAGAAGTACCTCTCAACATTAACATTGAACATACTACCTCTGAGCTTCAGGGTGTGTCCATGCATCCTGCTGGAGAACACCAAATTAAATATCTGTCTGTTCAAGCTTGTCAATAATGTGTGGAAGGTTGAGATCATGTTACCTATCAGCTTCTCTTTCTCTTTCTCTAACATGAACATATTAAGGGCCGCCAGCCTCTCCTCTGATCTCTTATACCCCTAATTCCTGACAATTTTGTGGCCCATGCTTTGCACCCTCTCAACTGCCCTGTGTTCTTTTTTTGTATTAGGGAGCCCAGAACTGGACACAGTACACCAGGTGGGGTGTGACCAGGGCTTTGTAAAGAGGCAAGATTACTTTACCTGCCCTGGCTGTCACCCCTCTTTTAAAATACCACAGAATTGTGCTGGCCTTCTTGACAGTGGCCACTCACTGCTTGTTCTGATTCAGCCTCTTGTACATTGTGACTCCCAAGTTCTTTTCTTCCTCTCATGCAACAAAGGGAGTACTACACAATGTATAGGACCTAACTCTGTTTTACTCTCCCCATGTGTAACACTTTGCATTTGGTTACATTTATTCTAAGACTACAGGAGTCTGACAAAGTGTTCAGCTTGTTTCTGTCCTCATGAAATTTGTCATCATCCTCAAGGTAGTCCACTACCCCAGCTGCATAATGTAATCATACATACGTTGTTGATGAAAATGTTTTACAGCAGTGGCCACAGCAGAGATACCTGACTGATGCCATTTAGCGCCACTCTCCATTTGGAGCAGTACATATCCATCACAGTCCTCTGCTTTCAGCCCCAAGTCGGTAAACAAACCACTCAGTATACGCCATTAGTGTACTTCACATCACTGGAGTACTTAGGCCAGAAAATTGTAATAGGCCACAAAGGCAAAAGCCTTGCTGAACTCTTGATAAACTATATTTAGGACCCTACCCCTGTTCACCTCCCTAGTACCCACTTGAAGAAGGTGAACAGGTTGATTTGGCATGATCTGCCACTCTTAAAGACATGCTGAGAGGATACAAAAATGACCTAACCAAGTGCTCAATTATTCTGTCCATGATAATGACTTACAGGATATTGCCCAGGACAGAGGTCAAGTTGTCATGGTCAGGCTGACTGAGTCGAAAATGTCTGGATCTGACCTTTTCCCACTTTTTGAAGATATGGGCCACACTGGCCACTTTCCAGTCCTCTGGTACAACGTCTGTCTGAACAGAGCCATTAATGACTATTGCAAGTGGCCCTGTCAATTTTTCTCTTAGCTCCATTTTGATCCTGTGGAGAATCCCATCTACCAATTAGGACTCATGTCTTCGCCAGGTAAACAGCTTCCAGTGCAAGCATAATTAGTCTAAAGGCAACATCATGGCTTCCCCTGATGCCATGAGCCCTGGCAATGAGCATCCCCCCAGCTGCCTTCTGGTGAACCCCACTACTATCACTACTGATATGCTGATTCAAGATGGGAGACAGCTGCACTGCTGCCAGAAGACTCCAACTGCCTGACTTTCCTATGGCTGTGGGACTCCTCTGAGTCAAAGTACTGTTGAGAATGTCTGATCGCTGAATGCCACTGTAGACACACAGGACATGTCCTATCATGTACACATAACTGTGTGCTGTTTTTAATTTTTGTCTTTTTCCTACACATTTACCTTCTTTCACTGCCCTTTCAGGGGTCTCTTTCACTCTCTACTGCAATTTCTGCTGCTGCCACTGTCTTTCTTGCTTTTCTGTTCCTGATTTACTATATTCTCTGACCTTCTTTTATTTGCCCTTTTTAGTGGTATCATTAGTTGCAACTTCATTGTCTCTTTTATAGGCAGAAGCAGAGGACCTGTTCCTCTATTCCTTTTCCTGCTCTCTGCACATTTTTTCATATTGGCCAAGAAAGTTGTGTACAAAACGAATAAACACTAATAATTTAATAACTGAGGAATAACACCTGTCTTCTTGTATGTACAGCTCTCAATTGAAATGCTACAGTTCACCCACAAACTCTATGGGAAGATGTGACTGTATGAACAGTATTTATAAATTATGTATGTTACATGCTTCTTGGCTGCTGCACCTCACACCTGTGCTATAGCCTGTGTCCCCAGCCTTGAACAGAAATATTACAGCTCAGTCGAACCAAATGTGAGGGGAAAAAAATGTTTGCTAAGTGTGAGCCTGTACCATAATGTATGTATGCTTTGTAGCTGCTGTCCAGCTGTCTGACTAGAAATATCACAGCCGAGTAAAATAACATTTGAGGATGTATGTGCTTATGCACATGTACTGTACTGTTAGCATATTCCTCAGATGCTCTTCCTGACATACAACCTACCCTGTAGACTGTACCCTTAACTAAGGCTGTGCAAAGTTTAAACTCTGCTGGCATAATTTTGGCAGAAATATTTATTCCACTTCTGTGACAATTATAATAACGTTTCAGAGAATTCCATTAAATATTGCAATTAGGTTAACAGTGGGATTTCTAAAAAGAATGTCTATGTCAGCTTGCAGAATGCTTTATTTTTCCAAGGGACAGGGTATACTGTGGGATTATTTTTTACAGATGTGAGTATCTTAAGTAAGTTTTTTTTCCCTTGGTTTTCAGGCAATTGTTATATAGACTTCATATTTTATGTAAACCATGGACTTTTGTTCCACGGATGGACTTGAATTCTACAGTTAATGTGATCTTACAATTGAAAAAAGATTATATTCTGCAGAACACCATGGATTTTTCAGAAGTCAGTATTTTGTGAAATTTCTCAAAATCCAAGGTATTTTGTAAGAATTCCACAGAAGCAGAATCTGAACATTCTTCCCAGCCCTATCTTAGCACTAAATTGTAATATTACAGTTAAGTAAAGCAACATTTGTGGGAAAAAAGAAACACACATGAAGTACAAAATGAGAACCTCTGCACAAAGCACAGAGTTAAGGGTCACCCAAAAAGGGAACTGGCAACAGAGCTAGATTTCAAAGAAACACAAAATCATAAATACCACAATAATACAAAGCATTATGGTAAGTATATGCAAATCACTATGACAGGAGTGCATGGAAACATAGAAGTTGATGGCAGATAAGGACCGCAAAGCCCATCCAGTTTGCTCATTTTTTCTATCTTATGAATGTGCCATAGGCCTTTACTATGTCAATGGTCTATCTATTCATACTAATCTGTATTGCTCCCTTATGCCTATATACCTTTGGCATGTGCCAAATGGCCTCTCACTCAATAAGTAAAGGCTGAGAACAGAAGACGCAGACATGTTTTTGTCCTTCACAGGACTCATTAGTGTACCTCATCTGTATCCCAGCCTAGGGGAAAATGAGTCAGCATTTATGTGGTTTCACAGCTTTTGGTCATTGTGAGCAAAGTAATAAAGCAAACTAATAGGACAATGAACTTCAGCACTAAAGCACTGAGGAAAGGATTGCATGAAAAGGACATTTGGAACAAAGCCAGATTTAAAAAAATTACAAAATCACAAAATACAGAATAATGTACGGGGTGCTGTACATTATGCCCAGATATTCAAAAGGGTTGCGCCTGCACAAGTCCGAACTTGCGCCATTCTGCGATATTCAGCAGGAAGCAGTTGCGCCACTGAAAACATGCTGAGCAACAGCGCAATGCAAATGAATGCATGCTGAACTGGAGGGGGGAGGAACCATGCATAAACTGCACAGCCCGATATTCAGCTGGGCTGTGCAGAGTTGTGCAGGCGCAACCCCCAACCTGCGCCTGCACAACTTTGAGCCAAAAAAAAAGGATCAAGTCGAGGCCATCCACAGGTGAGCTGCCACATTGCAGTGCGCCAACACAGCAGCTGCCACCTGTGGCTGGCCCCTCAACCCACTTCCTGTGCCCACCCTGCAGCCCGATCCATGGGCAAGAGTATGAAATCCCCCACCCCCACTGGCCCGATCGTGGGCAGCAGAGTGTCCCCAACATATCCCTGGTGGTCCAGTGGACCGATAAGCCCGATCGCGGGCTGCATAGATGTAAAATAACCCCGAACTTATCCCTGGTGGTCAGTGGACCGATAAGCCCGATCGCCGGGCCACATAGATGTAAAATAACCCTCCCGAACTTATCCCTGGTGGTCCAGTGGACCGATAAGCCCGATCGCGGGCTGCATAGATGTAAAATCACTCCGCCCCAAGACCATATCCCTGGTGATCTAGTGTCCCCCACCCACCCACCCACAAAGCCCCACCACCCGCTCCCCGCGGCCCAGGCGGGCGGCAGCATCCACCGCCTGCTGCCCCACGCCCCGCCGACTGACTGCCCGGTAGGGTCTGCGCCCGGTGGTGCAGGTGCGACAATGGCGTACAAATCAATAGTGTCCTGAGAAACACACAGCCTAATTTACAAGAAACCATGTAATATTATTAACCAATGATTGTTTCATTCCATCTGCCCAGAATGATTTGTCTCCTATTGTTCTGTACTTTAAAAAAACATTTTGGCATACTTTTAGTCTCTACCATGCTGTACAGTATGCTTGTCATTGTTTATGTCACTAAAAATATATTACATAATAGTAACATATCAGTATTGATTATTCTGTCCATTCAGACTAACCTCTGCAGACTGGCATTAATAATATTAGCTGAACTAAATGCAGTTGTGTGACTTACTTATTAAAAAGCTTCTAGCTTCACTTCATTGTCCACTCTCTCTCTACAAAAATAAAAAGCTCTGTGTAAAGACATTTGTTTTTGTTCAGATCGTACATGAAAAAATTCTCTTGACAAAGGCATTCAGAGTAACTTTATCTGTGCTTAAATTCTCTTATAATGATTTCTGTAATGTACAGTATTAAGGGTAGCTTTTACCTGCCTCTGGTGTCTTTTTATGAGGGGATCTGGCTGCTAGGACTACAACCCATAAATAGGGATGGTTACCTAGGCAATCCTGTGAAGCATGCCAAAACAGACGTTAATGGGCATTAGCGCTAATGTCAGTGTTAGAATTATTTTCAGAATTTCAGCACTGGGATAACATAATGCATGTTTATGTGTAAAATCCTCCTGTTAAAATTGTTCTAAGCTACACTCTGTTATTTTGTGCTTATATGATGAGTGCATTGCAAACAATTTATTGCAGTGCTCAGACTTAAGCAAATAAATGATTCTGTTTCATATTGTGTCTTAATGATGTTTGTATACAAGTGGCAGCAATACCTTATAATAATTCACAAGGATGTTTGCCCTGTGGCACTAATTCTGCTATATGCCCTACCCCACTCATAGCAACTGGGTTAACAATAACAGCTCAGGATTTTCTAAGTTTAGGATCACACGAATCAGAAAACCATTCATGCCATGAGGGCACGCGTTTTGATGTCTGACCTACCCAGGTTATGGAAAACTTGTCAAGTGGCCACCAGAAAAAATAATGGTTGAAAACCTCCAGTAATGTTATCTGATGGTTGTCACATACAGGACCATGGCAGCAACCACCTTCCTTAAAAATGACACTCCAAATCAAAAGCACCAATAATACCACTGGTCCAGACCATCATGAGTACATATACTAAGCTCATTAAAACATGGAGGGGGGTTATTGAGGGGCTCCTATTGCACCCACTAAAATTGTTTTTGAACCTTCATGCACTGAAATAAAATCTACCCATGTGATTTATTCAGTGATACCATACTTTGACTTCAGTGTTCCAAAGTGTTCAATTCAGTATGCTACTCTCTTTGGAAGCATTCAATTCCTTCCCCTCTTTGGATCTTCCATTCTTTCCAAATCTACAAATGTAAGTGCAGACACATTATTCTTATACTGGCTCTTTATATTGGGAGATGAACAGAAGAAGACAATATGCTCTTAAGTACCGTTCACCTGCATCAGCAGGTCAAACTTGTCCTTTTCGTTTAACAATACTGTATACATTTTTTTCTTAAATGTCTCTATGTTTTTAGTGGTTACTACCTCACTATGTAGGCTGTTCCATATCCTATCCATATGTTGCAGGAAGAAATAGTATTTTCCATTTTTTTTACAGTGTCTAACTTTATCTGAAGTTTATGTGCCTTTAGAGATAATGATTTTACCTGGATTTTGACACCTAGTTCTGACTTAAGTTCATCATCATTCATAATTTTATACATGGTTAGTAAGTCACCCCAACTCTTCTCTGTTCCATGCTGTATAGTTCTAAGTGCTGGAGCCTATTTTTGGAACTATGTCCCTGCAGTCCTCCAGTCATCTTGGTGACTCTGCACTGCACCCTCTCTACCTGATCTACATCACCCTCATATGGGAGTAGTGATGGGTGAAGTGCCCAATTTGCTCCATGGAGTGATTCACGGAGTGAAGACAAATTCAGGAAGTGCTCTGCAACACAGGCGGAGTACTTTGTGTTATTAATGAGTAACGTAAGAAGCTTGTTGAAAACAATGACTTCATGTTAATCTGCCTTCCCAAACCACTTACTCCACAATTCTTAAGGTGAAGTACATTGAAACAATGTACTTCACCTTACTTCACCTTGTTTTTAAGCACCAAAGGCGAATTTTGCAGTGTTTCATGGGATTTCAGGTCACATGGGCTCTAGATTGTCTGCACAGCCTCAGTTTGGGGTAGTGTGTGTAGGAAGCTGTAGGAGACAATCTTCTCTGAGAGCTCTCTGCAATTCAAACATTCAAAAAGCTGTTAAAAAAGCCTTTTTGAGTTATTTTTTTTTGCTGAAACTCTAGTTCATCGATTATAGGAAACCCTCCTGTGCTCATATCATCGAGCATTTATTGTTTATGTATGGATTTTGAATGTTAATGTACAACATTCAGTCTGTACTGAGAGACAGTGGAAGTGTGCTTTGGAGGAGGGTGTATCTGTGGTGGAGGTAGATTAACTTGGAGAAAAGACAGTGCTTTCTGTTTTGGTGATATTTTCTTGTATATCTCGTTATGCCAAAACTGTGTCATGATGATAACCATGTCTGTAACCACTGTCTGTAACCACCTTATGCTTGAACAACCTATGTAATCAAAAGTTTTTCTCCACTGCATTTTATCTTGTATTGTTATCCGGGTGGCCCCTGAAAAGAGACCTTGGGGCTCAGTAGGCCTACCAGTCGCAAAATTAATAAATAAATAAATAAATTAATTAATTAATGTACACACAGTAATATTTTCAATATTTCTTGCCATTTTATTTGCTGATTGTTGTGGTGCAGCAGTGCATAATTTTAGTTTGTTTAAAATATGTGGTTATATTACTGAAGTTTTCAGTTTGCATGCATTACTTAGTGTGTGTGTGAGTATGTGTGTGAGGCGTGACATCAAATCAGACACCTTTTATTGTGCCACGTAATAATTTCAGCAATGTGAAGCTGCTATCCACTGCAGCTGTATGATTTTGTACTTCTTTGTGGTATCTTTACTGGTACTAGTACTAGTGACTGTTACTGCTGCAGTGCATAATTTTAGTCTGTTTAAAATATGTGGCTATATTATATACTAACATACTATTTGCCAGCAGATTAGGCCTTACGGTCTATTGAGTCTGCTCGAACCTCAGATCGCTAGTTGGGTGCCGAGGCCCTCCCCCCCTTGTGTTCCAGAAACCCCTATCATCCATCCCACCCCCTGGGACAGGCCATCATCTGATACATCCACTTTCTGTTTCTGTCCCACCCTCTCTTGAAGCCCTCCACTGTGGATCTCTGAACCAGCTCACCAGGCAGTGCATTCCAAGGGTCCACCACCCTCTCAGTGAAAAACCTCCTCCTCTTTTACCCCTCACCCTTCCACCTTCCAACTTCAAACCATGCCCTCTGGTGATACCTCCCTGCTTTAGTCTAAAGATCCCTCCATGTTTACCCTATTTATTCCCTTGAGGTACTTGAAGACCTCAATCATGTCCCCTGTCTCTCCTCTCCTCTAATGAAAACAGGCAGAGCTCCTCAAGTCTGACCTCATACATCAAATCCCCTAGCCCTCGTATCATCTTAGTTGCCCTCCTCTGTACCCTCTCCAGGAGCTGTATGTCCCCCTTCAAGTGTGGTCTCCAGTACTGTACACAGTACTCAAGGTGTGGTCTAACCAGTCCATTGTACAGCAGCAGAATCACTTCCTTGCTCCTAGAGGTGATCCCCCTTACGATGCATCCCAACATCCTGTTTGCCTTGCTAGCCACTCTCCTGCACTGCTCAGAGTTATTCATACATGCATCCACCATGACCCCTAGGTCTTTTTCCCTATTGAGCCTCCAGTACCTCCCTCCCAGGGTGTACCTGTGTTTAGGGTTTCCCTGCCCAAGATGTAACACCTTGCACTTGGTAATATTGAAATTTAATTTCCATGGGTGAGCCCAGCTTCCAGGGTGTCCAGGTCCCTTGCAGGGCCAAACTCCCTCTTCTCCCTCAACTACTGCTCCCATCTTGGAGTCATCAGTGAAGAGACTCATTTCACACCTTATACCCTCCCTGATGTCTGATATATATACCTTAAACAGGATAGGACCCAGGACCGAGCCCTATGGTACCCCACTACCAACCTCTCTAGGGTTCAAGAGCTCCCCACAGACCACTACTCTCTGGGTGCATCCAGCTAGTCAGTTTTCAATCCATCTGACCATCAAAGGGCCTACTCCCAACCCCATCAGTTTCTCCACCAGACCATTGTGGGGGACAGAGTCAAACGCCTTGCTGAAGTCCAAGAATAATACATCCACAGGCTTTCCCCTGTCCAGTTCTGATGTTACCCATTCGTAGAACTCCGCAAGATTGGTTTGACATGATCTACCTGGCACAAACCCATGTTGCTGACTATCCAGACCTCCCACCTCCTCCAAGTACACCCCCAATCGTTCCTTTAGTATATTCTCCATTAATTTTCCCACCACCGAGGTCAAACTGATGGGTCTATAGTTACCTGGTACTTCCCTTGACCCCCCTTTATGGATTGGCACCACATGTGCCTCTCGCCAATCCCTAGACACCCTCCCTGTCTCAAGTGACCTGTTGAAGAGCTATGCATTACTTGGTGTGTGTGTGTGAGTATTTGTGTGATGCGTGTCATCAAATCAGACACCTTTTATTGTGCCACACAATAATTTCAGCAATGTGAAGCTGCTATCCACTGCAGCTGTGTGATTTGTGTACTTCTTTGTGGTATCTTTACTGGTACTAGTACTAGTGACTGTTACTGCAGCAGTGCATCACACTGCCCCCCTGCAGCCGTCCCAGCCGGCAAAGGTATTCTTTCAGATTTGAATTTCTGATGGTGAACACTGGTTAGGTGTTGTGCCTTTGTGTCTGCATCTCTTCAGTGCATAGTGCAATCTTAATCTGTCTGTGCATTTGCATCTCTTTAGGGCCCAATCTCCATCTGTAACTTAAGTCACAGTTGTTTCTTTGACTTCCCTTCAGAGTACTGGACAGGTGTGGTGCTTTAATTCTGCATGAACATTGTACTCATTAATATGTATTTTTCAGTCAGGACCATCATCACGAGTCACTAGTGATACAAATCGCGTTCTTCATCATCACGGTCCAAATGCAGTCACAAATCACGATTCATGATCATTCACATTACGAATCACAACATTAATTTTTTGTAGTTACTTGGATGTATTGTAAGTCTGTTTTGTAGTATCTCCAGGCTTCACCCCCCCACCATTGTACTCATTGATACGTGTTGTTAAGTCTGGGAGTTTTAAGCTACAGCTCATCGGGGAAGTACAGCTGCAGGCGGTAGGCATTCACGTTTCTCCATCATCACGGTCACAAATGCAGTCACAAATCATGATTCACGATCACGTCACGAATCACAACATTCATTTTTTTAATAGTTACTTGGATGTATTGTAAGACTGTTTTGTAGTATCCCTCCATGCTTCACCACCCCACCATTGTACTCATTAATGTTTGTTTTTAAGTCAGGGAGTTGGACAGTGTCTGCTGTACATACACAGACTGGAAGGAAGACTGAATGCACACATGCAGTTTAGTACAGTATACTTGCACTGCTCAGAATACAAAGTGTCACGCATATGGAAGACAACAAAAAAAGGGCATAATTACATACAAGGGTCAGGGATGGGGGAGGAATACATTTTATAACACAGCAAGGAAGGTGTGGGGGGGCACATGGTGTGAGAAAAAAAAAGTAATGTGGGATCCCACGGAGATCCAGCAGCAGTTCCAGCATGGACATAATTTGCAACTGATGTTCCTCTATGTGATTTAGCTGCTGCTCCACAGCACTCACCCTCTCATTGTTATCCTCAACAGCACTCTAGAGAACTGCCAAGTAAGCCTGTGTTACATGCAGTTCTCTGGGAGTCCACATTCTACAGGGAAGACCTGCTGGTGGTGATGGTGGGGGTGGGGGTGCTGGTGGAGCTGCAGGTCTGCTATGGCCTCCTCTTCTTAGGGATGCTGCAATGCACAGCTGCACCATCTGCCACAGAATGGCCAGCAGGTGCAGACATGGTCCATTTGTGGCAGCCTGCAACTCCAACTGCTGGTGATTGAGCATTGGGTGTGCTGGCCCCAGTCCCCAGGTGAGTCCCCGGGGCCACGGAACACCTCCACCTCACATAGGAGGCACTTGACCACACTGCTGTCCCCCCTGACACAGTCAAAAAAGTGTCAAACAATGGAGGTGCAGGGAGGACCAGGCACAGGCAGGGGATGGCCAGATGAACTGGCAGCCAGCTGGTCATGGTGCTGAACAGGGATGGGTTCCACACCTGGGCCCAGGGGAACAGGTACATCTTGCTCCAGAGGATCTGGCGCTGGATTTGATGGTGGTGGTGGTGGTTCAACTGCCTCAGAGTCAGGACAGGGCGGTGCTGGTCCTGCTTCTGGGAGTGGGGACACTCACAAGTTTTGAGTGGTCCAACAGGAATGGGTGCCCATGCCTCCACACATGTGCACAGTACAGCGCTTACCACTACCACGCTCTCCCAGGCTGCCCCTCACCATGGTTCATCTCTTCTACTGAGCTCCCTCAGTCTGAGCAATCACTACTCACACTGTCACACAATACACTCACACAGTCACACAGACACAGACAAACAACTAACTACTTATAAAGGTAAGAAAAAAAATTTACAGAAAGAACAAATTAAGTAAAAAAGCTGTTGGGTCCAAATCAAAGTTTAAATCTCCTCCTCACTGTGATCTCAAAGTATCAGCAGTCGCAAAACACACTACTCTCTCTCCATCTACACAGGAGAAGGTAAAAGTGTCTGCTTGTATGACTCACTTTCTTCTTGCCTAGCTAAAGAGCATGTGACTTGCAGTACTGTAAGCCATGTGATGTGTGTGGGGGGTTGCCAAATCTAAAACACCAAGTGGATCACTTAGAATCATAATGAGGAACGCGAAGTCCTTTAAAAACAATGACTTCACCTTACTTTGCATTGCCATTCCACCTTAATGTGAAGTGGTAATGTCAAGGCGGAGTGAGCACTTTGCATTGTCCACTTCGCTTTCACTTTGCCAGTGGAATTTTAAATTCGCTGCATCTCGATATGGGAACTCAACAATGGAGAACCACAATTGAAGTGAGGCCTGATATAGGATTTGTACAATGGCAAAATGCAATTAGCTGAATGGTTTAGGAAACTTCTCTTGATGTTCCTTATCATGTAGTTTGATCTTTGTATGACTGATGTGCGATGCGCTCTAAAATTTAGGTTATTATCTATCATAATGCCAAAGTCTTTTTCTTTCACTACTTTTTTTTATGCCTTTTAAACATGTCTAGCTACAGCTGAGGAACTGTCTCCTTTCTTTATGTCACTGTCCTGCTCATTAAAAAGCAGCTGACACCTTTGGCAAAACTTTCCTAAACATAATATTTAGACACAATTCAACTGGTATTTCATAGAAACACAGAAACATAGAATTTGATGGCAGATAAGGACCCCTTGGTCTACCTAGTCTGCCAATTTTCCTTACCTGATGTATAAACTCCAAATCTTATTTGATCTGCAGCACACCTTCTCCTTCCTAACACTAGGGTTGCCTTCTGTCTGTCCCATGCATTCTTCATTCTCTTATCATTTTTGTCTATGTGAATGCCTCAGGGAGGCTGTTATCTGTTTCATATACTGCAGATCCTAATTGATCTGTGGCTTACCCTCTCTTTCTTATCGCTAGAGTTCCTTTATGTCTGTCCTATGCATTTTTGAATCCCCCTACCATTCTTGCCCCTACAACCTCTGCTGGGAGGCTGTTCCATGGATGCACCACCCTTTCCATGAAAAACATATTTTCTCATGTTACCCCTAAGTCCACCCCCCTCTATTTTCATAGCATGGCCCCTTGTTCTTGAACATCTTTTTTTTTTTGAAAGAGGCTACCCTCTTGTACCTTATTTATACCCTTGAGATAATTGAAAGTCTCTATCATATCCCCTCTCTCTCTCCTCTCCTCCAGGGAATACATATCGAGATCCTCCAGTCTCCCCTCATATGACTTTTGGCGCAGCCTCTGCACCATTTTTGTCACCCTTCTCTGAACAGTTTCTACTCTGTGTATGTCCTTCCAGAGATGCAGCCTCCAGAACTGGACACAGTACTCTAGATGAGGTCTCACCAATGTTCTATACAGTGACATCACCACCTCCTTCCTTTTGTTAGAGATCCCTCACCCTATCAACCCCAGCATTCCGCTGACTCTCCTCACAGCCTTCTCACATTGATTGGTAATCTTTAGATCATCAGATATGATTACACCCAGGTCCTTTTCCTGTTTGGTGGCTGTCAGTACCTCTCCCCGCATCAGGTACTCCTCCCCCATATTTCTGCACCCCAAGTGCATGATCTTGAACTTCTTTGCATTGAATCTTAGCTGCCATATCCTTGACCACTCCTCAAGCTTGCTTAGATCCCTTCTCATTTTCTCTACCCCTCCTGGAGTGGAAACCCTGTTGCAACTCTTCATGTTGTAACCTAGAAACATAGAATCTGATGGCAGATAAGGACCACTTGGTCCACTTAGTATGCCCATTTCCCTACCTGATGTATAAACTCCAAATCCTATTTGATCTGCAGCACATCTTCTCCTTCCTAACACTAGAGTTGCCTTCTGTCTGTCCCATACATTCTTGAATTCTCTTATTGTTTTTGTCCTTACAAACTCCTCAGGAAGGCTGTTCCATGCATCCACCACCCTTTCCATGAAAAAATACTTCCTCAAGTTACCCCTGAGTCTTCTGCCCTCTAGCCTCATATTGGACCCCTTGTTCTTGCACATCTCCTTTTCTGAAAGATGCTGCCCTCCTGAACATTGTCATCTGCAAAGAGACACACCTTCCCTTCCAGCCATTCTGCAATATTGCTTATGAAGACATTAAAGAGAACTGGTCCAAGCACGAATCCCTACGGGACCCTGCAGGTCACCCCCTCTCTTCAGATTGAATGCTGTTCACCACCACCTTCTGTTTCCTATAACTCAGGCAATTTTGTACCCAGTTTACCACCCTAGGACCCACTCCTAGGTTGCCCAGCTTGTTTACTAGCCTCTTAAATGGGACGGTGTTGATGGCCTTACTGAACTCCACATCCACCACCTCTCTTGATTCACTCCTTGTCACCCAGTCAAAGAAATCTATCAGATTTGTTTGACAAGATATTCCCACTGTAAATCCATGCTGCCTCAGATCCTGTGCTCTGCTGGATTCGAGATATATCACAAACCTTTCTTTTAGAAGTGATTCCATCAGTTTTCCCACCACTGAGATCAGGCTGACTGGCCTGTAATTGTCAGCCTCCTCCCTGCTCTCACTTTTGTGGAGAGGGACTACATTCACCCTCCTCCACTCCTGTGGTACCACACCTGTTTCCAATGAACTGTTGAACAGGGCTGTCAGTGGTGCTGCCAGCACCTCCCTGAGTTCTCTTAATACTCTGGGATGTATCCCATCCAGCCCCATTACCTTATTCACTTTCAAATTACAGTGTTCCTTTATGACTCTCTCCTTCTTAAATGGACTGGTGTCTACCTGCCCCCTAGTGGTGCTTCCATCACCTAAATTTGGTCCGCCCTTCACCTTCTTCTGTGAATACTGAACACAAATACTTGTTCAGGATTTCTGCTTTTCTTGGTCCCCTGCACACTCCCTCCTTCCCATTGTAGTCTCACAATCCCACCCTTGGTCTTTTTTTTTCAATAACATACCTGAGTTATTGTCCTTTTGTTATTGCCTGGGCTATTTTTCCTTCTATTTGCATCTTTGCACTCCTGACTGCTTTCTCCACCTCTCTCTGCTTTCCAGATACAGTTCCCTGTCTTCTTCCCTCTGTGTTTCGTTGTACCTCCTGAATGCCACCCTTTTTGCCCTTACCTTCTCAGCCACTTCCTTTGAGAAACATTGTGTTTTTTTTCTTTCTCTTTGTTTTGCTTACTTGCCAATGCGATGGCTTGTTGCCTCTGCTATGGCTCCCTTAAGATTCTCCCATTGTTCCTCCGCTCCCACTTTTCTCCTTACCTGCCAGTGATTTCCCAAGACATTCCCCCATCTTTGCAGTTGGCACACCTGAAATCCAGGACCCTTGCTTTCATGTGGTTTGACTCTGCTGTTGTTCTCACATTGAACCACACCATACTTTGATCGCTTGATCCCATATGGCTCCCCACTTTTATGTCCATAATTCTGTCCCCATTAGCAGTACCAGGTCCAAGTGCTCACTCCTTCTTGGGTGGGCTCCATCACTAGCTGTCTTTGGCATGCCCCAGCAGGACTTCCAGGATGTCTCTGTTCCTGGCTGAGGCTTCAGCCTGGTTGCTCCAGTCCACATCTGGCAGATTGAAATTTCCTGTTGATGGCTACCACAGTACCCTGTCCAGCTCTTCTCCTTATGTGGAGGTCTGTAGATCACACTACTGTGAATGGTAGTGCCATTCCCCATCTCCAGGGTGATCCACAGTGTCTCTGCCTCTCCTGAATTCCTTGTACCTCAGTTGCTTTAATTCCTTCCCTGACATAGATAGCCCTCCTCCTCCCTTTTTATTCACCCTGTCCCTCCTGAATATAGTGTAACCTGGTATTGTCATATCTCAGTCATGGTTCCCATGAACCATGTCTCGGTAACAACAATGATGTCCAGATCTGCCTCAGCCATCGGGCCACTAGGTCTTTGATTTTGTTTCCCAGACTGCGAGCATTTGTGCACATGGCCTTCCAATTTTACTGCCTCTTCTCCTAATAACTCCTCTCCTATCCCCATGTCTTTCCTCCATACTCCTCTTGTCCTTATTCCCATTCTGCCTTTTATCTGCATTTTACCTTTTGGTTTTAGTTATCTTTTGGCAATTTCTTAACCTTAGGCTCCTCTTTTGCCAACTGTATCATTTTGGGGGTTGTTTGCTTCGCCAGTTTACTTCTACCTTCCTTGACTAGTTTAAATGCTTTCTGATGAAACATTTAAACCTGTCACTGAGTTCTAGTTTCCCACCCTGGATAGATGCAGGCCATCGCCCTGTATGGGCCTGCATCCCTCCAGGTGGAACCCTGATCCCCAATGAAGTCAAATCCTCTGCTCCACACCAGTCCTTCAGCCATGGGTTGAATCTCTTGGTGCTGAGTACCCTGTTCTCCCCTTGCCCTCAATGGGTAACACCTGTGAAAAGGTTACAGAGCATGCCACCTGCCTAAGACCCATCCCCAACTCCATGAACTGCTCCTGCACTACCCTAGCCTCACCACTTGCAAGGTCATTCATCCCCAGGTGGACTATGATGCCTAGCTCATTCTCCCATCCTGCTGCCCAGTGATCCTTAGGATGTGCTGTCCATCCCTCCAAGCCATGGCACCAGGTAAGCACTTGACCTCCCTCACTCCCTCCCCTCCTGGCTCCAAGTCTACCGCCCGATGATAGAATCCCCCACAAGGAGTTTCTTCCTCCTCCAGGGTCCTCTGGCTTCCCCCAGGGTCTCCACCATATGGAGGACCCAGACATCCTCTTTGGTTACCACTGTGGGTGCCTATCTGGGACAGTCCCACCCTGCCAAAGCAGCATAGGATTTATGGAGTAGAACCATAGGAGAGATGTGTCTCTTCCCACTGCCCTCACCCTTCCTGAGCCCACCATTATCCAGCCACTCCTCTTCCTTGGCAACCATTGAGGCAGCAGGGTGGACTTGGGGAGCCCTGGGTGAGGGCAGAGGTCCCCCAAATCTTGGCCAACTCATCCTGCAAATGAGCAACCACCACCCTCAGCCCAGAGAGGTTCCTACAGATGGGACAGCACCACAGCCTCCAGAAAGTATCCCTGTAGACTGCCACCCCACAGCCGCTGCACTGCACCACTACCATCATGTCTATTTTTTTCTCTCTCTACCTCATTCTCTCCTCCCTTCTCTACTTTCATTCAGTAGAGAAACACCCATGCTTAGTTGCGTTTGTGCCTTGTAGCTGTTTCTAAGGGTTCTGGTGATCCCTCCCTTGCTGCCTTCACAGGAAGTATCTATCTGCTGTCAGTCACCCCCAGAGTCTATAAAAGTTGAGCTAACCCTGGATGGGAAGGAGGCAGTAGTGTGCATGTGTGTGTGTGTATGTGTTGTTGTGTCCTCTCCTCCCTTATGTGCCTTTGCTGCTAGCCAAACACCCTGTGGTAATTAATTTTTAGAAGACCTAAGCCTCTCTTAGCTCTACTCTCCAATTAAGCACCTTATTCACAGGGCTTCCTGAATCTACTCACCTCAAGAATACATTCCTGACCTAGTTTCCCCACACCACCTGTTACAATTTAAAACCAAGTTTCAAGATAACCCAGTCACTACCTACCAAGTTTCAAAGTGCCCCAACCACTGTTTGCAGATCTTTTCTCCCCATTTACCTGCTACATTCAAAAGGAAGAAAGTATAAATAAATATTAATATACCTTTAAGATAAAGCTGAGTGCTTTCACTCCACTCTTTCAGCAAACTCTGGTCTTCCACCTCCACCTCTGGTCATCCACCTTCCATCTCCTACACCTTCTATAGTTTTCTCCTTTTCATTATTTATTACTGAAGAAATAACTACAAAACACAATCTTTATGCCTTAGAGTTCATCTGCCTCTATAACTTATTCCCTACTTGAAATTATAATGCTCTGTTGTGACATCACAGTCTGTTACCATGGAAATAACTGTGATGTTACAAGCAAACAGTAATAGATAACTGGGATAAGAAATTCAGAGCTAATGAAAATATAAGCTGTCTTGTGTCCAAATGTTATGTTTTTCAAAAGTTCTTGAGGTGTCAGGTGCTCTTTAAGTCTGTGTCTAGGTGAGTGTGTAATGTTTTGCCAGCATATGCTAGATCACATGGGCATTTTAGCATATACACTACTTGTTCAGTCTGACAAGATATTAACTCTATGATCTGGATCGCCTCTACTTTATATGGGTTATGCACTGTTTTTGTACCCAATCAAGAATTTTAGCAATTGCCACAAGTATAGTTTCCCACTAACCATTCCCTTCTTTGAAAAATGTCATATTCCCTTCCTTGCAAGGAGGATCTTTCACTGTGCCCCAAATGTAAAGTAGCAAAGAATGCTGTGTAGTGTGTTCACCACCACACACAGTGCACTGAAGCACTGACAGAAGCATAGAAGTGGAACTAAAAGCAGAAGCAAGGTCTCCTGCAGGTCTTAGGAGCTGCCCAAGAAACCCCTGTAATGTGCATTTTCCAGCCTTGTGATTGGGTAAGGTTTTCAAATGAAGAAAGCCAGATAGTGGGTGGAATTAAGAAGGAATTCAGTATTCAGGAACTGTGCTAAGTGTCTGCACTAGGACCTACCCCAGAAAAGCCGTCTCACACTACAGACTGATAGCAATATATTCATATAGTGTATAGTAGAACATAGAAACATAGACTTTGACGGCAGATAAGGACCACTTGGCCCACCTAGTCTGCCCATTTTCCTACCTAGAGGATAAGCTGCAGATCCCATTTAACCAACAGCCTTTTTCTTCCTACCCCCACAAAAATTGCCTTATGTCTGTCCCATGCATTCTTGAATTCTCCCACAGTTTTAGACCCCACAACCTCCTCAGGAAGGCTGTTACATGTGTCCACCAACCTCTCTGTGAAAAAATACTTCCTCACATTGCCCCTGAGCGGCCCCCCCCCAAAACACGACTGCTGACAGAATTCCGTTAGTGGAATCAGCATGTTGTGCTTCACTCAGTACATCATGAAGTTGTTGTGCAGCACAACACAGAATGCCTTTGCGCATGCATGATACTGACCCCTCCAAATTTCAGGAAGCAGCTGCGGCAGTGAGAGCTGGCCTTGAAATGATTGTCAACAAAAAGAAAATGGCACAGTAAGGATGCAGTTTTGTCATAAATGGTGCCCTATGTACTATAAGAAATTGTATGAGCTATCATATAAAGAAAACTCTGTTTCAATCTTGAGGTCTCTGTGGAACAAGACCTCTCAAGCTGTGCTCTTGAGATCTCTTGTTACCACAGAAATCTCTCAATTGAAACATAGCCTTGTTGTGCATGATAGCTCATACACAATCTTCTGTATGTATTTCATGCTCTGAATATATGTGTTGCACTTAATTTATTTATTCCATAATGACTAAAATGCTTTCTTTTTATTGTTTAAAACACAGGTAAGCAGAGTAACACAGCACCTTACCTAAAGTTATCCATGAGTGCTGCAGCATGCTAGAACATGTTTTACTTGAGTTTTACCACATATGAGAATGCCTTAATTTCATGACTTTCAAGCACTGCCTCATGGGTATGCAAATGACAAAAGCTGTGCAATATCTCTGCCATTCCCTAAGAAACAGAGCATTAAACTGCACCAAACATGAAAGACATAAACAGCACATATATATATATATATATATATATATATATATATATATATATCACATAAGAGACAAAAGAACCTCTTGGCATAAACACTGAGGCAAGGTTACCCTAAAGGGCATTTGGCTGGGAAGCCAAGTTTCAAGAAAATAAAAATACACATGCCTGTCATAGCAAGCATCATGGGGTTGCATAGTCCACAGAATGTTATGCTGGTCCAACTTAGACCAGAAGCAGTTGAAAGGTGTCACACAGTTTGCAAAGGGTGCTTTGCAAACTGTGTGAGAGGCCTTTCAGCATCATGCAATTCTGCTAAAGTTGACCAAGCATAACATTCTGTGGTGATTCGTGATATGCAGCCCATGATGCTTTGCATTGTGTGGGCATGTGTGATTTTATATATATATATATATATATATATATATATATATATATATATATATATACATCAACAGCATATATGCTAGACATAAATAGCACATACTCTATGTGGAATGGGAAGCAGGGGTAAGGTTTCAAGCAGTCAGAATTAGGAGTTACATAAGAACCTTGCATCTTGCACTTTTCAGCCTTGTGACTGGGCAAGGACTTCAAAGAGAAAAGGAGGAGAAAGGTGGAGAGTGGGTGGAATTACTGTAGGGAGGAGAGCTGGTATTCTGAATCTGTAATAGGTGGAGGAAGGCACTCCTCAAAAAGTCCTTTCACAGCACACTGATACAAATATTTAATTTATTTATTTTTTATTTATTGAGATCTTGGATAATACCTGTGACGGATACTCCTTGATAGGTTCCACATCAGATACATTAGACAACAAGGTACAATGCTGTGGACAATATACAAATACTAAGAAAAATATACATGGAGGTTACAGAAGTCAAACATAAAAGCACTAGGTATGCTGAGGTATTTGTACAATGTATGCCCACATCAAGAAGATAAGAGACAGGATAGGGAAGGCTACATTGGGAGTGGGAGGACTAGGTGAGCAGAGCACAGAGAGCAGGAAGGGAGGATGGTAGGGATAGGTCAGGGGCAGGGGCAGAGACAGAGAGGGGTAGGGAGGTGGGCGAAGTGCTGCAGTTTGACTATACTGTCATGACAGAGGCAAAGATAAGTACTAGAGGCAGATTGTTGCTGTGTGTCGGGCCTTAGAGGGGGCACATGCAGTTACTCATATCTATGAGGTGCTGACACAGTCCGTATTTAAAAGAGCCAATTGCTGTGGAGCCAGAGATGTCAGGGGGCAGTGAGTTACCCAGAGGGGTGCATGGTGTGAGAACGCATGTTGTGCCATGGTAGTGTGGCATCTGGGCACTTGGAAAATTTGAGTGGTGGAGCTTCTAGTTTGTCTGGTATTCATAGGCAGAGACAGCAGGTTCTACACCCCTGTTGGAAGCAGATTTAATGTGACTTTTTTGGTGAGAAAGCAGGTTTGATACCTGATTCTGTCATTCAGTTGAAGCCAGCCAGCCCGGGAATACAGTTCACAGCTGTGTGTGAGTCTTGGTGCATTTGTGAGTGGGTGGCAGGCTTTGTTTAAGGCAGCTGAGATCCGTCGGAGTGCCGTGTCAATAGCAGAACTGTATATGGCCAGCCCATAGCCTATGAGGGAGACAACTGAACTGCTGATTACCAGGTTTAATGCTTCATGGGTTAGACTATGCCTGTGGTGGTAGAGGATCTCAATTCTGGTATTAATAGCTCTTGCCCTGATAGTGATATGCTGGGAGGACAGTGAGGAGTCTATTGTAACCTCCAGGTATTTGAAAGTGGGACGAGCTCCAGTGTGTCACCTCTGTCATTCCTTATTGCCATGGATAGCTTTTTAGCTTGTTTTGGGCTGATGTGCAAAGCATGATCTTTGTTTTTTTATAGTTCACGACCAGTCTTTGCTCTTTAAACCACTTTTCCACAGATGCAAAGCCATTTTGGAGATCAGCTTCAAGGAGTTCAGGGCACAGGTTCCTGGTAAAAATAACTGCATTGTCAGCATATAGGAGCATGTGGCAATGGCAGGGGGTGGGGAGATTATTTAAGAAAACACTGAACAGCAACAGTCCCAGAATGAACCCTTGCAGTACACCAGATCTGACAAGTCAGCTGTCTGATAGGACTTCCCCAATCCTGACCTGCTGGGAGCAGTGGCTCAAGAAACTGCTAAACCAGTTCACAGGTTCAGGTGCAAGTCCAATGTCAGATAGCTGCTTGAGGAGGAGCGCATGATGAACCATATCAAATGACTTTGATAGGTCAATGAAGGCTGCCCCTACAAGATGGCCTTGGACTAAGGCATTATGGATGAATTCAGTAAATTAGAGTAGGGCCCTGATGGTACTGTGGCTGCCCCAGAACCCATGTTGCTCTAGGCATAGGAGTTGGTATTGATCAAAGTATTTCACCATCTAGTCAGCCACAATCCAGTCAAGAGCCTTGGATAGCAGCAGGTGTATGGAAATTAGTCTGTAGTTGTTATGTAAGGACCTGTCCCCACTTTTGTGTATTGGGGTTACTGTAGCAGCTTTCCATCTTTGGGGGAATTGGGAGTGAAAGAAGGATAGGTTAAGTATTCTGGTTAGTGGTCCAAGTATTTCATCCAGTGCCAAATGAACAAATTTGAGGTCCAAGAAGTTCTCACTGTGCCTAGATTTTCCAAGAACCTTTTCAAGATATTTCCTATCATCTGCTTCAGAGACCATTTTGAAGCAGAATATTGGCTGGTTAGGTGGTCGTGCAGGTGACCTCGTATTGTCCCTTGGGTTAGGGGTATTGAAGAAATTCCAGGGGAGCACACTACTGAGGTCAGTGAAAGCATAATTCAGTGAGTTGGCACAAGCAGAGGGTCCAAGGCAGTGCTGGGGTCTTTCCTGTGATGGCATTAAGGTTCACCCAGAAAGATTTGCTGCTGTTCCATGAGTTAGTGAGGGCTTCTTTGTAATATGTGCTTTTTGCATGATAGATAGCTTTCTTACAGTCATTGTGGGCCTTTTATATCATTGAATATTTGTTGTAGTCTCCTGCACTGATGCTATTGCCAGATATGATCTCTGAAGCAAGTTGCTCCAGGAGTTCAAGGGTAATTCAGGAGTTAAAGGGCCCTTTGACTTCTCTTGTAGTAACTGGTGCATGTTTGTCACAGACAGCATTAAATTTTGACTCAAAGAAGTCAAGTGTGGTGTCCACAACATTGGTTTTATAGAGATCCATCTAATCAAGAAGTTTTAGGTCCAACTTTAGTTGTGGGAGATGACTTTTTAGTATCAGCCATTTTTTACAGTTCTGGTGGAGGGTTTGATGTAGTTGTTGTTCCAGTTGCATTTGACAGGGGAGTGGTCACTCAAAGAGTCGAGGAGAATGGTGAGATTGGACATATGAACAGGACAGTTGGTGAGCACCCAGTTCAGCAGTGTGCTGGTGCCAGTATTGTAGTTGACTTGTGTCTGAGTCTCCCCATTTGGGAGAAATGGATAGCAGATAGAGTATCCTTGATAGAGATGGAGGCGGTGAGAACCAATTTATATTAAAGTCACCTAGTAGAACAATTTCTGTGTTTAGACTCAGAGTACTGATGTAATCCATCAGGTTGCTGACACCAGTCATGGTTAGTTTTGGTCGAATATATACTAAGAGCAGAGTAAGCACTCTACTGTGTGTGTCTAAAAGCAGACTAATGGCCAGAGCTTGCAGGTTGTCACTGCTACATGGGGGGGGGGTAAGACATATCCCTGGAGAGAGTCTTTAGTGTAGATGACACAGCCCCCACCTCTTTTTGAGTGTTGGTCCTGTCTGTACAAGGTGTAACCAGGAAGAGTGATGGCAGTGTCTGGTATCTTCGAGGATAACTAGGTTTCCATTACAGATAGCACGTCTAGGTTATGACGAGAGACCCATACATTCAGGCGATCCATTTTGGGGAGGAGGCTTCAGATGTTTAGAGAAGCGAGCACAAGTCCTGTGTTTTTTTGGTCAAGCATTGGGGTCATGTGGTGGGCCTGGGTTGGTGTGCACACTGCCAGACATCAGAAGTAGAAGTAGAAGTAGTAGTAGTAGGCAAAGAAGTTGTTCCAATATAAGTTTGTTATGTAGAGACCACTGTCTTTTACTGGGCATATGGGCTTTTGTGTTACCAACGTGGATTACAAAACCGCTGAGGAGTGGTACCATGGTGGGTTCCTTGGGTGGGTATTCCAGGCCTGTGATCATAGAGGGTAACTGATGGAGGCTGTGGGTTTCATCAGGGTAGGAAGAGGTAACTGTTTCATATACATTTAGGGCTATTGTTTCATGGGTAGCTTGAGCAGATTTGATGGATCCATTACAGGGGCCCATGGAGGCAATAATGGTGAGTAAAATGAGGCATTGCAATAATCCAGTGGAAGTGGGAGACATTGTTGGTGCACAGGGAGGCAGTGAGTTCAGTATTGGGGTAAGGCAGCAGGAGAGGATTTCATGCAAATTAGTCCCAGAGAACTTTGCCCTGAGTTGATGGTTAGACTAGGGCTAGCAGTGAGTGAGATACATTTTCCAAGTAGACAGTGCAGGGGGTGAACACCCCTAGCAGTAGCAGCATATAGGCTGCAAATCAGAAAGTAGTGGGCTAAGCAGAATCTGCAGAGGAAGCACGAAGAAGTTGTTAAGTATGACTTAGAGGTGGTTGAGCAGTTGGGTGGGGGCTGGTGGCAGATAGCCAGTGGAGGTGCCACAACAATGAGGATTAAGTGGTATGGTTGGGGAGAAGTCAGAGGTGCAGGGCAGGAGGAAGGTAAGGCTGATAGGTCAGAAATCAAGAGCTGAGAGAAGGAGAGAAAGAGGATGGGTTTGGTCAGCACTGCTTCCTCCAAGACTAAGGTCAGTTAGTCTGAATTAGGGCAGAGTGAGGAGAGTTTCAGGTATGGCCAAGAGAGGAGCAGTAAAGACAGTTGTCAGTAACAAATTGGGTAAGTAGGTGAAGTTACAAAGACAGGGACCAAAGTGATAACAGGAGGTTGCAGTAAAAATGAACAGGGATTCAAGAGCAAGTAAAGTAAGCAGGAGGAGGCTTGACAGAGCTGGAGAGTAGTTAAAAACCAATCAGGGCATACCAGAGAGTAAAAAGCACCACCAAGGGACCCAAAAAGAGGAGATAAGGAATTAAAAACAAGAAAGGAAAAAGATGACCTCTGATGGGGAACAATGATAACCTGCAAATGGAAAAGTAGACAGATTAAAAAAAAGTATCTAGGTGCCAGAACCCTGAATAGCAAAAGGAAATGCAATTTAGGTGAGGTAGGGGGAAGGGGGGGGAGAGATTAAGCAGATTGCAAGGTAGTGAGTGTGGGGGAGGATTGGTGCTAAGGAGAAGAGATTTGAGAGGCTAGAGTAGAGGGGAAAAAAGAAACATAACAGGCACATTTTAGCACGTTAAGCAATATAGTCACAGAATATTAGCATACGAGTAGAAAAAGTACAGTATAAACCCATAGCAATTTAAGACAGTAACCCACAAGCAGTTTCCCCCAAAACAGAAATAAAATACAGTAAAAGCCCACAGCAAAATTCAACTGAGCAAATGCAGGCGCTACACTAAGCTTCTCCATAAGCAGACAAGTTTCTCCACTAAGCAGATTTCTCCACTAAGCAGATAAGCCTACTATGAATCCCTCTGTGTATCCTGCATAAAACACATTTATCCATAATAGTTTGGAAATATGCACATTTGCCCATATAGTCTGGAAACATGCAGATCCAGATATAAGGAAGCTAAGTAATACAGGGTAGGCTGGTTAGCAAGCTAAAATGTGTTTGCATGCTTTGCAAGTAAACATAAAAATAACTTCTACTAGGAAAATTACTTGCAGGTTCAGCAGAGTTCTCATTTAAGTCATTGCTGTGGTGGACTGAGCAGGCATAGGCTCTGGGAAGCAGGGGCAGTGAAGCACAGTGTGATGGCGCTTTGTGGCAGACAGATTTTTTTGGATGGACATATTGGAAAACATGACAGTGGAGGACACTAAAGGACAGATGAGACACAGGATTTGGATGAAGCAGGCCATCAATCCACCACCACCAGTCTAGTTTCAGGGATGAGGAGGATAATTTATTTATCTTTTATTTATTGAAATGTTTCACCAGGCAGACATACTGAGCAAACATTGCTCATTTCCAGATGTGTCGTGGGGGAAGGGGAAATGGGGTAATACAACAGATAGTATGAAATAATTATCAATAGATAACATAATAGCCAGTGCTATAATATGTTTGGGGAGCTAATATACAAAACATCCATAAGTGCTAAATTGTAGGAATTTTGTACAGTTTACATAGTACAATAGCATGGCAAAATAGAATAGGGATAGGATAGGGAACTAGGGGGAGATACTTGCAAGATGGAACAGCGAGGGGACAAGACGAAGTGTGATGACATGAAGAGGGGAGAAGAGGGAAGAGGTGAATTAAGGTGCAGTTACATGTAGGGGTAGTGTACAGCACATAAGAGGATAAGGCACCAGACAAGGGCATTTCAAATGTCGATGGGGGGGTCCCAGAGCTTGGGCAGACAGTAGGAGAAGGATGCCTACCCAGCAGAGGTGGACCTGGAGGGATAGAGAGGGTGCAGACTGAACTGCTCTGGAGAAGCAAGAGGCAGTAGGGGTGAAGATGCAAGGTAAGCGGAGTGCTCTGAGCCAGAACTTACCAGTAAAATTTCTTGCATTGAGCCAGTCAGCAACCAGAGAGGAGGGAAGTGACAGGGATTGGTGTAAGGAACAGTGGTGAGTATGGGGTGGGCAGTCAAGGGTGAAATGGCAGAAGGAGTGGAAGAGTGTGTCCAGTCTGACTAGGGTGATTTTGGGAGTGGCACTGTAGACTACATCGCTGTAGTCAAATGTTGGAAGGATAATTTTCAGTTGAATATCTCTATGGGGCGATAAGGGAATGCAGTCACGATTCTGATAAAAGACATCCAGCTAGGGGAGGAGTTTCTTGTGCATTGCATCCATGTGACTACAGAAGTCATGGTGTTTATCGAGCCAGACTCCTAGGTATTTGAAGGATGCAGTATCTTCCAACATAGTGCCATCGAGTGTGCAGAAGGAGGGAATGGAAGGGAACCTGCAGAGTCTCTGCCTTGTGCCAAAGGTCATGGAGACTTTTTGGCATTTAAGAATGACTGGTTGGAATGCAGCCATTGCTGGACATTAGCAAAGTCCAGCTGAAGTGTGGATTCCACCATGTTGGAGGATGGACCGGATGCATACAGGATGGTGTCATCTGCATACATGTGAGTGAATGCAGATTGATAGACCAAGGGGAGATCATTAGGGAAAATGGAGAAGAGAATCGGTCCAAGGACTGAGCCTAGGAGGACCTCAGTGTGGATGGGGAGTGTGGGAGAAAGACTCTCCGATTCTTAATGATTGTGATCTGCCCACTAGGTAGGATTTGAACCAGTTGGTGGCAGAGGGAGACAACCCAGCAACTGAGAGTTTGTCCAGTAGAAGGGAGTAGACAACAGTGTCGAAGGCCTTGGCAAGGTAGACAAAAATGGTGGAGGTGATTAGCCCCTGATCCATGCCACAGAAGATGGAGTCGGTAAGCCAGAGAAGGGAGGTGGATGTGGTGTGATTTTCCTGGAAGCCAGACTGGAAAGGGGTTTAAAAGGAGGAGGAGTCAAGAAAAGGTGAGAGCTGGGAGAGTACTATATATTCTTGCAGTTTGACAATGATAGGGAGAAGGGAGATGGGACAGTAGATGCCAGCTGATGAGGCACCCCCCCTTTGTGTAGTGGGATGATGGTAGCATTTTTCCATGCTACTGGGACAGAGGATAGCTTAAATGAGAGATTTAGTATGTCAGCAATGACAGCAGAGACAGATACACTAGTCTGGCATCAAGGTCATCTGGGATTTTGCCTTTAGCCATGTTCAATGACATGAGAACATTGACAGCATTTAAGGGAGACAGGAGAGAAGATGAAAGGAGGAACAGGGGTAATGGGGATGGATGTGTGAAAGTAGGCTATAGAGATGTGTGAAAAACTCTCTGGTGGAATTTCCAAAGTCAGATTTTCATTTCTGCAAAAAGTGCGAAATCAAATAAGCAACTTTTGTGGAAATTCCAACTTAGAATGGCAGTATAAATGTAAAAATTGCAGATTATTGTATTAAACTGTGGAGAAAAAAGTCCACAGAACTGATTACTTACTGCACAATAATTACATAAATTGCAGAATAAGTCATCAAACAATAGAAAAAAAATTTCTCAGAACTGTTATTCTGCAGTTCATCTGTATTTTTCTGCAGTTAATCCCCAAAATTCAGCAGAACATGGCAGAAATCTGCCAAACACATTTGGAAGATTCTGATCTCGCCAATGGTGGACATTTCAAAAACGCCACGAAATTTCCACATTTTCATGGAAATTACACAAAAGAGGAATTCACAACTTTCACCCATCCATAGTAGGGAACATGGGGAGGTAAATTATAGAATCGGGATGGAGGGAAGGACAACAGTAAACACCTGCTATAAATATTGGAAGAGAGGATGGGGTGAGATCTTTATGAGTAGTTGTTCAGGCAAGGAAGGGGTGGAGGAAGCCAGGATCGAAATGAAGTGTATAGTGGACTTGAGGAACATAACTACCCACCACCTCTCTTCCTCGATCTTGTCTAATGAGGGTGTAGCCAGGATAGAGACAACTTCTTGGAAATTTTCTGGGTTAGCCAGAACTCAGTCAGAATAAGGACATCAGGTAGGAGAGACATTACTAAGGGTTGAAGCTGATCAATCTTAGGCAGCAGACTCCTTATGTTAACTCATTGTCTCCTAGCAGACACCTGTAGTCGTCAGTAAAATACACTGGTTTGTCTTGAGGATGCCTATAGAAGTCATCTACTGACTTCCTGTGTGCCCTTGCAATGTCTGGAGACGTCACTTATATATTTTAATATACTGTATGATATAACATAATATAATATATATTTGATTGCATAGCACTGATGGAAAGGTAATTTTGTGCTGAACAATTTTGCCACTGATATTTTGTGTATATCATGTATACTTTAGGTGTTATTCGCATTTGTTTATGGTATGGTGTGTATGGCTTATGTTGCCTATTTTAGTGAAAAAAATGTTTTTTGGTGTTTCAACTAGCATAGAAAAAAAACAAAATTACATATTATTATTTGCATACCACCACTGGAAAGGTAATTTTGTACTGAATAACTTTGCTGCTCATGCTTTGTGTCTAGCACTTACGGTTCTTGAGCTATTAAGATTTGTTTGTGGCATGCTGACTATAGCTTGATTTTACTTAGAAAGGCCCAGGATTCACTGTTAACAGTATACAGAAGACAAGTGGTGCAACTTCAGAGAGCTCCTGTAAAGGCAATGAGTTTAGGTAGACAATATGTAGTCTTGGGGGAAAATTGGGAGGAGGGGCTAGGGCCAGGGTTTAATTCAGTGTCACTGGTAAGCAGTAGTAATAGGGCAAAAAGATAATGTGCAAATAAAAGACTGCGCTTCTTTGATACACCAGGGAGTTGTTGGGAGGAATTGCAGGGTGGGTGGGGAATCAATAGTGAGTGCCTACATAAGGCTATTAAAGAGCAGTGGGGGGGCAGGATGGAAGCACCAGGAGGCCAGGGGTCAGGAGGGAGAGTAGAGGTTTTGCAAGGGGAGGTTATGGAGGAGGAAAGGGGGGAGGAATAGCAGAGGTAGAGGGTCAGGAGACAGGGGAGAAGAGTGCAGTTGGGGGTTGGTAGAGATGGTAGCAAGGAGGGAAGAAAGTAGATGTAGCAAGGTGGCATGGCTGGGGTCATTGAATGAGGTATCAGCTGTGGAATGGGGTCCAGAGCTTCTGGAGTTAAAGAGCTGGTAGCAAAGAAAGGGGAGGACAGGGCCTAGGTACTGAGTGAAGGGCAGAGTTTGGTGGGAGGGACCAAGATCAAAGGTTGAGAAGGGGGTGTGGACTAGACCTAGTGGTCTGGGTAGTAGGGGGGAAGTGGACTGATTGTTTCTAGTAGCAGGCTATTAAAATAATACTAGCTTAGGGTAGGAGAATGGCTGAGGAGGAAGGGTGGCCAGAACAATAAGGTGCCATGCGAAGCATGGCGCCATCAAGGCACTGCCAGGCAAGCTTTGAAGTCACTGTGCAATGTGGTCAAGATGGCGCTGATTGCTGATCAGTTTGTGGTATCTGCCTGAGTTGGCTGAGTGGGCCGCTGTGCAGGGGGGCTGCCATGAGTCTGACAGCTGCCCAGAATGTAGTTGTGGGCCATTGGCCTGAAGTGGGATGAGGAGAGAAAGACAGAGGTAATTAATGGATGCCATGGGGGGAGGGGTCAGTAGTGAGAGGGATTGGAGGGGCAATAGGTACGGGAATCCTGCTGTATGGTGCAGGGGCCTGAGGCCTAAAACAGCACACAACCTCAGTCGCTGCAGTACAATCCAGCTGAGAAGTCAGTAACACCTTAAAATAAACACAAGAGAACTTCACTGGATATCATCAGACAGTCACTACAGTGTCAGTAAATTACTGGGAGGGGGACAGGGAGGCAAAATGGGTGTTCAAGGGTGAGGAGGTCTTTTTTCTAGCTTTTGGCTGGGTTTTACTTTGTTTTACTGGGTGGGGGGGGCATTTATATCAGAAGTCAGAAGTAGAATCTGAATTGAATTCCAGTTCTGATTCCAAATCTGACCTAGTTTCAGAATGAGATTTTTTTTCCTTCCATTCCAAAAATCATAATTCTGAAAAGAAAAGCTCAGAATTTGATTTATCTGATTCTGCAACTCAGATTGTGATCATCCCTAGTTGTTAGCCTCCATACCCACTTTCCTTCTGCTCATTCTTCAGTAGCTCATCAAGTGTCAAACTTCCCTGACTTCAAGCAAATGCTTTCAGCTGGATACTTAATCCATGTCAAATTTTGCACACTTGTGTGCTTGAGATCTTAACTTTAAAAGAAGTCACCTGGTTCCAACAATTAAAATAAAATGTGTTCTAAGTCCCCAAGTTCAATTATTTAGCTCCTGAAGTAGATATTACAATGGCATAGTAGCACAACTATAGTTAGGGTTAGCGGGGTCTCTATGTTAAACCTCACATTTTGCACTTTAATAACTTCACAACTGTTCAACAGATTTGCATGACATTTGGCATGCAGGGTCTCCTGCAATAGATATCTTGACATAGCAAGTTTCATTCTGGTCAGACGTGGGATTCCAAGATGTGGATAGTGAGAAAAACTTACAAGTCTCCATTTTTCACTATTTTTGTTTCAGCACCTTGCTCTAGATGGTTTGGAGTTTTGGTCTGATATTTTCAGGGTAAAAGAGCTTAGGTCACAAAAAGTGCCTTTCACACGTTTGGTGAAATATGAATCTGTTCAAAAGTTATTACATTTTATAATTCCCATTTTAGTTAATGGGAAAAATAGCTTCCGAATTAAAAAAGAATCTGTTCACCCGAAAAGGGTTCTTTTTCATGAGGGGTCAATTCTTTTGTTGTGAGGAAAAATTACTTTTTAGTGAGCCACCATCTTGTTTTCTTTTCTTTTTAAAAAAGAAACTCCCAAACTGGCCAAAATGAGGTCTTGCAGACATAGCAGACTATGTATCTTGTTCATTGGGAGTCCTTTAGGTGGATTCTGTAGCCCTTTGTTTTAAAAATTATCCTGAAACATTTTTTATATTATTTAAAATCCTTTTCCATGACTCGATAACACTCAGTTTTGTGAATCTTTTTTTGTCTCACAAAAAAGGTTCATGTCTCATGAAAAAGAATTTTGGAAAAAATAAAATCCAAAATCTAATTTCGTGACATGTGATCCTTTTTGTAACAATGAAAAAGGATTCAAACGAAAGGATCTTTCCTCACAAAAAGTAACTGGAAAAAGTAAGTCCAAAATTCTTTTTCATGCCAAGGGATCCTTTTCATTTGAATTGAAAAGGGTCACAAAAAGCATCCTTGGCATGAAAAAGGATTTGAGACTTAGTTTTTCGGAGTCCTGTTTTGTGCCAATAAATCCTTTTTCGTTCAATATGGCATAGGATTTCTTGCCATGAAAAAGGAGCTATTTCCTATCTTCCTGGTCATTTTATTTCTTTTCCCTAGTGTTTAGTGGTACCCCCACCCTCCGATTGCCCTCAGATTCCCATTAATGTGTTAGAAGGATCTCTTGTGTCTAGTGGCGCCTCCACCCTCCAATTATCATGTACTGTATATATTTATGTATATATTTTCTCTGGCGTCCAGTGATACCCCACTCCCTTCTGTTCCCAACCCTGTTAAGTGTTTTTTCTCCCTGGTGTCTAGTGGTGCCCCCACCCTCCGATGCCTGTTGGCATAAAGATCCTGTAATTCTTTTTAAATAGAATATTATTTTAAAAATCTCATCTGGCTGATCCTCCCATTTTTAGAGTGTCTTAGCATAGAAGCTCTTTTACTTTTATTGCTCTAATGTACCATGTTCAAGTGCTGTCAATACTGGTAAATGACGTGCTGAATGAGGTTTAAAATATCTTTCTCTCCAATGAAAAAGTAAGAAAAAGTAAGAAAACTTTGGTTTTTCTGTTAACTTCAGTTAGCTTTGTGTGAAAGAAGCTGCCATCTCTAGGGAGAGGAGAGGAGAGGAGAGGAGAGGGAGCACAAATCACTTTCACCTTTATCGCTGTCGTGTAGCATGACTGAGAGCTGTCAATAGTGATAAGTGACATTCTGGCAGAGTTTTAAAGTAAGCCCTCTCTGTTCAAAAACTAAAAAATTTGTGTCTTTTATCTTGAATTTACTTAGCTTTCTGTAAAAGAAGCCGCTGACTGCAGGCAGAGGAGAGTGAGTGAGTTGTCAGCTTCAGAAAGGTAGACACAAGCCAGAGTGACTGTGGCTATAGCAACACTTGTTCTGCCTTGCATCTATCTTTCTGAAGCCACCGACTTGCTCGCTCTGCACTTGCTCTCCTCTCACTACAGTCAGTGTCCTCTTTTACAGAAAGCTAGGTAAAGTTAAGATAAAAACACACTTTTCTTGGTTTTTGAAAAGAGAGGTGCTTACTTTAAGCTTCTGCCAGCACATCACTTATCACTATTGACAGCACTCATCACAGTACATTTCAGCAATAAAAGTGAAAGTGTTCTTGGTCACTCTCCTCCCCACAGACAACGGCTTTTTTCACACAAAGCTAACTAAAGTAACCACAACATTTTTCTTATGTCTGTCAGCACAACATTTACTAGTATTGACAGCAGAAGCCAAGTCTTCATGGACTCCCCACAGGACAACATGCTCACACAGTTGGTAAATGATTCAAGCAGGTAGGGGCAACACTGGATGTAGTTCTTATTAACACTGAGGCAGCAGGGACAGTTAGGGTCGGGGAACAGCTAGCAATAGTGACCCTATCACCATATGGTTTGAGATTTCCTCTGGGACTGAAAAACATAAATCCCAGAAGGAAGTCCTGAACTTCAAGGGAGCAAACTTTGAAAGGTTAAGACAGACAATAAGCAACAATCTGGCTAATATCACAGAAAAGAACAGAACTCAAAAACATCTGGAGGGCCATAATGGAATCAATCAATCCTGGTAGCAACAAAACTCTGTATGAGAATGGCGAAGAAAAGAAACAGGTGTAAGAAACTCATTTTGTTCACAGATAAGATCCAAATAGCAATCAGAAACAAAAGGGAGGCCTTTCACAGGTTCAAAAAGAACCAAGGGATAGGCAAATTGGAAGATTACACCAAAAACAAGCATTTGTCAATGCCGAATGTTGCTTGCTTCTATGTGCTGTTTAGGTATTTGGAAGTCATTGGCGTGCAAATATTGAAAATTTGCTAACTTACGGGCGTGCGTAGGAACTGCGTCAATGCAGCCTAAATAACGATCATTTTGAATTTTTCACCAAATTTTCAACATAGCCATTTTAAGACCTCTGCTCATGAACAGTGTCACTGTGATTTTGTTAATGCGTCCCCATACATTGAGTTTGCACACCGACTGCGCCCATTGTGCGCCATATGGAAACACATTTAGGCAGGATGTGAAAAATGACAGCTGTACTGCTCATAAGGAGGTGTGGTAAAATGGCAATGTTGAAAATCTGGAGTGGAAATATTGAAAATTCGCAAACCTACGAACGTGCGTGGGAACTGTGCAACGCACACTAGTAAAACAGTCATTTTTAGGAATTCTTTCACCAAATTTTCAACATTGCCATTTTAAGATCTCTGCTCATGAACAGTGACACTGTGATTTTCTTAATGTGTCCCATACACTGAGTTCGCACACCGACTGCACCATTGTGCGCTACATGGGCGGAAACATGTTTTGGGCAGGATGTGAAAAATGACAGCTGCACTGCTCATGAGGAGGTGTGATAAAATGCCAATGTTGAAAATCTGGAGTGAAAATATTGAAAATTCGCAAACTTCTGACGTGCATTTAGGAACTCGTCATGCAACGGCACGCCTGTGAAAAAACAGTCACTTTTTAGGAATTTTTTTTTCACCACCCTTTTCAATATAGCCATTTTAAGACTCTGCTCATGAACAGTGTCACTGTGATTTTCTTAATTTGTCCCATACATTGATTTAAGACACCAACTGCCCATTCTGGCTACATGGGCGGAAACACATTTTGGGTGAGATGTGAAAATGACAGCTGTACTACTCATAAGAAGGTGTGGTAAAATGGCAATGTTGAAAAATCTGAGTGAAAATATTGAAAAATTCTTGAACTTCTGACGTGGTAGGAACTGCATGCCATACGCTCATAAAACAGTCATTTTTTGAATTTTGGCACCAAATTTTCAACATGGGGTTTTTGGGACCCCTTCTCATGAATGATGTCACTGTCATAGCAGTATTCAGGCCCAAAGGGTGATTTGACAGTCACTGCGCGGTCACTGGCGAAATCACCCGCCGGGCCTGACTGTGACAGTGACATCATTCATAAGAAGGGTCCCAAAACCCATGTTGAAACTTTGGT
The DNA here is from genome assembly GCA_016271365.2 of Neoceratodus forsteri. Taxonomy (NCBI): domain Eukaryota; kingdom Metazoa; phylum Chordata; order Ceratodontiformes; family Ceratodontidae; genus Neoceratodus; species Neoceratodus forsteri. The sequence continues at coordinate 644,301,042 of CM057454.1, read as the reverse complement.
GCAAAATTCCCAAAATGCATGAGATATGCAACAAAGTTGAAACCCCTATCTAGCCCATTATACAGCTTACCGGCATTTCCTCCAGTTCGGTCGACTTTGAAGGTGCAGGCGTGTTCCGGTCCACCGAATGATGTCGCTTGGAGTCGGAGGTAAGTATGGGGTGAGGGGGTGGGGGAGGCTGGGTGCGCAGGGGTGGGTGCGGGTTGTGGGAGGGGGCTGGGAGACGCGCGAGGGACGCTTTTGTTTTACAGGTTTCAAAAAAAAAAGACGTCGTGGGATGTTTGCCACGCTGGGGTGGGCTCCCAGCGTGGCACAAGGATGGGGGGGGCATTCAGCCGACGGGGGATTGGGCACCCCGTCGGCCATAGGACTGCTTGCCATGCTGGGGTGGGCTCCGCGTGGCACCTACTACTGGGGAGGGAGGACACAGCTCAGCTGATGGGATTGGGCACCCCGTCGGCTATACAGTGCATGCGGGAGCACGCACGCCTGTGGAGTGGGGGAAGCTGCACGTGAGCAGCCTCTTATCGGTGCTCACTGAAGTGTAGCTCCCCCTTTCAACTGTATGCCACTGCATTTTGGAGGCGTGTCATAGACAGCTCCAAATGCATTAGCTTAAGGCCGTGCCTGCCAGCACACTGACTGAATTGGAGGAGGAGGTGACACACCTCCGAAATCTCCAATGATGGCACTATGTTTCTTGCACATGCATGCAAGCAACATAAAAATTAGGAAGCAAAGATGGCAGTAAAGAATGCAAAGGCAAAACTGAGCTTTGGATGCTGTAAGGGATAAAATTAGTATTGCTAGTGCTTGTATCTTTACTAGCATGCTGACACTGTGTGATGAAACTTATGGAAATTGCTGTTTAATGTAAACTTTATTGCTTACTAAATAGACTTGAATTGGAGTCATGCTAACTAGCCAGGAAGCAGGAAGAGGGGTATGTAGTTTATGTCAGTGTCGTCTGAAAACTATATCCTCATTGGCACTGCTTTAAGACTTTTCCTTGGCCACACAGGCTGTTTTACTGTATACTTCATCCTATTTGGGACCTTTTATTATTAAAAGTAGTGCATTTTGAGACATTTAGCTGTATATTTGAGTCAGTGAACCCAAGAGCTCTTCCAGGTCACGTGGGCACTATAATTGAGAGCCCTGCGGTGAGCAGCGTGAGTGCGCATCGTCACGTGCAAAGACACGTGCTAAGACATGCATGTCTTAGCGGCGTGTCAGGAAGTCTCAGGAGGGACCTGATTAAAGTAGGAGAAGGCAGTATAAACATTTTGACATGTACAGTCGGAGGTGCAGAGTACAGATCCAAATCCAATGTAAGTAGGTACCAAGGATCCATAAGTGAGCAGCTATTTAAAGTAATAGTTCTATATTGTGTAGTTTAATTCTGTGTCACAAAACAGGTGGATGATTGCTTCAAGCACAATATAAAGAACATCAGTTAGCAGCTAGCCTATACGCTGGACAAAGCACTGCTGCACCTAGTGACTTGCTATTGATTTGGTACAACTTCAGTGTCTGAGTGTTACTAAGTTTAGTTGTACTGACTACTTGACTTCTGTGGTAAAGCACAAGCATACCATGACCTAATACTTTAGTAAAGTGTAATACTGTGGGATGTACACTCTTCCCTACATTGAACATTAATGAAGGAATTGTCACTTTATCTGCCCACGAGATAGCCATGACCTGCATATTGTGTCAAATTTTTGTTTAGAGTCAAGCACAGGATTTTAAGGATTAAAATGTGCTCAAGAGACCAGATTTTCAAAAGGGTTGTGCATGGTGCAACAGTGTTCCGTCATGCACAACCCACTGATGCGCCCCCGTGTGATATTCAAATGGAAATTGCACCTGGCACAAATCCCGATGCGCCGGAGAGCATCAGTAATATATGCAGGCGCAGGTAGGGGGGAAAGTGCCCATGCATACTCTGCACATCCCGATATTCAGCCCAGGATGTGCTAAGCCATGCATGCACAACCCCTACCTGTGCAGCACAAAGTTGACCCCCAAAAAACAGAAGCAACAGCTGGCCACCCACAGGGGAGCTGCCATATTGCAGGGTGCAACATGGCAGTTGCCACTTCCGTGGTGGCCACTCGAGCTCCAGTTGCACTTCTCCGTGGTAGCACCCCCCCATGCCCGATCTCGGACATTGTTATGAATAAAGCAAGCCTACATCCCTGGTGGTCCAGTGGACCGCTGTCTGCCCGATCGTGGGATTAAGTAAAGAAAATAGAAGAATCCTATATCCCTGGTGGTCCAGTGGACCGCTGTCTGCCAGATCGTGGGATTAAGTAAAGAAAATAGAAGAATCCTATATCCCTGGTGGTCTAGTGGACCACTGTCTGCCCGATTGCAGGATTAAGTAAAGAAAATAGAAGAATCCTATATCCCTGGTGGTCCAGTGGACCACTGTCTGCCCGATCACGGGATTAAGTAAAGAAATAGAAGAATCCTATGTCCCTGGTGGTCTAGTGGACCGCTGTCTGCCTGATCGCGGGATTAAGTAAAAAAAAAAAAGACTCCTATATCCCTGGCGGTCCAGTGGGCCCCCTACCCACCAGCCACTGATGCCCACCGCCCTGCTCCCTCCCGGTCAGTGGTGGGCAGCAGCACCCCACCCGACTGCCGCCCGCCCACCGATTGACACCATAGGTGGGCTGTACGCCATTGGTCCACAAGCGAAGTTAATGGGGCAGTAGCCAGAGGTCACCTACACATTCCAGATATGTGAATGGATCCATTCACATATCTGGACTGTGTAGTATGGCACGGTTCGGTAGGCTCATTGGCCCACGCCAGGGACCAATGGGCATACAGCCATACTGTATGCAGTCAGTTACGGGTGGCCAGGCAGCTGGCAGGTGAGGAGTTGCCGCCATTGCTGATGGGGGAAGCAGGTGGAAGGTGAGGGGACGGCTGACCACCAGGGTTAGTGTACACTGTCTTAGCTCACTTATGCCCATGATCAGCCTGGAAGCGGTCCACTGGACCACCAGGGATATTGGACTTTATTTCATCACTACTAATGCCCACGATCAGGCATTGGGGCACTTTGCCGTGCTGTGCAGTGGTGTCGGTCCCGGCGGCTGCAGCCTGGCAGGCGCCAGGCACAAGTTGCGCGGGATCGGTGCACCTGCATGCAAATGAGGCCATAATGACATGCAATGGCCCCATTTGCACCTTGCATGCATTATGTCCCCATTTGCTTATACAGCACTGAATATCGTGGTTCATGCACCCGCGCTCCGCACTTGCTGGTGCATCCCCTGCTCCTCTCTGGACACTTATGCTGGTGCAGTGGCACTGTGCCATGCGCCATCACGGGTGACCAATGTGCCATATTCAACGGTGCTGAGCCTTGGCGCGCACACGTTGAATATCGCCAGACCACGCCCCTGGCACATCGTTGCTAGCTTCACCCAGGCGTGCACCACAGCCTGGTGCAGTCTGAATATCCCACCCAATATTTGTAAACTGAATTGTCCAAGATTCTCCCCTTTCCCCCACAAAAGAACAGACCATCAGTGTGTTGTTGTGCTCAGATTGGCAATCAATTTATTATATTTCATATTTACAATTTAAAATACCATCACCATTTTACATTCTTGTCTTTTTACAAATCTTTGTCTTTATTGCATTACATATCAATCTCAGTTCAACCCCTCCTGTTTCTTCAGCTTCTTCTCACCTCCCCAGGTGAAAACCTGGGAGCCTTCTTCTTCTCTTTTCTTGTAGGTAATGGTGAAAACCGAGACCGCTTTTCTCTCCTTCTGTTGCTTCTCCTTCTCCTCATATTCCTTTATCATTCCCCCCTCCCCTCCTTCCCCCCTTTTTTTCCCCATAGCCTGTCTCCAGCTTGTGTTGGATGACTGGCCTTCCCCCCTTTCCTTCTGTTCTCTCTCTCCCTCTCCTATCTCCCTTCTAGTCTCTTCCAGGTCTCAATAAACCCCATCATCTCTGTGTTGAACATGTCTATAGCTAGGTCTGATAAATGTACCCTGTCCGATCTGTAAAAATCCTCTACCCACTCTTTCACCCCCCCTCAATATTACATGCCTCCCATGTTCCTTATGAGCATCCCCACCCTCCTGTTCATCTTCCTTCTGACTCTATCCACTGCTACATGGCTGTGCGCATGTCTCCACACACTCCTTGGTATCATATCCGACCATGCCAGGCTATCCCCCGGCCACCAATGTTTTACTTTCTCAAGATCACGCTTTACCCTTAAATACGTGTCGACCCATGGCTTCCCCCTAATGTCATTACCCCCCAGGTGTATAGTGATTAAATCCAGGATGGGCCACCATTCTTTTATCTCTATCAGGGTTGGGAGTAACTGTGCCCATTTCATCCCTCGAATGCCTCGCCCCGTCAGCCTACAGTGTCTGACATCTTGGTATAGCTGCTTTCCCCCAGCCTTCTTTTCCACTCTCCTTTCTGCCCAGTAAATGTAGGAGTGCCCACAGATCCATACCTCTGTGATCCTCCCTCTACCTATTAAATCAAACAAAATATTTCTTAATATCTTGACCATCTTAAACCTGTTCATTCTTCTGTTTCATCTGTTCCCTCCTCTTTTTAGTGCCCTTCCCCTTCCCTTCCCTCCCCCAATTGTACCCCTGTCTTAGACTCTGTTTCTGCAAAATAAACACAGATGACATGTTAATTTCAAACCTTAAAAGCACAAATGTACCTCTTGTAGCTGGCAGACCGCCAACGTCCCATTTCCAACATGCTACCCTCTGACTCCCCTTCAGCTGCCAATTTTGAAGCAGCCCCTATCTGAAAGGAATGGGAAGAATAACTAGCTGGGTCCTCACCCAAGAACTCCATACCCTTTTTGAGTATGGCTGTTACCTGGTAACTGGTCATCTTCTTCCCATCTCCATGCACAAATAATCTCCCTTCCTTATTATATCACTCTATGGTGTAAGCCCACAAAGCCTTCACCGGGCACAAGGTCCCATCACGTGACCTTTAATGGTCATGACACACCCTTTCCACCTGATCTGTCTTGGACCTCCTAATTTTAATTTGTAGTTCCTTTGGTCACAGGTTATATCTCTCCTCCAACCCTCCATCTTCATCCTTCCTACCATGCCCCACTGCCTCACTCACTCTCAAGGTACCTGCGAACATCACCACATAAATTGTATGGAATAGCTGCACCTCATCCTTGGATCTACAAATTGCAGGTAATATCTCCCTTAATTTTGCTAACCAGTGCTCCGCTATTGGTTGCCACCCATCCATGGCCCTTTGCTTCAATCTACTCCAACCTTGCATCATCCTCCGTATCAGCATTGATTTTATGGGATCACCCCCCATTTCTTCAGGCTACATACTAAGCTGATCCCTGCTAAGTACACCCCCATCGTGGTGTGAGCCATTCCTCTTTGCCACTGATCTACCATAAACTTTCCTAACTGCTCCTCTGTAACTGGCCCACTTACCTCAATGTGGTGTGCGTCCCTGAATGTTTGCAATGCCTGCCATGCCCCTTCATAGAACCTCAAGGTCCGTGGTGCCCATGAGTTGCGAAACAACATTTCAACTCCTGCTTGCCAGCGTCCCAGATGTTCATTGGAATGGGCATTTTCTGTTCCTCTGCTGTTGGTACCAGTGTCCGGAAGCGATCCAGCTGCAGACGGGAAAGTCTGTCAGCTAGGATATTCCTCACCCCCTCTATGTGCCTGGCCCTCAGTGACATGTTCAGTTGTAAACCCCTTAACACTTGCTGCCTCAACACCCTCATCACTGGCCTGGACTTAGCTCCCCTGTTGTTCAGAACATCTACCACTGCCTTGTCACACCAGAATGTAACCTTCTGATTCCGTAATTCCTCTCCCCATACCAGGGTGCAGGTCCAAATTGGCATGATTTCCAACAATGTAATGTCCTTTACCCTTCTGTCCATTATCCAGTCATCTGGCCATGGTTCTGAAAACCATCTTCCTCTCAAATACCCCCCCATTCCTAACCCCCTGCCGCATCTGTATACAACTCTAAATCCGTGTTATAGACCCCCCATTCTGCCAAAAGGAAAGGCCATTATAGTTGTCCAAAAATTCTTCCCATACTTTAAAATCCTCTTTCACTTCTTTCGTTATATCCACCCAGTGATGTGGCCTCACTACCCCTGCTGTGGCCCTTACTAGCCACCTTGTGAATGTCCTTCCTGGTTTGATTGCCCTGCAAGTGAAATTCAAATGCTCCAGTTCTTGCTGCACCTGCCTTAACTGCACTCGCCTCCGGCTCGGGTGTTCCTGAATCAGCTTTCTTAGCTTCTGCACTTTACCATCTGGCAACCTAAATACCTCCTCCCGTACATCCACCTCAATCCCCAAGAACTCCAACACCTTATTGGGACCTTCTGTTTTCCAGTGCCAATGGGACACCAAGTTTGCACACAACTTCGAAACTAGCTAGCATCTGCTCCATCTCCATGAGTCCACTGCCCACTAACAAGAAATCATCCAGGTAGTGTATGACTGTCTTGTAACCTGTTTTTTGCTGGAAGATCCACTGTAGGCAGGTGCTGAATGTTTCAAATGTAGCACAGGCTATCAAGAAACCCATAGGCATAGCTTTGTCAAAATAATACTGATCCCCTATAGTCCTCCCTTCTAACTGGGAGCAACTGGAAAGCTGACTCTATATCACTCTTGGCTAGCCATGCATCAGGATCACCCAGATGATCTGTACTGCCGCTTCTAAAGTGGCATAGGTAAAGTAATCCAGGTGGGGGTTAACTCTCAGAATCACCAGCAGGTACTGGGTATCTCATGCGCAGACTTGATGGACCCTCAGTCTCCTTCTGCCATTATTTTCTATTTATCTATGACAGCCCTCAATCACACTACATTACAGCAATAAAAGTGAAAGTGCTTCTACACTGAGGCAGTCTGAAGATGGCAAGGTCAACCAGATAACATTTTTAAATTACTTTTTTGTAATTATAGCAGGATCAACCACATCATTGTGTAGAGTGTGGGACTGGTATATTAATTTACTTATGTCTGTGGGTGGCAGCCTGAGTGTGCCAGGTGTGTGCATGTGTGTGTGTGTGTGTGTGTGTGTGTGTGCTTGCGCGCGTGAGCACGCATGTGTGTCTGCCTATCTGTGCCAGCTATGGAGTGATCTCACTGCTGGTAAGAAGGTTTTGAGGGCTGGAAAGTAGTTTAGGTGTGCGGTCATACTGAGAGGCATGCGGTCATTATTTAATAATGCACAGTCATGTGACATGTTTCATCCAATCAGAATATTGGAGTTTCACTGAATTTTCTTACCCATTTTATAAATATATTCATTGCAAGGACTTTGTCAATGCACTGGTTAGGGTCACACTATAAAAGGAGGGAAATGTGGTGTTAGGTTTTCCAACCCTAACACACCACCCCCACCCTGCAGGCAGCAACAGGAAAAACCACAACGGTTTGACCTCTCCTGCATCTGTGCAAATCACGTGTGGGATGTACCTTGGGGCTGTCAACCCTAACACTCATGAGGTGGGGTAATAAGAAGACTATGCTGACAATTTGGTCACTGTTCAGGTGAGTGAAGGTGTGTGGGGTGTATTTGGGTGGGGGATGGTGGGTGCTAGTGGGAAGTAGAGGGGTTAGATCACTGAGGGATCTTTTTTTTTGCAGTTGTAAGAAGAAAAAAAGACCCCATTTTCTTTATTTGAAATAGGGACTGCAAATGGAAGGTGGGGTGGGGGGTGCACCTAGATACCAGGAAAAGAACAAGTTATTAGGGGGATGGTGATCGGATGGTGGGGGAGTACTACTAGACACCAGGAAAAGAACAAATATTACACAGATGGTGATTAGAGTGTGGGGAGTGCTACTAGACACCAGAGAAAGAACAACTTATTATGGAGACATCAATCGGAGGATGGGGGTGCTACTCGACACCAGAGAAAGAATAACTTTTTATGGGCCAACAATCAGAAGGTGGAGGTAACACTAGAAACCGGGGAAAAAACAACAACATTACAGGGACGGTGATAGGAGGGTGGGGGTGCCACTAGACTCCAGGGAAAGATCATATAAACATGGGGATGGCAATTGGAGGGTGGGGGGTGTCACTAGACACCAGGGAAAGAACAGCTTATTATGGGGATGGTGATCAGAGGGTGGGGGTGCCGCTAGACACCAGGAAAAGAACAACAACATTATGGGGACAGCAACTAGACACCTGGAAAAGATAAAATAAACATGGGGACAGCAATTAGAGGTTGGGAGCTACCACTAGACACCAGCAAAACATATCAAAGGGGATGGCAATGGGGGTGCACCACTGAACAACAGGGAAATGGTAGCTCTCTGCTTTTACTGCAGCCCACAGCATGAGTTTGGCTGTAGAAGTCAATAAAGGCCTGCTGTTCTCATACAGAGAATGCAGGTAAAGGACTCCTCTTGCTTTGGTTTTGGGTGACCATAAAATGTATTTCTGGCAACTTTGGAGAAAAACAAACACCAGAATCTAACTAAACACTAGGTGCAAGTGTTTGTTACTTTTAAAAACACATAATTTGTATGTATTTTACTGCTTATAAGTTAGAACTACTTTTTCTGGTTTACAAACTAGAATTAGTAGTTTGAAATAGTTTTTGTGGTTTGCAAACCAGAATTTTTAGTTTGAACCAAAAAAGTGGTTCCACAGAAATCACTTGGGAGAGATTGAGAATGTTCAAAAATACAATTTTGGCAAATTTTCTCATAAAGAAAGAAATATAGAAACATAGAAGTTGTCAGCAGATGGGGACCATATGATCCATCAAGTCTGCCCTTGGCTTCCTACTTCCTACTTAGCTGCCTGCTTGTATGTCCACAGTGTCTGTCCATGCCTGCTTGAATTCCCCCACTGTCTTGGCTCCCACCAACCCCTCCGGCAGGCTATTCCATGGTTCCACAACACTCTGTGAAGAAGAATTTCCTTGTATTGCTTCTGAACTTTCCTCCTTTAAGTTGACGGTTGTGCCCTCTAGTCCTGCTGTAGTTCTTTACCTGAAAGAGGTTCTGCACGTGCACCCTGTTGTTGCCTTTAAGGTATTTGAATGTTTCTATCATGTCCCTATGATTCCTGCATTGTTCTAGGGAGTATAATTTGAGGTCATCCAGTCTTGCCTCATACAGTTTCTGATGCAAGCCCTGCTCCATCTTTGGTGCTCTTCTCTGTACCAACTCCAGCCTATGTGCTTCCTGAGATGTGGCCTCAGGGTGGACACAGTACTCAGGTGATGCCTGACCAGGGACTGATACAGGGCATGATTACTTCATGCCTTCTGCTCATGATGCCTCCTATGCATCCCAGGATACCACTAGCCTTTAGTGCTGCCTTTCACATTGTCTACTGACCTTGAAGTCATCTGATATGATCACCTAAATGGACTATACAATGTTGCTTAGGAAAACATATAACATTAGGGATGTTTTAGTTTTGCTAAAACTATCCCTTTACGAGTGTTTCCCAACCTTAGTATTAACCAAAATAAAGAGACAAGATGGTGGCCATCATGAACCGAAAAAAAGTGGTTTGTGAGACCTATGTTTGGTTTGTGATACATCAAATTTGTGAACCAAAAAACACTCTTGAGAACCAGAAATTTCTGCTTTGTATGCAGCAGCTATTTTTTAAATCCTTATAACTCAGGAACCATTTAATATTTTTTCACCAAACCTTTGAAAGGCACTTCCTCTGCACAGACCATACATACCCTGAATGTTTTGTGCAGAAATTCAGTACCACGTAGCCTTTACATGACAGCAAAAACCCATGTTAAGTATAGGGAAAAAATTTATTTTTTTCTCCATTTTTGGTGCTCAGTATCTCAAAAACCAAACAAGATGCTGTCCCATAACTTTTCACTTCGTGAGACTCTGTTAGCCTGACCACACATGCCAAATTTTGTGCTATTTTGTCAAACAACGTCAAAATTATTAAGGTACAAAGTGTGAGGTTTAATATTAAACAGTGTGCAAAATAGATCACCCCAGAATAGCAATGTATCTGGAGAAATAATAACAGTACACTAATGAAACAATTCTCCCCCACTTACACTATCCAGGCACTAACTATTTTTTTTCCATTTGGAAGTAAAAAGGCAAAAGTTTATTCACTTGTACCTATGCCAGAGATGCACTGTGTTTTAAATATGTATTGCTTTTAAAAAGCATGAAATAAACTTTTGCATTTTTACTTCCAAAATGGAGTAAAGTAGTTAGTACCTGGGTAGTGTGAGCAGGTGTGGGGCATTTTCATTACTGTTAATGTTAATCAACACTCAACCCTATGGGCACAGTATATATATATATATATGTGTGTGTGTGTGTGTATATATATATATATACACACACACACACACACACACACACACACACACACACACACACACACACACACACACACATATAACAGATGCACTTATAGCAGACACTCACTTATAATGAACAGATCTGCCTTGTCAAAAGCCAAAAGCTAAGTCAGTAATGTTAAAAGTCCCATTTATACCATACTCTGCAACCCCTGTATAGCAGACACTGTGAGCACCTCTGTATCCCTGTTACATGCTGCAGATTGCCTGCTAATTTTCACCAGATTATTCAGCTAGTTTGTCTGGCACTATAAACACATCACTCACCTCACTCGATGCCTGATACCTGACACTTTACTCCAGGGGATTGCTCCAGTACACTTCTGATCCCCCAATCAGTATAAATTCTGTACAACAAAATCTTATCAATTACAGTTACTGCTCAGCCCCCTGATGCCAATGAGCACAAGTACTGTACAGGAAAATCTTTCAATATTGTTTACTGTTCAGTTCCCAATCAGCTACAAACAGCAGTTCCCCATACCTTTGGTTGGCAGAGGAGGGGGCACATTTTCATTTTAACTCCTGTGTTTGAGCTGTGGTGGAGGAGACTCATATTTTAAGATTGTAGAATATAGTGGAAACCCCTTATAATGGACAAAACCTGCTTGCACAAATGTGTCCATTATAAGTTGATTCCACTGTATATATATTATAGTGTCACGGTCGTGCCACTATAGTTAAGTTCAGCGGTCACTTACATACTAAAGTCAAAAGTTTGGGCATTATTAACTTTGGACCCGTTCAAAGGATTTTCCTGAAATTTGGTACGTGCAGTGAGGCATGGTAGATCTCTTGAACTGCCAAATTGTGTTTTAGTTGGACTTATGGTCTTTGGCCCAGATATTCAAACTGCACCACAAAGTAGCGCAATAGCAGGAGCAGGTGCAAGTTCAGTGCACCTATGCGCAACACGTGCAATATTCAAACACTGCACAGGCCAAGATGCGCTTGCACCACACAACTGAATATCGCACCTACTGTGCCATGGCTCAACAAGGGATGCGCAGTGGTGCAGGTCTGATGTGCAATACCACAACCAGGGATGTGCAGTGGAGCAGGGTAGCAGCACATTAGCACAACCAGGGATGCACTGGGACAGGATGCAGGGGTCCACCACCCATGGAAAATATGGGTAGAGGAGCACACAACAGAACAGACATCGCCCCCCACACCCCATGAACTGCACACCTGAGGAGAGCTGGAAGAACCACCGGCCCATGGACACCAGCAACAATTCCACAGCCGGGGCATGGTGCCCCAGCACACCCCCTGGCAAGCTGTGACTGGCACACAAGGAGGTCCGGCCACCCCATGCTACACCATCCCACCAATACAGAGCACACAGTGCACAGCTATCCCCAGACACTCTGCCCAGGAGCAGCACCCAACAGTGCATGACACCCCATGCATGCCACCACCCCCACTGTGACAATGCAACCCTGTGCACCATGGAGCCATGCAAGGCAGCCCCACCATGAGCACCCTGCAGTGGGCGGCAGCAGCCACTGATGCAACAACTGCAGACACAGTGCTGCCCTGGACAGCTCCCCTGAGGACAGCTGAGACCGACCATGCGTCGGCACATGAGGTACCCGCATGTGATGGGGCCTGCCCCGGATCCCACCACCAGTGGTACAGCACCCTGCACACCCTCCCAAGGACATACCCCATCCCAGCACTGGCCACAACAGCCAGCACAGATGCCCACAGTGGTGCATGGAAGCATGCACCACACAGGATGCAACACAGTGCATGGACAAACACCTACCCATACCCAAGGGCACACCAACACAGGGACACAGTAGCAGGGCAACAAACCCACTGGCATGTGGCCACAGCAGCCATGTACCCATGGCTAGCACCTCACATGACACAGGTGTACCAGCCACCCTGCGTATGCACCATGAAGCCGTGACACCACCAGCATGCAGCTGGAGCACAAGTGACAGACAGTGGAGCACATCCCTGCAACAGACACAAGTGACAGCATGGAGGGGACAACAACAGTGGAGGCCACAGTGCCACCTGGGGCAGATGTGCACCATACGGTGACAGGAGACAACCAGGCATTGTCCGGGTACAGGGTTGTCCAGCATGGACAGCCACCACTGATATGCCAGCAGACCGTGCATAGCACAGACATGCAAAGGTGTCAGCTGCACAGGCCATGGACAGTCTGACAGGGCACCATGGATACAGTGCATGCACCGTGGACCACTGCACACAGGTGTCCAGTGCACAGAACAACACACAATTCACAGACAGTGACCAATTCCCCGCACACCATAGGCAGTTCCTGCTGGACACACACACACACACACACCGCCCATGCCTGCACCACCTGACACCATGTATACCACTGCAGCTGAGCACCTGTAGCCCACTGCAAATCAGAGACCACCACAGTTGTCATAACAAAATGCATATATTCAAAAGAGGTAACAAACAACTATGTATAAGTATTTACAATGGGAAGTGCCACATACCAGGTGGGGGCGGGCATGGGGCAGGGGTGAACAAATGGGAGAGGGAAGAAGGAGTGTGAGGGTGGGTCCAGGGGGAAGTTGGGTCCGGGGCATGGAGGGCCTATTGCCTGCCATGCTCCCCACTCCAGTGCGCCTATGTGTCCTTCTCCTTCAGATTCCATGCCGCTCCAGTCTCTGAAGGATTTCAGGGATGGCCTCCCCAGCTGCAGCAGCTCCTGCATGCCTCTTTCCAAGGCCATCCAATGCTGTCCACCTAGGAAAGGAGCAGAGTCAATACATGTGACTGTCCATCCCCTGCAGCCCACTCATTGTGCATGGCATACAGCCATGGGCCACGTCCCTGTGATGGTCTGCCATCATCCACAGTGACCGTGTCCACAAGATCTGCCTACCCAGGCACACACAGCCATGTGGACCACTGCACACACCCACTGCCCAAGTCCCGCACAGCACCACCATGGCCGTACAGTGACATGGCTATGTGGTGCGAAGGCAGTAGCACAGCCATGTACCCGGTGCACGCATCGACCACCAGTGACACACACCCACACATGCAGTGCCACAGGACAGTGCTGAGTGTACCATGTGGTATGCACGTTGGTGGTGTCAAGGGCTGGTGGCTATGCCCCGCCGCCTACCCCTCAACACAGCATGCACAGAAGTTCCTGGAAGAAAGGCACTCACCTGCATCTGCAACAGCTGAGTGCTGCTGCACTATGGGTCCTCCAGCTCATCCCTGTTGCCAGGCATCATCATGTTCACGCTGTGCCCGTGCCTCACAGCATGGTGCCTCTCCTCAGGGCCTTGGGTGCAAACATGGAGAGGGGAACATCAGTACAAACCAGTAGCAAAGGCCCCCCCAGTGTGTGTGACCCTGCAGCCCAGCCATGCCGCAGCCCCACCACCACCACCACCACCACCACCTCCCACACTGGACAGCCCCAACCCCCCTGCATGGTGGACACATGCACACCGTGATACCCGGATGGACGGATGCTACCAGTGTATAGATGGAGCACCTACCTGGACGTGGCACTGCGCCTCTCCTGGCATGTGCCCATAGCTGAGCCAGCCTATCTGGGTCCCTCCACTGGAGGTCCCCATAACAGTGGCGACACTGCTCTGCACTGCAGGTGATCCCAGTGGCCTCCTCCAGTACCTCTGCTACCTCCTCCCACACAACACTTCTGGGCCTTTCTAAGGGGTCTTCCTCAAACAGGGCCCCAGCATGGGGCTCAACAATGGCCATCAGATTGGCCCATTCAAGGGGGCTCCACATTGCTGCTTTCCTCCGTGCCATCTTTCGTGCAGCCAGGATCACAAAATGGCACTCTGTAGTGCACATCCCCCACGTGCAGATGCTGCGCGGTAGGCGCTGCCATTCCCCATCGCACTGTCACCGAACAGCACAATAGGGGTGCATCCATGTGGGACGCATGGCACCAGGGGCAAAGGTCAACCGCAGGGTCAAGGGTCTGTTGTGCACGGACACCACAGCTTATTGGGACTCCCTGCATGTAGCGTGGTAGGGTGCCTCTGTGTGATGCCCTGCATGGCCTACCGCCGCTGTGGCAACTACGGCACCCACGGCACTCCAGGGCATAAGCACCACAAGCATGAACAGTGCACTAGCGCCACTGGCACAGTGGTGGCCATGCCCTGCACTGCCTCCTGTGCTCAGCACATCATTAGCGCAGCAGTCATCGGCATCAGCACCCCAGGCATGCGCCGTGCAGTGCTTACTGCGCACGTCACAGAGCTGCGCCTTTGCCTGAGCACACTCAACACAATTGCGCAAGGCGCAACAGCGCGATATTCAGCCAGCATATGCAAATCAGCTCATTAGCAATTCCATGGCGCAGCCACTGCATTAGCATCCACTTAAAGTTTTGCCTCGCCTCATTTGCATGCCTTGCACTATGAAAATGTGACATGGGGCTGCAGAGGACATAGTTTGGTATTGCAGTCTATTGTGGTGGGTTGCATGCTGTTTGGAAGTGTGGACTGTAGTGTGTGGGAGATGCATTGGACTGCACATTCAAAGGTAACACCTGTCATTCCACAGGCTCTATAATGACGAACATGAGGAACAGGGATGTTAGAGAAGGAGGAGGCCCAACTTCACGCAGGCGGAATCAGATGCCCTGTTCGAGGCCTACCTCGACAGGGAACTGCTGCTCAGTGGACAGCGAGGAACACCACAGGCCCGTGCTGTGGCATGGGGTGAGGATGCGCGTGCCATGAACCAGCATGGCAGCCACCAGTGGACCGTGCAGGAATGTAAAAAGAAAGTCAGCACAGACAAGAGGAGAATTAAGGACAAGATGATTGCCATCAGGGCAGCACGTGCTGCAACCAGTGGTGGACAGCCAGATGTGCCATGCCTGATGCCACAGGAGGAGCGGATGGCTGGCAGCATGCGGCGTTGTGCCATAGAGGGCTTTCTGGGTGGTGGCTTCCAGACAGGTGGCAGCCGTCACTGCATAGGTTAGTCCTGTGCTGTCACTGTGTGGGAGTTGGGGGAATGCCAGAGGGTAGGGTGGGAGACACAGAAACATAGAATTTGATGGCAGATAAGGACTGCTTGGCCCACCCAGTCTGCCCATTTCCTACCTAATGGATAAGCTGCAGATCCCTAGTTAACCAGCAGCCTACTTCTTCCTACCCCACCCCCTAGAATTGCCTTATGACTGTCCATGCATTCTTGAATTCCACCACTGTTTTTGACTCACAACCTCCTCGGAAGCCGTTCCATGCATCCACAACCCTCTCTGTGAAAAAATACTTCCTTAAATTACCTCTGAGCCGCTCCCCATCTTCAAATTGTGCCCTTGTTCTTGCACACCTCTTTTTGAAAGATGCTACCCTCTTGGACTTTGTTGATTCCTTGAGGTACTTGAAAGTTTCTATCATGTCCCCCCTTCCTCGAGGCTATACATATTAAGCTCCTATAGTCTCTCTTCATATGTCTCCGGTGCAGACCCTGCACCATTTTAGTTGCCCTCCTCTGGACAGCTTCCATCCTGTCTATGTCTTTGCAGAGATTGGGTCTCCAGAACTGCATGCAGTACTCCAGATGGGGTCTCACCAGCTGTCTGTACAGAGGGATAATAACTTCCTGTTTTCTACTGGTGATGCCTCTCCCTATGCATCCCAGTATTCCCCCAGCCCTCCTTGCTGCCCTCTCACATTGCTTGCCCACCTTTAAGTCATCTGATATGACTACCCCCAGGTCTCTTTCCATTTTTGCTGTTGTTAGTATCTCACCCCCATTGTGTACTCTTCCCTGGGTTTTGTTTCCCAGGTGCATTAACTGCACTTCTTAGCATTGAATCTAAGCTGCCATACATTTGACCATTCCTCTAACCTTGCCAAGTTCCTTCTCATCCTTTCCACCCCACCTTGTGCATCAACTCTGTTGCAGATCTTTGTGTCATCTGCAAAGAGACATACTTTTCTTCCAGTCCCTCTGCAATGTCGCTTATAAAGAAATTGAAGAGGACCAGTCCTAATACTGAACCCCGCGGTACCCCACTAGTAACCCCCCTATATTCAGAGTGGACTCCATTTACTATTACTCTCTGTGTCCTATTCTCCAGCCAATTCTTTACCCAGGCTGTCATCTTGGGACCCACTCCCAGGCTGGCTAACTTGTATATTAATCTTTTGTGTGGGACTGTGTCAAATGCCTTGCAAAAGTCTAGGTAGGCCATGTCCACAGCCCCTCCCTGATCTACTACTTTGGTCACCCAGTCAAAGAAATCTATCAGATTTGTCTGGCATGACCTTCCCGCTGTGAATCCATGCTGCCTTGGGTCCTGTGCCCCTCTGGCCTCTAGATACTTGACAATTCTTTCCTTCAGAAGTGATTCCATCATTTTCCTACCACTGAGGTTAAACTAACAGGTCTGTAGTTTCCTGCTTCTGCCTTGCTCCCACTTTTGTGAGAGGAAATCACATCTGCCCTCCTCCAGTCCTCCGGGTACCACCCCATCCTCCCATGATTTGTTAAAGAGGGTAGTCAGTGGTGTCACTAGTTCTAACCTAGTTCGTTTAGAATTCTGGGATGAATCCCATCAGGCCCCATTGCTTTGTCCACCTTCAGTTTTAAGAGTTCTTCAAGAACCCTTTCTTCTGTAAATGGGCTGGTATCAACTTCTGTATCCAGAGTGTTTCTACGTTTGTTTTAGGTACCTCCTCCTCTTCCTTTGTAAATACTGAGCAAAAATATTTGTTTAGTATCTCTGCCTTTTCACAGCCACCCTCTGCCCACCCTCCTCCCTTTTATTAAGCCTCACTATCCCTCCCTTAGTCTTTCTTCGCTCCCTGATGTACCTATAAAGGTTTTATCCCCCTTCTTAATGCTACTGTGTTCCCTTACAGCTCCTGAGTGTCTACATGGGTCAGTGGTGGTGGGTGTGTCCACTGTGGGAGAGGCCCTGGACATGGAGGAGTGCCCATCCACCTCCACAGGTGTCTGAGGGTCAGGACCACCGCATACCTGTCTGTCTGTCCGGACTGAAGATGGTGGTGCCAGTGCGGATGAGGCCCTGCCTGCATCCCAGCGTGACAGCAGTCACGGACTCCAGCATGCTGGGACAAGGACTGGTGCTGGATCAGGCACCAATGATAATGGATCACACATCCCGGACAGTGATACGTGTGGGACACAGCAGGGAACGGCAAGGGCATAGCCAAGGATGGTGCCACCATGGAGGCCTGTGTGACATCACAGTCCCAGCCTGTGCCTGTATGCCCCAGTGGGGCAGCACTGGTGTTTGTCCAGGCCAGTGGGGCTGTTGCAGCTGATGCTGTGGCACCGGTGAGCCCTGGCAATCAGCGGCCAGAGGGGCAGTGCCAGCCATCGGCCAATGATGATGGGGGGACAGTGTCCAGGGGGTGGCATCAGTGCACCACATGTGGACATGCCCCATCATGGCTCTGGTGTGCAGCGCCCATCGTCAAGGGGTGCTGCCCGTTATGGCCAGGAACACCATGAGGGACAGCATGCCGATCAAGCGGATGACCTCTTTGATAAGCACAGCTGTCTACTCCAGGCTTCAGTGGATCAGCAGTTGCAGCTTGTGATGGTGGTGGATGCACTCAGTGCGGTTCTGTGCCAGGCAGAGGAGCAGCGCAGCAGGGACCACGGTCTGCTCCTGGCAGAGATGGCCCGGCAGTGGGAGGATGTGACTGCTGCCATTGACAGGCAGACACGTGCATTCACTTCTGTCATGGCCACTTTGTGCACCCAGTTCATTGCCAATCGCCGCAGACACCCCCAGTGTCAAATCCACCCCCTGTTCCCGGCATCATGCGACACCTTATATGTCGACACCAGGTTCGGCTGTGGGCATACCGAGCACACCTGGTGTGGGCATGTTTGGTGAGCTGCAGACTCCTGCATGAACATGGTCGTGTTCCCCCCGGGGGACCATCGGTGCCATCCCATGAGGCCAATGGTCAGCCTTGCATGGCTGGCAGATCTTGGCGGGGCTACCAACACATCCGTGGCAGCCATGGCACTGTGTCGTGTGACTGACCTGTCTCCCACCATGGCCACTGTCTGCCACTGCACTGTGTGCAGTGTGTTGTGCAACGTGCAACGTACAGGTGGGGTACCCAGCCCTGCACACACATGTCCATGTGCACACCTTCTTGGCTGCTGTCCACTGTGGCATGTGCATTATGAGTCCTGCAGTGCGCTGTCCGCCAGTGTGCAATGGTGCCCAGCATCTTAGACACGCACAGTGATGGCCACTGGGCATGGCCGTGTGTGGACCTGTGTGTGGCTAGGTTTGCAGTTGGGGTTGGCGTGCCTTCTACCCCTTGTGCATGTCTTGTGGTGTGTGTGTGTGTGTGTGTGTGTGTGTGTGTGTGTGTGTGTGTGTGAGCGCATGTCGTGTTTGGCCTTGCCCATCCCTGACGGCGTGTGCTGTTCCACGCTCAGACCCATTCCCTTGCCGCCATCCACCCCTGGGGTTTGTCCATGCCTGTCTGTGGGTTGTGCCCTTGCCATTGGTGGTTGCTCATGGCCCCATGACCTACCTGTGTTGGCCGAAGTGCTCCTCTATGATGGTGTACCAGTGCAGTTGTGCCATCCGGATCAGGGGGTCCCTCGCCCAGGGGTGGCTGCCATCACCGCCTGGACCGGCGTCCTCATTGTCCCCATCGCTGTCCCCCTCTTTGACCTCTATGGCTATCCCACAGTCGTTGGCCATGTTGTGCAGGATGCAACAGGCCAGGAATAGCCCACAGGCCTTCAAGGGACTGTACTGTAGGGCACCGCCAGATGTGTCCAGGCACCGGAAACATCCCTTCAGCATCCCGAACACCCGCTCAATGACATTACATGTGGTAGCATGTTCCTCATTGTACCGTTGCTGCAATGGGGTCGTGGGGTGCCAGTATGGTGTGAGCAGCCAGGGATGGAGTGGGTAGCCACTGTTACCTGTGTGTAGAGGGTAGACATTAGTATGGTGGTCTGCGTCACTCTGCCACGGGCCATCAAGGCCGGTACCCATGGCACCTCTGACTATGCACCCCCTGACAGTTGCCCATGTCATCCTGCATGATGTGCATACTCACCCACTAGGTGGCCAGTGGGGATGTTCCCCACTCTCGAACCTGTGGCAAAGTGCAGACTGGTGCCAGAAGAAGGCATCATGTGCTCCCCCAGGGTGCATGGCACAGACATTGGTTATGCACCCCCTGGCATCGTACACCACCTGGCAGTTGATGCTGGCAAACTTCTTCTGGTTTATGTATGATACACCATCCAGGCCAGGTGGCATGCGGATGGCCACATGGGTGCAGTCAATGGTCCTGAGCACCCCAGGCATACGTGCTACCCTGTGGAACTCTTGTATGTGTGCTGTGCGCTCTGCCTGTGTGCTGGGAAAACAGATGTACTCTGCAGCATGTGGCAGCAGTACACTGAGGAATTGTGTGAGTAGGCATGATGCGGCCGACTGGGTTATGTCTGTTGTGTCCCCTGTTGGTCTCTGGAAGGTGCCCGTGGTGAGCAGGCACATGACAGCTGTCACCTTTGTCTCCACTGACAGAGCATGGCTCCATCGTGGGTGCCTTCATCTCTTCACTGCACAGCTCACAGAGCCACCTCAGGATCACCCAGTTCAGGTGGTACCCGGCCCCAATCTCTGTGTCAGTATAGTGTTGAAGGTGATCGGGCTGGTACGCCTGTTGGGAAGGCATACCACCCGACGGGCCCTTCCACGGCAGTGCCCCCCTACTGCCTGCCTGCCTTCTCACACTCCTCATTACTGCCTCCATCTGGAAGGTGGCACTGGGCATGTCCATGGCT
The DNA here is from genome assembly GCA_016271365.2 of Neoceratodus forsteri. Lineage (NCBI taxonomy): Eukaryota > Metazoa > Chordata > Ceratodontiformes > Ceratodontidae > Neoceratodus > Neoceratodus forsteri. The sequence goes on along the minus strand of CM057454.1, from coordinate 644,280,824 downwards.
GATGTTCCCCCTGGCAGCTGTTACACCATTCCCCCCACTGTCCTTTGTAATGCTCCCCCTGCACCGGGTACACCTCAGGCCTTTGGCTGTCCTGCCTACTGCCACTGCCCTCAGTCCACTGTGGCACTTTCCTGTCTCTCCTGCACAGTAGCACAGGCTCCCCACTCCTGTCCTGTTCCTGGTTGTTCCCAGGTGTTCCCTGTTCTGCTCCTGCACAGTCCCACTCACTGATACCCTCTTTCTTGTTGCTGTCACCTCACTCCCACCTCTGACTTCCCTGTAGCGTTCTTGCACCTCTCTCGTTCCTTTTTATTTTGGATCATTTCCAGAATCGTGCAACTTCTGCTAGCTCTCCTACTGTGCATGATGCATGCTGTTGAATGTCACACTGCACCATTTATTCATGGTTCCTCCCCCTATGGTTGCTCATGCATTCATTACCATTGCGCTCTTGGGTATCGCAACTTGCACGGCACTACTGCCTCCCGCTGAATATCGCACAATGGTGCATTTTCCTACTTGTGCTGGAGCATCTCTGTTGCGCATGGCACATCCCTTTTGAATATCTGGGCCTTTGCGTACAAAAGCGCTGAAAAATGCAAAATTATCAATTTTTGGAGGCAACTTTTGGGATTTTGTATGTGGCCCTGCATGTCTGTCATGTGGCATGCCACTCTGTGAGATGGCTTGTTTGAAAGAGCTTTGGTGGACAAACATGCCACTTTTCATTTGGTGAAAAAAATATTAAGGCATTCAAAAGTTATGCCACTTTTAAGTTGCCATTATAAGTCAATGGGAAAATTTATATGTCTATTTTGTGAACAAAGAATGGGGTTTTGGCCATCTGGTCCCACCTAGCGGTCAAAGAATTTGTAGCCTCATGGTTCAAGAATCTTTGTCCCCAAGGATTTTTAAAATTCTTTGATCGCGAGGTCCGCCATCTTGTTTTGAAATTTCTGATCATAAAAGCACAAATATCTCAGCTCAGGGGTCACTTCTGAATTAAAACATGGATGGGTTTTACTCAGGGGACCCGCTCTATCAAGCCATGCCTTTGGTTGCATCCAAATTAGTAAAAATAGAGTTCTGAGCTTTAAAAATCTTTTTCATGGCTCGCTAACGATCTTTATCACAAGCCTTCAAATTCTTTGATCGCGAGATTCTTTGATCGTGATTGTAGATCGAGTGAGGATGAGATGTCCAGAATTTAAAATACATTTTTGTAGCCGGATGTCCTAGAAAGTTATATAAGAGTGGGTTTTGCTCAGGGGCTTCGTTCTGCCCATCTGAATTAAAAACATAACTTTCAATATCCTAGTGATCTAGTAGCCCCCCATCATGATAATATACATAATGATCCTGTATTCCTGGTAGTCTGGTGGTCCCCAATGGTATTTAATTAATATCTCTTTTTCATTCCTGGTAGTCTAATTGCCCCATTATTATTTCTTTATATTTCTTGTTAATATCCCTCGTAGTCTAGTATTGCCCCCAATCTGTATTTAATTATTATTATTCATATCCTTGGTAGTCTAGCCCCACCACCGCCTCCCCGCAGCCAGCGGGCGGTAGCATCCCACCCGCTTGCTGTTCACGCCGCCGAGCCGATTGCCGGATATGTATTGCCATTGTGCAGGCCATGGCGGTGAGTCCACCGGGCCAGTCGGCGGCGGGCGGACGGCAGGCGGTGGATGCTGCCGCCCGCCGCGGGTGGAAGCGATGGTGGGCTTCATGGGTGGGTGGGGTGGGGGATACTGAATCACCAGGATATGGGTCTTGGGGCGGGGTTATTTTATATCTACAGCCCATGCATCGTGGGCTTATCTGTCCACTGACCATCCAGGGTAAGTTTGGGGTTATGTTACATCTATGCAGCCCGCGATTGGGCTTATCGTCCACTGACCACTAGGGATAAGTTTGGGGGATACTTTGCTGCCCGCGATCGGGCCAGTCAGGGGAGGGGGAGATTAATGCTTTTGCCCGTGATCAGGCCAGTGGGGGGGGTGGGAGGATTATTTACTATTTTGCCCGCGATCGGGCTGCAGGGGGCGTCGGTCCCCAATGGCTGCTGCCTGGCAGGGCGCCAGGTGCAAGTCCTCGGGGATCGGTGCACCTGCATGCTAATGGCATACAAATGGGGCCATAAACAGATGCTAATGGCCCCCCCTGCACCTTGCATGAATTATGGCCCCATTTGCATGTCACCTTTTGAATATCGGAAATTTGCGCATGTCGCAATGGTACTTGCACCACCAAAAGTTGAATGCTCCACCCTGACCACTTGCGGTGGCGCAAGTTCCACTGTGCCATGCACAGTGGCTGTGGCAGGCGGGTGATATTCAAAGGAGTTGCTCAATAGCGCAACTCCTTTGAATATCGCTCTGGCCACACCCCTGCACAAATATTTTGTGCAGCGCAAGGGCTTGCACCACAAAATAGCGCAGTTTGAATATCCGGCCCTATGAGTTTTGTTATACACCTGAAGTGTGTCATACCATTTATAACACAAATGTGAAGCATGAGTGGTTTGTGATGGTATTACACACCAAGAATGTGTAGAAAAAATGAATATGAAAACATTCCATAGTTTATTTTATATAATTGTTGGTCTAAAAGCATAAAATACTAAATGTGCAATAAACATGTGGTGATGATGGCTTTCATTTTCACTGCTTAATTATGCCATCACTCCACTTTTGTTTAAAACAAATCTTACAATTATGAATGTGGGTTTCCTTCGTTGCATTCTAGTTAATAACATTCATTTTTTTAAATGAAAACCAGTTTAATTTATAGGATTATTGGGTTATATTTTTATGCCTGGGGAGAGCAGTTCAGAGTACCACAGGTGCGCACCAATGACGAAGATTGATGAAGGTTGATGTTTTCAGTGAATAGGTGCTACAGAGACAATAGAAATATAACAGCACAAAACATTTTTGGTTTTCACATGCAGCTTGTATAATTGCTGATTTTGTGGAATACATTAAGATGAGTGACTTATGGTACTGTAAGTGGTTAAGGGGCATTGGCATGTCTAATAGGCAATGATGTGGTTATTGCAGGGTAAAATCTATAGCTCTCTACAGTCTACAGCTGACATTATCACTGTCACCCATATATAAATAACGGGTGAACTATTATAGATAGAACCTGATTATTACAGTGTTAGAAAGTGAAACATAGAAACATAGAAACATAGACTTTGACGGCAGATAAGGACTGCTAGGCCCATCTAGTCTGCCCATTTCCCTACCTACAGGATAGGCCGCAGATCCTAGTTAACCAACAGCCTATATCTTCCTGCCCCCCACAAAAATTGCCTTATGTCTGTCCCATGCATTCTTGAATTCTCCCACAGTTTTAGACCCCAACTTCCCTCAGGAAGGCTGTCTCATGCATCCACTACCTCTCTGTGAAATAATACTTCTCACATTGCCCCTGAACCGCCCTCCTTCTATCTTTAAATTGTGTCCCTTGTTCTTGCAAGTCTCTTTTTCTGAAAGATGCTACCCTCTTGGATTTTGTTGATTCCTTGAGGTACTTGAAAGTTTCTATCATGTCCCCCTCTCCTTCTTTCCTCAAGGGTATACATATTAAGGTCCTTTAGTCTCTCCTCATACGGCTTCTCTTGCAGACCCTGACCATTTTAGTTGCCCTCCTCTGGACTGCCTCTATCCTGTCTATATCCTTGCGGAGATGGGGTCTCAGAACTGGACACAGTATTCCAGATGGGGTCTCACCAACTGTCTGTACAGAGGGATAACAACTTCCTGTTTTCTGCTGCTGATGCCTCTCCCTATACATCCCAGTATACCCCCGGCCCTCCCTACTGCCTTCTCACATTGCTTGCTAACCTTAAGGTCATCTGATATGATTACCCCAGGTCTCTTTCCTGTTTTGTTGTTGTTACTACCTCCCCACCCATTGTGTATTCTTCTATACTAGTCTAGTCTAGTCTAGTTAATAAATAGCATGACCAGTAATTACCTGAATAATACAAAGCATCATGTGAAATATATGCAAATCACCATGAAAATTTAGTCTGATTCTGCTTTAAGCAGGAGTGTGTGGTGCCAAATGGCCTCTCACACATAGAAATGGAAATACAAAACTATGGAAATATAGAATGTGTCAGCAGAAAAGGACCGGAATGCTCATCTAGTATACCCTATTTTCCTTGCCTGTTAATACACCCTGGACCCTATTTGGTCATAGGTGTCCCTCCCTCCTCTTTTATCTTTTCTTATTTTACCCATGTGTATATCCAATGTGTGTTTGAAGCCCCCCATTGTCTTCACCCCTACCACCTCTTCTGGCAGGGTGTTTTAGGTGTCCCCGACTTTTTCAGTGAAGACGTATTTCCTCACATTCCTCTGACCCCCCTCCCACTCAAGATTCACAGCATGCCCCCATGTTCTGGTACTCTTCCTCCTGTAAAAAGAGACTTACCTCCTGCACGTTGTTTACCCCCTGTGAGATCCTCATAGGTATGAGTCATGTTCCCTTTCCCCTCTCTTCTCTTCAATGGAGTAGATGTTGAGCTCACGCCGCCTCTTGCCATGTTTCTCGTGTAACCCCTGCACCATTTTGGTAGCTCTCCTATGGACTGCTTCCACCCTGTCAGTGTCATTGTGGAAGTCTGGCCTCCAGATCAGGATACAATACTCCAGGTGGGGGGGGTCTAACAGATGAGTAATAAAGAGGCAACACCAACTCCCTTCTCCTGCTAGAAATTTCCTTCTCTATGCACCCAGCCATCTGGATAGCCTTGCCTACTGCCTTGTCACACTGCCCTACCACCTTGAGATCATCAGATCTGATTACCCCAAGGTCCCTCTCTTGCTAGGTAACTGTAACTACCTCCCCCATCTTATACACATCCCTCATATTTAACAACCCCAGGTGCATGGCTTTGAACTTTTTGGCATTGAAACCCAGCTGCCACTCCCTGGACTAGTCCTCTAAGCTCCCCCAGATCCCTTTACATTTTCTCCATCCCCGTCCTGGTTGTCCATCCTGTTGCAGATTTTTGTCTCATCTGCAAAGAAACACACATTCCCCTCCAGTTCCTCAGTAATATCACTTATGAAGACATTGAAGAGGACAGGATCCAGTACCAAACCCTGTGGTACCCCACTGGCCACTCTCTTATCCTCCGAGTGACTGCCATTAACCACCACCCTCTGCCTCCTATCCTTCAACCAGTTAGATACACTGTTCACCACTTTTCCCCCACTCTCAGGCTGCCACATTTCTTTATTAGCCTCCTGTGTGGTACAGTGTCAAAGGCCTTACTGAATTCCAGATAGACTGCATCTACTGCCCTCCCCTGATCCACCTGTCTAGTTACCCAGTTAAAGAAGTCTATGAGATTTGTTTGACATGACCTCCCCCTGTGAAGCCTGCAGCTCATTTGTCACTAGGTACTCCATCATTCTCTCCTTCAACAGGGACTCAATAAACTTCCCCACTTCTGATGTGAGACTGACTGGTCTGTAATTTCTGGCCTCCTCCCTGCTGCCGCTGTAGTGCAGAGGGACCACAATGGCCCTCTTCCATTCCTCTGGAACCAACCCTATCTCCAAGAAGGTGCTAAACAGTGTTGCAAGAGGGGCATCTAGCACTGTTCTCAGCTCCATTAATACCCTTGAGTGGATCTCATCTGGCCCCATTGCCTTATTTTCCTTTAGGGCTTCCAACCCCCAGTGGACTCTCTCTTCCATAAATTAATTTGCGTCCACACACCCCTTCTCCTGGTGCTTGTTAATGCATGTTGGCCAGTCACCTCCTTCCACTGTGAAGACCGAGCAGAAGTATTCATTTAAAATGTTGGCTTTTTCATGGTCTTTTGAGCTTTTTCATGGTCCTCTGCTGCACAGTCCCCCCTTCTGAAAAACAGAAACATAGAATGTGATGGCAGATATGAACTGCAGGGCCCACCTAGTCTGACCATTGTATTTTTTTTAAATGCTGCAGACTTTTCCTGATCTATGGCATCATCCCTACCCTGCCCCTTCCCCTCCATGTCTCCGCCTGCAGTTCCTCCTCTCTTCCTTACCCCTACAACTCCTTTCTGTTGGTTCCAGGTTTTTCTGAACCCCTCCACTGTTTTTGCTCCCACTACCTCCATCGGAAGGCTGTTACAGGGGTCCACTACCCTTTCCATGAAGAAATACTTCCTCACATTCTTCTTGAAGTTACCCCCTCCAGCTTTATAGCATGCCCCTGAGTTCTAGAGCACCTTTTTCTCTGAAAAATACTCCCCTCCTGTACCTTATGTATTCCCGTTAGGTATTTAAAGGTCTCTTATCAAATCCCCCATCTCGCTCCTTTCCTCCAGCGTATTCATGTTTATCTCCCTTAGTATCTTCTTGTAGGACTTATGATGCCCACCCAGCACCATTTTGGTGGCCCTCTGCTGGAACACTTCCACACTGTCTATATTCTTCCTGAGGTGCGGTCTCCAGTACTGGACACAGTATTCAAGGTGCCATCTCACCAGTGATCTATACGGGGGTGGCACCACCTCCCTCTTTCTACTGGTGCTACCCCTTCCTACACATCCCAGCATCCCACTTGCCTTATCAATTGCCTTGTTGCACTGCCTGGCCACCGTTAGATCATCTGATATGATTACCCCTTATATCACTTTCCTGCTTTGTCATTGTCAGTATTATTCTGCCCATTTTGTACTCTGCTCCCGGGTTATAATGAACCAAGTGCATTATCTTGCACTTTTTCATATTGAAGCCCAGCTGCCATGCCCTTGATCATTCCTCCAGTCTTTTCAGATCCCCCTGGAGTGTCCACTCTGTTGCAGATCTTGGTGTCACTGGCAAAGAGACAGACCTTTCCTTCCAGTTCCTCTGCTATGTCACTTATGAAGACAATGAAGGGGACTGGACCCAGCATTTATCCCTGAGGTACCTCACTGGTCACTCTCCCTTCCTCAGAGCAAACTCTTTACCACTACCCTTTGTGTCCTGTCTACTAACCAGTTTTTTATCCAGGTTACTACCTTATTACCCATCCCTAAGCCATCCAACTTGCTTACCAGTCTCCTATATGGAACCACATTGAAATCCTTGCTGAAGTCCAGTTAGGCCATGTCCACTGCCCCACCCCAATCCAACTGCTACAACTGACATCAAGTTGACAGGTCTATAGTTGCCCGTCTCCTCCTTGCTGCAACGTTTGTGAAGTGGGACTACCTCTGCCCTTCTCCAATACCCTGGGACCACACTGGCCTCCAGTAATCTGGTAAAAAGGTCTGTTAGAGGTGCAGCCAGCACCTCCCTGAGTTCCCTCAGCACCCTTGGATGTACTCCATCTGACCCCATTTCCTTGTCTACATTCAGGTTAGTCAGTGCCTTTCAGATTTCTTCCTCAGAGAATGAGCTGGTGTTCACTCCTCCAACGTCCCTGGTGCCTTTTTGATGTCCCTATCCTTCCCCTACTTCTGTGACTACTAAGCAGAGATATGTATTCAAGATGTCTTCCTTTTCTTCATCCCCCTCTGTGTAGTACAATCACCCCTTCCCTCTTTAGCCGTGTAATCCCTCCCTTTGTCTTCCTTTTCTCGCTCACATACCTGAAAAATGTATGGTTCCCTTTTGACATTCCCTGAGCTATTCTTTACTCAATCTATGTTTTTGTGCTCCTTACATCTTTTTCTGCCTTTCTTTGTTTTACCAGATACACCTCCCTATCCTCCTCCCTCAGGGTCACCTTATACATTCTGAATGCTGTTCTTTTAGCCTTAACGTTTTCTGTCACCTGTTTGGAGAATCACAGTGGTCTCCTCTTTCTTTTACTTTTGCTTATCTGCTTGACACATAGGTTTGTTGCCCTCACTGTCCCCTCTTTTAATTTGGCCCACTTTTGATCCACCCCGTCCAGGTCCTCACCTCCTGCCAGTGTACTCCCGAGGTACTCCCCCATCAATCAGAAATCTGCTCCTCTGAAGTCCAGGACTCACCATTCTGTGGTTGGATTCTGCAGTAGTTCTTCTGTGAAGCCACACTGCACAATGATCACTGGCGTCCAGATGGCTTCCCACCTTGACCTCCTCAATCCTATCCCCATTTGTACTGTAAGCACCAGATCTAGTACTGCCTCATCACAAGTGGGTTCTGTTATACAAAGGTTCATACAAAAGAGGAAAGGAGTGTAGAGGCTATAAGCCCACAATTGCTACTTATTTATTAAGCAATACAGAGGCATAATTGTTTTGATTTCTGTGCTTACAAAGTTTCTCTTAGTTGCTCTTATTACCTTGTTTGCCAGGGAAGCATTGGTCTGTAGATGTCAGTGAGTTGTTAATTACAATTCCTATGTCACTGTATACTGATTTTAGAGCTGTTCCACATAATGTGTAAGTGTGAGGAATGTGATATTTTCCCAAATGGATTACACTACACTTGTTGACATATTGCATTTATACGCCCATGCAGAGATAGTATCTAAATCTTCTTGTATACTGCTTTCACAACTTATGGTATCACTGGGCCCACCCAGTTTTGTATCATTGGCAAATTTTGTAATCCAGTTGGAAATATTACTGCTTAAGTCTGATATGAAAAGTTGAAAACATATAAGGCCCAGTACAGACCCTTGAGGAACCCCACTAATGACTCTGCCTGTACCACAGAGATAACCATGGATGGACACTTGCTGAGTTAATCCTGATAACCAGAATTTTACCCAGTGGAGTATTAGTGTGTCAATATCCATGTTAACCAATTTATGTATAATTGCCCAGTGAAGTGCTGTGTTGAATGCCTCTCTGAAATCAAGAAGAATGACATCTGTATGTCCTTTACTATCTAGGTGACAATTAATTTTCTCATAGAAACATATCAAGTTAGTTATGCATGATCTAACAGATGTAAAACCATGCTGTTCCATATCAACCTTGTTGTTACTTTTCAGATGCTCCATCATTTGATCCTTAAAGATCAATGGCAACCATTTTACTTATTGTTAAAACAATATCTGAATTCAAATCCCTGTGTCACAAGTAGTGTTTCCTGAAATTTTCATGCTATTTTGTTTTCTGGTTTTCTTTAAATCTGCATTTGTTAACTTGTTCTATAATAACTAGAAACAGTCTGGCTGCTCCTGTTCCTCTGACTGAGCCTTGTAGAGTGATAACATAATTTTGGAGTAAGCTACTGCTTCAGAAGTGTAAGTCCATGCTTGACTGAAGAGCTGTAAACTACCTAATTAGAGCAGTCTGTAGAGTTAATTGTTTGCTGTCCAGGGATTTTACTAACTCAGTCTCTGGTATGTTTTCAGATGAATTAGGTAAGGTAAGGTAAGGTAAGGTAAAATGTATTTTTTAAGCGCCTTTCAAATTATCAAGGCACTTTACAATTAAATATAGTGTAAACAAATTAATATAAATACAAAGCATACAGAAAAAGCTTGATAAAACAAATAAGTCTTAAAATCCAATTTAAAACTCATGACGGTCGGGCACTCTCTTAACCAACGAGGTAGACAGTTCCGTAGGGTGGGTGCAGCATAAGAAAAAGCACATGCCCCAGATGTTTTTAGACAAACCCTGGGAATCTCTAGCAATCCCCTCATCAGCAGATCGGAGTGAGCGGCGGGGGCAGTAGGGAGTAAGGAGCTCTTGCAGATATCGGGGTCTCTGCTCATGTAGGGCTTTATAGGTCAGCAAGTTGACCTTAAAGGTGATCTGCCACTGTACCATCAGCCAGTGCAGTTCATGCAGCATAGGCGTAATATGACTGGTCCTAGATGTACCAGTCAATAGCCTGGCCACCGCATTCTGCACCAGCTGCAAGTGGCGGATATCAACCCCAGAAAACCCTAGGTAGAGGGCATTGCAGTAATCAAGGCAGGTGGTTACAAAGGCGTGGACCAATGTAGGAAGGTCAGCCGGGAGGAACCAGGTGTTTCACCCAGGTGATATTCCTTAGATAGTAAAAGGAAGATTTAATGACAGCGGGGACCTGAGATTTCAAAGTCAAACCACTATCAAAAATAACTACCAGGTTATGCACCAGGTCCGAGGTCATGAGCTGAGCTGATAATCCATCATTTTGTTCTTCTAAAAAGCTGATCATTTTAGTTTCAGTGCTGAACTGAAGTGGTGTACATTTGAGAAATCTGCTTGTCTGTATTATAGCTGTGAGTTCTTTCTCATCAAAACTCTGTGTTTTTTGTTTTCTAGCTATATAGAACTATGTGGGTGTCTATTTAATGGATATAAAATAAATCCAAAGTTTGTAAATTCATACAAGCAGTTTGTCTTCATTGTAGCCTCAATAAATTGGTCCATGTAAGAACAATTTTTTTTCCCTCACAGATTTCAGATCTTTGATGGTTTCTTTGTGAAAATGCATGATGTATAACTAGAAACAGTATAGTGCATCTTGATGCCCACTGTCTTCTGTGTCATAGTTGAGGCAGCTGCACTCAGCTGCCCCATCCCCTACCACACAAGCCCCCATCTCTTGCCCCATGTTCAATGCTGCTGCACCTTGCTACCCATTCATCTCCCACACAGTTGGGGATGCTGCACCCTGTTGCCCCATCATCTGACTGAACAGTAAGGGCTGCTGCACCATGCACACTCCATCCCACAGTCAGGGCTGCTGTACTCTGATGCCCCCCGGGTTCTGCCCCACAGTCAAAGCTTCTGCACCATCCTGTCCACAGTCCTCTGCCACCACAGCCAGAGCTGCTGCACCCTGCTCCTGCCTACTAAGACAGGGCTGCTGTGGTCTGTTGTGCCTTAGAGCCCCTTGCCTTCACAGTTAGTATGTACACATATGACAGTGATAAAAGTGAAAATGAATGTAAAAAAAACTGAAATAGGGAAACATTAGTACAGACTCTTAACACTTTAAACAATTATGCATCAGTAAGTGATTATTGTACATTTTCAAACCTAATGATCTTATCTCACTATCCACATCAAATATGGTATTTTATTTACTAAAAAATATTACTGTATAGAGACTAGATCAAAAACATTCTGCATATCTACTTTTCAATATTTTATACTTTACACTTTCTTTAAACATTTTTAAACACACTTGGGATTTCTCAAAGAAAAGCAAGTTAATGCAGACAAATTCTAATTTACTATATTACACTGGAGCAATATCTTAGTAAGGGGAAAACACCACGAGGGCTCAGAATCATTATTGTTCCCTCCTCAGGTTTTGAAACCTTCCCCTTCAAAGAGGAGTGGTTAGCAGCTGCTCTTTTACACTCAAAAACATTTGTTGAACTACTAGTAAAAGCTGATATATGAAAACATGAGGAATTATTTGTAGAAATTAACGCAGCTAAACAGGAAGTTCTGGCATTTAAAGAGACAGCAGCATTTAAAGAACTGGACATATCTATGAAAGAAAGACTTACAAAATATGAAAAGGAGCTGGTAATTAAAAAACAAAAGAAATTAATTAGAGACCAAGAAGATTTTGAGAACGATCGAGTTCTTAATTGGAAAAAGAACGGCAATTACAGAAGCAGAAGTAGAAGTAGGTCAAGAGTATGCTTTGAAGAAGGGAACACTGGGAACAGAAATAGGTATCGGAGTCCCTTTTTAGATCAAGAACAAACTGCACTAGACACAGGAGAATGAAATATAAGAGAACAAGAAGAGGCACAAGAGGAGGCAAATGATACTCAGAAACAAAAGGAAAACCAGAGGACGAGGGAGGGACTGGGGCGAGAGCTCCAAGTAGTTGTCATATCTGGGAAAGAGTTGACAGAGACACAGATAAAACTATTAGGATACGGATTATCTTTTGGCACGACACCTGCCCTTAACCCATTTCAAATCCAAGTTGATCTCTACAAACTATTTCAGAAACTTAAACTAAAAGCTTTCTTTTCTAAAAAGGCAGAGACTGAGAACACCTCTACACTATGGGCTACACAGAGAACATACTGGAACAGGACACCATGGACTGTGTAGATGTCTCCCTGAGCTTGGAAAATGAGGGATAAAATACAGATGAAGATGTAGACTATATTATTAATGTAATTGAAGAGGACCTAACGAGTTTCATGGGTTCAAGTCCCACCAATGTGAATACGCAATGTGATATAAAAATTCAGAGAAAAATATTATTTACCCCTGTTTCTGACTTTATACAAACTGTATATAATCCAGTTATTTCCACATTTGAAAAGGTAGTTTTAAGAGAAGTGGTTGACATCATACAGAGAGCAGGGCATCTCAAAGATAGAAATCTTACTGTGAAAGAATCAGAAGCATTAGATGAGCTACAGTCAGAGGAAGGAATAGTAATAAAATATGTGGATAAGGGTAGGAATATTGTTATAATGGATAAAGAACACTATACAGGTATTGTGTTAAACCTGTTGAATGATACATCCAACTATGAGAAGTTAAAACAAAATCCCATGAGTCAATACAGAGTAGAGTTTAATCATTTTTTGCAAGAAGCAGTACTAAGAGGTGGTATAACAGAAAAAGAACTAAAGTATCTGTGAAGTGAGAACCCTGTAGTGCCTTGCTATTATATTCTACCCAAAATTCATAAAAGTATGAGGGACCCCCCGGGAGACCAATAATTTAATCTATTGGGTCTATTACAGAGAAACTGGATATTGTTGTAGATTTTTTTCTACAGCAAGAGGTTAGAGCATTAGATTCCTACACAAAAGACACCACACATGTTATCAATAGATTTAAAGACAAACAATGGACAGACAGAATGATGTGGTTGATGATCGATGCAGAGTCACTATACACATGAATACAATATGAGCAAGGCATAAATGCCTCTGGATACTATTTGGAGAAAGGGAACATTTCAGAAGATATTCCTATAGGCTTTATCCTATCAGCCATCCACTTTATTTTGACCCATAATCATGTTGAATTTTTGGGAGAAAATTACAGGCAAGTTTGTGGGACAGCTATGGGTGCCTGCATGGCACCATAGTATGCCAACTTATTTTTAGGAAAATGGGGGAGAACTTTCCATATTTCAGGGCACAAATCCTTTCTTAGATAAAATACATTTCTGGACTTGCTATATTGATGACATTTTAGTTGTGTGGAAGGGAGATCTATCAGAAGCAGATCTTTTTGTGGAATGGCTTAATAATAACAATATCAGTTTGAGATTCACCCACAAAATAGATCCAGACAGCATAGAATTCCTAGACCTAGTTTTTTCTAAAAAGGACATAACTACAAAAAACTACAGAAAACCCACGGCCACCAATAACCTTCTCAGGGCAGACAGTGCACACCCTAAAAAACATAAGGAATCAATCCATTATGAACAATACTTATGTTTACACAGGAACTGTACAAAATATTCTGACTTCTGGGCCCAATCAGAGGAATTACAAAATAGACTTGAGAGTAGAGGTTACAGGGATGAGTTGTTGGCACAGTCTGTGAACAAAGCTTATGGTATGAGAAGAGAGGATCTACTAAAAGAGAAAACTATAGATTCATCCTCTAATTTTAATTGTGTAACCTTCATTACTGAGTTCAACAACTGGTCTAGCCAATTGGGAAATGTTATTTACAGGAACTTCTTGCACTCTGACAAGAATTTTGACTAATGCAGTGGGTGAAAAACCTTGCATCACAATCTCAAGGGGACCCAACCTAAAAGAGAAGTTAGTCAAAAGCAGACTAACCAGACCAGTCAAAAGTACCTGGCTGGGTACAACACCCTTAGGAAATTTTAAATGCCAGAGATGCAACATTTGCAGTTACTGTAACACAGGTACTGATTTCAATCATCCCACAACAGGAAATAAATATGAGATGAGAGAATTCATAAATTGTGATACAAGATTCGTAATTTATGTCTTATAGTGTGGATGTAAACAGATGTTTATAGGGAGAACTACCTGAGCATTAAAGCAGGGGGTACAGGAACATGTCAGAAACATAATTAATGTTAAAATAGACACTCCTGTGGGTTTGCTTTTCTCCCAAAAACATAACTCAGATCCTAAATGTATGAAATTTATGGGGATTTATTGGCAACAGCCCCTCAAATATGGGGGTGACAGAACTAATGAGTTACTTGAAAGAGAAATCAGGTGGATCTATAGGTTAGGGACAGTGAAACCTGATGGTTTGAATGACCAATGGGATCTAAAACCCTTTTAAAGGGGTAAGAAGAAATAAAAGAACTTTAGAGACTGAAGTTGTGTTGACAAACTAATATTAATTGTTTCTCTCTTTTTCTGTCTTTGTTACAGGAATCTTGGAGAATGCATGTCTGTAGATCCCCAGCCAAAAAGGAAGGTTCTTTCTCCTATTCTATAGATGGAAAAAGGGAAAAAGGGTGATCACATTGTGACATTTTTCCTGTTCCAACTCCTTATCCCTTCCTCCCCTTCCCCCTTCTCTCCTATTCCCTTCCCCTCACTTCTTCCCCCTCCTTCCCCTTGCTCTATTCCTCTACCTTTCCCTCCTTCCCTCCCCCCATCCTTTCCCTTCCCCATTATATAGTATAGTAAATTATAATTTGTCTGCATTAACTTGCTTTTCTTTGAGAAATCCCAAGTGTGTTTAAAAATGTTTAAAGAAAGTGTAAAGTGTAAAATATTGAAAAGTAGATATGCAGAATGTTTTTGATCTAGCCTCCATAAAGTAATATTTTTTAGTAAATAAAATACCATATTTGAGGTGGATAGTAAGACATGATCATTAGATTTGAAAATGTACAATAATCACTTACTGATGCATAATTGTTTAAAATGTTAAGATTTTGTACTATTTTCCTTTTTTCAGTTTTTTACACTCATTTTCACTTTTATCACTGTCATATGTGTACATATTGATGCCTTTGTATTATATGAACACAGTATGAGACATGGATTTTTGTAATGTCACTTAGTTATGATGTCTCAGTTTTTGGTGTGTATATATGAGTCTGTTGCTCAACCAAGCTATACCCCTTTTGAAGGCAAGAATGCTGAAGCGCAGGGGTCCTGGTATGATTACCTGGCTAAAATAAAGAGCTGGAAAAAGCAGTGATTTCTTGAAAACATTCTCTCTCTGGAGTTGCTCTTATTACCTTGACTCCATTTTGAGGTTTGCGACCTTCTTAGGAGAACCCCCCCTCACTTGTGGTGCACTGCTTTTAACTCATTTGTTTTGTTATTCCACGGTTATGGCTGTTGCACCATGCTACCAGATGCCACAAGAATTATGGCATTTGCTGCACCCTGTCCTCTGCCCCCATGGTTGTGTCAGTTCCACCCCAGTGTTGCTGATGCACCCTGTCCCACAGTTTGGGCTGCTGTACCTGAATTCCTCACTTGTCTCCTGGCCAAACATTTGGGACTTCTGCACCTTACTGCCTTCATTTCTTCACCCCCATAACACAAGATGAAAGTATTTTTTTTCTGTTTTTTCTTTTGGGCAGTGTAGCAAAAAATCTGACTTTGGTGTCAGGGGGGCAGTATGATGCACCAACCCTAACTGTGGAGTCATGGGGCTGTAGGGTACAGCAGAGCACAGTAGCCCCAACTGTGGTGACAGAAACAGGGGGCAACAGTGTGCAGTGGCTCTGACTGGGGGGGTGGGGGACAAAATGCAGCAGGGTACAGCAACCACAACTGTCCAGGCAGTGGCAGCAGGGTGCAGTGGCCTTGATTGTTCAGGCAGGAGATGGCGGCAACAGGGTGCAGCAGCCCCAACTCTATAGGAGAAGAGAGTGGGCAGCAGGATGCAGCAGCCTCAAATGTGGAGCAGGAGACAGGGGGCTTGTGGGGCAGGTGACGGGGCAGCAGAGCCCAGCTGCCTCAACTGTAGGCAGGAGATGGGGGCATCAGGATCCCATATCGTGTTTCAAGTTATTTATATACATGATGTATTTTCATACAGAAACCATCAAAGAAATGAAATTTCTGAGTTCATATAGTACATGTGACTGATATAGTCAAGTGTGACAGGCACCTGTTTGCCAATCTGAGATGAAAACAGTTGTTCTTACATGAACGGATTTATTGAGGCTACATCAAAGACAAACTACTTGCACAAATTAGCAAACATTCGATTTATTTTATAGCCATTAAATAAACAACCCGGTGTTGTATAGCTAGAAAAAAAAACAGAATTTTGATGGAAAAGAACTCATAGCTGTGATACAGACAAGCTGATTTCTTAAATGCATATCACTTCAATTCAGCACTGAAACTCAAATGATCAGCTTTTTGTAAGAACAGAATGATAGATTTTCACCTAATTCATCTGAACACAAACCAGAAACTGAGTTAGTAAAAACTCTGGACAGCAAACAATTAACTCTACAGACTTCTCTGATTAGGAAGTTAACAACTCTTCAGTCAAGCAGGGACTTGCACTGCTGACGCAGTAGCTTACTCCAATATGATGCCATCACTCTCCAAGGCTCAGTCTGAGGGATAGAAACAGCTTGACTGTTTCCAGATAGTGAAAAACAAGTTAACAAATGCAGATTTAAAGACAACCACAAAACTAAATAGCATGACATTTTCAGGAAACACTACGCATGACACAGGGACTTGAATTCAGGCTTTTTTTTAACAATGTGCAAAATGGCTGCCATTGATCTTTAATGATTTACTCCAGTATTTTTTCTATAATAGAGGTTAGTTAAACTTATAGGTCTGTAGTTAGATACCTCTTGTCTGTTACCTTTTTATATATGGGGGTCACATGGGCACATCTCCAACCTGTTGGCACCATACCACTTTTTAATGATTTTGATATAGAATTTTTGGTATACCATGAATATAGCGACTGAATATGGGCACCACATCAAAACAGAGACTCATATTGGGTGCTACACTCATGGACTACCCTGCAAGGGTAGCAACTGTACATGACCGCTACGGTAATGGATGGCGACAGGAAGGAAGGATAGTGAGGGGAAGGGGAGGGACAGGGAATGGGTTTTCAGGGACGGATGTACCTGCTGCTGTCGAGCTAGCCATGTGGTGTGGTGGTTTGGGTGGCTAGCTGTGGTGCAGCAGGTACAGGTTTCAGGTCTGGGTGCATAAAACTGTTGCCGCTGCCTATGGCTCCAGCACTTAATTTTTTGTGCAATGCAGGATTTTGCCCCCTCCCCAACATGCACTCCCCTGGGTTGATAACCCATATTTGGGGGTGCAGGGGGAAAAGCCCCTTGTGAGAGGGGGCACATGGGGGCGCAGTCCCCTCCTCTGCAAAAACACTTTTTCCCATTCTGTATGTTGGGTGGCCCAAAAGTGTATATCGTCAGTTTGCTTTTCGGTGCTATACACTCGCCATAATAGCGATCACTATTCTGCGATCGCTATTATGACATGGAACTGAACTTTTAGGGATATTATGATGCTATCTTTCATGATTTTTAACATCATGGGAGTAATACCATCTGGGCCAGGGGATCCATGTTTTTTTTTAAATCAGGAATCTTTTTGCTAATAGATCCTTCAATATTGTGATCTCCTTCTTGCTGTCTATGTTCATTGTGGGCATGGTTTGCTTGTTCTCAGAAAAAACTGAGCAAAAGTAATTATTGAATTTTTCTGCTACTTCAGTAAGGTGCGAAATATTCATTTTTCTCACTCCTATGTTAGTTATTTTAGGTGAGGATTTTGATAGAGAATTAATATATCTGTAAAACACTTTGGGATTATTTTTGTTTGCTCTTTTTCATCTCTCTTTTGCATGTTTTTTTGGATTGTTTAAAATTTATTCCATAACATTTCTGGCCTAGCTGGTTGGTAACTGGCATATGCCTTGTTTTTCTTCTTATTAAGCTTTATTATCTTTTCACTGAGCCATTGTGGTTTCAAGCCATTGTCGCAGTATTTTTTTAAACTTTCTTATATATCTATCACATGTTGTTTTTATAGTGTGGCTAATTAATTGCCATGCTTCCTCAGTAGTTTTATTATTTAGTATATCAGACCAATTAATTTTATGTATTCTTGAATTAATACATGCAATATTAGCAGTATAGTATAGATAGACTTCCATGCACCCCTGAGTCTTTTTGTTTGTGTATGCTTTGTTAAACAGTATACCAGAGTGGTCACTAGATCCAAGGGGAAGAGTAGTATGACAGTTAGTTATGGTAATTAATTCAGAACCCAACACTAGATCTAATAAGTTTTATCTCTGGTCGAATGTTTAACATGTTGTATTAAGTCTGACATGTCAGACATGCACGCAGATGTCACGCTTGTCTCTGACACATCTTCCACAAGCATTCACCCCGCTCATAGAGGGGTGAAAATTAACTGTCAGAGACCCAGAAATATCTTCTCCCAGGTCACTGCTGATCTGGATACAAATACTACAAAATAATTAAATTAAAGATGCTCAAGCACCCTGTAGGTCTACTAAGTGTGACTGCTCAGCCCCAACTAAAAACAGATATAAAATACAAACTGACATGGACCCATTTGATATTATGTAGTTTCTGGGGCTCTCCAGGACACTACACTACCCAAATGCCTCCAGACCTGTTACTAGGTAACAGGTGACATCTAACCCCTACCATCACCACAATGATTTAAACAGGGGTTTACACAGATTTAGCACACAAAAAGTTTAGTTAGCAGTCTACTGTTGAACAATTACACAGCAGCTGCTTTGAAGCACTTACCAGCTGCCTGAGGAATGCCCCTTGCAGGGATTCCAGGATGTCACTGATCCTAGCTGAAACCACTGCAAGAAGGCTCCAATCTACATCAGGCATATTGAAGTCACCCACCAGCAACATCTCCCCCTTGTTAGCCACCTTGCTGCTAACTGCTTCTAACATATCTCTTTGTAGTTCCTCCCCCTGCGCTGGAGGCCTTTAGATCACCCCGTCCGAATAGCGGGGCTGTTACCCAACTCAAGGGTAACCCATAACATCTCTGCCTTACCCTGAATCCCCTGTATTTCTTTCACCTTTATGCTATCTTTCACATAAAGTACCACTCCCCCACCCTTCCTTTCTCCCATGTCCCTCCTGACCAACATGTTCCCTGGTACTGTATGACCATGTCCCAGTCATGGCTGGCTATGCACCATGGCTCAGTAATGGCCATGGTACCCAGGCTGGCTTTCTCCATGGTGGCCTCTAGGTCCAGGAACTTATTTCAGAGACTTCTAGCATTGGTGCACATGGCCTTCCAGAATCTGATAGTACTCTGTATTTTGGCTCTCCACTTTCCCTTTATGCCCAATTTTCTCTCCTCTCTTCTATCTCCTTTCCCCCTTTACCAAACCTCTTTCATCTTGACCTACTTGCTCCGTGGTGGGACTCACACCACCCAGGCTTCCTAAACACCCTACCTCAGCCTGTGGAGGTGGGCAGATTCTGCCTCCCTCTCTGTCTCCACCTTCCCTTCATCTAGTTTAATTGTTAATTGAAGTAATGTTTAAACTGACCAGTGAGGACTGTGGTTCCCCCATGGAAGGATACATGCCATCCCCACTGTATAAGCTCTTATACTCCCATGTGGGCTCCCAATCCCCAATGGAGCCATACCCCTCCACTGTGCACCATTCTTTCAACTGTGAGTTGAAGGCATTGGTGTGGAGCTCCCTTCCTTCCACCTGTTGTAGGAAGGTAGCACCTTTGCAAACACTACAGAGTGTGCTACCCACCTTAGATTTCTTCCCAGCTCCCTGAACTCCCCCTGTACTATGGCTGCCAAATCCCTAGCCAGGTTGTTCATCCCCAGGTGTACAATGACATCCAGCTTCCCCTCTCTACCTGTTGCCCTAGCAATCCTTAGGATACACTTCCCATTACTCCTTGCCATGGTGCCAGGTAGGCACCTGATCTCCCTATCTGTCCCCTTTCCTACTCCCAGCTCAATTCCCTTGACTATTGAATCTGCCACCAGAAGCTGCTTTTTCTTTCACCAGGGTTCTCCTTCACCTACCTTGTGGTCTCTAGCTGGGAGGATCCCAACATCCTTCTTGGCCAGTTCCACAGGTGCTTCTTGGCCATCCTGCTCTGTCAGCACAGTGTAGGAATTTTTCAGTGGACCTGGTTGGGGAATGTGCCTGTGACCCCCCCCACCTTCCAAATCCCACTATCATCTCCCTCCTCGAGCCGTCTGTAGTTCTGCTGCTCCTCCTATCTGGCAACCTATTAGGTAATTGTGGTGGACTAGGTGGTCCCTGGATGAGAGAGAGGGTCCTCTGACTTCCAGCCAAAATGGCTTTGAGTCTAGTGACCTCCTTCCATCATAAAGTCAATGCAGCTTTCAACCTAGAGACTCTCTCTGCCAACCCAGAGATGCACACACAGATGGGACATCACCACAATCTCCAGAAGGTCTCGTTGAAGACTGCTGCCCCACAACCACTGCATTGCACCACTCCCCACATTTTCAATTCCTGCACCCCCAATGCTTTCTGTCCTCCTAACCCAGAACCCACTGAGACTAAGCTATCCCCAGCACCAGTTTACCAAAGCAATATACACCTGTTTAGCTCAACACAGCTTCTTTTTATTTGTGTGTTTGTTTAATTGTTGGCTTAATGCCCTCCCTACCAGATCTACAGGGTATTAACAAGCCACCAAAATTTTCTAGCAACAGTTACCAGTGAGAGTCCCACCTACAGCACAACTCCTACCCTGAAACTATATCTAGCAAACCCTTACACCCACAGCACCAGGTTTTACCTAGAAACTGTAGTTAGCAAGCCCCCTCACCCACAACACACTATTATCAAGATATGGTTTTCAGGAAGCCCCACTCCCCCAAGCCAATATTACCCTTATAGCTGTTGCCTTACAAGCTCCCTCCCCCAACAACACTCTATTTAGATCCAATAGTTGCAGACACTGTGAGCTCCCACTGTCCCCACCCCCAGAACAACCCAACAAGTTGTACCTGTGATCAAACAGGATTCCTTGTTGTTGGCTATCTCCTGGGCTGACTCTGGGCAGATTCCACCTCTTGCTGTCCTTGGCACCAGTTTTTAGCATGATGGCCACAAGCAGCTGGCCGCTTGGCAGGAAGGAGTTTTATACAGCAGGTGGGCTCCCACAGTTCTTCCCCCTCACTCATCTAAGGCACCCATTTGGCACGCCTAAGTACAATTGCCCCAGCAATAGCCCACAGCTGGCTTCAGAAGTTCTGAGGGGAAAGAGGCTCTTCTCCTACCTAGCTCCTGTCCCACTGCTCCTCAGGCATCCTGATCCCCACTGTTCTTTTTCTGTGTACTCCAGTTCACTACCAGAGCCATTTAATCTTAGCAGGCTCCTGGCTGCTCCAACCCCCACATTCCTCCAAGGTGAATGATTGGTGCTTCAAAGTACTGTTGCCCCAGTATCAACCAGCAGCTGGCTTCCAGAACTCCAAGGGGAGAGAGGCTGTTCTCCCACCTAAACATCTCTGCTGTTGCTCCTCAGGCATTCTGATCCCCCACTGCTCTTTTTCTGTGTGCTCCAGTTCACTAACGGAGCCCTTTAATCTTGGCAGGCTCCTGCAGCTCTACCTCCTACACTCTTCCAAGGCACCTGATTGGGGCACCTAAGTGCTGTTGCCCCAGCAATGGCCCTTGGCTGGCTTCCAGAGCTCCAAGGGAAGAGAGACTCTTCTCCCACCTAGCTTCCTCTCCTACTGCTCCTCCGGTGTCCCAATCCCCGCTGTCTTTTTCTATGTGTTCTGGTCTCCTAATCCTCATAATACAACCCTTTACCTTCCTCATTTTGCTCATGTGCCAGAGGAAAGTCTTCTACCCTCCTTTATTCCTCCCTGTTTTTCTTAATATACCTCACTTTCTGCCTCTGTTTGGGTCTCCTTGTACATCCTGAAAGCAGTTTTTTACTTCACACACAATCTGCAAAGGCTGAAAACAGAAGACACAGACACATGTTTTGTTCTTCTAAGGACTCGTCAGTGTGTGTCATCTTTAAAGTACAATTTGAATGTGTAAGTATTTTCTTTGGCTGCAAAGCAAACAGTGCTGCACCACTCTGTACCCTAGTTCCAAAATGGTGTGTAGATTGCTATCCACATAGTTTGATGTACCTTTGCTCTGTATACAACTGTACATCTAGCTTGAATGAGGGGGTAGTTGTTATAGGCTTCAAGTAGTAGAAGTGACTACAATATGGAAAAAGTAAGCACAATCAAAAGGGAAACTCTCTGTGACCTCTGGTTTCTATGGAAGAGTTCAACCTGCCTGACATTACCAGGTGGAAAATGCAAGTGGGGAAGTGGGGAAAGATTTTTTTGACAGTTATAAAGGCCTGTTACCTCATGCAATAACAGAAGAAGAAGAAATGAGGGGTACTCAGTCTACTGTTAAGTACTGAGAATGGCACTGCTGGGGTAGACTGAGTGGGAGGTCCAGTGGGTAGTAGTAACCATAATATGACAAAGTTTGAGGTTTTGGGAGGACTCATTTTATTTATTTAGTTTTTGTTTACCGGGTAGGTGCGCTAGCCAAACAGGTGACTATTTTCAGGTACGACCCAGGAGGTACAGTAACAATATAGAGTTCATTTACATAATACATTTGCTGAGAGCAAGACTGGAATGCTCTAATGCAGGGATGCCAGTTTCAATAAGTTATAGAAGATGGTTGGAAATAAATTAGCAACTTGGCAAGTAAGTGGGAGTACTGACACCATGTCCAGAAGATGAGAATAACTGAGACATTTGTAACCCAGCTGTCAAAATGGAGTTAATAGCAATATTAAATGTTTGAGTATCTGGGGTAACAAAGTGCTCAGGGGCATTTGCACAACAGAGGACCTAATGTACAGTAAAGAAGAAGTAATGTCCATATGTGATATATAAGGGTTGCTATAGCCCAAATGTAAAAGTAATGCACCCATAGGCTGTGATTAAAATGCAAGTATAGGATTAAGCCAAGCCCTGCTTCCAAGGTTCTGAAATGTGGTCTGTAATGTCAAAAGACATTTCCAGTTTTCTTGTTTATGCAATAGGTGTTCTGCTTACTGACAAAGTGTCTAGGTGCCAGCAATGCACCTACAATTGCCTATTGGTTGAGAGGGTTTTCCAGGCAACATTTCCTGCCTGCTTGGGGCATATAAATAGGGGCTGCAGCCCACTAAAAGGAGTTTGTGGTTTCAGCCTAAAGTGCACAGTTACAGTGTTAGCACCTACAGGTAAGATTCTTTGGCTATAACTGGGTGGAGGGGGCCTGTGGACCAAAGAATGGTGGCAGGGTCCCTGGGTGAACATGCAACTGGTCCCTTCTGGTGCAGGTTTCCAGAGGCTTGGGCCATCTGGATACAACACAAGTATGGCACTCCAGGTGAACCCCATGTTCAGTTTAAGCTTGTCTTCATGGAAGGAGGAAGGCTCAAAAAATATCACACATGGTGTCCAAGCGGCAAGACAGCCATAAATCTCCTCCATCCTTGAAACACAGGGGCTGCCAAACAGAGAAGGTGAGCAGTTCCCCTTCCTGAACTGAGCACTGAAAGTGAGGATGGCCGAGCAAAGCCATGCGTTTGTTCAGGGACTTTTATAGCAGTACTGTTTGTGCCATATTTGAAGGGGTGCAGTGTCTAAGTGCCAAGCCTGGGAACAGTACAAAAGTCAGTGGGGTGGCTCTCAGCAAGACAGTACCATCTTATATCCTTAGACATGAAAGTCACCCCTGAGATGATTGTCTGCCCCTTCTCACCACCATAGGGACTTTGGGGGGCACCAGCATAGGTCTGACAACACATTGAATAGCTGCATCTTTGTAGATAAAAGAATATGGGGGAAGGCAAAGTCATCCCTAGTTGTCCCAGCAACTGCTGGAGAAGTTATAGGAAAAAAGAGAGCACATAAGAGTGGAAGAAATAGGATTAAGGAAGTGGAAAAGGTTACTACATATGAAAATAGGTGAAGGAACACAGCCCCAAAATTAAACAGGCTTGGGCAGACATGATGAACTGCTAAGCCTATATAAGCCAGCATTTTCAATGTTTCTATGGATCAGAAGAAATACTTAACACATTTTACACTATATAAGAACAAAAAGAGAGTCTGAACAGCAAGGTACTGTATGCATCTAAGAAGGTTGAAAGTGATGAATCAGTAAAGGATGGTTAAAGCATTAAAAACTACTTTACATGAGTTTTCAACTAGGATAATAGGGGAAGTCATCAATAGGTGTCTGAGGTTGTAGGATAAGATAAAGACAAGTAGGAGCCAATTCTGATCCTGCCAGAATAAATAGGAATGTATTCTGGAAGGTGTTAAGCCAGAAAAATTATAGAGCCTCAATTAAAAAGCCTTTATAAAGCCTTTGTTCTTGTTACATCTATGTTGGTCCATTAAAAGGTATCAAATCATTTGCTTCTGGATCTGATAGAGCCTCAATAGAAATCACTTGTGGTTGACGGAGGAAAAAAATAATTCTTGAGATCTTTCAGGACTAGTTTTAGACTGGAAGAGTACTAGAGCAAGGAAAATAGCTGGTGATTTTACTCTTTTCAAGAAGAGGTAAAGGCCAGAGCCAATGGCTACAGACCTGCGAACCTTACCTCAGTGAGTAGCAGTATGTTAGAAGCAATGATAAAATATGTGATAGTTCAATACATGAAAGAGAATGGGCTGTTCTTTAGCCAATGGTATGGTTTCATAAATAGGAAGTTCTACCAAACCAACCTGAATATCACCTTTGAGGGAATAGCCAGGGAGGCAGGCAGTGGCTATGCATTAATTTCAGTAAAGCTTTTGCTACCATGACACATGGGAAACCCATGGCAAAAGTAGCTTGGAATGGGGTCCACAAAATGTATGGAAATTGGATATCAAATTGACTCACATATATAAAACAACAAGAGGTAGTGGATGGTTACCAATCAGAGTGTGACAGGGTGTATGTAGGGCAGCACAGCAGCAATACTTGCTGAGTTCACTCACCAATAATATTTTGATCAAGGTATGAATGGAAATAAGGGATATGTGGGGGTCAGTGTGTGATAATGCATTTATCTTGTACAGTTGCCATTGACTTCAAGCCACCTCACAAGTGCTGAAGGCATGAGTGAAAGTTACAAGAGGTCAGTGGCAGCTGTACAAGGAAAATGCATTATCACACACTGACCCCCCTCATATTTAATTAATGCAACAGGGAGTAGTATGTGTGATAGTTTATTTTTGTTTTAGAGTTCATCATTTTTGTTTGCTGTTTGGAAGTGTTTGGGTTTATTTTGTCAAAAGAAGCTGCTGTGCTTTTTTTATGGGCTGTTGCTATGCAGGAGGTCTAAAAAGATTATGTTTGGATTGCTACATGCAATCAGATTGGTGGTTTCCCTGGCTAAGGCAAAACATATTTAAAAGAACATGGCATCCAAGTTTAGCTAAGGTCGAGGGAGAGCTTGTCAGACAGACTTTTTTTCTCGAAACTGTGTTAGTTTCTATTAATTTGGCAGTGTGTGGCACTGTTTGCTGTGTGATGGGTGAGCTGATAGAGATACTACCACTAGTGGTGCAAGGAGTTACTGACAGCAGTGGACAGTGCCTCTGAAGTGTACAAAGAAACATAAAAGTATTGCATTTTGTTTGGAAAGGTAATGTTTTTGGTTGCAAATGATTAGAGGGAGTGCTGCTGTTCAAAGATAGGCTGTGGAGTGAGAATGGAGCAAAGCAGCCAAGTAGGTCGATCGATCACTGTGTGATGGTAGGAGAGAGCAAGAGTGATATGGGGTTTGTAGTCTTGCTGCAGAGTTGATGTGTTTTTTTTAAATGGTTAGGAGGAAGTACATTTTTATTGTAACAGCAGGATATTAGGAGGGCAATGACTTTGCATGTGTGTGGTGGTGGTGATAGAGTGGTCCTACCATGCAGTATGTAATGCGGTTTCAAAAGCTCTGCAGGAGGTGGAAGTAGTGCCAACTGGGGGGTTGATGTAGTTACTGTGTAGATAAACGGAGTTTGACATAGTTACTGTTTGGATAAATAAATTTATCCACACAGTGACTCAGTTAAATGGATTTATCACACTCCGTTTATTCAGACACCTGTTGCATAAATATTATTATGAACTAGGGATCGTAAATGGACGTCGCTGATTGGTCGAGACGTTTTTGAAGCCATGATGATATCGAGCTACATCATCACGGCGTTAGAAAACCTCCGGCCACCAGCCTCCTCACCTGCAGCACCACACATCGTTCCACTCTGCCAGTATTTCCACCTCACGCCAAATCGTAGAAAGGCACAACCATTGATGGAGCCATGCTCCAAAAATCTAAATAAACGCCATCCCTCCTACAACCCCTGCTACTGCCAATACTTTACAAAGCCTGCCATACATTTTCTTACCTCAGCCAAACTCCTGAGGAATATGATGTTGACCGAGTGAGCAGCGTCATTTCCACAGCGTCACTAGCACTTGACTGCCGTATTACAAAAAAAGAAAATCACAATTGTGGTGCTGACAAGCTCTACCTAACTTCCGAAAAGAAACTGCAAATTAAACACATATTCACTGTGTCCCAGACTAGGCAGCATGACCACGTGAAACCCATAGAGAACATACTTGAGAGGAGCAGTGTTACCAAAGTGACACAGTGTTAGTTTTAACAGTGCCACCTGCTGGTCGAGCCCTTCAGGACTATTTTGTCAAAACATACTCTTCCAACATGCTAAAAGAAGCAATTTCAGAAGGTTTTAAAAGTATTTTTTTTTCATTGAAAAAAAAATTCAATACAGTTCATGATAGCAATAAGTCACTCCAGGGTGTGGTATGTCATGAGATATCATCACTTCTCGGACGGTTGGCCTATGGCCTCGTGCCCAACCACCGGAGGCATGACGATATCCCATGATATACCACACCCTGTCATGCCTTATTGCTTAAATAATATACTAAAGTATTATTATTATATTCTCTTCTTACCTAAAGTAGATTGTATTAACTCTTGATAATGATCTAATGCTCTTCAGCTGAATGTTTCCGAAATTAAGGTTCTTCTGTTAGGTAAACCTTGTGTTTTCAATCATATCTCTTCTACTTCCTTACTTCCCTCTCTTATTTAGATATTTGATTTTCCTCTGTGGTCAGAAACAAGGGTGCTATCATTGATCCAGAGCACAGTACTCACATCTCCAATCTTTGTTAAACTGCTGACTTACACTTCCATTATACTGCATCTATTAATCACTGTTTAGAATCTACTACTTCTGAAACTTTATGTTTTTTCCTTTTTCTTGCCTTGACTATTGCAAATCTCTTCTTTTTGTTCTTCCAAAGTATCTCCTTCAAAAACTTCAACAAATGCAAAATACTGAGAAAACAAGCAAAGGGACTCCAATGCTCCAGTGCTCCAGTACTGGTACAGAAACACAGCAGCCAAGTCCTAGCATAAAACTGAACTGTACTCATCACTCTGTGTAATAACGCAGACCCAGTCCAATTGATAGTTACTTTATTCCTCAGGAAACACAGATATGTGTGTGCAAATACAGATAGACAAAGGTGCAAAAAATAACCCTAATGTTTCAAGGCACAAGCTTTAAGGGTGGGCGACCCATGCTGTTCATTCTCATTATATACCCTTGTGCAAACTACATTTAAACAATTCTTTAAGAGACAGCATTATTAACAACACAGACTAAAGACAGCAAATTCATGTGAATGTCCTCACATCACAGTACTATATTGTAATAGAACAGTTAAAAATGAGTAATACTATAATAGCATTCTTTCATCCCTACCACAGAGTTTGATCTATTCTGCATTATTATTGATGTAACAAATTCTACGGGAAGCTGTACTTTAAAGGAGACAGGAAATGATTTTGAGATAATTGACTGCCTTTGCATCTTCCTTTCTGTGCCACTTATGTATTCTGATATACGCTGACCAATTTTTGATAGATAATAAATAAATAAATAAATAGCTGAATCAATCAATAAATAAATAATAGCTTTAGGAAGTCCTCAGATATGCATAGAGTTCCACACTCCTCACCAGCTACTGCAATTTCTTTTCATATGTCTAAGACATTCTATGACATCAATAACACCATTCCATGGTATTCATCTGAATGGCTAAGAATGGTCTTATTGATGTCACAGAATGTTCAAGCAGTATGAAAAAGGACAGTAGTACTACTGAGGAGAGAAAGATTCAGGGTAGCTACAAAAGTAACAAAATTAGATTATTAATTTAACAAAAAAGTTCAAAAACATATCAGAATATTGGATAGCAGTGTTCGACAAATCCAAAAGCCTGACGTCCAGGGCTACCAGTGCACAGTCAGGGACAAGAAGTTGGTGCAGAAGTACTTGCACACAGACAAGTACTTCTTTAAAAAAAAATGTTGCTGCAGTGCCAGGTTCCTCTACTAGGGAACTCAATGGCAATGACAGAATCCAGCCATCCCAGTGGTAAAGTGACCCACGGGAAGCTCATCCATGTGATCAGCGGGGGAGGGAGAGTGAGTGCTGAATATCAGAAGTGAGCCGTGGCTGCAAGGGAACTCAGGAGGAGCCAGTCATCAGACTCGTAGGTGTGACATCCAATGAGAGATCAGGCTCTGTATAGTAAGGGACATCCATTGACCACAGCAGTGACTTGGTAGGGTAGATTGGAGGAGCTCTCACTCACTTTCTCTGCTTATTTCAAGGAGAAAGAATGTGTGTGCTTCTCCGAGTTGGTCGGTGCAAGGACTCTGTTTTATTTTATTCCAGGGACTGTGAAAATTATTGCCTGCCACACTTGTTCTTGTTGCCTTTCAGTATGATTCAAAAAATATATTTTTGGAACTGCAAAAGAGGAGGGGGACAATTACCAAGGGAGTGTGAGACTTGGTGGGGGAGGGAAGAGGTGGGAAGCAAGAACCACAACAAGTCAGATTGGATTGTTGCTGACTGCCTGTGCCTGAACTGAAATCTGCCTGCCAGTGCCCCAGAAAAAGGAAAGAAAGGACAACTACAAATCAGTAAGAAAGGGGTTGGTTGGATCGGAAGTGGGACCGTGGGTACTAGTAGTACACTGATGATCCCAGTGAACACCAAGCAGCAGTAAAGGGAGACAAGAGCTGAGTGGTGAATTACCCCCAGAACCGTGAGCATATTTAGCAAAAAAAGCAGACTAAAGGGAGAGTAAAAATATTTAAGAAAGGGAGATGGGTTAACTTGGGCTTTGTCTTGCCTAACAAGAGAGGGCATAAGTGTTACAATTTCCAAATGAGGGAGGGGAGTAAACAAAAACAGCCTAGGCAGGACACAGGAGTCAGAAAATCAAAAGACAGAGGGGCTTTGTGATTGACTGTTGCCCTAAGAAAAATTAAAAAAGGGCAAAACCAAAAACTGTTGCACTGCAGTACAGCATAACTGAACAAAGTTAGCAAAAAGGAGCCTAATAAGGAGCGTGAAGAGATCGAACAAAAAAACAGCATAGCTAGGAGTTCAATGTTTTAGTGAATAGTGTATGGGTTAAATGGTGCTTGTGTAACTGTAGTTTACTTTTGGCTTTTCTCTATTCCCACCCATGGTAAGCCGGGTATTGAGTAGAAATTAGAAAGCCTAGCACCAAGGGTGAGTAGAGTGCCAGAGGAGGAGGAGGTAGGGGTGGATGATGAGTGATTAGCAATGCGCTAAGCGGGGAATTGCTGTGGGAGGCTGGCTTTTGTAGAGGATGTGGGAGAAGCTATTCTTCCACATTAAAACTCAGGTTTTAGCCCTCTCATTCAATGTTTTGGTGAATAGTGTAAGGGGTTAATAATGCTTTGGTAACTGTAATTTACTTTTGGTTTTTCTCTATTCCCACCCTTGGTAGGTAAGCCGGGTAGTGAGTAGGGAATAGAAAGCCCAAAAAGATTACCTCCCCAAACTCACGGAGATTATGACTAGTAGCACGCAGGACAGGAAAAACTCCCAGGTGGAGGAAACCTTTGTGACTCATGGCGACTGACCCACCTGTTCTACAAGCAAACTAAGAGGAGATGATCCTAGGTTCTTACAACCATATTCTAATTTCTAAATAAGGTGGACTGGTTGTAGAGATGATGTTCCATCTTTGTAATCTCTAGAAGTATACGTACTGGAAGGTCAGTTCTGAGGCTGAAGAGGCAGGTCCATTCTGAAGGAGTGTCCAGATCCCAAATGTAGATTAAGTCCAGCTGAAATGAGGTGAACATGGTCCAGAATTTCTATGTGGTATTAGTTGATATCCAGTGGGGTTACAGAGTCAATGTAAGCATAAAGAGCATGAGTTGGTGAAATGAGCTGCCAGACTGTAAACTGTGAGGAAATATGATGGGTTATGAAATTTTTAAGTAATCTATCAGATTTTGTAGAGGGTTTGACATCCGGATTAGGGTTTCAAGGCTTGGAGTTCAACAGTGTGTGACATGTCACTAAGTAGGCATCTATGAAGATGATGAATGATTTGGACAGAAGCTTTAGGTACTGTACCTGGTAGGAGGGTTTCAACTTGTAAGATTTAGACCAACGAATAAAAATTGGTATATGCTGTAGAGATGGTAACTGGATATTGATGGGAATAATAGGAAGGTTCAGTACAATGAATCTGAGGGTTGACTAGAGCTATTGTTGCAATAATGAGATTTGCATAGGCTCATATTGAGGAAGGACTGCTGGTAGAAAATGATGGATATGGGTATTACTGTTGCTTAATTGCCATGGTAGGTGCTTAAGTGGCCATGGCAGTTTTGCACTGCTGAAGCATTCAATGTCAGAATGCAGAGGGGAGCCCAATAATGGCCTTTGAATAAGTCTGTAGACTGATGTGGCAGTGGGAAGTTGAGAGCAGCATAGAATGCCATGGGTGCCAAGCATACTTAGTCAGATATAGAACTGTTCATGGCATGTCTGGACAGTGGGACTGTCAAGTCGGTTATGAATGTGCAGATTGAGGAATCAATGGAAGCCTGCTTTTGGTGATGGTATACACTGGAGGGAGTATTGGAGGTAAATCCTGAAGGATGAGTTAGAAGGACCACTAGATGGGTAGCTGGCATGATTTAGGGTAATGTAGTGAAGAGATGTAGATAATTTTATAACTTATAATAACATCCAGGGGCCAGGAAGCAGTGGCTCGGATACAGAAACTTTAGCAAGGCAGCTAGGCACCTGATATCCAATGATGCGTGTTCTGGGATAATAACCGAAGGATCCACGACAGGAGCTCAACAAAGGTTCACACTGTCCATCCTTGTTTTCTTTGAGGGGCTTTGCCCCCCGAACCCCCAAGAGGGGGGCTGTGCCTCCTGCACCCCCCCACTTCAAGATTATCAACTCTGAGTCGGAGCTGATTTGGGGGGTGCAGCACCCCGGACAGAAAGTGCTGGGTTCCATCAGGTTTCCCACAGTGGCATGGTGCTGTAGTCGATGTGGGGGACCTCGCTGGTGAAATGTCGCTGTCGGGGGGGGTAACCAATAACTGAATAAGGCCTTAGAAACATCCAATGGTTATTAAGGGCATATGGGTTGAGTAATCATGATGAAACTGAGTCATTGCTTGTAGGAGAAGACAATAAAGAGAAGGTAAAATGGATGGTGCCAGAATTGCAATGAGATGACTTGCAGTTCCCATTTCCATAACAGTGATGGTTATTACGGAGTCAATATGTCTTGAAAGGAATTAGGGTAATGTTTCCAGATAAGATGATAGGAGTGAAGGAGGCTTCATTAAATCTTTGATCCTTTGAAGACATGGGAGGTAGGGATGCCAGTACTGCCTGTTTTTTCATATTTATTTTGATATTATTCAAGTTGCATACATGTATTCATGCTTATCTTGGTCTGGTCATATATACATACATTTTTATCACAATAGTCCTTCCTTGTACATTTCAGAAGAAATATTTGTCAGTCTGACCTACTGTTATCTCTTATGCTTGTGTATTAATATCAGTTATCTTTCTCCGACATCTGCCTTAAGATTTCTCCCCCGTTATGTGTTGGGTAGCTACACTACTATTGAACAAATCAACTATACAGAGTTGGGTATCTTTTACTTATGCCCTTGCTTTCCTAGCTGTTCATTACCTTAGGTCCTTGGGGTGGGCTACACAGCTTCATTCTGTATTTTGTTTTCTTTTCCACAATAGGTTCTTTTGCAGTATTCTGTATGGCTCTGTTTCCCTCCTAACCTCTTCTCCTCTTGTTTCCTCTTGACCCCGAAGCCTTGCTTTAGGCGTGGGTGTTAACTCATTCCCCTGATATCCATTTGAACCATCTCTCCCCACATTTCTCAGTTCTGTCTTGCACTAAGTATGCTAGTCTCTCCATTTCCTGTATATTGTCCATTACCATCTTCCGTTCAACCAGGGTGGGGGGCTCTGGGTTGAGCCACCTTTTAGTGAATGTTTTCCCTAGTGCTATCGCACAGATCCTCCATAGGTATCTATTGTCTGATCCCTTCAGATCTGCAGGTGGGAGGCACCAAATACAATGCTGAATCTGTAGTCTTCCTTGTAGTTGGAAGATGTTTCTGAGCTTATCCTTTACTTCTTCCAGATAACCTTGTATCTTAGGGCAGTGATAGAAAATATGTTCAGGAGTAGCCTTTCCATCCCCACATTATCTCCAGCACCCTGAGTGTTTACTTTCTCCCCATCGAGCTTTCATGTGTGGTGCAATAAAGCATCTAGCTAATACCTTCCATTGGAACTCTCTCCAACCCGGGGATGAGGTGACCTTAAATCCCCCTCCCATATCTTATGCCATTCTTTCTCTGATAGGTGTATTCCTGTACACTCCTCCCACTTCTTTACTATGTGAGTAGATTTTGCTCCTTTATGCTATAACAGAAATTGGTATATGAGGGTGATCACTCCCTTGGAGCCTTGTTTGTTGACCAGTTGGTCTAGTGTCACCTCCCCATCTAAGATGTGCTGTGAGAAATTATGTTAATTTTATTGTGTCTGTATGAACCCTATCATTTGGTAGTATCTGAGCCAGTCCATGTCACTCCATTGGAACTTCTGCTTCCCCTCTTCAAATGTTAGCATCTGATCTCCTCGCATGACATCAACTGGGGCTCTATACCCTCTATGCTTTTGTTGCCCATACCAGTGATCGATCTGACCTGGTGTGTAATCTCTATTCTGAGTCCACCAAATGTATTTCCATCTCCCTTCTCTGACTCCCTTGTATCTTTGCCATCTTTGAAGCGCCACTGCCGTCACTCTCAGTGCTAAATTGTCTAATTTTTCCAGCCCTGCTGCTTGCTTTGAGTCAAATAATATCTTCTCTAAGGGTGTCTGTCCACCTCCCCATTCCTCCAGCTTCCTCCACTGCATATCTATTGTGGTGTTACCCCATTGCAATGCCCATCTCAACTGAGCTGCAAGTCAATAGGCCAAAACATCCGGGAGCACTCAACCTCCCCATTTCTTCCGTGTTGTGAAGATCTCACTCCTTACTCTCAGTTTCCTACCTGCCCATATTAATTTATAAATCATTTGTTGTATTTCCTGTCATTTAGTTCTCTATATGTTTAGTAGGATACACTGAAAGATGTACAGCAATCCTGGGAGTATGTTCATCTTCACTGTCTGGATTCTGTCACTCATTGGGGCTGGGAGGGCCCCCCCACCTTCTGATATTTTCTCTAATCTGTTTGAGTAATGGTTGTAAATTGTCTACTTGGAGGGTGTCAGTGGTGTTCCTCAGATTAATACCCAGATATTTCAATTTTGTCATTGTCCACTTCATTGAGTAGGCTGTTCTTATCTGTGGGGTGGGGTTATAATTTATTTTGAGTATTTCTGTTTTGCCTGTATTAAGGATATAACAGGCTATTTTACAGAAAATGGAAACCATGGACATTACTCCAGGGATGGAATTGTCTGGATCCATTAAGTACAATAATATGTCATCTGCATATAGGGCTTCTTTATGTTCTTTATGACCTATTAACACCCCTTTTACTCCTTTCTCTTGTCTGATACATTGCGCTAGAGGTTCCAGATATAGGACTAACAGAAACAATGATAATGGGCTGCCTTGCCTTGTCCCTCTCCCCAGTTCAAAATTGTTCTGAAAGGTGGCCATTCATTTGGATGTGTGCCTGCAGGTCTTCATATAGCCTCTGCATTATTTCTATTAAGTGGCTATGGAAGCCAAATTTGGTCAGTACCGCAAATAAATATTTACAATCTACTTTATCAAAAGCCTTCTCGGCATCCATACTCTTTATAACTACGGGGGTCCTATTCTTATCCAGGTATTCTATAATATGTATGGTTCTTCTTATGTTATTGACCATTTGTCTACACATCACGCAACCTGACTGGTCATTGTTAACCAATTGAGGTATGCTGTCTTCTACTCTTTTAGCGAGTATACTGGCAAAGTATTTATAACCCACATTTAATATGGATATTGGTCAATACCAACTAAAGTGCATTGGATCTTTGCCTACCTTAGGGATAATTGATATCACCGCTAATTTCCATGATGGTGGGGTCTGCCCTCCCTTTTTTCTGTATGTTTTGATAGGTCTCTTGCAGAATAGGTATTAGTTTATCAGTGAATTTCTTATAAAATTCTGTGGGTATGCCATCTGTTCATGGGTATTTTCCTGTTTTACTGTTCCCTATGGTTTTCCTAATTTCCCATTCCCCTATTGATTTGTTCATGATTTCTTGTTATTTTTTGGTTAGCTTTGGTAGGTTTAATTGTTCCAGACAGGAGGTTATTTCTGCTTGTGGCGTGTCTGGTTTAAGGCTGTAGAGTGCTGTGTAGTATCATTGGAAAGCCTCCATCATTTTTTCTGTGGTTTGCACTTGTTCCCCTGTGTTTGGATTTTTGATTTTTGTAATTTGCACCTTTGCCTTATTGACTCTGAGCCTAAAAGCTAATAGTTTCATTGCCCTATGTCCTTCCTCGTAATATCTTTGGTGAACAAAATGCCATTTGTTGTTCTATTTTATATTCTAATAATTTGTTGAGATCTTTTTTAAGTTTTGATATTTCTTTGCCTCTAGTTCTGGCTAGTTTTATTTGCTGTTGCTGCTCTAAAAGTTTGATTTGCTCTTCCAGTTGTTTTTGGTTTTCTAGTCTGAGCCTCTTTCTTGCCACCTCTATTGCTATCAACTTCCCCCTAATCACAGCTTTTAGTGTGTCCCATAGTATTGCTTTGCTGATGTATGGAGTGTTGTTTTCCCTTATGGTTTGCTCTGTCAGCACCGAATCTGTTCCAAGACCTCCTTGTCTCTTAATTATGCAAGGTTCAGTTGCTAGAAGCTATTTCTAGGTGTCTCTTGCAGTTTCATCTCTATGCTAAGTGGTGCATGGTCTGAAACCTCAGTCATCCCCACCTTAATCCTAACTACCTTTTTAATTGTTTCCTTGGGGGCCAGGAACATGTCCAGTCTAGAATACATTCTGTGTACTTGCAAGTAGTAAGTAAATCCTCTGCCAGAGCCTTCAAGGTGTCTTCATATGTTCTGCAGCCCAAGATGAGGTATCATTGTCCTAACCTGCTTGGCAACCTTATGTCCCAGTCTGGGAATCCCTGAGGTGTTGTCTAGCTTTGGGTCCAGAGTAAGGTCCCAGTCCTCCCCACTTATTATAAATCTAAATAATTATTCATGAGTTAAACTAGCTCAGAGATCGGCTGCTGTGCCAGTCTCAAATCTCTTGGAAATGCATGGCATGGCAGCCACATAGCTCATCGCGCATTCTTGCCAAACAACCTTGAATGGCAGAATTGTCCTAAATAAAATGGAAACAAGAAAAATAAATAAAGCAGAGGTAGATAAAACCCCCGCACAACACCATAGGTGCTGGGGAGAGCACGCAGCTCCTTCTATCAGCTCCTCATGTTACCACACAACAGGCAGGATGGAGCAGTCTCGCCATGCGCCACCACGGAAAACCAAAAAATAAATAGAAAAAACTATAAAGAAACAGTTGTCATCATTACGATTAGATTTATAATCACAATAATAACCTCACAGCCGGTTATTTCATGGGGATTAATAACTGACTAGTGGGGGTTGGCCCTCTGCTGTACCTCGGGCCACCCTACCCTCCCCCAGCCAATCGTTAATCCCCAGGAAATGATCGGCTGTTCGGTCATTATTGCTTAATTAACATACCCTCCATTTTCTCTGTCATCTTCATAAGCAGGTTCTTGTAGAAATCATATTTGGAGCCTGGAAGGGCATAAACTGCCACCAACGTAATCATCTGCCTGTTTAATTCTCCTTTCAAAATTACATATCTTCCCTCTTTATCTATTTCTTTCTGAATGAATTCGAAGGGTGTCATTTTTGTATAAGGATTGCCACTCCCCTTCTTCTTCTTGTTTTATAAGAAGAAGCATATACCTCGCTAAAGCCATACTGTTTCCATTTTTGGTGTTCGTGTTCTGTTAAGTGGTTCTCTTGTAAGAATATGATTTCTGCTTTCATTTGTTTCACTACTTTCATGATTTTCTTTCTTTTTATGGGGTTGTCAGGCTGTTTACATTGTAGGTTACTATTTAGTGGTTTTCAATTCACCCATTGAGCCTGCTAGTTTGTTCTAATCTCCCTTTCCCATCAGGAGATCTTTGGTTTCCATGCAGCCCACCTCCGACCTTTACTTGGATTTGTTCATACCCACCCTCTGTATGGATATAACTTAATAAATGCAGTTTACTATACAACCAGCCCGAGTGGCCAACTAATGTGCTAACATGCACAAAACATCTGTGAGATTTTCCAAGGTTGAGGAAAGTGTCTTCACTTTCCCTGTCTCCAAAAATGGAACCCCTTTGTTGCCCTTCCATGTTCAGAGTAACAGTGGTGGCATGTCCCCTTTTCTTAGGGGCCACTGTTTTGGTCACTAGGTAAACTAGGGTGTCCTTCCCCACTTTACCACTTATGACCAGGAATAAGTTCTCTATGCCCTCACAGAGTGGTTATTAGTCCAGTAAGTTCTCTTATTTCAGATGCGATCCCCTCTCCCCAGCTGGCAAACATATTCTATGTCAATATTTCCCATATTTCTGGTTCATTATGCCCTTCCTTCTTTGTCTCCTTCTGTTCTGGCATATTGAGCAATTATCTATCCCTTATCTGGTCTGGTGCTTCTCACAATGTGCAGTCTCTGACTGGGTACTCTAGTGGTGTTATTACTCAATTCTCTTTGAATATCCTCTTACCCATCTATGCGGTGCCTCCCCCCTTACCATCCCTCGTACCTTCTGCTTTGGTGTTTCCATGGCCTCTGCACCTCCACATTAGGTTTTTTGTTCCTTTGAACTCTCCCCAGCTTGATGTGTCTCCACATCATAATGCTTGTTCGATCTTCTCAGAACCATATATGTAGAGTCCCGTCCTTCAGAAGTACCCTGTTGAAGAAGAAAAAAAACAGGAAAGTGTCAAGGATATACACAACTTTCTCATGTGTGAGATACAGAGTCTATCCCCCCCTTCCCTTAAATCAGTATAATCCCACTTCAAGTTCCCCCTTTGGTGTTATCTCACTCCCATTAGTGTCAGGGTCCCCCTCTCTTAAGCTTTCTTCACACTATCATTACCTGCTTCCCTCACTCCCCCACCCCCGTCTCTATCTAACCTGATTCTGTGCTGTGGAGGTTCCTAGTCTTTATTATCCCTTTCCATCTCTGTCCACTGTATTTGGCCCTCCTCAGCTTTCCAAGTTATGACACCTTACCTCCTTCCCCCCTGCAATATTAAGCTACTCTTCCAGTGCTTTGTTCCTCAGCTATCCATGACTGTAAGAAGGCCACTGATGTATAGGATTTGCTGCTATTTTGTTTGTATTGCAGGAAGTAATTTAACTCATTCTCTCTATCCCTCACTTCCTCTTCACTTGTTAGACAGACCATATCCCCACTCATTTCATCTCACGTGTCCCCTACCCCTTGTGTTCCAGCCTTCTCCCCATGTCCTCACCCTTTCTGCAATCCCCTTTCTTTGTTCTCCCTTCCCTTCTGACCTCACCCCCCCCTTCTAGTCGGTGAGGGATTTACAATTAAAGAAATTTAGTGCACTCATCTGACTGCTCTCCACTTAAGGAGTAGTCCTGTAGTCTTCCATTCAATGTCCAGGTTAAAGTTCTAGTCAGATCCATCGCTTCAGTTACCTCTGTCTTCTTGCTGCCTCTCCATTCCATCTCCACCTGCCATATCATGCAACATGTTCTGAATCTCTGCTATAGTGGATGGTGCTGCTCCTCATCCATTCATCCAGTTGTTCCCTCTCGGTGCCTCCCCTGGATATTTCATGCCACCTTGCTGCTCATTGTTGCCTCGTGGTCTGAATCTCTATTGTAGTGGGATCCTGTGCTCTTGCAGGGCCTTAGTTTCCTTCTAGGGTGTACAGTACAGTCTTACCCTGTCCTTCCAGTGAATTCTTATTTTTGCCAGATAAGGTGTATGGCATCAGATTCCCTCCTTTTCAGAGCTTTTACAATGTCTAAGTATTTCATTTATTGTTTTTGTAGTTCCTGAGGATTATCTTGGTCAAAATATACCCTGGAGCCATTGTATTGCACTGTGCCCTGCTGCCATGCCCTTTTCAGGGTGTTCTCCTTCACTTTATAGCTTGCAAATGTAAGGATCACTGCTCTGGGTCTGGCATTTTTGTCAGTGGGCTTAGGGTGCAAAGCTATTTGTGCCTTTCAATCCAGAGCTCATAACTTGAGGGCAGCTTTAGCACTTCTCTAAGCATGTCTTGAAGAAAAGCACACATATCCTGAGATTCACTGTCCTCTGGGAGCCCTGCGATCCTTAAATTATCTCTCCTGGCACTTTTCATGTAGATTTTCTGTGACTGACAGAAGCACCTCGATCACAGCCCCAGTGTGCTTTTGGCCCGCCGACTGCATTTTCTGTGTCTGAAAGTCTGGTCTCAAATCCTGTTAACTGCTCTTTAACTGCAGTGAAATCCACTTTGTTTTCTGCTCTAGACTGTTGGATTTCCACAATGATCTTTTCAAAACGCTGTCTAGTAAGGTGTTCCTCCTCCACTTCTGTGTCATACCCCTGTCCAGGTTCACTGATCGGTGAGGTACTGCGGCTGTGATCTTTATCCAAAATTCAGAATCTTGATCCATCCTTGCCTGATTTCAACAATTCTGGACCCAATTTCAAGCCTTGAAGTTCTCCTTTTCCCTTCGCTGCACTTATTAGTCTGTATTTCATGATGTTCCTGCTGTAAGGAGGTTTTATTTGCCGCAGTGAGGAGGGAGCTGTCTGTTTAAGATACCTCGGCATCCATGACATCACCAGAAGTCCAATGCCCATACTGCTTGAATGAACAGGATACATAAGGAAGCATTCTGCAAAGTTGGTTGAGAGAACAGATCTTGTATGGTCCAGTGGAATGGGATTTCAGAATTGGGTCCTGGGGGATGACTGGGAAGTAGTGATGAGTCTTGGGTGACACAAGAGTCTATAGGGCATGCTGTTCGAGGGATGCTGCTAGAAGAAGGTTTCCTCATGTGAGATGAACAGGTATTCCATAGAGCATTGGAAAAAAATTGTTATGATGGCCAAAGCAGGAGTGTGAGATGGATGAATGGGTTGGAGTAGTTGAGCAGGAAGAGATGCTGGACATGGTTAGTTGTAGGAATGCCCCAAAAAAAGACACAGCAAATGTGCAAGAGCCCCGAGCCACCAGGGCAGCAAGGCAGCAGTCCCAGGATGGAGGGAGAAGTCCAAGCAGAAGACCACAGACAGAAGGATGGGCTGGAGGAAAGGACAGCTGAGGCCAGGCAGTACTGACATCAGTACTGGCAGGTAAGGTACAGAACAGGGGGCAAGCACCTCAGCATATCCAAAAGCAATGCGGGAAAGCCCTGTCAGCCCTCAGGTGGTGGATCCAGGTATGACCAAGAAGAGAATCCAGGTACAATGGCGCTGCAAAGTGGAGGCACAAAGTCCCACCTTCGAAGGGCATGGCGAATGCACATGCCGATAGCAAGAGGTATTGCAGCGATGGGGTATGAGGTTTCCATGTCTGAAGGAAATGGCAAACATAAATCACTGATAGCAAAGGTGCAGTGGTGATGGGGAATGGGCTCCTACCTCTGAATGAGATGGCGAACTCGCATTGCAGACAGTCAAAGGGCAGCAGGGATAAATAGAATGTGTCGAACTCCGAAGGAGATAGCGAACTGGAATAGTTGGTAGCAAGGTAAAGCAGTGATGGGGAATGGGTTCCCACCTCCAGGAGATGACAAACTGGAAGTGCTGATAGGGAATTGCACAGGAATTGCTGCCGGAAGACCTCCAGAAGGGATAAGGGCAGCATCAAGGAAAAACTGTAGAAGGTCTTGTGCAACCATCCTTGAAGACATGCAAATGTCACAAATCCAGCAGGAAGCAAGGGGCAATGTGAGCAGACAAGTCCAAGAAGAGGGCAATAGAAAAATAAATCATCCGGAGTAGTGATGAGGGAGGAGATGGAAGCATAGAGCTGAAGGTCCAGAGAATGGAGAAGATGAAGCCGGAATGCAAGTCACAACAACAGGGCCCAGCAGCACAGTAGGATGTGAAAAACAAGCAGCAATGAAGTCCAGGAGTCCGAAGGACCAGTTAGAGTTGGAGATGGAACAAGCTGGCAGGGTCCAAATCCAGAACATGAGGAGGCCAAAGGCGAGGACAAGTACATCAAGGCCATGGAGGTATAGGACGTAGGTGACGAGATAGGAGATAGGAGACTGGAGGCTAACAGTGTGAGGTGGTCCCATTCCTGAGGGGAAGCAGCAACCGGTTATCTGGTATAAAATGCATTTGGTTGAAAAATAGACTGAAGATACAGGCTCCCATCCCCGGCAGTCGGGGCGAGCTAACCTTCAGTCAATGCCACACTGGGCAGAGTTAGGAATGGAGACTGCAGGCAGATGGTATGGAATAGAATTGGTTAGAACTGATGTTGAAGAGACATGTTCCCATCCCCAGTTGACAGGGCAAGCCAACCTTCACTCGATACCACAGAAGACAGAGTTAGGGATGGAGGATGTCGGGGTGCTGGTATGCCTGATAGTCGTTGGTAGAGAATTCAGCAGGGTGAAATAGTAGATGGATTGCAATGGACTCCCATCCCCAGCAGACAGGGCAAGCCTATCTACGCTTGATGCCTCAAAAGGCAGAGTTAAGGATGGAGACCGGAAAACTGCTGGTATGCTGAGCAAGGAAAGGGCAGAAAAATGCTGCATATTAAAGTAAGCAACAGAAAAGAGGATGATGCAGGGAATGCAAGCAGGTATCATGGGGAGGATGAGCACAGTGGGGAACAGGAAATGAATGAAACATATGAAGCACATAGAATGGACAATGGCAAACAATACAGAAAAGATATGGGAAGGAGCACTGCATGACAGACGGACAGATAAAATGACCACTTGTGATCTGAAGGGGAGATGGGAGTGTGCAGAAGCCCAATCAGCAAGGTGGAGGAGGCACAGAAGATTCTGAGTGCTGGATAGATATGAAGTACCAGGGATACCATGGGGTAAATCAGAAGCAATAGTCTTAGCAGGGTATATGAACACTGAAACCAGAGAATGGAGCAAATGGGGAAAAGCATGGGTCGTATCAGTGGCAGACAAAACTGCTAGGGAAGGTTGTTTGCAATAAATGACAGAGCACTGTAATTACTGAGAAAATACAGGCACCAGATGAGGAGAGAATGAGATGAAGGGCTGTTGGGATAGGAAGGAGCAGCG
This sequence comes from Neoceratodus forsteri, assembly GCA_016271365.2. Lineage (NCBI taxonomy): Eukaryota > Metazoa > Chordata > Ceratodontiformes > Ceratodontidae > Neoceratodus > Neoceratodus forsteri. The sequence continues at coordinate 644,239,208 of CM057454.1, read as the reverse complement.
ATGGAGATGGGGTGCTGGTGGGAAGAGAGAGAACCCAAAAAGAAAATACAAGGGAGCAAGGGAGAAGGATGAGAATGAGGGATGGGGGAGCAGAGGAGGAGACAACAAGGATGACAGGGGAAGCAGGTTGAGTGTCCAATTTCCAGGGGTGACATTTGAATTGTTCAGGAGGTGGAACTGCCATTCCAAGATGTGAAGGACGTCGAGCTGTCATCCTTAGGATGTGCAACACTCCAACAGTACATAAGGGATAAAGGAGTCACAGGAGGTGAAATCGAGTCCTGGTGAGTTCCCACCCAATTCAACCTTTTCCAAGTCCTCACGGCAAGTACAGCATGCTAGTTTGGGTGATAGATTTTGTGGCAGTCAGGGAGCAAGCCAGGGCACAAAGACCAAGTAAGGAACATGAGAGGAGGGAGGACAGGGGAGAATGAAGGGAACAGTGCCATGGAGAAGGCAACTGCAGGAAACCCAGGTCAGAAACCTTCCCACTCACTAGCAGGGGACAGTTGGTAGCCTGATGCATCTCTACTTTTAGGAATGTGGGTACCTTCGCTGTCAGTGTCTGGAGGATGATGGATTCTCCAAATGGATCCTCACTCTGGGAATGTTACAGAAGCTGCAGGTGAGAGCTGCAACTACGCATATGCCATGGTAGTAAGCAGTGCTTCAGCAACAGGCCAGACTCCATAGTGCCATAACAGCGGTATTTGTAAGGGTGGGGAAGGAGAGTGGACACTCACAGACAGCAAGACAACAAAGCCCAGGGTAGTGCATCAATGAAGGCAGTCCACAAATCCAAGGCAGAGTGAAGCAAGGATGTCCCCATTGGGAGATAGAGCACAACGGGAGCACAAAGGGGTGAGGCAAGGCAGGGCACCATGGAAAGGATGTGCAGAGGAAGGAACAGCAGTCACGGTCAAGGAATAGGGTGCAGCTGAGGGAAAGGGGTCAGGGCACAGCACAGGAGGGAGAGTGGTAGGGAAGCAGGGGAATGGGTAGAACCAGCAACGCAGCAATGAGGAAGCACACGGGACAAATGGAGTCTGGGGGAAATGGAGGTGTAGAGCAGCTGAGTGGGCAGGTTGGGGATGACATAGTACCCCGGAAGAGCAGGCAAGGAAGGAGTGGCGGCCCTGGGTGGAGCAGAGTCTGGAATGGAGGGACGGCCCCAGGCACCATGGCAACGAGGGAGAGGAATGAAATACAGGTATGGGGAAGGGAGGAGGAAAACTGTAGGCAAAAGGGGTAAATGGGACACCAGACTGGAGGAGGGAGATGAGGAGAACAGGGAAGGGGGAGGAACAGGAGCAAATGAAGGCAAAGGGGAGCGGGAAGTAACAAGCAAAGAAAAAAGGAGAGGAGCATGTGGGAGCACAGACCAAAGGAACAGGGAGCTGGAAAATGAATGAAAGGAGGCTCAGCCACACGAGTCACACAGGAGCCCAGTGCCTGTGCAGGGGGAGTGATTCGCAATGTGCTAAGTGGGGAATTGCTGTGGGAGGCTGGCTTTTGTAGGTGATGTGGGAGGAGTTATTCCCCCCACATTGAACCTCGAGCTTTAACCATTTCAGAATAATAGAGTGAGGGGCTGTGTGTTGCCCTAAGAAAAATTAATAAAGGGCAAAATCAAAAGTTGTTGCTCTGCAGTATAGCATAACTAAACACAGTTGGCAAAAAGGAGCCTAATAGGGAGTGTGAGGAGATTGGACACAAAACAGTCTGACTTGTTCCTAGGAGAATCACAAGAGGGGCTGTGTCTCACCCTAAGAAACATGAATAAAGGGCAAAAACTATTAGTTAGCACTGCTACTCTGCTGTAGTACGCCATAAGTGGGCAAAGTTGTCAAAATGAGTCTAAGGAGTGGGGAATTTCATTCAAATAAAATATTAAAGGAAGAGAGAGGGACCAGGTAAGTTGGGCTCTGTTTGTTGCCCTAAGAAAAGTAAAAAGGACAGGAATTTTTATCACCAGAAGAAGTAATCAAATTTGGCAAAAAAACAGGCTGGACTGAGTCTGCTGTGGGCATTAAAATATCAAAGGAAGGGTGGACCACTGAGACAATCCTGAGCAGTAAAACTTAAGGAGGAAGAGAGCAAGAGTTGGGCTCTGTGTTGCCCAGAAAGTAAAGGGCAGAAGTGTAACTAACTGCCTAAGGAAATAAAAAAGAAAATAAAAGACATGACAGTAGCAGCAGTAAAGGTAAAGGAGGAAGAGAACAAGCCAGGGTTGGGCTTTGTGTGTTGCCACCAGGCAGAAAGTAAACGGCAGAAGAAGTGTAACTAACTGTAAATTTGATAAGAGCTACCTAAATAAATTACAGGAAAAGAGGAAAGGAGAGGAGATGGGAGGGGAGGGGATGAGAGGGGAGGAGAGGAGAGGAGAGGAGAGAAAAGGAAAGGAAAGGAAAGGAAAGGAAAGGAAAGGAAAGGAAAGGAAATGGGTGGACCAGACCAAGCAGCAGTAAAGAAGGAAAGGAAGGCAGAAGGTTTGCTGGGCATTGAAAAAAGTAAAGACAAAGTGTGAACTGAAAACCAGAACTGACCTTAACTATAAAGCTGACTGAGGAGGAAATAAAAATAAAGTCTCTTGTGGTGTGAGTGTCAGGTGTGTCAGGTGAGGGACACAGGGAAAAGTGTGTGTGTGTGTGTGTGTGTGTGTGTGTGTCTGGTACAGGAGAAAGTGCAGTGTGAGAAAGGGTAAAAAAATAGAAATAAAAAAGTAAGCAAGAAAGCACACAGCTGCAACAACACTGTCCTAAGCAGTATAGTTGATGTTGCTACTTCTTCCCATTCTTCCACTGCCTTCCTGACTTCCTGCCTCCTATAGCTTACACAGCCTGTAAAAGTTAAACAATATAGTCTCTGTCTGCTCCCTCTCATTCTCACCTACCACCAGTGGAGAAAAGCACGCACTGCACACAGTGACTTTTAACAGAATAAACTTTATTAGCATCACAAAACAAAAAAGGATGCAGACTACAGCCAGTCATTCCAGACAATATGCAGAAGAGTAAGCAACAAACTTTATTACTTCTCTGGTCAGCAGCAACAGCATCCTCAAGTTCTAATGCACAAACTACTTCCGCAGGTGAAAGTAATAAGGAGTGTGCATCTGTGGGACTAGATGGAACAGCTGATCAGGCACTTGATTTAAACAGTGAGGCCTTAGCTGAAGCCTCTGTATCACTTCCAAAGAAATGCAGTTTAGTGCTTGATGATGAGGTGCAAGAGAAGAGAAGTAAAGACAAGAAATATGACCAAGAAAAGAGGGCCAGGCTGTTTCAGTCTTATTGGCTGACCACTTATAAATGGTTGAGATACAATGAAGAAGAGGGATTAATGTATTGTACAGTGTGTGAAAAGTATCCCACTATTGTAACACCAGCCTTTTCAAAAAACAAATGTCTTTGCCACAGGCTCTAACAATTTAGAACTGAGTCGATACATGCACACGAAAAATCAAATCCGCATGTACTATGCCAGAACCAACATATTCTGGTAAGTGGCCAATGTGTATTCCAGTGTGATATCAGTAAGTCCCACTTTATCAAGCCTTTGCACAGTTGATAGAGGCCACAAATATGAAGATGAGATGTTTGTTTATCACAGCATACTCCACTGCCAACAATCTACGCCCTTTCTCTGACATGGATTAACTATGTGAATTAGAAGAGAAAGATGGGATTAAGCGTGGTACTAATTTTTCCAATGATATGCGAGCCAGGGACTTTTGCAGAGCTATAGCTGCTGTTCTATCCAAGACCCAGATGCAGACTCTTAAAAATGCAAAATTTGACAGTTCTTGCTGACGGCAGCACTGATGCAGCTATAATTGAATGGGAAAATGTCTGCCTGTGATTAGAGATGCAGCAAATTTAAAATCCGCCTGTGACATGAACATGAAGTGGCCACTTTGCGTTGGCACTTTGCTATGCGGAGTGTCCCATAGGAAAAGTTCACTTCGCCTTGTTATTATTACTTTACATTGTCATTCCACTTTAAATGCAAAGTAAAGTGGAGTGACAAGAATATTGGCAGCACCCCACCCACACAGTCACCAGAATTAATGTGCATCCCCAAAGTGCTACTGTCTTGTGTCCAGAAAACTCCCCAGTGCTGACGAAGTGAAATGAGAGCATAACAAGGAATGCAGTCTCCCAAAATTAGTGGCACACTCAGTTATGCATGCAGTGGTCACACACAGAATCACCAGAATTAATGTGCATCCCCAAAATGCTACTGTCTTTTGTCCAGAAAATTCCCCAGTGCTAATGAAATGCTACTGTCTTGTGTCCAGAAAATTCCCCAGTGCTGACGAAGTGAAATGAGAGCGTAACAAGAATTGCAGTCTCCCACAATTAATGGTGCACTGCAAATGCACAGACAGATTAAGATTGTGCTGTGCACTCGAGGAATGCATATGAAAAGGCGCAACAACACCTAACTAGTGTACACAAGTCAGAAATCCAAATCTGGAAAGGAATACATTTTGCCAGTTGGAGGATTAGTGCACGGCAGTAACAATTCACCACCATTAAAGATACCACAAAGCAGTATAAACAAGCATTTGTCAATGCCAAATGTTGCTTGCTTGTATGTGCTGTTTAGGTATTTGGAAGTGACAGTTTCATGCCTTCCTCCCAAGACATCCACTGTGTCTTTCCGTTCAGTATTCACAGAAGAGTGGAAGGGGCAAGGGCCACAGCAGTGCAGCAGTTGCCAAGGGGGTGAAGAGGTGGACAAAAGAGTCCTGCAGGAGCTCACTAAATTGAAGGTAGACAAGCGATGGAACCAGATGGCATACGCCCAAGGATATTAACAGAACTGCGAAGGGAGATAGCAGTACCTCTGGCAGCCATGTTCACTGAGTCATTCAACATGAGTGAATTGGAGGAGGGCACATGTGGTCCCTCTACACAAGTCCGCAGCAGGGAGGAGGCAGGGAACAATAGGCCATTTAGCCTCACCTCAGTAGTGGGGAAGATCATGGAGACATTGCTTAAAGAAGGATAGTGGGGCATCTAGATGCCATCGGAACCCAGGACCATAGACAACATGGATTCACAGTGGGGACATCATGTCAGATAAATCTGGTTGATTTATTTGACTGGGTGACAAAGGAAGTGAATCAGGGTGGGGCAGCGGATAACGCTTACCTTGATTTCAGCAAAGCCTTTGACACCATCCCATATAGGAGGCTGATAAACTAGCTGGGTAGGCTGGACATGGGGGAAAGGGTGGTAAACTGGGTTAGAAACTGGCTAACAGACAGGAGGCAGAGAGTGGTGGTAAATGGTATGCAGTCTAGGGAGAGGGACCAGTGGGTGCTGCAGGGACCGGTCCTGGGGCCAGTTCTGTTCAATGTCTCCATTAGTAATATTGCAGAACATCTGAAGAGAATTTTTTCACCAAATTTTCAACATAGCCATTTTAAGACCTCTGCTCATGAACAGTGTCACTGTGATTTTCTTAATTTGTCCAGTACATTGATTTCGCACACCGACCTCGCCATTCTGTGCTACATGGGCAGAAACACATTTTGAGTGAGATGTGAAAAATGACAGCTATACTACTCATAAGAAGGTGTGGTAAAATGGCAATGTTGAAAATCTGGAGTGAAAATATTGAAAATTCGCGAACTTACGAGCGTGCGTAGGAACTGTACAACGCACGCTCATAAAACAGTCATTTTTAGGAATTTTTTCACCAAATTTTCAACATAGCCATTTTAAGACCTCTGCTCATGAACAGTGTCACTGTGATTTTCATAATTTGTCCTGTACATTGATTTCGCACACCAACTGCGCCATTCTGCGCTACATGAGCAGAAACACATTTTGGGTGAGATGCAAAAAATGACAGCTGTACTACCCATTAGAAGGTGTGGTAAAAATGGCAATGTTGAAAATCTGGAGTGAAAATGTGAAATTTCCGAACTACGACATATAAGTAGGAACTAGCATGTAACGTCGTCAGAAACAGTCATTTTTTGGAATTTGGCACCAAATTTCAACATGGAGTTTTGGGACCCCATCTCATGAATGATGTCACTGTCATGGTGGGATTTGGGCCCAAAGGGTGATTCACAGTCACTGAGCGGTCACTGCATAAAATCATCGCCGGGCCCCGAATAACACCATGATGACATCATTCATGAAGAAGGTCCCAAAACCCCATGTTGAAAAATTTGGTGCAAAATTCTAAAATGCCTGGAGATATGCAACAAAGTTGAAACCCCTATCTAGCCATTATACAGCTTACCGCATTTCCTCAGTTAGCGGTTGGCTTTGAGAGTGCCAGGCGTGTTCGGTCCACCGAAAATCGTCGCTGCAGAGTCCGGAGAGTAAGTATGGGGTGAGGGGTGTGAGAAGACTGGGTGCTAGTGGGTGGAGTGCGGGTTGTGGAGAGGCGTTGGGAGATGCGCTGCAGGACGTTTCGTTTTACAGGTTTAAAAAAATGACTACGTGAGGCGTTTGCCACGCTGGGGTGGGCTCCCAGCGTGGCACAAGGATGTTGGGAGGCGTTCAGCTGATGGGGGATTGGGCACCCCATCGGCCATGGCATTTGTTGCCACGCTGGGGTGGGCTCCCAGCATGGCACAAGACGGGCGTTCAGCCGATGGGGATTAGGCACCCCGTTGGCAAAGGACCGCTTGCCATGCTGGGGTGGGCTCCCAGCGTGGCACCTCGCAGGGGACGCAGCTCAGCCAATGGGATTGGGCACCCCGTCGGCTATACAATGCATGCGGGGGCGCACATGCCTGCGTGTGTCTGTGGGGGGGGAGCTGCGCGTAAGCAGCCGATATCTTATCAGTGCTCACTGAAGCGTAGCTCCCCCTTTCAACTGTATGCCACTGCATTTTGGAGTGTGTCATAGACAGCTCCAAAATGCATTGGCTTACAGGGGCCGTGCCTGCCAGCACACTGACTGAATAGGAGGAGGAGGTGACACACCTCCGAAATCTCCGATGATGGCACTATGTTTCTTGCACATTCGTGCAAGCAACATAAAAATTCATGCAGGCGCGGTGGATAGCAGGTTCACACTGCTGCAATTACTCTACGGAACAATTAAAGGTGTCTGATTTAATGGCATGCATTGCACACACACTCACACATACACTACAAGTAATGCATAGCAAATTGAAAACCTTTAGTAATATTACCAACTGTTTTAAACAGACAAATTATGCACTGCTGCACCACAACAATCAGCAAAAAAAATGTCAAGAATTACTAAAAATATTACTGTGTGTACATCAACACAGTTATACAAGAAAAATATAACCAAAACAGAAAGACTGCCTTTTTCTCCCAGTTAATGTACCTACACCACAAATATGCCCTTCCCCCAAAGCATTCTTCACAGTACACAGACTGCTCTAAATTAACATTCAAAATCCACACACAACAATAATCACTCAATGATATGAGCACAGAAGGGTTTCCTACAGTTGATGTAGTAAATTTTGAGCAAATACAAATGACTCAAAAAGGCATTTTAAACAGCTTTTAAAGGTTTTGAATCGCAGAGCTCTGAGAGCAAACTGTCTCCAGTTACCACTACACACACACACTACCCTGGCCAGAACTGAGGCTGTGCAGAACAATCTAGAGCCCATGAATCACTGCAGAATTTCATTTGGAGCTCAATGACAAGGCGAAGTGAGGTGAATTACATTGATTTCAATGTACTTTACCTTAAAATTGGTGGAGAAGTGGTTTGGGGAAGGCGGAATAATGCAAAGTCATTGGTTTCAATGGACAATGTGTTCCTCATTATGAAGCAAAGTACTCCGCTTCACATTGTGGAGTACTCAGTGGGTTCCGCGTTACTCCTTGAATCACTTCATGGAGCGAATTGGGGCCACTTTGCCCACCACTACTTTTATAGTACTGTAACTCACATGCTGTACAGGAAGGAACGCGAATGCCTATGGCTGTACTACCCGATGAGCTGCAGCACAAAATTCCCTGACTTAAAAACATGTATTAATGAGTAAAATGGTGGGGTGGTGAAGCCTGGAGAGATACTACAAAACAGGCTTACAATACATCTAAGTAACTAGAAAAAAAATTAATGTTGTGATTCGTGACGTGATCATGAATCATGATTTGTGACTGCATTTGTGACCGTGATGATGAAGAACGTGATTCGTATCACGAGTGACTCATGATGATGGTCTTGACTTAAAAACGCATATTAATGAGTACAATGTTCATGCAGAATTATGCACCACACCAGTCCAGTACTCTGAAGGGAAGCCAAAGAAACAACTGTGACTTAAGTTACAGATGGAGATTGGGTCCCAAAGAGATGCAAATGCTCAGACAGATTAAGATTGCGCTGCACACTGAATAGATGCAGACACAAAGGCACAACACCTAACCAGTGCTCACCATCAGAAATTCAAATCTGGAAAAGAATACCTTTGCCAGTTGGGGTGAGCCATGGGGAGGGGGCAGTGCTGCAATAACAGTCACTAGTACTAGTTCCAGTAAAGATACCACAAAGAAGTACAAAAATCACACAGCTGCAGTGGATAGCAGGTTCACATTGCTGAAATTATTATGTGGCACAATAAAAGGTGTCTGATTTGATGACACGCATCACACACATACTCACACGGGATCCACGACAGGAGTCCAACAAAAATTTTGTTGAATGCCCCATCAGCGACACTAGCAGGTAGACTGCATTCTGCAGTTGGCTGCTAGTTCGCAATTTCAATCTTTGTTTTCTTTGGGTTCTAGCGGGTCTCCCACCACGGCTAGGTGTTGTAGTCGCTGTGGGGGACCTCGCTGACGAAATGTCACTGTGGGGGGTGTAACTGACTCACACACACACTAAGTAATGCATAGCAAATTGAAAACTTCAGTAATATAACCACATATTTTAAACAAACTAAAATAATGCACAGCTGCACCACAATCAGCAAAAAAATGGCAAGAATTATTGAAAATATTACTGTGTGTACGTTAACACAGTTATACAAGAAAAATATCACCAAAACAGAAAGCATTGTCTTTTTCTCCAAGTTAATCTACCTACACCACAGATACGCCCCTTCCCCTAAAGCACACTTCCACTGTCTCTCAGTACACAGACTCAATGTTGTACATTAACATTCAAAATGCATACACAAACAATAAACGCTCGATGATATGAGCACAGGAGGGTTTCCTATAATCGATGACCTAAAGTTTCAGCAAAAAAATGACTCAAAAAGGCTTTTTTAACAGCTTTTAGAAGGTTTGAATCACAGAAAGCTCTCAGAGCAGATTGTCTCCTTCAGCTTCCTACACACAGTACCCCAAAGTGAAGCTGTGTGAACAATCTAGAGCCCACGTGACCTGAAATCCAATGAATCACTGCAAAATTCACTTTTGGAGCTTAAAAACAAGGTGAAGTGAGGCGGAGTACATTGTTTTCAATGTACTTCACCTTAAGAATTGGCGGAGTAGTGGTTTGGGAAGGCGGAGTAATGCAAAGTCATTGTTTTTCAATGGACTTCGTTACCCATTACAACGCCGAGTACTCCGCCTTCCCATTATGGAGCACCTGTGAATTCATCTTCACTCCATGAATCACTCATGAGTAAGAAAATTGGGGCCACTTCGCCCATCTCTACCTGTGATTTGTAGAGCCTAACACAAAATATGTATGTACATATCTGATCCAGGCTATTCCCTTGGAATACTCACATACTGAAGGTGTCTTTAATGCAGTAAGAACTGCATTAGATTCACTAAATCTTCATCTCACTGACTTATCAAATGTAAGCAATCTGTGGCCACTTCTGATTTCTGTCAGTTATGATGGGGCAAGTGTAATGATGGGTGAAAGGGGTGGAACCATTACAAAGTTATGGAAGCACTGTCCTCACATCATTGCCATGCACTGTGTTGCCCATAAGCTGGAGTTGGCAGTTCCTGATGTGATGAAATAAACCCCTTCATATCAAAGCTTTAAAGTTCTCATAAGGGCATATTTAAATTCTATTATCATAGTTCACAAAATATGAGAGAGCTTCAAGAAATTGCAAATGTGATAGATACCGATCTGGCACAATTCAGTGCACTTAAACAGGTGAGATGGCTTGCCAGCAGATCACGTTCCATCCATGCAGTTCAGGTTAGCCTACCCACAGTTGCCCAGCACTTGGAACAAAATGCAGCTGGCGCTGATGGTTCAAAAGCAAAGATGCTATTATGAGAAGTACGGTCTGTGCACTTTGTCAAATCTCTTTATATCCTGCAAGATTTTTTGCCAAGACTTAAAAATCTGTCACTGCAGTTTCAAGGAGATGACTTAATAATTCTACAAGTACCACAGTTCATCGAGACCTGCCTCCTACAGCTGATTGAACTGAAATCAAAGCCAGGAAAATACATGATGGCTCGTTACATAACCTCAGCACATTTGCATGAACTACGTAATTTCACAGAGGGGAGTTCAGGAGAAGGCTATTCCCCTCACATTCAGAGGCAACTGTCCCGAAATAATTTTTGGGACAGATGCACAACTGCAGACTTTAGTGGATGCAGCAATAGCTTACATTGATGAAAGATTTCAAAATTTCTCAGAGGTATCTCTGAATGGTTCACTTGTGTGGATTTTAAGCAATTTGATCTACCAAGAGAACAACTTGTGGAGTTTGGAACCAATGAGGTGGTGAATTTGGCAGCATACTTTAATTTTTTCACTGGAGAGCAGCAGGAAAATATTAGATCAGAATATGCTGCATTTAAAGGATACATAAACAGTCTTTTTTTGACAAGATTTAAATAGGACTTACCCCTGCCAGATATTTCCCTTTGTCCTCGTCTGCCAAATAAGGCATTCCTGAAAGCTGAAATGCAAACCGAACATCCAATTTAATTACTTTTAAAAACAGTAGCCCTGTATGCATTTTCTGAAATCTGACTTCCAGCTCCACTCTGTTTGAGTATGATGTCACCGGAGCGAGACACTGACATTGGCCCTGATGTGCTCATGCTCAGTCTGATGTGAAAAATTATGTTATACATTTCCCTGATGGATTTCATAGCAATTTTGTAATTGTTCAATGTGTAAATAAGTAGGAAAATATACTGAGCTTATTTCTTTTCCTGATCTCAAAGTGCTGTGTCTGTTTAGTCTGTAAAGTACCATTGATCGAGACTGCACAGAGAGTGCATTTTCCTCCTCTGCCTGCAATAATTTGTGTGCATTCTCACTGACAGCTTGCCATCGAGTTGCATTTTACATGTAATGGTACTGTGTCTACATGTTACAAAGTCCCTCCTCATTACTGTTATTTCTTGTTTTTTTTAACTATATTCATTTCACATTCTGTAATTTATCTTTCCTTTCTTCCCAGTCCTATAACCAACTGATCGAAGCCAAAACAAGTGGGAATAGGCCAGGGGCAATGTTTGGTGGAGGTTGGTGACATCTGTGCACCTTCAGTGGCTTTTTACTATGTGGACGGTGTTGTGACATGGTGATGAACAATAATAATAGCTCATTCTGCACCAGTGCTACACTGCTACACCACTATAATGCAGCATATAAACGGAGGTGTGTTATTTATTTTGTGGGCATACGTTGTTTTGTGTGTGTCACAATGCCATAGATTATGTGCCTGTAATTAAGAACTGCACAATCATTGAAATATGTCGGTTGATGCCTGTGTACAGGTATATAGTACTTGACTGTGTATATCATGTGTGTGGCTCTAGGCCAAAAACGCATGTTTTCACATCAACAGGCATGTTGTGCCTTCATGGGCTCCCATATTTGGAAGTCACTTAATAGGTAACTATAGTTATGGGTGTTTGAATTTGTTGTTCTGTTCTTGCTTCAGCTCAGCTGGTAGAAGCAATTCACTTATTGGTTTCTGGGGGACTTTTTTGGATATTCCAGACATCAGGGTCTATCCTAAAATGTTAATTATTCTGTTTATTTCTATTCCTCAGGGAGTTGATGCCTGGTTGGAGGATATTTTTCGTAGTAAGTCTATCTGTAGCATAAATTGAGTTTTACCAGCATTGTTACAATTTGTACTAAGATTGTTCATTTCTCAGTGTTATATGTTTTTTTTTTCTTGGATCAGAGGTATTATAATATTTTCTCAGTGGGTTACTTGGCCTACTCCTAGATTATTGTATCTGGTGGGGGTTAGTCTGTTATATCAGTGCGTTTGACCATTATCTGGAATTCAGCAGAGAACGACAATAATGTTTACTGTGTATGGTATTCTATCAGTGTTCCAGGATGGAAAATGTTATTGACTTGCTTAATAAGTTTTTTCTCAGTGCAGTGGTTTTTATTTTTAGTTATAGCAGGTTATGGTTAATCCCATCTGAACAGTATTTTATTTTTTATTTTTATTTCAGTCTTTGGTAACTGGGTAAGGCCCACTAGGCACAAGTGCCAGTTTTCAGGGATGACCTGGGAGCACTGGGCGGTTAAATGACTTGCTCATAGTCACACAGTATGCAGGTCGAGGTTGTGAGAGTCAAACCAAAGTCTGGTCTACTGGATGTACCAAGCTCATTCACAGCTCGTTACTCTAACCTCTAGGCTGTACTGCCAGCCCATATTGTTTAATGCTACAGTGTACATAACCCGATTAAATGTTTTTGTTTACTTCAATATTTTAAACATCAGCATGCTGATTTGATCTTTTTGCAGGAAATGCATCTCTCTGATGAGGAGCACTAGAAATTTAGTAAATTTGGTTTTGATAATTAATTTTTTTCCTCCCATAAATTAAGTCGATGGAGAGAGTTTTGTTATTGTCATAGGGGTCTGTCATTTACACCCCAGTCCTCAGTAAGTGACTCTGCAGGACATTATGTGATTCCAACTGGTTCTCTAAATGGACACCCCGTAACTCTTGTTACTAGATATTTTCCTCCAGGTACTTCCCATCAGGAGTTCGTAAACTTTTTCGCAGTCTTGCTGGACCATATGTATGGTCAGGTGCTTTGGGGGAATGGGGCAACCTTAATCTGACATTGGCACCAGACTTTGGACTCCTCTAAATCAACAGTTGTTGATCGCTCTGTGGCCTCTAAATATTTTGCAAAAAAACTACACCCTTTAGGTTTGAAGGATGTCTAGAGGTTTATCCATTCAAAAGTTAAAGAACTTACACATTACTCTCCCTGTTATGGTACGTTTGCTCGTTTGGACTATTTGTTTACAATGGTAGAGCATATAAGCACACTTAATATGGTACACCATGATGTTATACATCTTTCTGATCATGCCCCTGTACTTGTTACTTTTGCTTTGGACTGGATGACAAGAGGTCTATCTGGCATTTACATCCTGGACTATTGCATGACCCATTTGTGGTGGACGGGCTTAAATTCCCAGATACCTCAGTTTCTTAATGAAAATGCCCTTGAAGGAATTACCCTAAACACTTACTGAGATACCTTGGAAGCTGTGTTGAGGGGCACAATTATAGCATATTCTAGTGTCCAACACAATGTTCAGGAAAAGAGACTGCAGATTTGCATTCCCTTTTACGGTCCCTTCAAGCTCATTTGCAATTAGGAGAACATACAGTCAGACCTGAATTCTAGAGTTAAAAGCTCAGATCCAAAAATACCTGTATCAAAATGTGGAACATGCCTTGTTTTATCTATGCCAGAGAGCATTTGGAGAGAGACCTGGGGGTGCTCACCACTTAGCACGTTGTCTGCGTTCATCACGGGTGACTGCTACAGTTACCCATCTCCAAGACCCTTTGTCTGGGACCATTACATACCATAATGCTGAAATCACATCTATTTTTCATTTGTATTTTTCGGTCCTATGTAATTCTAAAATGTCAGCTCCATCCCAAACTTAGATACATTCTTTTTTTAACATGGGCTCATCTACATAAGCTATCTGAGGATCAGATTCATAGTTTGGTATCCCCTATTACCGAGTCTGAACTTATTCTAGCGGGGATAAAGACAGTGGTGTCCTTTGTCCCTATTACTGTTTGCACTTTACTCTGAGCCCTTTGCCTCTCATACTGTATATGCCTTTCCCCATACATTGCAGATATTCCACTCAGTGGATGTGACTATAAGATTGCTTTATTTGCAGACAATATCCTGCTCTATCAAAACCAAATTCTTCCCTTCCATCTGTTTTTCAGTTGTTATCTAGTTTTGAGTTTTTAGCGGATTTTCAATTGAATAAAGAAAAAATAGAATTACTGACTTTTAACCATACTCTGCCCTCTTGGATCAAAACTCTGTTACTGGTTCATTGGAATCAAAATTGTTTAATCTACCTAGATGTATTTATCCCCTGTAATCTAGATAATTTAGAATTGCTTAACTTTGTGCCTTTAACTGTGTTAATTGCTGAGGATCATAGCCATTGCTCTGACTATCATTTCTCTTTTTTCTAGAGAATTGAGATGATACATTCCAATGTATTACCCAAAATCCTATTTTTTCTCGAAACTTTACCCTTTTACCCCAGCCCATTTTAGTTTAGAGATTGGCAAACAATGATATCATGTTTTATTTGGGCCGGTCAAAGACCTCAGATTCGTTTAGTGATTTAACACCTTCCTTTAGCTAGAGGTGGGCTCAACCTTCCTAACTTACATTGGTACGCAATGGCATGTCAATTGCAGATACTGTGTCTGTGGTTGTTACCTACTTATTACAGCTATTGGAAGGATATAGAGTTTAATATGAATGACCTTTATGATCTCAACCATATTTTGTTTCCGAATGGATCCATTCACATATCTGGACTGTGTAGTACGGTAAGGGCTGCATGCCCATTGGCCCACACTGTGGACCAATGGGCGTACAGCCCTACCACACGATGTCAGTTGGCGGGTGGTGGGGCAGCAAATGGGTGAGGAGCTGCCGCCCGTCGCTGACTGGTGGGGCTCAGTGGGCGGGTGGGAGGGGTACAGCTAGACCACCAGGGTTGGGTTGCAGTGGCATTAATGTTTTATTGACGCCCACAATCAGGCTGCGAGTGGTCCACTGGACCACCAGGGATATTGGACTTTTAAATTAAAACATATGCCTACGATCGGGCTGCGAGCAGTCCACTGGACCACCAGGGATATTGGACATTTAATTAAAACATATGCCGCGATTGGGCTGCAAGTGGTCCACTGGACCACCAAGGATATTCGACGTTTGCATGGTGTTCATATGCCTACGATCGGGCGTCAGTGCATGTTGCTGCTTGTGCAGGGGGCGTCGGTCCCCGACGGCTGCAGCCTAGCAGGGCGCCAGGCACAAGTCACCGGATAATCATACCTGCATGCAAATGGGTCCATAATGACATACGAATGGCCCCATTTGTGCCTTGCATGCATTATGGCCCTATTTGCATATGCACTTTTGAATATCGTGGTTGTTGCACCTAGCGCAATGGAACTTGCGCTAGCGCATCCCCCTGCTCCACTCTGGCCACTTACGCTGGTGCAGTGCCACTGCGCCATGTGCACTTTGGTGGCCAGGGTGCGATGTTCAATGATGCTATGCCATGGCGCAGCTCCATTGAATATCACCTATCCTTTCAACACCCTCAAGAGCTCAGTTGCACTGCTCAGGCTTCTATGCCACAGCCTGGCACAGTCTGAATATCCAGGCCCTGGAATTCCTACACAGTGACATTATTTTCTTCCAGGAAACCCATTTGCTGGAGCGCGAAGGGAATCTTTTCCGTAGGAGACAAATAGGGCAAGTGTATGCGGCGGGGAATGCCACAGCATGAAAAGGGGTGGTGATTCTAATTTCCAAGCATGTTTTCTTCCAAATGCAGAGTTTTCATTTGGATCCACAAGGTAGATTTATTTTTGTTAAAGGTCTGCTCAATCATGCTGAAGTAGCACTAGGGTCAATATACGGGCCCAATATTGACTCCCCTGAATTTTTCTCAGAATTAGTACTTCATTTAAATACATATCCAAAACTCCCTCTTATTCTGGGTGGAGACTGGAACTTAGTCTGTTCGCCAGAGCTTGACAAACTCCCTGTCATCTGGGAAAAGAACTCTCTCCAGCGCAGAAAGCTCTGCGTGAATTAATGGCAGATTATGGGCTTATTGATCTGTGGAGATTATTGAATCCCCAAACAAAACAGTTTACTTTTTATTCCTCTGCCCATGGATCACTATCACAGATAGATTATTTTCTGGTTAACAATCCAGTGTTGTCTGGGCTCTGAGGTAGTGGAATTACTCCTCGAACCATATTGGATCATGCTCCAGTCTGGCAGGAAGGAACCCTTCCATTTGCTTTATGCAAAGAAAGTAGCTGGAAGCTAAATGTACACTTGCTCCAGGATACATGGATTGTTCAGTCCCTTAAAGAAACCATTGAACATTTTCTTAGCCATAACCAAAATTCAATACCACAAATTGACAAGATCTGGTGTGCCCTTAAATGTGTTATTAGGGGAGAGTGTATTCGACTGGCTACAATTCAAAAAAAGAAAAGGAAGCTCTCTCTTCCTCATTACTAGAGCAAATTAAGACTCTAGAAGAGGCTTTAACATCCAACTCAGATGAGTCTATCCTTAATCATCTAATACAAATTAGGAACCAGTATCAAGGGACGCTACGTGAACAAGCTCAATATGCCTTGTTTGAAACTCAAACCCGATACGTGGAACAGGGAGAAAAGGCTAGTCACCTATTAGCCCTAAGACTTAAAAAACAAGAGGAATCGAGGCTAATTACAGTTCTGAATTCACTTGAAGATGACTCTATTGTTACAAATCCTAAAGATATAATTCGGGAATTTGAAAAATACTACATATCTCTGTATTCCACCCCTAAGAATCCACCTCAGACCTCAGTTATCTGGGATTATTTAGCCTCTATTCCTCTTCCATCTCTTAGTGCTCTGCAGAGGGACAATCTCATACCCAAAATGTCCCAAGCTGAATTAGTCAAAGCAATTTGTGCTTTGCCAGATGACAAGGCCCCAGGTCTGGATGGCTTTCCTCCTGCATTTTATAAAATTTTTGAGGAGCAGCTGTCTCCCATTCTTTTACAACTGTTTAATGATTTATGTGAAATAGGAGCTTCTGATTCATCCCTATTAGAAGCTGTTATAATTGTTTTCCCTAAACCAAATAAACCAAAAAATAGAGTGTGTAACTATCAGCCCATTTCATTGATGAATTATGATATCAAGTTGTTTGCCAAAATTTTGGCCACACATTAGGCGGGGGTGTGGACCTCCCTGCTTGTCCCAGAGCAAGTCAGTTTTGTGTCAGGACTTTTCTCGACTGATCACCTTCGCAAGCTCTCTCATGTTCTTTCTTTGTCCAGGGAGAAACAGGATCCTATGGCCTTGGTCTCCCTGGATGCAGAAAAGGCATTTGATAGAGTCAGTGGGGATTTTCTATTTGAAGTAATGATCAAGTTTGGAATTCCAAAGAAATTTGTACAATGGATTAGAGTAATGTACACCAACCCTACGGCCAAAATCTACTGCAATGGGGTATTCTCAATATCTTTCCCGTTGTGTTCTGGAACTAGGCAGGGATGTCCACTCTCCCCAATTTTGTTCAATCTATATCTTGAACCACTTCTTTACCTTTTCCAAAACTCTCCAAATATAATTGGCATCCCAGTGGGACCCTTTAATTTCCAATTATCTGCATATGCAAATGATATCCTGATGTATATCTCTAATCCGAGCATCTCAATTCCAGCAATCCTGAATATAATCAACTCCTATGGCATCCTGTCTAACTATAAAATAACTATTGATAAGTCAGTAGTCATGCCCTTAAATAAACACACTCATTGGTCACAACTAGAGGGACTTGAATTAACTTGGTCCCCCCAACTTAAGTATTTGGGATTAATCTTGTCCCAAGACAAGGCTCAAATGAAAAAACTCAACCTTGACTCTCTGGTTGAGACCCTGAAACAGGATTTGGGAAGATGGGTGCCTCTATATCTTTCCTTACAGGGAAGGATTAGTGTAATTAAAATGAATGTTTTTCCAAGGATATTCTATCCTTTGAATATGTTGAATACCCATCTCCCATTATCCTGGTTCCGCAAGCTGCATGACACTATATCCCAATTTCTTTGGCAAAACAAACCCCCAAGAAGATCGTATGTAAAGCTGGGAGCCACAAAAATGAATGGAGGGCTCAGGCTTCCCAATATTTATCATTATTACCTAGCTAGTCACCTAGCTAAATATATGCACTGGATACCCCCCAATCCTGATCTGCCAGACTCTACCTTTATACCATCATGGCTGCAATTAGAACGTAATTTAATAAAACAGGGTGGGATGTCCCCATTAAGTTTGCTATACACTAAAATAAAGCACTGTGCTACCACTGTTAAAAATGACGCAATTATAACATCCATGAGAGTACATGAACAGCTTTGCAGAAGTCTTAAATACTATAACTGCAAGGATATTTCGCAGCCTTTATATTTTAATCCTAATTTTAAACTAAATGGGTACTGCTTGAAACCATATGAGAACCCTATTCTGGATAAAACAAAAATTGCTGATTTACTAGATAATGGAGCAGTAAAGGCCACACCAAATCTTCTACCAATTCTGAATCTTCCGAAGAAGCTAATTTTTAAAGGATACCAAATTAGACACTTACTGATTGCTAGGATGGGCATGGGACCATGGCACACAGACTCATTGGAACTCATGACCTCACTCCACAATCTAGCATGGCAATCCCATGCAGTCGCCCAGATAACCTCAAAATTATACTTCAGCATTTGCTCACCAGACCCAGTTTCCTCTACATACTGGGTTAATCAATTCCCTAATAGTGAAGTTTGTTGGAAAACAAATTGGCAGGGGGTTTATAGGTATATTTCTAATGATAAGCTTTGTCTTATGCAATTTTATATCCTACAGGATATGTACTATACTCCATTGAAATTATCTAAAATGGGGAACGCTCCAAATGCGAACTGTAATAGATGTGGCCAGCATGAAGGTTACCTAGTTCATGTTTTGTGGGACTGCCCCATAATTAGGCCATTATGGAATGAGATTCGAGCAAAAGCAGACCCCTTATTAGGTACTGCAGACCTATTTAAACACAAAATTTGCATACTAGGAGATTTTTCACAGATTAGGGTAAAGGACAGAAGATATAGCATGACTATAATCTCCCATGCAGTCAAACAATTGGTGCTTAAGCACTGGAAGGATTCTACTACTATTTCTTACTCTGAATGGCTGAATGTACTCCTATTCAACCTGAGAACTGAAAAATTGATTGCATCTCTTAGACATATCCCAGCATCCTTTGACAAAAAGTGGAGTAAAATCTATACAGTGTATTCCCTACAGAAATAATAATTTCTCCGGGTCTGCTTTGGTTTAGATACCAGTCTCATAGTAAAGCCACTCTGTCTAGATTAATGACTGTCATAGATGTATTCAATGCCATAAAGATATATGATATGTAATGAGAGTAGGGTGGGAGGGGTTAGGAGAAGGAGAGAGGGTAGGGTGGGGGGTTAGTTAGAAATATATTTGGCCGATGTTACCTCAAGGCTCCTGTCTGTACTACCACTGTAATTGTATACCTGTACAATTCCTTGTTTTACCTGTATGGATGTAGAAATAAATAATAAAGTTTATTGAATTAAAAAAATAAATAAATAATTAGCAAGCACAACTACCTGATGTTTAATGGGTGAATTGCGTTTGACAACACATACACAATATGCACCCTGAAACAACAGCACACTGCAACATCCCCAACCCACAGACTCACATCAATGGGATCTTAAACCTTGTAATGTGGCTGTGTGGCATGCTGCTGTGCAGTCCCCACTCAAAATGACTGGATACCTTGACCTTGGTTAGGAGAAGTAAGGCAACAGTCCTGGTGATAAATGTATGCGTGAGTTAATGAACAGTATCTGGATAGCAATGGAAGTAAGAGAGTCTACTTTGTAAACTGTTATGACACCTACTGTGAATTGAATGTCCATCAAAATACCATCAGCATCAGCAAACCCACAAGCCAACGCCTCACAGTACTGAACATGTCCCTGTACCTTACAAAAGGAATCACTGAAACTGTGTTTTTGAGGCACTTATTCAATGCACGGTAGCTCAGAAGCACATGTGAATAACTCACATTGTTTTTGCAATACAAACTTAGGTAGCAGTGGATGACAGCGGTGAAACATTTGACCTATACTTTTTTATTCTATTTTATATTGCCCCTTATATACTTTCTTGTAGGATACCCTTCTTTCCTCATTTTGAAATAATAAAAGGAGTGCTCCTTTTAATATGGCCTGGACCGTATACCGTTCACTTGGCGACTACATTACTGCAAAGACCATTACAGCAATAAAATCCGCAGACTGCTGTAATGGTACTGGCAGTACACCTACTGATGGTGATTGCATCCACTGCCAGACACAAATCCGACTCAGAATAGATTATTTAAAAGTTGGGGGGAGCGGGGAGCAAAGCCCCCTACAAAAAAATACATTGTTTCAGTGATGGCACAATGCCAACTGTCGGCATTGTGCCATCGCTGTAATGCCAGTAGACAGATTTCTTGTCAGAGCGGCTTGGTGGAACTGGCTTGGACTAGGTTTTTATCAGTATTGTCAGCTGTTTTTCCAACACCTATTGTCCCATAAGGCCAGGGAGCACTGCCTGTTGCACGACAGTTCATTTTTGTGAAAACAGAAGTGGTTTTAAACAACTGGCTCACCTTATGGGACAACAGGTGAACAAAAACAGCTGAGAATACTGATGAAAACCTGGTCCAGGCAATGTAGTATCATACAAGTCAAGAGATAAGGGGCAATCCAAAACAGAATAAAGCAGTATAGGTCAAAATTTTCACTGCTATCATGCACTGCGACTTTAACATTTAAGAGTTACAGAAATACAAACACAGGAGCAGAACCTATTAAAACAGCATAAAACAGTTATAACATTTATTACAACAGCAGATGTGTGTACATGGCCATAAACAACATCATCATTCAATTAGTTG
Source organism: Neoceratodus forsteri (assembly GCA_016271365.2). NCBI lineage: Eukaryota > Metazoa > Chordata > Ceratodontiformes > Ceratodontidae > Neoceratodus > Neoceratodus forsteri. The sequence continues at coordinate 644,218,203 of CM057454.1, read as the reverse complement.
TTGGATTGAGAAACCTCTTGAGGTGGTGACTTGAAGCCTGTGTATACCTCTGGTGGGAACGCATTATGTATCGCTGTCACCATGCGTGAAGGTAGAATATGATGATTCCAGCAAACCAATCTTTGCCATATCCACATTATGAAATGCTGATTCACCACATATTGGAATGTCCTAGAGAGGAAGAGATAAGAAGGTTTGGCCACTAACAGGAGCATAAAAAAGTTAAAAAAGTTACATTATCTTGTCGTCATTGAACAATTTTCAACAATAACATTTGGATATACAGCCTGTTGTATTAACATGCAGTATGCAAGATATATGTTCTTACACTGTACAGCAGCTATCAACGCATGGGCAGTACTGTACTATGATCCAGTACCCAGATACATACACATGTCCCATGTACAGAGAATATCACTGATATGTTATGTTACCCCTCACTCCAAAGTGCTGTTACAGTTCTGGGAAGAAATCTCACTGGTGAGCTTGGCTGCTCCCAAACAGCCCACAAACAGCATAGCCAGAGGTTGATGGTACATGGCAATCTCTTCACGAGCCAGAACAAGCAGGGGCATGGCGATTTTGGAGATCCATGTGTGGACCTGTACTAAAAATGCACATACAGTGACACTGTAACCCTATAACCTAATAACCCCCACCCCCACCCATGTGAGTTAGACATTACATGCATCCCTTCCTATGTATGAATTTCCCATAGACAATCAGGAACACAGAAATTAATTTTTACTAACAGGCAATATAAAAATTGTAGGCAATATCAGGCAGCCTGCATACCATTGCTCAGCAAAGTCATGTGTACATTTCCCTTCCACTACTCCCGTTTCTGTCTGGTCCTCCCTTGAACTGTTGGAGTCATCTGAGGGGCTTCTGTTTTGTAATGCAGCTCCTGATATAGGTAAAGGTTCGAACATATAAGGCCTGATGGATAAGTTGAAATCAAGATCCATATCAGGATCTCCAAACTCGCCATCCACCTATTACCCTCTGCCATCTCTACATTAATCGAAGCACAACACGCTGCAGTGCCAGCTCCCTGCCACTCCAGTAATGTCATCAGGCAAAGACCAGAGTGGGAGCTCATTAAAACTGCAGTGTGGCACAAAGTCCATACGGGAGATAGCAACAAACACTTAAAAAAAACAGGTACAAAATGGAATTTTTTTTTATTATTCAAACTTTATTGGGTTTACAGCAGGTACACACAGGAAAAAAAGAGAAAAATACATAGTAACAGCACAGGCAAACAATAAACAACCCCCAAAACAAACAGACAGTACCCCATCCACCCCATAGCCCACCCACCCACCCATCCTCCCCTCCCCAAAGCACCAAAAACAGCAACAGAAAACACAGAGGAAAGAGAAAGAAAGAAAGAAAGAAAGAAAGAAAGAAAGAAAGAAAGAAAGAAAGAAAGAAAGAAAGAAAGAAAGAAAGAGAGAGACAAACAGGAAGGAGGCAGGGCACCAACAAGCAAAGAGAGCCCAGGGCCAGGGGAGCAATATCAAGTAGATATCCTCTGGATGGAAAGGAGGGTGAGAAATTGCTCCCATCAACACTGATAAAGGTCTGGCCTCTGCTGAAGTCTAGCAAAATGGAAATTTAACATTTTTATACATACCTGAATGGATTCTGCAGGATGAGGGCTACTGAAACAAATAATACATTACAATATTAGTGCTCATGAAAAAATCGCGGATTTACAGTGGCATCCCCCAGGATGAAACTCAATTTTGCAGCACTCTGCAGGATGTTGCAGCAGACCTAGTGAATAATGCTATGTACTTTCAATGGCAATTAGTCCCTATTGTCATTCAGGAAAGTGTGACACTGCCAGGATGAAGTGAATGCCACAGTTCCCTGCATGACAAAGGGGACTAAATGCCATTGAAATTACATTGCTTTATTTAGTAGGTCTGGTGCAGCATACTGCAGAGTGCTTTAAAAGTGGGTTTCATCCTGGGGATGCCACTGTAGGTATCCTTCAAGGCATTGCTGAAATCTGCAATTGACAAACTCTATATGCAGGTATATACAAGATTGCTGAAAGAAAACACACCCCATATTGTTCACATTCTAGAGTTAGTGGAAATACCACTCGCAGCAGTGGGACTACCATTTTTGGATAGGTCAGTTGTCCTGGACTACCAAGTAAATTTGAAAATGTGTCAATCCCTGTTGGATTGACACCAAAAAGGCAATAGGAGGGCATCTAGAGGTGTCAAAAATTATTTTCTATCACCTGTAAGTGCTTCTGTCATAAAGGGGGGACTGAGATGGGAGGTCAAAGGTGAACCTTGAACAAGAAATATACATTATGCCCACACAAGGTGTGCTGGAGTCACTTTTGGATCAGGAGCTGGACATAATGGACTATGTGACTGATGATACTGTGCCTGATAATGATGGAAGTACAGAGGTGAAGCAACATAGTAAATTGTCTACATTCATTACCCTAGCATCATCGGCAGTAAATACTTTCCAGAAGCTGTTTTAAGAGGACATAAGGGAACTGGCCTCACATGAGTATCATCGTGGGTTAGTTAACCTCACTGATGTTTTGTGTTTGGGCTTAAGTGCAAAATGCTGCTGCCCATCTCCTAACATGCAGCAGGAAACAAATCCTTCAAGTTCCTGATAGGAATGAATAAAAAAAATGCGAGGAACTCTTCAGCAGTAACAAGGGATCTAGAACACTGGACATGAGCGGAAGCTAGTGTGGGGTGGGATTCAGGAAGGACATGAGGAAGCTTTATGTGAAAGAGAGAGTGACTGAGAAATGAAACAGTTTGCTGGTTGAGGTGGTGGGTGCCAAAACCGTGAATGGATTCAAACATGGCTGGGACAGTGTTCTGGGCTTAGTAGTTATTCAGGGGGTAGCAGTAAGGCACATGGTGACAAGCAGTGTGGACAAAACCCAATAAACACAACATGTTTTGGGGTATGATGGTTTATTATGGGCAGACTGGATGGACCAATGGTCTTTTAATGCCATCATTGTCTGTTTCTATATTTCTGTGTAAACATGAGCACACCATATCTAGTCTCAAAACCCTATGCTATCTTGCTGTTTCTTTTTACATCCATGTCAAGACTGCCTTGGTGTTTTAAGGCACCAAAGAAAGTTGGGAGCCTACTGTTATGACCCAAACTTGTTTCATCAGTATGGTGTGGTAGGTGAGCTCCAGTGAGCTTTCTTTAAGTGATTCAATTAAGGGAGTTAGATAAGCAGAGTGGTATCAGGTTTGGAATCTCAGGTTTTGAAGCTGAACGATCTGGATGTGAGTTAAGCTTTGTGTATTGAATCTTTTCTAGCAAAGTATGAGAGACTAGGGCAAAGACACACTTAGAAAATGGGAAAATGTGAATCTGTATCCTGATTGGCTAAAAGAGCCAATCAGCTGGGCTGATATGAGACAACAGATACTGGGAAATAACTAGTTCCAGTCTCTGTTGCCTCACTTAGTTCTTAAATTAATGGGCCAATAGAATGTCCAAGAAGGCAAGTGCCGCCATGTTTGTTGCCTTGTCTATGGAGCAAACTGGCCGATCTCCTCATTTCCCCCTAGCAAAAGCATCCATGTCACACAGTTAGTAAGAAAAATTACACAGCACACACAGTTGCAAATGAAATCAACATGGCCTGTAAAACACTTCAGTGAGTTCAGCAACAGTGAGACCACTAGCTCCGGTAGCGCAACTGTGTGAGCGCAGTGGTACTTTTTTCATTTCCCATACTGCAGATGGATGTCCATCTATAGTATGGAGAATGAAGAAAGTACCACTCACCTCACACTCAGTTGTGGTGCCAGAGCTAGCTGTCCTTCTGTCTTGCTAAATTCAGCCATTTGTAGCAAAGGGATATTTTTTTCACAAATCAAGTGAGACCCTCTTTCTCCTGCAGATCAAATAATATGACAAATGAAAACAACTGAACTTAATGGAACTGTAGCTTGCTCACACAGATCCCTGATACTGATTGACCTATCACACACACTGAACATCTAAACAAGCTACCGGTAAACAAGCACTGTCTCCCAACACTAGCAGCTATCGCCACAAATAAAAAAATAGGAGTGCTGCTAACTTAAACAAAAAAAAAAAGAGCTGCCATCGCTCCTTGTAGATCTGAGTCTCCACTTTCTGGTTTTACATGCCAGGGTTGCGTTACTTTTACCAACCAGGGTAACTTTCACCAACTAAACAGCAGTACAGCAAATAAGCAGTAATACAGCAGCTTCTCTGGTTGGAGAGAGTTTGCAAGAAACTGCATCTTTTCTTCTGGTGTGGTGGGGGGCAGTAGAAGATAATAGCTCTGTGACCTCTATGTGTGTGTGGGGGGCAACAGCAGATGGAACAGTACACAGATGGAGGGACTACTTTAATAAAAAGAAGTTTTTTTCTAGTATTTGTATTTGTTTTTAAATTGATTTCCTTTATTATTTTATTACTTAACTAAAATTTACACAGATGCCCCCATTTTCTAAGAGCAATAATACTCGCAGGGTGGGTGGTATTGTGCTATACTGGACCTTCAGGGTCTATAATGCCCTCCAGCTGTGGTGTCGGGCCTCATTACACCCCTGGGAGGTCCAGTAGACCACAATACTGACCACCCTGTCAGGTGTTATTGCTTACATACAGACTATGCAGAGATATCAATTAGTAAGATGTTTTGGATGCCATATATTTTTTATTCTACATGTACTAAAAAGATGGGTGGTTCCAACTGATTGGAGAAAGGCAATCATGGTGCCAATTCATAAAAAGGGCAGTAGAAATGATGTTGCTTACTATAGACCTATCAGCCTTACGTTCCTGTGCACTAAATCCATAGAAAGATTATTAAAACAATTATTGCACTAGGAAGTTAATTCCTTGGGGTTGGAAGACAGTTTCCAGCATGGTTTTAGATGTGGCTTTTCTTGTACCACCAACCTGATCACTTTTCATAACAAAGTCAGTATAGGTCTAGATAATGGAACACCAGTCGATGTGATTTTGTTGGACCTGGGGAAAACATCTGACACCCTCCCCCACAATCTCTTAGTTATTAAATTGAAAAACACGAGTATTAGTCTTGATATAATGAGGTGGGTAGAATGCTGGTTAGCAGATTGTACTCAGTGCATTAGAATAAATGGTCAAGTACCTGATAAGGGTGTTGTTAGTAGTGGGGTCCCCCAGGAATCTGTTTTGGGCTCTACTCTTTTTGGTCTCCTTATAAGTGCCATGCAACAAAACATCAACAATTTAATATCAACATTTGCAGATGATGCCAAACTGGGAGGTGAGGGGGACACTCTTGAAAAACATCAGACCTTGATCTGTGATTTAAAAACTACAGGACTGGGCAATAAACAACAAAATGAGATTCAACCCTGACAAGTGTACAGTTTTGTACCTTGGAAATAACAACCCAAAATACCTGTATTACCTAAAGAACACCTTTTCCAACCAAAAAAAGATTAAACAGGGAGCTCCCTTACCTCTTGGGAAGCTCGTCCATGCTGACTTTTTTTTTTTATTACTGGCATCAAAGGAAGGGAAGCGATCGTAATTTGCCCCCGAGGGGCTGCCCGCACAATCCATCTCCACTTTCTTATTCTCCTATGAGTCCCCGTGCTCCAACCCCTACTATAACGCTTTTTATAGCGGAGTTGATGTATTCCAATTCATTTCACGGAGCATCTTTTTCACACTTAATTTCCCGAATGTATATTGGGTTTTAGTACCTATTGATGACAGACTTCAACTAACAAGAGCTCTGTTAGTTGAATTCTGCCATCAATAGGTACCAAAACCTGATTTAGAAATGTGAAATTACATTTGAAAAAGACACAAAATTGAACTGAATGGAGCATGTCCATGTGCTCTGACCTATAAAGACATCACAGAACTCAGAGCGCAGGGACACATAGAAGAATCAGGAAGAGGAGAGGGATCATGCGGGCAGCCCCTCGGGGGGGAAATTATGATCCCTTCCTTTGGGATAAATATTAAAAAAAGAATAGACAGCATGGAGGAGCTTCCCAAGAGGTTAGGGAGATGCCTGTTTAATAATTTTGTTATTTAAAAAATAATCTTTCCCCAGGTGTCTAGTGGTACCCCACACCCTACAGTTGCCATCCCTATGATTATTATTACTTATTTCCCTGGTGTCTAGTGGCACCCCCTACCCTATGACTTTAGGGTTTTCAATCCTAAAACCCCACCCCCAAACCTACAAAAAATGAGGGGTGGAGTCTTCCTTGGGGATGTCAGCCCTAAAGCTCACTCCATTCTATATACTCCTGAAACATACACAGATGTGTCCATCACATCTGACCTTTCTTGCTGCCACAATAGGTTAAGCTTTAGGGTTGACAACACCAAGGAAGGCTCCACCCTTGATCAGTTAAGGGAAAATGAACATTGTTTAACCTGGAGTAGTACACTAAGCTGAAGCTTGTTTCCAGATGAGAACTGGGAGCACAAGGAAGTGAAAGGACTTGCTCAGGATCTTACAGTATGCACCTAGGTGGCTGTGGGATTCAAACCCAGGTCTCCAAATCTGCAGCTCAGAGCCTTAACCCACTGCACTATACTGCCTCCAATATTCTGTAGGGGTGAGGGTGAGGATTTAGGGTTGGAAACCCAAAGTCACATTTTCCTACTTTTGTCACTTTAGCCATAACCCTAAATGTTGCATTAATGGAGTTTTTTTTGCAAAGAATATATATATATAAAATATGAGATACACAAAATACACTGTGGGGACCTGAGTGATAAGTGATTTATCTATACAAATGATGTTTGACCACAGGTAATCTCATGAGAGGATTAAACAGCACCAGTATAGATAAATTATTTAATATACAAGGTCCTCTCTGCAATAGAATAGGACCTTGTGAAATAGATTTTTTTTAGCTTTTAAAAAATATATTTTATATGAAAATGTATGTGTTTATTTGTGAGCTAGTGGTATTGCCTATTCCCCCATCCTGCTGTAGTTGCCATAGTCATTGCCATGGATGATGGGCTGACGCTGTGAGGTGGCAGTTCACTGCTGCTGTAGAACATTTGAGAAAATTAGAAATCACCACCAAAGAAGTTCTGTAACAAACAGTAACCCAGCTGCAGAACTGATCCCACAGTGCCTCAGAAAAAGCGAGGCCTTGCAAGAGCTCACTAGGTTTGAACTGGTTTAGGAGGTTCTTAACACAGAAAGAGTGATACAAATTCAGTCCATGCACTCTAGTTGGCTGGAAGTTTGTAGAGGGGTTTGCCCAGTATGTGTTTAGCAGCTGTGGGCTTCTCAGTTCTTCTAGGAAAGTGGCTGCTATGGACACTGCTGGAGTGCTAGTGTGTGATTAAGTGGGGTGCAGGGAGCATGAGAGAGAGACATAAGCCCTGAGCTCTGATACCCTGCCATTATCCAGCTAACCAGATCTGCCATGCCATGTTCTAGGACTGCAATTCTTCCCGCTGCTGCTGCAGCCTTGGATCCTTGAAACTGGAGATTCCTAGCCATTCAACTTGACTTTGGACACCCAAAGGAGCTTATTTTTGTGTGTGTGTGTGTCTGTGTGTGTTTTGGTTTTTTTCTGCAAAAGGAGGGAAGAGTTTTGAAATAAGAAAAAAATGTACATTTTGGTAGACCCACCCCACCTGTGATTTAGAAGCAGCATGTCCCAGTGCGCAACAGCTGGTATTATCCAAGTTTGATCACACTCCCCCTTTGCGGCAGACGTGAGACTGAGGCGATAAAGAGAAAGCACATGGATTAGGTAATTTTATTAGATCAAAAACTGAACTGAGACTCCAGGGATGGAAACTTCAAACCCATCCAGGATCTAGCCTGTAGGAATGGAGTGCAGGTAAGTTAGCAGTCACTGTAGCAATGTTGTAAATATCATCAAAATTGTCCTCATCATTGTTTGGAAATAAAATATTCTCTGAGGATGGTTGACACACAAGGTAAATGTAATTCAGGTAACATATATAATTAAGAAGCTGTACAACAACATTGTAACATAATAGTTGACAGCAGATAAGGACTGCTAGGCCAATCCAGTCTGCCCATATTCCTTGCCTGCATCAGTGGCTGCTGACCCTACTTGGTCATTGGCTATCGCCTCTCATCCCCCCATCTAGGGTTCCCGTATGTCTATCCCATGCATGTTTGAATCCCCCACTGGGTTAGCACCCACCACTTCCTGGGGTAGCCTATTCCAAGCATCTACCATCCTCTCCGTGAGAAAGAACTTCCTCACATTTCCCCTTATCCTGTTCCCCTCCAATATCATATCGTGTCCCCTTGTCCTTGTACAACTTTTGTACTGAAAGATGTTCCCCACCTGCACTTTGTTCAAGCCTTTAAGATTGTTGAAGGTCTCTATCATATCCCCCCATTCCTTCATCTCTTCAAGTGTATACATATTGAGGTTCTTTAATCTGTCCTATGTTTTCTGATGCAAGCCCTGCACCATCTTGGTCACCCTTCTCAGGACTGCCTCCATCCTGTCTATGTCTTTGCATAGATGCAGCCTCCAGAACTAAACACTGTGTTCTAGATGAGGCCTCACCAGTGTTTTGTATAACGGTATCACCACCTCCCTTCTTCTGCTAGTGATACCCCTCCCTATGCTCCCCAACATCCCACTGGCTCTTCTCACTGCCTTGTCACACTGCCTGGCCACTATTAAGTCATCTGAGATGATTATTCCTAAATCCTTCTCTTCCCTGGGGCGGGGGGGGTTGCAGTTGAGCACACCTATGGTATAGACATGCTTTTTGTAGCTCTCCGCACCAGGAACTTAATTTTTCAACTTTTAAGCTGTAAAAGTTCAGTATTTCTCTTGGAAATTAGTGTCTTTGGGTTCTCCTGGTCCTGCTGAATTGAACGGTACCTAATTTTATGATGAGACATACAAATAAAGGACACCCAAGGACTTCTAAATATCAGGCCTCCTCAGAACTTCAGGCCACGGTGCTTATGCCTGCTCATCCTACTTCGGAGTCCCCATGGAAAGCACTACAGATGTCAATGCAGGCCATTGACGCCAAAGTAGAAAATATACTCCAACAAATCGGGGAGCAGGATGCCAAAATTGAAGCAGTCTCTCAAACTGTTTCTGCCGCAGAGTCCTGAGCTATGTAAGCTTTAACAGCAATGACCCAAATGGTAAACGAGAATGCTCACCTGCGATATCACTTGGAGGCACTGGAAAATGCACAGCAAGCAGCAAATGTTCAGATTGTGGGACTGGCAAAAGATCAAGATAATCCAGATTTAGTGGCCTTTTTGAAAGAATGGCTTCCTCAAGCTTTGCAATTAGAGCAGGATCTGGCCTCAGCATTTTTTGGGGTTTATCAGATCTCCCCTCGCATGGCAGATGCCCAAGAGATCAGCCAAGAACTGTCCTGTTGGTCATCAGTGGGGTCGTGATCACAGATCTCATTTCAGAGATCTCATTTTGGCCCAATCGGTGGAAAAGCTAAACTGTGCTGGCTGGACTGTTCATCTGTTCCCGGACCTATCTTATGCAACCCGGTTGAGATGCAAGAAATTTGATAGCATTTGAGTCTGGTTGTGTACACTGGGGATTGTGCATTCTATGCTGATGCCGGCTTACTTAAGGATCTTCTCTGCATCCACACGTTTCAATTCACTGATCCGATGGAGGCAAGCAGGAGAGTGGATCTGATACAAAGGGAGTTCGAGGTCACTAATAAACCAGCAGTGGAGGACCTAAGCTCTGAAGAAGCTGAAGAAAATTACTCTACTACCTGAATAGGGAAGGTCTTTGGGACTTTGTAGTCAGTGAGTCCTGAAACAGTTCAGGTTATTTTGTACTCTGTAATGACTGTCCTGTACAGTACCAGTTGAAATACAGTGGCGTGAAAAAGTATTTGCCCCCTTCCTGATTTTCTCTATTATTGCATATTTGTCACACTGGATGTTTTCAGGTCTTTAGACAAAATATAATATTAGATAAAGGGAACCTGAGTGAACAAATAACACTTTTTTTTTTACTTATTTCATTTATTTAATGAAAAAGTTAACCAACACCAACTGGCACTTGTGAAAAGTAATTGCCCCTAGTTAAATCAACCCAATTAAAGGGATAATTAGAGTCAGCTGATTGAACACAGCCAGGCTTGATTACAGCCAGCCCTGCTCAATATAAACCTCACTTATTTTGGCCCTTACCATCAGAGTCACGCTGCCAGCACAAAGATTCAACAAGCACATTATGCCATGATCAAAGGAAGTTCCTGAAAAGATCAGAAAAATTTGTTGCCCTCTATCAGTCTGGAAGGGTTACAAAGCTATTTCTAAGGCTCTGGAGTGCCATCGAACCACAGTGAGAGCCATAATCTCAAATGGAGAACACTTGGAACAGTAGTGAACCTTCCCAGGAGTGGGAGCCTGCCAAAATTACTCCAAAGGCGCAGTGTAAAATCATCCAAGAAGTCTCAAAGGATCCTAAAACAACATCCAAAGAACTGCAGGCTTCTCTTGCCTCAGCTAAGGTCAGTGTTCATGACTCCACAATCAGAAAGAGACTGGGAAAAATGGGCTTCATGTGAGAGTAGCAAGGGAAACCACTGCTAACCAAGAAGAACATAAATGCTCATTTCTCATTTGCCAAGAAGCACCTGGATGATCCACAAGCCTTTTGGGAAAATGTTCTATGGACAGATGAGTCAAAGTGGAACTTTTGGACAACATGGATCCCATAATGTCTCCGTAAAGCAAACACAGCATTCCACAGTAAGAACACCATACCAATAGTCAAACATGGTGGTGGTAGTGTGATGGTGTGGGATGTTTTGCTGCCTAAGGACCTGATAACTTGCCATAATTAAAGGAACCATGAATTCTGCTCTGTACCAGAAAATTTTAAAGAGAATGTCCAGTCATCCTTCTGTCAGCTGAAGCTGAAGTGTAGTTGGGTCATTCAGCAAGACAATGATCTAAAACACAAAAGCAAGTCCACATCAGAATGGCTAAAAGAAGTAAAATTAAAGTTTGGAGTGGCCTAGTCAAAGTCCAGACTTAAACCCAATAGAGATGCTGTGGCAGCACCTGAAACGAGCAGTTCATGCTCGAAAACCTACCAAATGTTACTGAATTAAAGCAGTTCTGTAAGGAAGAGTGGGTTAAAATTCCTCCACAGCGATGTGAAAGACTGATATTGAATTATAGGAAGTGTTTGGTTGCAGTCACTGCAGCTAAATGTGGCGTAACCAGTTATTAAGTGTAAGGGGGCAATTACTTTTTCACACAGTGCCAGTTGGTGTTATTAACTTTTTTCATTAAATAAGTGAAATTAAAAAAAAACAAGTGTTATTTGTTCACTCAGGTTCCCTTTATCTAATATTACATTTTCTCTAAAGACCTGAAAACATCCAGTGTGACAAATATGCAATAATAGAGAAAATCAGGAAGGGGGCAAATACTTTTTCACGCCACTGTACAATGTCTTCTGAGTTTTGTTTTAGATCTCTAGATTGGCATCTTTTTGCCTGGTATTTCAATACCAATAATTAATCACATGTCGGGGAATTGAGATCTGGTTTAAATAATACCATATAAATTTAATTAAGGATTGAGCCTTGGTGTTGGGGAAACTATTCATAGGTACTAAAAATGTTTGGAATTAACATTCTTAGGATGGGGCCACATCAGCCTAGAGGTTGAGGTATACTCAGGTTTGGTTTATGTAAATTGTTATAGCTAGATCCCCATAGCCATGTAGGGTGCAGCAATCCTTTTCACTTTCGGGACTTTGCAATGAAGACTTTGGTTTGGACTTTCCCTCATATCCGTAACTGCTTTGTATAGGTTAATACAATCTTTTCCATGGGATGGCTCCTTATGTAAGAATGTGATGCCTGACAAATGATGCTTTCCTTTTATTGTATTGTGTTACAAAATGCAATAAATAAAAAGTAAAAAAAAGATTAAAATAAATCTCTCTCTCTTCCCTGGTGACTGTCAGTGGCCCTTCCCCCCCATCCTGTAACTCTCTGCAGGATTTCTTTACCACAGGTGTATGGTTTTGCACTTCTTTACACTGAATTTTAATTGCCACACTTATGACCATTTTTCCAGCTTTCCCAGATCCCTCTTCATTCTTTTGACCCCCCTGGAGAGTCTGATCTGTTGCAGATCTTGGTATCATCTGCAAATAGGCAAATCTTCCCCTCCAGCCCTTCAGCAATGTCACTGATGAAGTCATTAAAAAGGACAGGTCCCAGTACTGATCCCCGAGGCACCCCACTGGTCACCCTCCTTTCCTTGGATTTGATCCCTTTTACCACCACCCTCTGCTTCCTTTCTCTCATCCAGTTGCTAACCCAATTTTCCACTTTGTGGCCCACCTCCAGGCTACCTAGCTTGTTCATCAGTCTCCTGTGGGGTACGGTGTCAAAGGCCTTACTGAAATCGAGGTAGGTAATGTGCACTGCCCCTTCCTGACCCACTTCCTTCATCACCCAGTCAAAAAAGTAAATCAGATTTGTTTGACATGACCTTCCTGCTGTGAATCCATGCTGCCTATGATCCTGTGCTCACATGGTTTCCAAGTGTTCCACAATCCTTTTCTTAAGCAGCGCCTCCATAACCTTACCCACTACTGAGGTGAGGCTGACTGGCCTGCAGTGTCCTGCCTCCTCCCTGCTACCACTCTTTTGGAGAGGGACTACTTTTGCCACCCTGCAGTCCTCTGGAATCACTACTGTATTGAGTGACTCAGTAAACAAGGCCACCAGCAGTGCTGCTAGTACCGTCCATAATTCCTTTAATATCCTGGGATGTATATCATCTGGTCCCATTGCTTTGTCCACCCTCAGTTTTGTGAGTTCCTCCAGGACCCTCTCTTCTATAAAAGGACTAGTGTCTACCTCTCTCCCCCCATTGTTTCTGCTACATAGCGGTGGTCCCTGTCCCTCCCCCTCTGTCGTGAATAGCAAACAGAAGTATTCATTCAGTATCGATGCTTTTTCTAGGTTCCCCTCTACACACACTCCTTCTTCCCCTTTGAGCTTTACAATCCCTCCCCTGGCCTTCCTTCTATTGCTTTTGCATCTATAAAATTTATTATCCCCCTTCTTTACCATCTGGGTTACTCTCTCTTCTGTCTACACCGTTACACTCCTAACTGCTTTCCCCACCTCCCTCTGTCTCTCTAGGTACACTGCTCAATCCTTATCCTGTTGAGTCTCTTTGTATTTCTTGAAAGCCCCCTTTTTATCCCTCACTTTCTCTGCCACCACCATTGTAAACCATAGTGGCTTTTTTCTGCTTTTTCCCTTGTTACTCAGCCTAATGTATTGATTAGTTGCCTCCACTATGGCTTCTTTAAGGTGTGCCCACTGCTCCTCAACCCCTCCCCTGGATCCTTTCCTGCCACGGCTTCTTGGATCCCTCTCCCCATGGGTCTGTTCATGAAAAGGGGTTACCAAAGTGTGACATGGGAGTGAAATTTTCTAATCGACCATAGATGAATTGTGTAATACAGGTTAAGATACTATGACCCATATATGAAAAAATCACAATGTTTTAAGATAAAACATGTTAAGGTTCCCAAGAAAAATTAGGTCTAGTGTGATGATTGTAACAAGACACACTGTGATGAGTGTAACAATACACACCACACACCGTGGTGAGTGTAACACGACACACCGCACATCACTGCAAGTGTAATAAAGGGTGACCTTAGATGAAATGTGTAATACAGGTTAAGATACTATGAACCTCATGTGAAAAAATCACAATGTTTTAATGTAAAAAATGTTAAGGTTCTCAAGAAAAATGGGGTCTAGTGTGATGATTGTAACAAGACACACCGTGATGAGTGCAACAATACACACCACACACCGTGGTGAGTGTAACAAGACACACCACACATCACTGTGAGTGTAATAAAAGGCACCACACAACTGTTAATGAGTAAAAAGGTTTGCTTATGTAGACTGAAGGCTTTTTAAACACATTACATTAAAAAACAACATGTTTATTGTAATTACACTACTTTAAACTATTCTACATGGCATGGAACACTAAAGACCATTCAAAAGGAGAGGAACAGAGCACTCAAGGCCATTTGACGGTATGAAAGAGTCAGCATGCACACTCCACATGATCCTTCAATCAAGGGAGAGGCATGGAACACTCAGGACAATTTGACGGAACAAAAGATGGGATATTATAAAAAGGCTCTCAGTAATGCTGCAATCTAACTGGCTATTAGGAGACCAAAAGTCTTACAATAATTCCTGTTACACTGTCATGTACAGCCTGATCACCATGGCATCAATTTTTATAATTGCAATAAGGCACTCCCAAGAGTTAGATTAACAGCCTGTTAAGTACCCCACCAGTGTCAAAGGCACCAAGAGTACCCCGTCAACCACAACCCACCAGTAGGGAAGCTGCATGGTGCTCATGAAGGCTGAATATGAATGCTCACACGAACCAAGTCAAAGGACTGGCTGGGACATGCTCCCAGGCCAGCATAATAACCACAGCATAACTACACCACTTTTTTTATTTTACCCATACACAATGATTTGGACAATCGGAAGCATCAAGGTTGTGTAAGCATTCATATTTGGCCATAATGTGATTAGCGTCAAAGGCAGCAAGCATACCTCCCCCAACCACCACCCACCAGCAGGGAAGCCACATGATGCTCAGGAAGGCCAAATATGAATGCTCACACAGACAGAGTCAAAACACATTTTCACTTTTTCTGTATACATTGTTACTATATAACATTTATTCCAACATTAAAAATAAAGCATTCACAGTTCACAGTACATTATGCCTCCAACCCCACCGCCGTACAAAACGCGTGGACAGCAATTACAAAGAATGCCCAAAATTTTATTTTGGTCACTGCCTCTCTCACATTTACTTGTAAGAACAAAACAATGAGATGTAGCCCTTCGTCTGATGAACCCTTGTGCCAGAGCACAAGTAAAATGACTCCACCACCTACACAGCTCAGTTAAAAGGAGGTCCTGGGAAGGAGATTGTAAACAATACCGAAATAAAAATAATACAATAGGACACAGATGGTATATCAAACTATTTGGCAGCAAAAGGATCCCAGTCCTTTCACAGAAGAAAGGGTTCTGCAAGAACTCCTAAAACTGAAGGTGGACAAAGCAATGGGTTCTGATGGAATTCACTCCAGAATTCTAAAAGAATTAAGGAAGGAACTAGTGAAACCACTGGCTACTCTTTTTAATAAATCATGGGAGGATGGTGTGGTACCCGAGGACTGGAGGAAGGCGGATGTGATTCCCCTTCACAAAAGTGGGACCAAGACAGAGGCAGGAAACTACAGACCTGTCAGTCTGACCTCTGTGGTAGGGAAGTGATGGAGTCACTTCTGAAGGAAAGAATAGTTGAGTACCTAGAGGTCAGTGGAGCACAGGATCCAAGGCAGCATGGGTTCACAGCGGAAGGTCATGTCAGACAAATCTAATAGATTTCTTTGACTGGGTGACCAAAGTAGTAGACCAGGGAGGGCTGTGGACATGGCCTACCTAGACTTTAGCAAGGCATTTGACACAGTCCCACAAAGATTGATAGTCAAATTAACCAGCCTGGGAGTGGGTCCCAGGGTGGTAGCCTGAGGTAAAACATTGGCTGGACAACAGGACACAGAAGGTAATTGTAAATGGAGTCCACTCTGAAGAAAGAGGCGGTTACTAGTGGGGGCACACTGGAGGTTCAGTGTGGGTCCAGTCCTTTTTAATGTCTTCATCAGTGACATTGCAGAGGGACTGGAAGGAAAAGTATGCCTTTTGCAGATGACACAAAGATCTGCAACAGGGTTGATACAAAGGAGGTGTGGAAAGGATGAAAAGGGACTTGCAAGGTTGGAGGAATGGTCAGGCGTATGGCAGCTAGGATTCAATGCAAAAGTGCAGAATAATGCACCTGGAAACAAGAACCCAGGGAAGAATACACAATGGGTGGGAGGTAGTAACAACAACAAAACAGGAAAGGGACCTGGGGTGATCATATCAGATGACCTTAAGGTTAGCAAGCAATGTGAGAAGGCAGTAGGGAGGGCCGGGGTATACTGGGATGTATAGAGAGGCATCAGCAGCAGAAAACAGGAAGTTGTTATCCTCTGTACAGACAGTTGGTGAGACCCCATCTGGAATACTGTGTCCAGTTCTGGAGACCCCATCTCTGCAAGGACATAGACAGGATAGAAGCAGTCCAGAGGAGGGCAACTAAAATGGTGCAGGGTCTGCAAGAGAAGCCGTATGGGGATAGACTAAAGGAGCTTAATATGTATACCCTTGAGGAAAGAAGGGAGAGGGGGGACATGATAGAAACTTTCAAGTACCTCAAGGGAATCAACAAAGTCCAAGAGGGTAGCATCTTTCAGAAAAGAGACTTGCAAGAACAAGGGCACAATTTAAAGATAGAAGGAGGCGGTTCAGGGGCAATGTGAGGAAGTATTATTTCACAGAGAGGGTAGTGGATGCATGGAACAGCCTTCCTGAGGAAGTTGTGGGGTCTAAAACTGTGGGAGAATTCAAGAATGCATGGGACAGACATAAGGCAATTCTTGTGGGGGGCAGGAAGATAAAGGCTGTTGGTTAACTAGGATCTGCGGCCTATCCTGTAGGTAGGGAAATGGGCAGACTAGATGGGCCTAGCGGTCCTTATCTGCCGTCAAAGTCTATGTTTCTATGTTTCAAAAAAACAAAAACAAACACATACCCTGGTAAAATAGAACATCAACTAAATTAATAGAACATTTAAAAATTATTTTATTCTAAAGTAGCCAGGTAAGGCCCACTAGGCACAGGTGCCTGTTTTCAGGGATGACCAGGGAGCACAGGGGAGGTTTAGGGATTTAGGCATTTGCTCAGAGTCATACAGTATGCAAATGGAGGTTGAAGGACTCAAACCCAGGTCTGTCTATTAGATGTACCAAGCTCATTCACAGCTTCTATCTTCTAGGCTGTGCAGTGTTGCTGCATTGGAGCTCACACAGTTAGCATCACAATGAAATTTATTGCACTAGAGCTCTGACATTCAGAACAAAACACCAGGATGTTTGAACAAGCATTTAATATTGTTGCTGCCATGCAACCTATAGCCACTTTTACACAGTGCTTACTTTTAAATTTTGTTCTGGCACGCAGTCATTCCGCTGCAAGTGTAGCATTCCTCATTCCCGTTTACACACAGTTCATGTTTCGTTGCCTTCTCCCTCTCACTGTGTACCAGCACAGAAACAACAAACGGAATATCTGTGGTAAAAATAGAGTAGTGTGCCGAAATGACAGACATGGCATGATTACAAGCCAGGTTACAATGCCCCAGAACCCCACGAACCAAGAAAAACAGGGAACCCGTTTTAAGCGAGCGCTCACTATGTTGCGGCATGGATTGACTGTACACACAGAAACAGGTAACATTACAGTGAGTCTGTAATGGTCATTCCAATACAGACCACTGTGTGTAAAAGGGCCTTATACCTCCGAGTTAAAATTGTCCAGAGTAGATCTCCATTACTAATCTCTCTCAAAGGGGAACATGTACAAACAAAAATGCAGGTAAATGTGCCGGAACCAAGCCACAGAGCTTACATACTTGACAATACAGGGACATAGTCCTTTTAAAATGTATACTAACTGGCTCCATTTCTAATCACACTAAAGACACTCGTGAGAGAGCGTGATAGGTGATCAGACACACCATAGGTGTTGGTGTGTTTCACTAACTCCAGCAAGTTCAGTTAGTGAAATGAAAAGCCCCCCCATCTCCAAAATCTGAGAACTTGCATACTAATGCCACAAGTGAACAATCGATCCTACAGGATTGATCTCGGTTGCCCAGTTCGCTAATTGTCACTTGTCCCCCATGATGGTTGTAACTAGTCACTCACCTCGTGATGGGTGTAACACTGAGGAGTGGCAAACACACCACTCTTCAACTCTCACTGGATGTGAAGGAAAAGAGGAAGATCCGGTCACAAACATGACTTTTATACTGCCACTAACTCGAACTGCTTTTCCTGCATAGACACAAGACAAGTATCATGCTGGGCTACCAGACTGACTCCCCACCTGTGATGTGCAAACATAGGCAAATCTAGTACACCATGTCAGGTGGGGAATTAAACGGCCACATAGCGTTGTCATCTTAGGGGCCATGGACAAATCAATGTTTTCTCTCAGAAGCTGAGAGATCCAGGGAGCAAGGAAAAGTGTGAGAATTTAAATAACTGACTGGAAGTCAGTGTGGGGTTCACTGTGATGGGTGTAACAAAGGAGAACACTACACATTACACCTATCACTGAAACTATTGAGCATCTCTGCAGTCAAAGGGAATAAAGTAAAGGCCCAGGACAGTGTGGATATCTTAAAAGAAGATGTTTTGAGCAATACAGTACTTTAGTTTGAATACTGTGAAGTAAAATGAGTTCACAGTAGCAAACAACAAACACGTTGGTTTTAATGTCACATTTTGTGGCAAGAAAATCAGCAGTAAATTAACTCAAATTGAAAAAAATATATATGTTATGGATGTAATTACAAAAACATTTTATGTTACCTATCTCTACTATCAACTACCCTTAACACTTTCGCATTAGGGAAATCTTTTTTTTTTTTTTTTTTTTGCACTACAATTCAATCAAAGTGATGGGTGCCTTGGTAACCCCTTTTTGTGAACAGACCCCCATCTTAACAAAGTCCACCTTCCTGAAATCCAGGACCCTTTTCTTTGTGTGGCTCTCCTGTGACTCTGTACTGATACTGAACCACACTGTATGGTGGTCACTAGACCCTAGGTGTCCATCCTCCCTGACTTCCTTGATCCTGTCTCCATTAGTAAGCACAAGGTCTAAGATTGCCTTGTCCCTAGTGGGCTTCTGAACCAACTATCAGAGGCCTGTCCCCTGCAAGGATTCCATGATGTCTCAGCTCCTGGCCGAGGTAGCTGCTGGGATGGTCCAGTCCATATCTGACATGTTAAAATCACCTAGCAGAAGTACTTCCCCTTTTGCTGCCATCCCAAGTATTTCCTCCACTATTTCTCTATCCACCTCCACCCTCTGTGTCGGAGGCCTGTAGATCACTCCTGTGCAAATTGCTGTGCCATTTCCTGGCTCATGTGTGCTCCACAGTGCCTCAGCCTCCCACTGTCTGCCCTGCACTGCTGTGGCTTTAATACGTTCTCTTATGTAGAGGGCCACCCCTCCCCCCTTTTTACCCTCCCTATACCTCCTGTGTAGAACGTACCCTGGTACATTTATCTCCCAGTCATGGTTTCCAGTGTACCATGTCTTGACAATTGCCACTATGTCCAGGTCTGCCTTAGCCATCAAGACTGTCCAGACTGGGGCTTTGTTTCCCAGACTACGGGCATTTGCATACATGGCTGTCCATGTTTTACAGCCTGTGCCCCTCGCATTTATATCCTGGCCTTTTGCTCCCTCCTTCCAGGCCTGTTTTCTTTCTCCTGCTGCTTGTTTCCTTCTGCCTAATCTCTTGCAACAATCCCAGGCATATCTCTCCCTGATTCCCAGCCTGTCCCCATTTTGCTTCTATAGTTACCTTCTTGTTTCCCCTTTCCAACCCTGGTTTTGTTCTTTTGCTGCCCCCCTTCCCCTGCCTTACTCTCTGTAGTGATCTTGGTAAAATCTGTCCTCAACATTTCCTCCTGACCCATCCTGCTAGCTATTCTGACCTGTAGAAGTGGGCTGTCTAAGTGTCCCTGCTCCTGATGGCCCCCCTTGACAAGTTTAAATGCTTGGCAAGAAAGCATCTAAACTTTTGATTGAGGACTGCATTCCCCTCCCTGGACGTATGTAGGCCATTCCCCCTGTACAGGTCCCCATCCCTCCAGGTGGGTCCCCAGTCTCCAATAAATCCAAAACCATTATCTCCACACCAGCCCCTCAACCAAGTATTGAAACTTCCTGATGTGGAGATTTCGAGCCTCCCCCTGCCATGGAGTGGCAGCACCTCCAAGAAACTTATGAAGCCTGCTACCTCCCCAGAGCACCTACCCAACCTCCTGAAGTCCTGCTGCACCTGCTCTATACTCACCTCCTGTCAAGCAAGGTCATTATTCCCCAGATGGACCATGAACTCCAGTTCCCCCCTCCTTGCTACTGCTGTAACGATCTTCTGGATTTGCCTTCCCTCCCTGCAAGCTTTTCCTCCTGGAAGGCACTTGGCCTTCCTCCCTCTCCTCCTTGCTAACTGTACCCAGATCCATTCTCCAAACTATTGGGTCCCGCACCAGGAGTAGCTTCCTCTTCTTCTGAGGTCCTCTACCTCCCACCCCTGCATCTCCTTCCTGGAGGACCCACTTATTCTCCCTGGTCACAATCTCAGGTTCCATTCTGGGACTTACCCACTCCTCAGGACAGCAGAGGAGTGTCTAAGTTGTACCAGCTGGGGGATGTGCCTCTGACTCCCCTCCCTCAACCTCCCTGAGCCCACCATAGTCCACCCTGCCCTCTGCCTGGGCATCTGTTGTGGCAGTGGCTGTGAACATGGTGGCCTCTTAGTGGGGGCAAAGGTTGCCAGTACTTCTGCCAACTCTACCTGGAGACTGGCAACTTCCACCCTCAGCCCAGATAGGTGCTTGCATATAGGGCAGCAACACAGTACCCAGAATGTCCTCCTGAAGACTGCTGCTCTGCATCCACTGCACTGCACCACTCCAGGCATCATCCTCTACTGTTCTACCAATGACCCCTTCTTCAAGCCTATTTAACCCCCCCTACTGCTGTAGTAGATTTTATTTTCTTTTAAATTTAATTCATATGTTCTCAGTTCTGTGAACCTTTTGGGAGCAGTTTTAGATGAGTACAGCTTTAGAAAATTAGTCAGGATTCTTGGCAAAAACTTTGCCTACGTTCATCTAATAAAAGGCATCAGCCACATCCCATCTGTGGTTGTTTCCTCCTTGCACTCTGTCTCGATAAAAGCTATAATGATAATCCATGATTTTAAAAAACAACAGGAGTTGGTGAATAAGTGTAAAGTAGCAGAGAGAGAGAGAGAGAGAGAGAGAGAGAAGACAGCATTGCTGGAGTGGCTGTCTCTAGTCAGTGGGCTTGGAGAGGGCTGGGTGGAAGGTGCACCATCTATCCAAACCTTTCAGGTGGTGAGGTGTAGCACACAGTACCCTATGATAGAGAGGGCAGGCATGTTTTGTAAATAATTATTTTCATTTTGGATAAACCTTTTTGTTGACTGAACACTTGATGAATATAAGTTTCTGCTTCAAAATATCAGTGTAGAGCAAGACACTGTCGTCTCCGTGTGAGATTGAGGGGCAATATGAGGGATGTCCTTCCAGATGTGGCACAGTTGGAGGGGCAGATGGCAACGTATGTCTTAGGTGGTATCTGCTGGGGGATCTGAGGTTTGTTGTTTCTGTTTAGGAGACTCTCACTTTGTTCTTTTTATGTTTGCTTCTGTGCCTACGCAAACAAACATATTGTAAGAGTTGAGTAGCGAGCTTCAGAGGTATGTCACTGTCACGTCCAATGCAGCTCAGGCTGCAGAAGGTTCAGCAGTGACAGGTCAATGATCAGCCAGGCTGATCATGATCCTGTTCTGTTGGGTGATGGGGGTAAACTTTGTGTAGTTGTAAGGAGGCAGCCACACCTATTAAACAGTGGCTGCATCCTTTCATCTGCATGACACCTCACAGCAACCAGCTGAATGGTGTCATTATCAGCCTGCTTTGTTTTACAGAGCTGCCGTTATTTAAGAGAGAGGGAGAGAGATCAAAGCCCCAGAGGGCTGAAATTAACAAATATCTTGGCTGCACAGCAATCCCTGAACACTCCCCCACTCCCACACACTAGCAGTGTGAAATGAAGTCCTCAGGATATTGCAGTCTTACTTGACACCAGCTGAAGCAATTAGATCCTTCTGCAGCAGGACAAGGACCCTCATCACTGCACAAATCAGCTGTTAAACAGAGAGAGAACCGCAGATCTGACAAAAAAAATCAGCAGCTCAGTGGAACTCAACCACACCGCTGCACAACTGATTGCTTTCCTGGCCAGGCTTTGGTATAACAAAACAAATAAAATAAAAAAAGGGCATGTTCACAGAAATATAGGTCTGTAAAGAACAAACACATGCAATTGGGAAAGAAGCAAAATACAGTATCTCCCAGTTCCTCAGTGGAACCCAACCCCCTGTTCTGCAGTGTCATATAGGATCCATCTGCACTCAGGCTCAGGCACAACTTTTCCATGCTACTCAGGCAAAATCCTACCTCCCCCCCCCCATGCCACAAACAGATATTGCTTGCTGGATCTGGACACATTATAAAAATCTGTTTTTTCTTCTCACGTGTTTCTGTCCTCCTGGATGGGGATCTGGATCTGGGAGATTGGGCCAGCAGATGAATGGAAAGAGGGAAGAGTGAGTGTATAGATTAATATGTATTTTTTCAGACAATCAGGAGTGTTGACTTCTATGTATGGACTAGTGTTGTGAGGAATGTTCAAATGCTGATGGAATGGAACTCTGCAGAATTTCAAAAGATGTTGTGGAACTCTGACACTTTACGTGCAAAACATTTTTGTGGATTAATAATCCACAATTTACATAAATGGCAGATTGCCTTTCTGCAATCTACAGAACATTATTCCAAGGTTTACATGATCTACGGAATATAAATATAAATGTTTTTCAGAATTCCACAGACTTTAAAAAACATTCCAAAAAGCATTTTGGCAGAAGAACTGCCATTCCACACAAGTTTCACAGGTGGAATTGTGTATTCTGTACAGACTTAATATAGAAAATAAAAGAATATGACATGTTGTAAAGGACATAGCAGATGACCATACTGCAATAATACAGCATTCTCTTTAAGAAATGTGATTGCTATTTTTCAATATTGTCAATATTTTATACCAAATAGTTTACTGAATGTACTGGTTAATTGTTTAAGAACATTTATTGAATTATTACTCCACTTTATTGACTTCTTCAGTAACTGTAACTATCACAGTTTTTATTTGGCCACTGATTGATTTAATTACTAAATAAAAGGGTGTATGAGAATATTATTGAGGAGAAACAGTGTAAAACTATTCTACTGGCCTCTGTTGTGACTGCCTTTTAAACAGAGGTGCCAGGGGATGGAGAGAAAGAGAGAGAGAGAGAGAGATCAAAGCACCAGAGGCCTGAAATTAAGAATAACTCAGTTTCTCAGCAGTCTCCTCCCCCACACATGTAATCTGGAATGAACCCCATGGGACATCTGATCTTGGAAACATAGAAACATAGACTTTGACGGCAGATAAGGACCGCTTGGCCCATCTAGTCTGGCAATTTCCCTACCTACAGGATAGGCTGCAGATCCTAGTTAACCAGCAGCCTATTTCTTCCTACCCCCCACAAGAATTGTCTTATGTCTGTCCCATGCATTCTTGAATTCTCCCACAGTTTTAGACCCCACAACCTCCTCAGGAAGGCTGTTCCAGGCATCCACTACCCTCTCTGTGAAATAATACTTCCTCACATTGCCCCTGACCCCCCCTTCTATCTTTAAATTGTATCCCTTGTTCTTGCACATCTCTTTTCTGAAAGATGCTACCCTCTTGGACTTTGTTGATTCCACTGAGGTACTTAAAAGTTTCTATCATGTCCCCCCTCTCCCTTCTTTCCTCAAGGGTATACATATTAAGCTCCTTTAGTCTCTCCTCATATGGCTTCTCTTGCAGACCCTGCACCATTTTAGTTGCCCTCCTCTGGACTGCCTCTATCCTGTCTATGTCCTTGCAGAGATTGGGTCTCCAGAACTAGACACAGTACTCCAGATGGGGTCTCACCAACTGTCTGTACAGATGGATAACAACTTCCTGTTTTCTGCTGCTGATGCCTCTCCCTATGCATCCCAGTATACCCCCAGCCCTCCCTACTGCCTTCTCACATTGCTTGCTAACCTTAAGGTCATCTGATATGATTACCCCCAGGTCCCTTTCCTTTTTTGTTGTTGTTACTACCCCCCCACCATTGTGTATTCTTCCCTTGGGTTCTTGTTTCCCAGGTGCATTATTTTGCACTTCTTTGCATTGAATCCTAGCTGCCATACTTCTGACCATTCCTCCAACCTTGCCAAGTCCCTTCTCATCCTTTCCACGCCTCCTGGTGTATCAACCCAGTTGCAGATCTTTGTGTCATCTGCAAAAAGGCTTACTTTTCCTTCTAGTCCCTCTGCAATGTCACTGATGAAGACATTAAAAAGGACTGGACCCAATACTGAACCCTGCAGTACCCCACTAGTAACCCCTCTTTCTTCAGAGTGGACTCCATTTACAATTACCTTCTGTGTCCTGTTGTGCATCCAATGTTTTACCCAGGCTACCACCCTGGGACCCACTCCCAGGCTGGTTAATTTGACTATTAATCTTTTGTGTGGGACTGTGTCAAATGCCTTGCTAAAGTCTAGGTAGACCATGTCCACAGCCCTCCTGGTCTGCTACTTTGGTCACCCAGTCAAAGAAATCTATTAGATTTGTCTGACATGACCTTCCCGCTGTGAACCCATGCTGCTTTGGGTCCTGTGCCCCACTGGCCTCTAGGTACTCAACTATTCTTTCCTTCAGAAGTGACTCCATCACTTTCCCTACCACAGAGGTCAGGCTGACAGGTTTGTAGTTTCCTGCCTCTGTCTTGGTCCCACTTTTGTGAAGGGGAATCACATCCGCCTTCCTCCAGTCCTCGGGTACCACACCATCCTCCCATGATTTATTAAAAGGAGTAGCCAGTGGTTTCACTAGTTCCTCCCTTAACTCTTTTAGAATTCTGGAATGAATTCCATCAGGACCCATTGCTTTGTCCACCTTCAGTTTTAGGAGTTCTTCCAGAACCCTTTCTTCTGTGAAAGGACTGGGATCAACCCCCCTATCAAGAGTGCTTCTATTAATTGGATTAGGCACTTTCCCTCCTCTTTGTGAATACTGAGCAGAAATATTCATTCAGTGTCCCTGCTTTTTCACTGTCCCCTCTGCTCACCCACTGTTCATTCTATTCAGCCTCACTATCCTCCTTGTCTTTCTCGCTCGTGATGTACCTACTATAAAGGTTTTATCCCCTTCTTAACTGAGTTGGCCATATCTTTCCTCAGTTTGGGCCTTTGCTATTCTGACTTCCTCCTGCTTCCTTCTGCCTTAACTGGTACACTCTGTCCTGCGCCTTCTGTGTTTCCTTATACTTTCAGAATGCTATCTTTTTCTTCCTGACTTTCACAGCCACCTCTTTCGAGAACCATAGTGGCTTTTTCTTTCATTTTGATTTGTTTATTTGCTTCACACAAAGGCTTGTTACCTCTGTGATGGCAGTTTTGATGATTTCCCCATTGTTGCTCCACACCTCCTTCTAGCCTGTTTGCTAGTGCTTTTCTGAGGCACTCTCCCATCTTGCCAAAGTCAGCCCTACTAAAGTCCAGTACCCTCACTTTTGTATGGCTTGACTCTGTAGCTGAGTTTAACGTGAACCACACTGTTTGATGGTCACTTGTTCCCAGATGGCAACCCACTTCTAGATCTGAGATTCTCTCACTGCCCCCGTTTGAGAGTACGAGGTCTAAGATTGCTCCCTCATGAGTGGGTTCCAAAACTAGCTGTCTGAGGCCTGCCACCTGTAGGGCATCAAGAATGGCCCTGCTCTTGGATGTGGCTGCAGCAAATGTGCTCCAGTTAACATCTGGCATATTCAGGTCTCCCATCAACAGTATCTCCCCTTTCTCTGCCATTCTAAGAATGCCTTCTATCATATCCTTGTCCATTCCCTCCCCCTGACATGGGGGTCTGTACACAACCCCTGTGCAGATTGTGGTGCCCTTTCCAGTCTCAAGGTGACCCACAGCGCCTCCTCTCCTCCCTGTTTACTCTTTTGTTCAGTTGCTTTTATCCCTTCCTTTACATAGAGAGCTACTCCTCCCCCTCTTCTCCCCTGCCTGTCTCTCTTGCACGTTATGTACCCTGGTATGTTAACATCCCAGTCATAGTTCTCTGTGTACCATGTTCCTGTGACTGCTACGATATCCAGGCATCCCTCTTCCATCAAGGCCACCAGCTCAGGGAGCTTGTTGCCCAGACTACGGGCAATGGTACTCATTACCCTCCATCTCCTGATGGCCTTACTCCTTTTTGCCCCATCCCTGTACTTTTTGCCTTTGTCACTTTCTCCATTGCCCCTGACGCTTCCCTATCAACACCTCTATGTTGGTGTTTTACCGCACTACACATGATTGTTTGGGGCGGCTAGAATTTCCCTGCTCCTTTCCAGTGCCTCCCCCCTTGGCTAGTTTAAATGCTTGCCAATGAAGCATTTAAACCTATCACCTAGGATCCTGGTTCCCCTCCTGGACAGATGCAGCCCATCATGCCAGTATAGGCTTGCATCACTCCAGGTGGACCCCCAGTCCCCAGTGAAGCCAAATCCCTGAGCTCCACACCAGTTTTTCAACCACTGATTGAATCCCATGGTGTGGAACACCCTAGCCTCTCCTACGCCATAGATGAGCAGCACCTCCGAGAAGGTTGCTGTGCGTGCTACTTGTCTAGAGCCCCTCCCCTATTCCACAAACTCTTCCTGCACTTCTCTAATCCCTTTCTTAGCCAGGTCATTTGTCCCTAGGTGGACAATGACATCCAGCTCCCTCCCCTGTGCAGCTGCTCCGGCAATCCTGAGGATTCGCTCCCTGTCCCTCCAAGCCATGGCGCCAGGCAGGCACCTTACCTCCCTCTCCCCTTCCTACCCCAGTTCTACCTTCCTTACAATGAGTCCCCCACCAGAGTTGTTTCCTTCCCTGCAGGGTCCCTGCCACCCTCCTGTGGGTCTCATTTGTGGAGGTTCCCAGCATCCTCCTTGGTCTCCTGCGGGTGCCTTCATAGAGGAACCACACTTTGCCAGAATGGCATAGGAATTGTGGAGAGGTACAACTGGAGGGATGTGCCTCTGTTCCACCACCCTCACCCTCCCTGAGCCCACTGTGGTCCAACCACTCCTCTTTCTTGGCAACCTCTGAGGCAATGGCAGTGGCACTGGTGGTCCCTGGATAGAAAAGGAGGTCCCACAAATCCTGGCCAACTCAGCCTGGAGATGAGCAACCTCCTCCTTCAGCCCAGAGAGGTGCCTGCAGATGGCGGCAACACCGCATCCTCCAGAACGTCTCCCGGAAGACTGCTGCTCCACAGCCACTGTACTGCACCACTCCAATCATGTCTTATTTCTGGCCCCTTAACTGTTTGCAATCCTTACTCTTTCCTCTGTTTTTTTTTCTTTCTCTCCTTACTTTCTGCCTGTGTGCCCTTTAAGCTCCTGATTGTCCTGTTCTGAGATAAGAATATCCTATATTTCTCAGTAGACCCCTTACTTGCTCAGAGGCAGACCTCCAGTAGCTAGAGGGGGCCGGAGAGCTACTCTTGCCCTTCTAGGATGGTGGGTCTTTGGTGGCTCTGTGGTCACTCACTTCCTGCTCCCAAACAGGAAGTTCCTGTTGTCAGTCAAATCCTGTGCCTATAAAAATAGAACTAGCTTTCAGTGGAAGAGAAGGAGGGCAATATAGTCCCAGTAGAGAAGTCTAGTCACACTGCAGTCCTTTCTCCTGGTGATCTTGTCCTACTTGACACTGACTGAAGCGATGAGATCCTCCCACACCAGACCTCCCTCTTGCATAAATCAGCTGTGTGAGAGAGAGTGAGTAAGTACAAAGCATCACAGGTCTGACATAAAAAAAACATATTGACTGTTCAGTGGAACCTGACCAGGCCCCTGCACAACCAGAAATAGTTGAATTCAATGACATGCTATTTATGCTCCCTTTAAAGCTCTACTGCACTGCAAGAAAACATTCAGCATTGACAAATTCAGTGCAAGCCGCTTAAATCGGGATGTCCTGGTGGAAAAAGAATCATCCCGTTTAAGTGGCTGTCTCTATAAAACAAAGCTAATTTTTTTGCTGTGTGTGCTCCAGTAACTCATGTGGGGGGGAGGGGGTTACTGTATTTGAATACAGTGTGCTTTGTGATACGGTGCTTTTATTTTTATTGCATTACATGCTTGTGCTTGTGCATCAGTACTTTACTGCTTTAGTGATTTTAATGACTTGTAATTTTACAGGACAGTGTAAACTTTCTCTTCCTCTTCCTCCATTTTGTTCCTCAGAAGGGCTGCTGACTGTGTGAGGAATGCGAATGCTTCTTTATCTACTGCATCTGCTGATCCAGCAGCAGCCGATGAAGCAAGTAATATCGTAGTAGCCACTGAAACAGCTGACGTTGATGGAGCCACTGTTCTGAAAAATTCAGTGATGGAATGCTGGCGTCCTTCAGTGACTGCAAGTTGTTGAATAGCACACTTGCTAGTGAAAAGATGTTGCCAGATTTCATTTTGGCCACTGTACTGGCACCAGCACATTGCCTTTTTCAGACCAGACAGAGCCTCACTTGTTGTCACTTGCTGTTCTTCATCACTTGCATCCTCACTGTCAGGGTCCTGTACTGGTTCTCTCTTCACGGAGTGCACCAACTGCTCATCATTCAGCTTGACCATGGTCGGTTCTTCCGAGTCCATGTCCACAAAGTCCTCAAAGGCAGCAGTGTCCATTCTGGCAGGAACTGAAATGTCATCAAGGACATGGCTTTTGGGTGAGTCGAGTGACAAAGGCACAGCGTCCTCTCTATAAAGTCCTGCTTTGCCAAAGCAATTCCTTATGTTTGTGTCCTTTACAGCTGACCATACTTGGTTCAGCATATAGAGTACATCTAGCAGGTTGACTTTGAGAGCAATTTCTGCAGCATGTGCGTTTTCTCCATCATCAATCACTTTTAGGATCTGGGTGGTGACATATGACCTGTAGTGCCCCTTCAGGTGCTTGATGACACCCATGTCCATGGGTTGCAGCAGACTGGATGTGTTTGGGGGAAAGAATGCTAAGGTGATGTTTCTTAGTTTGCGCTGCACTTTATGGGGGTGTGCTGAAAAATTGTCAAGGAACAAAAAGATTTTCCTGCGGCTCCGTTTTAACTCGGCATCCCATGTTAGCAGCCACTCGAGAAAAATGCTGCCTGTCATCCACACATTACTGGATGTGGTGTAAGTCACAGGCAAAAGCTTTAGGTCCTTTCAAAAGCATCTAGGATGCTTGCTTTTGCCTATGACAAGCAACTTTCTCTTCTCAGTGCCAGACTGATTCGAACAGCAAAGGACAGAGATCTGATCCTTTGGTTTCTTCCCCCCATCAGCACTGTCTACATTAATGTATGGCTGTGGTCAGGGTAACCCCAATAAAACAGCTTGGATTCATCTGCGTTAAAAACATCACATGGACAAAACCCTTCCAAGATTCCTGGGAGAACACTGTTTAGCCAGATTTGAGCGGCAGCTGAATCCGCGTCTTGTTTCTCCCCATGTTCTCTTTTTAAGACAATTTGGTGTCTCAATTTCCATCTAGAGAGCCACCCTATGAGATTAGTTTGACAGGACCTTCCTTTTGTAAACCCAAGACAGCATGGTTTTGAAAAAGGAAGGTCCTGTCAAACTAATCTCATAGATTTCTTTGACTGGGTAACCAGAGTGGTGGACCAAGGGGGAGCAATTGATGTTGCCTACCTTGACTTCAGCAAAGCTTTCAATACTGTTCCATATTGATTAATTGATTAATAAGTTGGGTAGGCTCGGGGTGGGTCAGACGTTGGTCAACTGGGTGGCAAACTGGTTGACGGCCAGAAAACAGAGAGTGGTCAGAAGAGATGCAAGTCACTAGTGGAGTACCTCAGGGATCAGTCCTGGGGCCAGTCCTCTTCAATATCTTCATCAGTGACATTGCAGGTGGACTGGAGGGTAAGGTTTGTCTGTTTGCAGATGACACCGAGATCTGCAATAGAGTAGATGGTCCAGATGGGGTGAGCAGAATTAGAAGAGATCTGGATAAACTAGCAAAATGGTTGGAAGTGTGGCAACTGGGGTTTAACACAAAGAAGTGCAAGATCATGCACATAGGGAAGAGAAACCCTGAAGCCACATATAGGCTGGGAGGGGAGTTGCTGGCAGTCACAAGGGAAGAAAGAGACTTGGGCATCATCATCATCACTGATGACCTGAAATCATCCAAGCAGACCACTAAAGCAGTAGGTAAGGCTAGGGGGATGTTGGGGTGTATTAGTAGGGGTATCACAAGTCAGAAGAGGCAGGTAATAATCCCTCTTTACAAGACACTGGTTAGGCCCTATCAGGAGTACTGCGTGTAGTAGTGGAGGCCACACCTTCACAAGGACATTAACCAAATTGAGGTAGTCCAGAGAAGGGCAACCAAAATGGTGCAGGGACTGCATCAGAAAACATATGAGGACAGATTAATGGAGCTCAATATGTATACCCTAGAGCAAAGAAGGGAGAGAGATGATGTGATCGAAACATTCAAACACCTTAAAGGCATTAACAAGGTGAAAGAGTCTAACATGTTTCAATATAAGAAAAATAGCGGGACAAGAGGACACATCATGAGATTAGAGGGAGGCCAATTAAGGGGCAATATGAGGAAGTTCTTTTTCATAGAAAGGATGGTGGATGCATGGAACAGCCTACCTCAGGAAGTGATGGATATAAATACAGTGCAGAACTTCAAACAGGCATGGGATAGGCATAAGGGAGCAATACAAATGAGTATGAATAGATAGGCCATTGACAGAACAAAGGCCGATGGCACATTCATAAGGTAGAAAAAGAAATGGGCAGACTGGATGGGCCTTGCTATCTTTATTTGCTGTCAACTTTTATGTTTCTACCCATCTGTTGCCTCAAAACTAGTGTGCGACATTTGAGTTGCAAGTTCGGCTGCCTTAGTTTTAAGCATTGGCCCTGACACTCTCGCTTCCTTATCCACAGCCTGAGAAAACCATAAAAGGAGGGCATCTTCTACCTCCCTGTCATTGCCCTCTCGCTTCCGCTTTCACTGTGGGTTCGTGTTACCTCTCCATTCTGCCAAGATAGCCTCTCTGTTTTTGCTGATGCACCCAGCCTGGCTCTTTGAGATCTTAAATTGAGCAGCAACAGAGGACAGGGAGGCAGTGGGGTTGTTTAGTACCTCCAGCACTTTCACATGATCAGATAGAGTCAGTTCGTTCCGAGGTAGAGACATGGTGCAACAAAGGTGTAGATGGTGTAGAAACATCTAAAGATCTCAGGAAGTTATGCTGTTTTGGAACAGTTTGAGGTGATTAGTGACAATTACAGTGATGGACACGTCAAAATCAGCTGAAAATGATAACAGATTCATCCCACTAAAGTGGCTTTAGCAATAAGGACTATTCCTACTAAACGACTTTGACATTTAAGTTTCTGAAGGAGACAGATCCATTGCTACAGGAGCGTCTCATTTAAGCAGTTATCCCGCTTAAGCGCATCCTGTTTAGGTGGCTTGGACTGTACTTGTTTAAAGTACTATCACTATAGAAAATGGACTGTAGACACTGGATTCTTGGTGGATGTATGGAACATTACTAGGGTTAGTTTTAATGGTGCAGATACTAGATTGTCTGAGCATCCCTGTGGAAACATGAACATCAGGAAGGACTGGCTGTGTTTCTAAGCCTGTTCCAAAAAAGAAATAAAAACAAGAAACATTTGACATAAGTAATGCATGTTCCCTCTCCTTCTTGACAAATTAAGAATTTTTTATTCTGCTTGCGGCAAAACATGGAATCTCTCCACCCTGGGTCCTATTACAAGTATGTGACTTTTGTAGTTACTAGTAGCTTATTCTGTCACAGTAAATGGATATTTTGTTTTGTATAAGTTGATGACCAAGTGGGATGAAAAGGATGAATAAGTAGCATGCTAATTAAGCCATTGCTTCACCTCCACTAATAATAAAGGGAAGTATCTAGAGTAATAATGGAGATTACATTTGCTGCCAGGAGAGCCCAGCTGCAATTATATCAGTTAAATATATCACCCACTCTGTAGAGACATGTCACTTTTTTTTTTAGAAAACAGACTAGCTTATAAATGTATTTTCCCAGGAGGGAAACAGTAGCTAAAAAATAATTAAGTGATTAAAAAACTTACATGGTTCTAAATGTTATAACACAAAGAGCTGTGTAAGGTTTATTACAGATTTATATTCTCTAATTTAAAATCAGATTATTGGATTGCAGTTCATGTGAAGGAAAGAAATTATATTTAGATATCATTTCATTGAATGCTTACCACTGTAGGGGTTGCAGAGCTGCTCATAAGACTGCTGTACTGTCATGTACTGTATGTTGACAGACTACAGTGTTTCCGAATTACGAACCTGGAAATGTTCAGTGCCCACTCAATACAGTAGTTCTAACAAAGGTGTTTGTCATCAAGATGATGTCTGACATAAATAGCATTTACTCACCTGGTAAAGGTGATTATACCTGCCACCTTTATAGTGTTCAGAGAACCATAACCACTGGGTATCCTCATTCATCCCATTGGCCGATGCACAATCATATATCTGTTGGCTGCCAGAGGACAATCCCCCTGGCTCCAGCCAAAAACTCCAGTCTGATACTGTATTTCCCTAGCAGAGGAAAGAAACCAAAAAACAAAACCCCAAACACAGGCACACCAAGCAAAAACAGAAAATGTCAAGGACCAACACCTACAGCAAAAGGCAGTGTGAAAAATAACAAGGTTTACTCAGAAACCAGAGCATAGTGAGGTTGGACATGTGGGATGAACCCTGGGAGAGGAGATCTGTACAGCCTATAGGAGATGGACCACATCAGGATGGGACCCCACTAGCCCCACTTTTGGCAGTGAACCCCTTATAGCAGACATAGCAGAGGCCTGTACCCTCAGCAAGGAATAGGTCAAACCCTCCAGAATTTGGGGGAGGGCTGCCACTGAAGGAGACAAGCCTTTCACTGTGCACCATTTACAGAAAATATGCCAGTGTCTCTGATATGTCTTATTAACGGAAGTTTTTCTGGACCTCAACAAGCATTTCACCACCCTGGAGGGATAACCTTCCTTTAACAGTCTTGTCCTTTCAGCATCCAAGCCATCAAAGAGACATCCTGTGGATTGTGGTGTAACATCGGACCCTGCTGTAGCATGTCCAGATGTAGAGATAGATGCCAAGGTGTGTTGATCAGCATCACTCGAAGCAGAGAGTACCATGATCTCCTTGGCCGGTCTGGTGCCACCATCTGGACTGTTGATCTTGTGTCCGGGATCTTGAGTAACACGTTCGCTATCATTGGAAGAGGGGGAAAAATGTAGGCCTTCTTGAAATACCACATTGCTGTCATTGTGTTGACCTCTTTGGCTCAACTGTCTGGGAATCAGGAGTGAAAGCGGAGCAATTGAGTGTTGCGCCCCAAAGCCATGGAATCCACCTGAAATGGCCCCCACCTCTGGTCTATAGTACAAAATACCTGAGGGTGCAGCTGCCACTCTACCTGGTCTAGAGCCACCTGACTGAGCCAAACTGCCTGCAAGTTGTTCTTCCCTGCCAGATATGTGGCAGAGATACTTTGCAGGTGTTTATCCGCCCAGCACAAGGTTTGAAGTGCCTCCTAGAGCATGGATTTGCTGCAGGTTCCACCTTGCTTGTTGATGTATGCCATGGTGACCTGATTGTCTGTTCTGATCAGAAGTGACTGACCCTGAATCTAAGGGGCAAAAAATAACAGGGCCCTGTACACTGCCCTCATCTCTAGCGCATTGATAGGTAGACATGCTTCTGCCTGGGACCACTTGCCCTGTGTCACATGGTGATCCAACATGGCACCCTAGCCAATGAGACTGGCATCCATTGTAATGGTCATCGCTGGGGGCAGTGCCAGTGGTACCCCCAACATTAGATTCTGCCAGTCCATGCACCAGCTAAGGCTCTGAAGGATGTCAGGATTGGGAGTGAGTCTGAACTCGAAATCTTGGACAGACTAATCCCATGTGTCTAAGATGTACCTTTGCAGAGGGTGCATATGCATTCGTGCCCATGGTACCATGGCTATCATCGCTGCCATGAAACCCAACAACTGAAGATAGGTGTGCATGGGTCTCTATGGCTGATCCTGTATGGAACCCAGGAGTCTAATTATGTTGTTCATTTTGTCCTCTGTCAAATAAACCCAGCCCCCGGCCATGTCTATCTGGATACACAGGAGTGTGAGCACTTGTGTGGGCTGCAGCTGACTCTTTGCCCAATTTATGACCCATCCGTAGCATTTCAGGCACTGGGCCACTGCCTCTGTATTCCTTCTGGCCTTATCCAGATGCCTGGTATGAATAAGCCAGTTGTCCAGATACAGGATGACATGTATGCCCTCTTTTTGAAGGTCCACCGCCAGTACTATGAGTATCTTCATAAAGACCCTCAGTGCCGATGCCAGGCTGAATGGTAGGCATGTGTATTGGAAGTGATGCCTGCAAATCTGGAATCAGAGAAACCAGTTGTGTCAGGGATGATTCAGAATGTGCAAGTATGCGTCCTTGTGGTCTATTGAGGCCAGAAAGTCACCCTGCTGAATTGCTGCCAGAGTCCATTGGAGAGTCTCCATTTTTAACCTCTTGTAAGTTACAAATTTTTGGAGGAATTTGAGGTTAAGGATAGGGCAGAGGCCCCCCATCTTTTTTGGGACCATAAAAAATGTAGAGTACACCCTCGTGTCTCTCTCTCATGAGCTGGGACGTGGAATACCGCGCCACTCCTGGTGAGATTGGCAAGAGCTTGCTGAATTGCCTTCATCTTCATGGGGTTCTGAGATGCTAGAGAGATAATTGGACTGTGTGGAATTATCTTTTGAGTAAATTCTATGGCGTAGTCCTGGGACACAAGTTTCTGGACCCATCTGTCCATGACAGTGTGGGCTCATTGATAGTAGAACAATTTTATTCAACTCCCCCCCACTGGGGAATAGTCCACCGGGCCCCTCCCCACCTTCATTGGTTGCTGGCGGTAGTGCCACCACCAAACTTGTTAGCCTTGAGACCCACTCATTTGCAAAAGTTACCCTCAATTTGGATTTATTGTTTGGGACTGAAACCAGGATCTCGCAGCCTCGGAATTAGGTTGCTTCCACTCTTGTCTGATCCCTAGCTCTCAGATTCTGGAGTGAAAGGCCTGCTTGACGGGAGGAAAAGGTCCTTCTTCTCCACCATCTGCTTAGTCCCTACTCTGTCCTTGAGGAACGGGGTCAGGGTTTCCCTGAACAGGTGGTCTCCTTTGCAAGGGAGCTTCATCAGGGTCACTTTTGACTTGGCATCTGCCTGCCATAACGTGAGCCTCAACGCCCGTCTGGACCAGTAGGTCAGGACAGCTATCCTGGCACTAATCTTGATGGTGTTTGAGGAGGCATCTGCGATATAGCATGCTGTCTACACAGCGCAGTCCGCCTATTCTGCTAGCGAGGAATCTTCTGAGAGCCCATCCGTGAAGGTCTCCACCCAGCACAAGAGTGCCCTGATAGCATACCACAGTGTCATATCTGCAGACAGGGCCATCCTTGTCACTTCATGGACCCATTTTAGCCTTTTCTCCACCTTTTTGTCAATCTGGTCTCTGAGCGCTGTGGCGCTCTCCACCGTTATGACTGTATGTCTGTCCAGCACCAACACAGGAGTGTCCACCTTCGGGGCCATGTGCCAGACATCCGGTAAGGCTGGGTGAAGGGATAAAATTTCTGCACAGCACATTTTTCTGGGATCCTGGCTGGCTCTAATACCTCCAACTCCTTAGTCAGGATGGCATTGAATGCTGGGCAGGTGGGGAAGCAATGCTGCACCGACTTTGACTGGTACGAGAGGAGGGAGTCTGTGGAGGTGTGGGGCTCTTCTTGCTCTGCCAGGACCTGCAGAGCTTCCCAGATAAGTCAAACCAGTTTCACCACATCCTCCTGTGGGTACAGCTTGCCTGATGCCTAGCTCAAATCCTGTTCCGCCTCGTCTTCCTCCAATGAGTCCGGAGAGACGTCCGCCTGCCAGCATTTCTTCTTTTGCAGCTGCAGGATCTGCGCTATGCCTGTGCATTTTTTTGCCGCTGCCTGGGGCTTGCTTATGGGCTGCTGGGCCTGTAATTTCTCCAGCCACTGGAACAGTAGGCCCGCATGTGCTGTGTGCAGCATGAGTGGGACTGTGGGGGCAGCCCATCTTCATGTGTTGCCACCACATCCAGGCTGGAGTTCTGCAGTGCGTCCAACTCTGTGGTTATGCATTCTGTGCATAAGGCTTCCCCCACATCGGATTTCGGGAGCTTCGCTCAGCATTCTATGCAGGCAGACATGGCTATGATGGTCTGCAAGAAATCCAATCTGTGAGGGGCAGACAAGAAAAACTGAGTCAGAAACATGGCCAGCAGGTATGCAGCAGCTTACAACAGCATCAGTCAGCATGTAAGTGAACAAACAGGGAAAATGTATTGCAGCAGTGGATCTGTGCCTTTAAGAGGAATTGGTGTCCCTTCACAAGCTGTCTGCCCATATGGTTCAGGCACCCATTTGACTCTTGTGCTGCTTCAGTTTGCCATCCTCAAGATGGTGGCCTTGGCTGTCCTCCGCCAACATGGCTACCATTCCTATGAGAATTCACTGGAAGAGCTGCATAATTTGCGGAAGTCGCACGATGTCCCAAGTCTCACAATGGGTGACCCCTGAAGCATTCTTTTCACAAGCGTGGAATCACCCCAAAGATCCATGTCCCCCCTCAGCATGTCGCTTCTGTGCTGTTATCTTCCGCAGTGCTAGTCCCTCGGCCTCCATGTATAGGAGGTGGTAGAATGCTGCTGTCTCATAGTCTTGCGAGAGCCATCATGCTGCTCCCTGAGACTAGGTGCAGATGAGAAGACATGAAGCCACTGGAATGTGTGGGAGGTGGAGGCAATCATGGAGTGGGTTCCAACTGGTGTGATCTTGATCACTAAGGCACCAGAACTTTACTTCCCAGCACCCCCCCTTAGAGACCTTTGCTTGTAACGGGGGTTGGAGGAGCAGCTCGAATGGGTGCCATCATCCTGAATCCCCTGTGGTGGAAACAGTTTTCAGGTACTCCCATATCTTGTACAGTACTAGGCTCTGTACTTGGGAAGATAGCTGACCATTGTACTGGGGGGGTGATTAGTTACCGAGTAGGCACCTGGCACCACCATTCTGTTTTGGGGACTTTATTGGAGGGTCCCAAATTTTGGCAGAAGGATGAGGCAAATTCTACCTGAGGGTCTCTCTCCCCTTCCTGCCCCTTAGTGTGCAGTGCAGCCTGTCAACCATTTGTACTCTAGGTTGATAGCATCGAAGCCTGAGGTTCCTTTATTATAGTGCTCCATACAAATATTATCTTATCCTCATTATTATATATATATTATATAGCTTTTTTTTTGTAGTAATGTGAGAACAATGCAAGGAAAACTACTAATGAGTGTGCTTCCCTAACGACGTGAATAGCTAGATAGTGAGAGGTAGGGTTAAAAAGTAAGAATAACACATCTGTAAGTCTTTTGGAGCGAGATTGATCGTGACCTGCTTCCAGAGATGCACAAGTTAGACTGGAGTTTTTGGCTGGAGCCAGGGGGATTTGCCTCTGGCAGCCACCAAATATATGATCGTGCATCGGCCAATGGGATGACTGAGGATACCTAGTGGTTATGGTTCTCTGAGCACTAGAAAGGTGGCAGGGGATAATTTTGCTGATTCCACCCTTATATCACACATCAGGGCACAATAGATGCCATGCAATGATTTCATTTTATTTCTTATTATTCAATTACCACTCACATGAGAGACCAGCTGAGGTGCAGGGTCTCATTTTTGGTGGGGTCCTGCTTCTAAACTTTTCAGTAGGGAGGCCTAAAGCACACAGAGGTAAAGCAATGTGCTTTAGGTCAACAGCACAATCAGAAAATCATATGGAAAGGTGCTAGTGCTTCTGCAGGTGCAGGAAATTGAACATGGAGGAACACAAGGCAGCAAATAAAAAGGTTTTGAGTCTGTAAGGCTGCTGCCAAATGCTTTTTTAATTCCAAAAGAATCTCTGATGCCGAAGCCTAGAACCATGACCTGAACTCTCCAATGTTTTGTGGAGCACTTCTGATTTGATCCAGGTAAAACAGAAGCACTTCTCAAAGTGGTGGCGTTCAGCCTGTGGTTCTAGGTTTCTGTGTCCACTGAGACACGTTAGGAAATAAACTCGCATTTTGCAGCAACCATACAGGCTTGTCATCCTT
Organism: Neoceratodus forsteri; assembly: GCA_016271365.2. Classification (NCBI taxonomy): domain Eukaryota; kingdom Metazoa; phylum Chordata; order Ceratodontiformes; family Ceratodontidae; genus Neoceratodus; species Neoceratodus forsteri. The sequence continues at coordinate 644,179,969 of CM057454.1, read as the reverse complement.
AGTTCTCTGGAGTGTGCTGCTTTCCAGTCACAAAGTGAGTCAGTGTCTTTGATGGGATTTAAACCTGGTATGTTCTAATTCATAATTTTGTGTTGTAACAGTAGCCATTGAAACAGGGTTGCTGTAAATATAACATATTGTTGGCATCATTTACCATGATGACAAACAGTAGTACAAGCAGGTGGTATTGCTACCACTGTTGAGGAACCTCCATCTGAAAATAGCATCATTAGTATGGACAGAATGTGGCTTCTAGATCCATACTAAATTTTTTTTTTTCATCTATTTAATTAAGACAGCCCAGCTGAGATGTAATATCTCATTTTTAGTGTGGCCCTGCTTCTTCAGAAATGTACTGGAATGATAATTCACCAGAACATAACATTAAAAAAAATTAATCAGTTTTAATCGGTTGTGGTTAAAAAACAACAAGCCTGTGTTCTCAGTAATGTTTTGGGATACCCATCAGCCCCTTCTTCAGGGTAGACTGGTCCCATCTGCTTGTTGCCATGTCTAGAGAACCTCTGTCTCCTTATTTCACTTGTTTTCTGACTCTCTGTTTTATTTGTGGGCTATTGTGCCATTTCCATGTTAATGATGTGCTTTTTCCATGGCTCCCAGGAACTTCCTCCCTATGTTCTGATGTAATATTTTGACCTTATTGCCCAGGTGAAATGAAGTTCATCAACTTATAACATTGATGAATAATCAGGAATATCCATCAAATTTCACCAACCAACTGCTCATCCATGCAAAAAGTTGTTGAAGCTTTAAAGGACCATGATGAACCATGATACAAATCAATCAACATGACTTTTATATAAGAATGCACTGTTTCCAACAGGCCAATCAACACAGCAGTTGCACTACCACTCGTGAAGCCAGTGACCAGGATTCAAAAGCAAGTCCTAATTACTGGGAACCAGCTGGGGAAAAGGACTGAGCATTCCAGAGGACACTGTCCTCCTCCAGGGAAGGAGGGAGGGTTGCTAACCTAACTGCAATGCTGCCATCTGGGTGCCCTCAGGTGGCAGGTGCAGCACCACTCTTGGCATGTGCATGTGTGTCTTGGTCTCCATTGCATGGCTGCATCTGGAGGGGGGGCAAGAGAAACAGAGAAAATGGCCCTGCCTCTGACAGGCAAAGGACCTCAATACACAACAGCCTGACACTGACACTCCAAGTTCATCTCCTGAAGAAATTCAAGTACGTAGGGAGGTGAATCCCCTCCACCCCATCCCCACCTGGGGAGCAAGCCAGGGTAACATGGAGGATGATATCTAGACTAGATAGTAATTGGCTGGGAAGACCATGGGGTCCAGAGAGAAAGTTAGAGGTAGATAGAAAGGGACAGAAACAGAGAGTAACAATAAAACAAAAAAATGCACTGTTTCCACTGTAAGAGTTAGAAAGCATTAAAAAATTAGAATTTTTCCACTAGAAGTGGAAATATTTGTTCTACAAAGTAATTAACTTTTTGAGACTAAAAAGTATTAATGTTTAAACTCACCACATTTCAAAGACTTTCAGACTCTGCTGATACAGTATAAATAGCAATCGGGCCATTCTATGTATTAAATGAAGTTCAGCAGTGGTTCTATTTGAAAGAAATGTATTGTTTCGAAAATGTCGAGGCTTTTTTTTTTTAAGAATCCAGTTGCCTTGGATAATTGCTTCATTTGTGTGAGAAAACAAATAAGGCATTTATGGGCCTGCCTCTGATTTCTACAAAGGGTGAAAATCATTTGAGAATAGTGCTAAAACAGGGTTTATATAGAGGTTAAAGTATGGGTATCGATGAATAACGGTGATATGCTAGCATCGAGTGGTTCCCTTGGTAACTCAGGAAAACCTCAAGAGCGCAGCTCGAAAGGTTTACAGAAGTTGACAAGGGAACCACAAGATGCTGGCTTAGCACAGTTATTCATCGATGCCCATGCTTTGTCTTTTATAGTGTATGGGCATCAATGTCATCGGAGTCGGACAAAAAAAAAAACCTTCTGTGAAATAAAACATCTTTAGTTAGCATTCTCTCCATCACTCTCACAACTGCACCACGTATCACACCCTTTACCTTGCTTTCAAAAACGAGAGGATGGTGATGCAGTAACTGCTTTATTGTGGTGTTTAAAATAAAAATGCTAAACACAATAATTTTTAACTTTCACAGCATAATACTTAAATATTAGGGGCAGAGAAATCTAACAAAACAACGAAGTAAAGTTCAACACCCGTGACTATTGCAGGCAGGTCATCTGACACAGGTCATTAGGCAGGCAGGGTCAAAGTGTCATGGTTATACTGATTTCTGATGAGTGCGTGGAAGAAGGCAGAGCTGATTACTGCGATCATGCAGGTACCTGACAGAAGAGGGGAAAACAAAAGGAAAAAAATCACTATACTTTGAAAGTAAACCCGACATCATGATCACTCATGATGACTCATAGACACTGTAGGCTTCAAACTACATTCTGAGCTTTTGATCAACCCATGCTGTCTAGGAGATGGCCACACGTGTTAATTCCATTTTGTTGTACCAATGATGTGATGTACCATCGATGGTATAACAACATCACGACAACACGTCGATGGTACAACAACTATAGGAAAAGATGGAATTCAACTAATAACAACGTTCTGCCATACACTATATGATGAATTAACTAATATTATAAAATTAGGATATTTCTGGTCACCAAAAATATCGATGGACTGTGTCCATAAAAGTTCCGGGGAGGAATTTAGTGAACTTTCATGGACTTTATGTTCATAACTGTTCATGAACTCTGGAATGTCTTTTAATGTTGAGGCACAATTCATGAATATTCATGAACAATTTGATGCATGTCTGATGAATGTGTGTGTACAGAACTCAGGAAATGTTCATAAATAATTCAGTAACCTTCATGAATACTTCATGATTGTTTCAACTGGTGGTCCTCTGACTGGTACAGTTTTTAATAAACGTGACAAGAAAACTGACAGAGGAGCACCAACAGATTGCTTTACTATAGGAGATAAGAAGAATGGGGTGAATGGAAGGTGCAAACATAGCAATTGCATTGTATTTGTTATCAATGAAAGTAAAATGTATTTATTATACAATGTTTTATAATAGTTTTTGTAACTAACTGTAACTAGTTCATTGCTGTAAGATGGAAACCATAGAATGAGACCCCAGCTCGATGATGTATTCCTTTTTTTAACTTAAACTTTTTATTGAATAACTTTTTTAAATTCAGAAACAAACAATACAGCATCAGTCAACAAGAACAGCAGTTTGACACAGTATCCTATTAATGTTGCAAAAGTCTGTAACTAGTGTCATTAAAGAGACAGACAGTTAGTGAAAGAAGAAAGATAAGGGGGTGGGATTGTAAGGTTGAAGGGGAAGATGGGGAATGTGCAGAAGGGGACTTGGAAAAAACAACAATCCAGAACAAATAGTTGTGTTCAGTATTCACAGAAGAGGGGGAAGGTGAGGGACCACTACTAAGTAAGAGGAGCAATAAAGGGAGGCAGGTGGACAAAAGTCCATTTATGGAGGAGAGTGTTCTAAAGGAAATTGCAAAACTGAAAGTGAACAAGGCAATGGAACCAGACAGGATGCATCCTAGAATATTAAATTACCTTGGGGAGGTGTTGACAGCACAACTGGCAGCCCTGTTAAATGAATCGCTGGAAACAGGAGTGGTTCCAGAGGACAAAGGAGAGCAGATGTAGTCCCTCTTCACAAAAGTGGGAGCAGGGAGGAGGCTGTAAATTATAGACCAGTCAGCCTGACCTCGGTGGTGAGGAAAATAATGGAATCACTGCTAAAAGAAAGGATTGTGGAACATCTTGAAACCAGCTGTGCACAGGATTAGAGGCAGCATGGATTCACATCAGGAAGGTCATGTCAAACAAATCTGATAGCTTTCTTTGACTGGGTGACCAGGGAAGTGGATCAAGGGGGAGTGGTGGATGTGGCCTACCTGGATTTCAGCAAGGCCTTCAACATCGTTCCACATAAGAGGCCTGTAAACAAACTAGGCAGCCTGGGAATGGGTCCCAAGTTGGTAAACTGGGTTAGAAATTGATTGAGTGATAGAACACAGGGGGGTAGTGGTAAACAGAGCTCAATCCAAGGAAGGGAGGGTGACCAGCAGGGCTCCACAGAGATCTGTTCTGGGGCCAGTCCTATTTAATGTCTTCATAAGTGACATTGCAAAGGAGCTGGAAGGAAAAGTATGCCTCTTTGCAGATGACACTAAGATCTGCAACAGAGTAGACACTCTGGGAGGGGTGGAAAAAAATGAGGAGGGACCTAAGTACACTAGTGGAATGGTCAAGAGTGTGGCAGCTAAGATTCATTGCAAAGAAGTGCAAAATCATGCATTTTGGGCACAGGAACCCAGGGGAGGCTTACATGATGGGGGGAGGAGATACTGATGGCTACCATAAAGGAAAGGGATCTTGGGGAATCGTATCAGATTACCTAAAGGTGGCCAAACAGTGTGATAAAGCTGTGGGGAGAGCCAGTGGGGTACTGGGGTGCATAGGGAAAGGTATCACAGCAGAAGAAAGGAGGTGGTGATGCCGCTGTACAAATCATTGGTGAGGCCTCATCTGGAGTACTGTGTCCAGTTCTGGAGGATGCATCTCCATAAGGACATAGACAGGATAAAAGCAGTTCAGAGAAGGGCAACAAAAGTGGTGCAGGGTCTGCACCAAAAGTCATATGAGGAGAGACTGGAGGACCTCAATATGTATACCCTGGAGAGAAGGGGGAATATTACAGAGACCTTCAAATATCTGAAGGGTATAAATAAGGTACAGGAGGGTAGCATCATTCAGAAAAAGAGATGTTCTAGAACAAGGGGACATGACATGAGACTGGACGGGGTAGACTAAGGAGTAACGTGAAGAAGTATTTCTTCACAGAAAGTGTGGTGGATGCATGGAACAGCCTCTCAGCAGAGGTGTTGGGGGCTAACTTGGTAGGGGAATTCAGAAATGCAAGGGATAGGCATAGGGGTACCCTAGCAACCGGAAAGAGAATAAAGCCAGAGACCAAGCAGGGTCTGTGGTTTTTGCAGCAAGTAGGGAAAATGGGCAGACTGAGTGGGCCTAGCGGTCCTTATCTGCTGTCAATTTCTATGTTTTCTGTTTCTAAACCACTCTCAACCACCACAGAGTGTGCACAAAATAACAGTCAGTAGGGGAAAAGCAAAAACCGGCACACTCAACTGCAAAAAAGCATATATTTCAACAAATTATGTAGCATCATTAGAGCCATGGAGTAAAGAACATCGAACTCTGACCAGTTTCACGTCAGCTGTGGTGAAACCGTCAGGTTAATTGTCTTCTTTACTCCATGGTGTTTTGTGGTGGTATGTAATTCATTAAAATATACCAACCAGTATCATTAACCTTTAGTAACGTGAAAAATGTATTTCACTGAGGGAAAGATAGAAAAAGAGATCAGGTCAACTTATATGGTCAATGAACATGCCCTTACTAAGTAGGACAAATTAATCCAATTAAACATGGGTATTTTTAGTACATACACATATGAATCTCTCAATAATAATAATAATAAACTTTATTTCACATAAGCGCATTTCCAATACCAAGGCGCTATACAAAAGATAAAACCAGAATAATAAGATCGATAAATACAGTACAAGATAGTAACAAAAGTCTGATGAGGTTATTCATTCGACACCATTAAAGGCCTGGCACCATAAGAAAGTCTTTAATGCCTGTTTAAATCCTCCCACAGTCGTGCACTCCCACAGCCAACGGGGTAGAGAGTTCCAGAGGGTAGGGGCCACGTACATAAAAGCGCAGGCCCCAGAAGACTTCAAAGACACCCTCAGAATCTCCAGCAACCCCTCGTCAGCCGAACAGAGCAGGTGCTCGGGGTGATAGGGAACAAGAAGCTCTTTCAAGTAGTCAGGGCCAAGTCCATGTAGGGCTTTATAAGTCAGTAAACCAACTTTAAAGGTGATCCGCCACTGAATCGGCAGCCAGTACAGAGTGCGCAGCACAGGAGTAATATAAGAACTCCGAGGAGTCCCCATCAACAATCATACTGCCACATTCTGCACTAGCTGCAGGTGATGGATATGAACCCAGAAAGCCCTAAGTATAGGGAGTTGCAGTAATCAAGGCACGAGGTAACAAAGGCGTGGACCAATGTAGGTAGGTCCCCGGATGGAACAAGATGCTTGATCCTGGCGATGTTCCTAAGATGGTAAAAGGATGACTTGAGGACTGCTGATACCTGCGATCATAAAATCAGCCCATCATCAAGCACCACCCCCAGGTCCCACACCCATTCAGAGGTAAGGATTTGGACACCCTCCAGATAAATTCTAGAGGGTGACCAGTCCTCAGCCCCTCTATCCGAAGACCTGGGTCCACAACCATCACCTCGGTCTTTCCTGCCTTCAACTTCAACCAGCTCAAATTCATCCAATCCTGGATTTCAGCAAGACAGTTGTTAAATACTGAGAGAGTACTATCCTGGTCAGGTACAAAAGACAAGTAGAGCTGGGTATCATCAGCATAGCAGTGAAACCTTAGCCTGTACCATCTTACAATGTCTCCGAGGGGCAGCATATACACTGCAAACTACATGGGGAACAGCACTGAGCCCTGAGGGACCCCACATGACAGAGAGAATGGGTCCGAGGAAAAAAATCCCAGACACCACTCTCTAAGTTCTGTCTGTGAGGAAAGATGTAAACCACCTGAGGACCTTACATGTCAGGCCACAGATGGACTTCAAATGCTCAAGCAACACCCCATGGTCAACAGTGTCAAAAGCTGAAGAGAGATCAAGGAGCACCAGGATGGAATGGCATCTCTGATCTCTCGCCATCAGGAGAGCACTGAGCACCTGAACCAGCACAGTCTCGGTACTATACCTCTTTTGAAAATTGGACTGGAGAGGTTCGTAGATGTTAAGGATGGTCAAGTGGTTCTCCAACTGTACCACCACTACTTTCTCAATAACTTTCCCTTTAAAGGGGAGGTTTGAGATTGGTCTGTAGTTGGCCAGAGAGTCTGGGTCCAGTGAAGCTTTCTTCAAGAGGGGTGTTACCACCGCCTCCTTCAGGGAGCTTGGGAACTCACCCGAATCAGGGGAGCACCAGACAATCTGTGCCAGGACCAGGCCGATAATATCACAACATCCCATAATCAGGGAGGTTGGACCTGGGTCCAAACTACAGCATGTAGAGTGCATATTCTGGACAATCCTCATGACATCCACAAACTCCAGCAGATCAAAGGAACTCAAGTAAGCACAAGGTGGAGTGACCGAGCACTGATCACCAGCATCCCCCACAGAGCGCGCCAAGAGAATCTTCGACCTGATATCGGCCACCTTATTCACAAAGAATTGAGCAAGCTCTTCGCACTCCACTTGCGAAAAAGGTCTTCGGAGCTGCAGACAGGATGGGTTGCACAACCCGTCCACAGTTCGGAAGAGCTGAGTTAGTTGATTCTGAGCGGCAGCAATCTCCTTGGAAAGGAATTCTGACTTCTTATGGGAGATTGCTGATTGGTAGGCCTGATAATGCTCTACCAATCTAAGGTGGTAGACCTCCAGGGCAGATTTCCACCTATGTCGCTCTAACCTACATCCTAGTCACTGCAACTCTCTCAAGGACCAATCAAACCAAGGGACCAGAGGGCAAAGGGGGAGAGGATGAACATGGAGAGGAGCAATTGAGTCCAAGGCCACAGAGATAGCCTTATTATAGGCCAAAACCAAGGTCTCTGGACTTGTGCTGGCCACAGGAAACTCTGAAAGGTCAATCACCACCATCAGACCTTCAGGGCTCACCTCCTGTAAAGGGCGCTAATTGACCATCTCCACAGGGGCAGGCCTACGGAGGGGGGCACAGAAGTTGAATCTCATGGTGTGATGATCGGACCAACCAACAGGTTCCACCCCCAAATCAGAGGCCTCAATCCCCAGGAGGAAAACTAAATCCAGAGAGTGACCATGTTGATGGGTGGCAGAGGTAACAATCTATGTAAGGCCCAGCGATGTCTTCTCTTATTACTCTGCCCCGAATCAAAGGTACTTATAGTAGTCAGATATTCCAAGTTGTATCTGTTGATGGAGGTTGATTAGTCAGTAAGGGAGACCATAACTTATTGATTGATTCCATTTTCCCTAGGGCAAAGTGGGAGAGGCATTCTATGGCGGCCAGGTGACCCATTGCCAAAAGCCATTCATTAAATGTTAGTATATCAGAGGTCTTCATCTTTGCAGCAGAAGCCATATGGTCTGAACAGTGGTAGAAATAACAAGTAGGACAAAGGAGGGGTCAAAGTTTATTTCTGGTGGAATTATTGTTTTGCAGAAGTCCAATATTTTGTTCCAGAATAGTGTGATGGTTGGGCAGTACCGCTGGATGTGGAAGAGGAACCCTGAGGCCTGGTGATACTGCCAGCAAGTATCAGTGTTAAGAAGCCCAAGAGAGTGGAGGGCTTGAGGCATCCTATACCACCTATGAAGGATCTTCAGTGGAATGAGCTGTGCTTTCATGTCCCTACATGCTGTGTGTGCTAGATTCTAAGCCATTTGCAACTGAAGTCAAATCAATCCCTAATTCTTTTTGCCAAGATGTTTGTGTTTTGATTTCAGATTCCAGAGTACCATTCCTGAGCTGCTTATTTGTGAACCCTGCCACACCCCTAGGCACAGTTAGCCAAAGTTCCAAGGAGTGTGGTTTGTTGCACTTGTCCTGATCCTTAAGACGGGAAGACAGCATTGTGCTTAGTTGAAGGAAAAGCCAGAAGTCTTTCTTAGGGATGTGAAATAGGGATTTTAAGGTATCATAGGAATGAAGGTATGGTGGCCTGAGGGACAGTCATTCTGTACAAAGAGTATACGAGATTTTTTCCATCTCCCCTTGGAATAGGTTTATTCCTGAGTTTAAACAAGTTGTTATCCCAGAGTGGAGCAAATTGGAGTGGTAGTTCTGGCTAGTGCAAGGCCATTGCCATTTTATCCCAGTATTTACTTGAAGGTGAGAGTTGAGTGACTGTTATTCAATTTAGTTTGTCATAAAGTACTACTTTTTTTTTTTACTTTCATCTTTATCCTCCTACTGCAGCCACAGATCCCTCTCTCAGACCTCCCCTCATCGATCCCCACTTTGCAGCCCCAAGAAGTCTGCCCCTAGAGTGCTAGTGCTACTCTTGTACCTTCAGAGCCTCAGATTACCCTCCAGGCAGGGCAGTGGAGATCCCCCAAATCTCCCCCTGGTCATTGGTTGGGGCGCACACATTGCAGTCTGCTTCTCGGATGCTGCCCCAGAACCGATGCTGAGGCTCGTCACCTAGATCAAGGCAGGGATTTTTCCCATGTTCTGTTTCCTCCCCCTGCCAGCGTTGGCACCAAGGAGGGCCAATGAGACAGAGGCATGCCAAGACACACCACCGGTCAAGGCCCTCGGCTGACGTCAACCCCTCCCATTTGGTAGCTTCCCCAACCCCACTGACACTACTAGGTGCTCCAGGAGGTGACAGTATTGTAGTAGGACCAGCTGGCAACCCTACCTAGAGAGAGAGAGAGAGAGAGAGCAGCCATTGGGTGCTCAATCTCTCTCTCCCCTCAGCTGACCCCCAACACCCCGAGGCCATCACGAACCCGGGTCGCCGGCATGCAGCGAGGTGTGGCATCCAGCGCCTCAACCCTCAGCGCCACTGGGCTGGCCATAAAGTACTACTTTAATGTAGAGACCTCTACATGTATGCCCTTCCATAGACACCCACAGTGGTGTGGTTGCTGTCAGTTGAGCAAACCATTTTGCTGTTTGTGCTGTCACAAATGCAGCATGGTAGCAGGGGAAGTTAGGGAGTCCCCACCCCACTCAGGACCAGTGCTGCTTCAATTTTGTTTTGCTGAGCCTAGGGGGTTTCACTTCCCAGAGGAAGAGCTCATCAAGACATCACGTTTGGAAATACAAATATTGGGAATCCTAACTGGGAAGTGGGAGAGTAGATGGATAACCTTTGGGGCCAGCACCATCTTGATAACCACTATTTTCCCTGTTATTAGTGTCAAATAGAGAAGTCTCCATTTTTGGAGATCTTCTATGATGTTCTCCAGAAGCAGGGCAAAGTTGGCTTTACAGATGTCTTGTAGTTTAGGGGTAAGCTAGATATCTAGTTTGGATATCTGTGACTCACACCATTGCCAAGGGGACTTTGCCAGGGTCTGTCAGGTACAGAGTGAGTTCAACAGGAAAACTTCTGATTTCAAATGGTTAACATGAAGACCTGATACTTGGGAGACGTCTAACAGTACATCATGCAAGGAGGAGATAGATTTGAGTATATCAACCAATAAAATCAGGATTTCATCGGCATATAGTAGTGCACGGTGTTGCCAGGATACCCATTATATGGGGGTGATCCCTCAGGGCAGTTGCCAGTGGCTTTATAGGTAGGAGCACAAGCACTGGTAAGTGGGGGCATCCCTGTCTTATGCCTCTTTAAGCAGACATTGTACTGTTGGTCAGTATCCCTGCATAGGGATGAAAGTATAGAGTCTTCACTGCTTGGATGAAGAAGACTCTGAATCCCATGTGCTGCATCATCTCAAAGAGGTAGTGCCACTAGACAGAGTTGAACACCTTCTCGATATCTATAGTTAGGGCCGATTAAGGTGTCGTGAGGGAGGCTGCAAGGTATTGTAGGTTCAGGAAGGAGTGCAAGTGATCAGAGCTTGCCCTCCCCTTCACAAAACCAACCTGTAAGGGGTGTACTAAAAGTTGGAGAAGGGGTTCAAGTCTCCTTGCTAGGATTTTGGCCAGAACTTTGGTATCAGCACTGAGCAGGGGAACTGATGGTAGCTGATTGGCTGGTAAGGGATTTTTCCTTTTTTAGGAAGAACTGTGATAACTGCTTTGGACATAGTCGATGGAAGGTCACTGCAGTTTAGAATATCCTGGAATACCTTTAGCAGTGTGGGTGCTATCTCATCTACCAGTGCCTGGTAGAGGTCTATAGGTAACCTGCCCCCTCCCAGGGATTTGTTCTTATTCATAGCCATAATTAGTACCTTGATCTCTTCTAGGGAGATTGGTGCTTCCAGCTGGCTAAGTACTTCAAGGAGAACTTATGGAAGGTGGATACCTGATAGGAGTCTCTTGAGCTTATCACTGAAGGGAGGAGAGGAAGAGGAGTACAGCTCAGTATAGAAATCCCTCATTACGCTATTAAGGTCTTTTGGAGAGTTAAGCAAGCAGCCTGCTGTGTCTCATAGGCCAGGGATATATCTTTCCACTTGTTGTTTGCAGAGTCTGTAAGACAGGACCTTACTAGTTCATTCTCCTCCTCCCCAAAATTTGTGATGCGACCTAAGTAGGGCAAGTTTGACTATGCAGGAGTAAAGTTGATTAAGTCAGTCACGTAGCTGGAGAATCTGTTGCGGGTCTGATTTAGGGTTAGCTTTAAGTGTAACCTCTGCTGAAGCTAATTGGGATTCTAGTGATATGACGTCTGCCTCTCTAAGCCTTCATCTATTGGCCACATACTCTATGACCTTGCCTCAAAGAAGGCATTCATGTTTCCCACAGGGTTAAGTGAGAGCCATTCCCATTGTTGTTAAATTCTAGAAAGTCTTTAAATTCTGCTTTAGCCCAGGGCAGAAATTGGGAGTCCTTTATCAAGAGGTAGTTTAGACTCCAGAAGGCTGATCTGGGGATGGATGACCCTACAATATGTTTAGGGATAGAGGGACTTTGATCAGATATCACCAGCAGGTAGATGGGAATATTCAGTATGGTTTGGGTGATTTGCGGTAAGGTAAACCAGAAGTCAATTCTGCTGAATGACTGGTGGGTCTGTGAGAAGCAGGTGGTGTAATCTGTCTCTTTGGGGACAGTGAGTCACCATGCATCAGATAAGGCATACTCATTCACAACTTGTTTGAGGGAAAAGCTATGAGTGAGTATGATGCCAGGCATGGCAGGGGGACCTATCCAGGTCTGGCTCCATAGTTAGATTAAAATCTCCTCCCCATAGAATTGGAATAGCAACAATCCCCAGTCGGCTAGTTTCTGTGAGAAGCCCATGAAAAATCTGCCACAATAGCAAGAGTAAGAGTATGCTTGTTATTGCTCAAGGCTAACAAAGCCTGAGGGAGGGGTGAAAATGTTTGGCTGCACACACTGCATCTGATGCATCTTTATTGTTGCTGGTTTTTATTCAGTTTTTTCAATAAAAAGTCTTTCAGCTTTAAAAACAGCATATGTTTTTTGGAAGTGATGACTGTGAAGCCGAGCTTACTCTTGCTATTGATTGATTCCTGCTTGAGCTCTAGTCCTAGCTCTTTGCAGCTGCCTCTTTTTGCACATGAAACAATCTTGAAAGTCTTTATTGGGTGTGTGGGTGCTAAGCAATGTAAGATCCACTTGTGGTGTGGAGCATTTTCCCATGATCCATCTGCCTCTGTGTCTGAGTGGGATTCTAAGAGCTGCCAGAGTAAGACTTTATGCCACAGGACTGATACACTTCTTTTAGTCGTCAGGACAACGCAATGGATTCCCCTCCCACCCATTGTCTTTTCAGCTTTAGTGGCTCAGCATGGAGCAGTCTTGTTTCTTGTAGGAAGGTCACCCAAGCTCCCTGCTTTTTAAGATGGTTTAAAGCTTCTTTCCTTTTTATTGTGGAGTCTAGACCCTGCTCATTCCAGGTAATGAAAGTCATATCAGCCATTGGATTCTGATGAGGTCCCTAAAGGACAGTTAAGTAAGACTGCATGGATTCCATTCGCCCTCCAGGTGAGTGCCAGACTCTCTGGAGCTAGGGTGGCCCCACTCCATCCCAGTAAAACATTGCATATAAGAAACATTTTAGTTAAAATAAGGATATACATTCTTCCTAACAGCTGTAAACTGGTGATAACTAGTGACCACCCAATCGGTGTAGTCTGAAAGCAGGTCCACATATAAATACAACACTGAAATGTGAAAAACTAAACAGACAAACTGAATAAGGAGACAACCCAGAGTAAGCCAGTACCTATAGAACTAGGCTCAGAGTATCACAGGGTGATCTAAATTTATTTCCCAAGTGAGTGAGATTAGTTCTGTGAATGGTTGTTCACCTCCAGCCTTTTGTGCTTTGAGGTCGAGCCTGGAATAAAAATAGGAATGATACCCATGAACATACATATGCACAGACTCCTTGTGTTATTTATGCCATGGTTCACATTTAAAGCCTAGACAGGGATGAGTGTTGGATTAAGTTCCCCCAGGATTAAGAAAATAGGGGATCAGGCCCCTTGATTGATAATATTTCAGATAAGCATCTCGGAGGGGCGGTTGGGGCTGTGAGCTCAGGGGGCTCATGTATGACCACTGAGATGAATGGTATAAGGTTAGGGATTGACTGGGGGGGTAACACTTGGGTATGACCTAGTTTCGGTCTTCATTGGCACCAAATGATGAGGTAAGCCCCCTTGGGAAACCCCCAATACCTTCTTTACAGCAATTGTCCTGCTGGGTCCCACTTCCTACCCAATGTCTTACCTTACAAACTTCCTACAATTATGTTGGTTTTCTAAACCAGTCGTGATTATACCTTTTTCTGTACAAACTTTTGTAAATATTTTATTACTTCCTAAAATGTTACTCACCCTTATTACTCTCACCTGTTTGCGCATTTCTACCCTTTGTACCTTACTTCAGTGTTACTGTATTACAGTATTAATTACCTACTACTTGTAAAATTATTTATTTATAATTGTATACTTCAGCATGTCCTACATTACTGTACTGTACTGTATTTTCCCTTCACTTCTCCATCTCCCCTGGATGGCACCTGGAAACGAGCCTCAGGTCAATGTGTGCCTTTCCTGGTTACCAAATTCTAAATAAAATAAATTACAGGGTAGTGAAGTGCTGGTTTATCATATAGTGGAAAATACAAAGCCTTTGCATGGGGATGATATGGACCCCTGTGAAAGGAAGACAGGTAAAATGGGGGGAGAAAGGGTGATATCCCTGCTGTAGGAAAAAAACAGATGTTAAAACATCCATGTTAAAGTAATAAATCAGAACCTTAAGGAGAGACAGGGGGCTGTGCATTATTTGCGTAGCCCCATTAACTAGACAGGGGGGGCAGGCTACTTAACAGATATAATTGGCTGTTGAATCAAGGTTTGCCTACAGCAAGACATCAGAGCAGCCAATAAAAGGTCCACTGGTTCTAACTGGTTCTGGGAGTTATGATCAGCCAAGGTCTTGGAGGATTTAGGCCTTTCTGTGATGAAGACAATGAAGTAAGTGGAGTATGCTCCGGCAGGGTTGCAGAGTTCAAGGAGGGTAGGTAAGTGTAGTTATTTGCTATGGGCTTGGGTCTGGCGTCCTAAGGACCTTGAATGAATGGCTGCAGAGGGAGTTCTTTGTCATGCGATCTGGGAGGGTCACCCTGGTGGCTGTGAGTGTGATACCCATTTCCCAAAGCCTGTTTTCCGAAGCTACAGTAGCAGCCACTGACACTGCCAGATATTTCCCGAAATTTTTGTGATATGTCTAGAAATATCTCCTGCTTTCTGCATTTCCACTGTAGGGGCAGCAGAGAGAAACTCTTCAGAAATTTTGCAAAATATCTGGAAATAGCTGGCAATGTCTGTGGCTACTACTGTATCTGAGAGGACCTCTCTCCCACAGTTGTGACTCCTGCTTCAGGATTTGCTTCTTCAGGGGGAGTCCCATAGAGTCATCTTTGATTTTTTGTTTTTATTTCTTTGTCCCACTTTCTGTATGCCAGCTGCCAGGAATCATCAGGAGGATCTGAGCGCTCTGTTATTGGCTTAGCTGGGGGAGCAGCAAAGTGGTGAAGGTCAGGAGCAGGAGTTGTGTTCATCTGTATCTGGCTGGCATAGCGAAGGGCTTCCAGGAAAGTCACTGTGGGCCAGGATCTTTTAATGAAGTCATCTGCTGCCAAAGAGGTGAAGGAGTGATAAGATCCATTTTGGGCTATCCTGAGGGGGAGCTGGGTACCTCAAGCTGTAAGGTACCCCAAGTTGTTGTAGAGCCTTGCGGGTAGCAATAAAGACTGTGTGCTGTTCCATCATGGCTGGAAAGAAATACAGGAGTACTTGGATGAGGTGACCCTACCAGTGAAGTGGCCCTCTTTCCCTTGCCAAAGACATAATTTTTTCTTTAACAGGAAAGTGCAAAAATTCAGCAAGGATGGGTCTTTGTTTTTGACTGTTTTTTTTGTGGCAGTGTGAGAGAGCAGCGAGACCACTCGATGTCCAGTGGGACCCACCACTGGAAATTCTGCAACACTGGCAGGATAGTTTGGAGAAATCCATTAGAGTCTTTGCCTTCTACACCCTTGGGAAAGCCTACTTACCATAGGTGTTTCCTGCACCCCCGTTCTCCAGATTCTTGAGTCTGTCCCAAAGGAGCGTCATGGTATACGAACCTACGAAGGAAGTCAGCAGATACAGGCTCTGAAGGTCTATTTAATCTGTTCAATTGTGCAGCTTGTGGCTTACACCAAAGCTGCCTCTCCCCCTTCCCACCACCCCTTTCCTCTCTGAGTTGAGTTCCTCCCATGGGTCGAGTCTCCTGTGGTAATTATTCTGACCTTGACTCCATCCCATCCCCACTTAAAACCATCCACTGTCTTCTGTGAGACCAGATCTTCTGGGAGTTTATTCCACTCCTCCACCACCCTTTCCATGAAGTAGTTCCTCCTCAATTCCCTCCTGAACCTTCCCCACTCCAGCTTCATGCTGTGTCCCCTAGTGACTCCCTCCCTTTTTAGTCTGAACATGTGGTCAGTATCTTCATTATTTATGACCTTTAAATATTTAAAGGTCTCTGTCATATCCCCCCATCCCTTCTGTCCTCCAGGGAGTACATGTTGAGCTCCCCCAACCTTTCCTCATAGGGCTTCCCTCCCATCCCCCTAATTATTTTGGTTGCCCTTCTCCGGACCCACTCATAGAGTTTGATGTCCCTCTTTAAGTAGGGGCACCAGAGCTGCACACAGCACTCCAAATGCAGCCTCATCAGTGATCTATACAATGGTAGGATAACTTCTTCACTTCTGGAGGTGATCCCTGTGGCAATACTCCCCAACATCTTGGTGGCCTTGGCTGCCACCCTCCTACACTGCTCTGAGTGGTTGAACCTCCCTGTTACTATCACACCAAGATCATTTTCTTTTTCAGAGACCTTTAACCTTCCCCACCCAAATGGTAGCTGTACCTAGGGTTCTTGGACCCGCAGTGCATGACCTTGCACTTCTTGGCGTTAAATCCCAGTTACCAAGTCCCTGACCATTTCTCTAGTGTATCCAAATCTCTTTGGAGAACCTTCCCCTCCTCCCCACCATCCACTACTGCACCAATTTCGGTGTCATCTGCAAACAGGCTCATTTTGCTCTCAACCCCTTCTGTTATATCAGCAATGAAGATGTTGAAGAGTGCAGGCCCTAGAATAGAGCCCTGTGGGACCCTACTGATGATTGCTCAGGGCTTTGAGTGCTCCCCCACCACCACCCTCTGCTGCCTGTCACTCAGCCGGTTTCCTATCCGTCAAACTAATTTTTCACCTCTCCTAGGGTCCTCAGTTTACTCACTACCCCTCCATGTGGCACCGAGTCAAAGGCTTTGCTGAAGTCCAAGTATAGGACATCAACTGCCTGCCCCTCATCCAATACCCTAGTCACCCAATCAAAGAAATCGACTAGGTTTCTCTGACAGGACCTCCCTTGTTTGAACCCATGCTGATGTTCATCCTGCAATCCATTCTCCTGCATGAATGCCACCAGCCTTTCTTTCATGATGGTCTCCATTAGCTTAGACACCACAGATGTGAGGCTGACTGGTCTATAGTTCCCTGGGTCCTTCCTAGGGCCACCCTTGTGGATGGGCACAAACGTGTGTTAACCTCCAGTCCAATGGCACACAACCTGATTGCAAGAAAGTGTTGAACACATCTGTCATGGGTGCCACTAGCACTTCTGCCTACTCCTTCAGCACACGAGGATGTATCCCACCTGGCCCAGATGCCTTGTCTGTCCATATGGAGTTGAAGCCAGCCAGCACCTTTTCCACCGGATATCACAGATGGTTATCCCTTCCCCTCTCACCCCTCTCCCCATCCCTTACCTGATGAGATGGGTCCATTTCTTTCTCTCATAAAGACTGAGTAGAAGTATTCATTAAGCACCTTTGCTTGTTCTGCCCCCTTTTCAGCCCACCCATCATCCTTTTTAATTCTGGCTATCTGTTCCCTGCTTTTTCTTTTTCCCCTGAAATATCTAAAGAAGTCTTTCTCTCGTTTCTTAATCCCCTGTGCTAGTTTCCTTTGTTTTGAGGCCTTGGCTCCGTTCACAATCTTGGTCACCTCCCTTGATCTCATTATGTGTTCCTCCCTACCCTCCTCCTTGCTGGTTCTCTCAAACTTCCTGAAGGCTGCTCTTTTCTCCCTCGCACTCTCTTAAACCTCTCTTGTCCACCAACTAGGCTTCCTGGTCCCATAGGCATGCTGCCATTCAGTCAGTATTGGCCTCTTGGTGGATGGCCTGCTGTTCTGTGAGAGAAACTCTCTGGCTCAGACTTGCAGCATCCTTGGCATTTTTGTGGGCAGTTTCTTTGATTTTGCCTATGTCCAGTAGTATTTGGCTAAACATTTGCTTTACCTCCAATAAGTTTACTGGGGCCACCACCTGTGCTGAACTGGAGAGCGCCATTTCCCAACCAAGGACACCAGGGGTCATAGAAACCGAGCCAAACTGAAATGTAGCACTACAGAGGTCCAATGAATGAGGTAAGCTGATATTTCAATTCAACAAGGTGCAGAGGTTCAGAATAGTGCTTTCTATTGGGGTTATGATAGCATTCGAGCCAGGATTAAGCTGGATTAGGTTGAGAGAAGGGAGAGCTGACAGAGTTATGCTGCCATCATGTCAGTGTCCAGACCATGCCCCCTCAATGTCGTATTCCAGTTCAGTATGGGCCCTATGCACATACATAGTGCACATGACTGGAATACACACAACCAGGTGTCCAGTGGACACCTGCAGATTCACAATACTCAGGTGCCAGCTGCACACCTCTGCCTGGATCCATCCATGCCAGATCCTGCACATTTGCACAGCAGGTCTAGGCAGGGGGCAGGAAGTGAACATACTCGTAGTGGTCTGGCAGAGTGCAAAATGCACTTTGCAGAATATGCTTCACTGGGTCAATGTCTGGGGTAGGTTTCTGGTACACCAGCCAGAGGGCTGCTGTAATGAGTGCAAACCCTCCAACTACAGTCCAGAGATCAACAGCAGCCATGGACCCCAGTCATCCTTCATGGCACAGAGGGCTAGGGGTGGATGATGCTGCTTGACAAAGTTTGTGGACAATAGAAAATCAGTTAGTGAACCACAGAGAACATGCAGTCCACATACAGGCCATCATGTCCCATGATCCCCAGCTCCCACAGAGTAGAGGATCCACTGTGAGGATTGCAAGCCCATGGTCCTGCCTGGGGCCATCCCCCCAGCTAGCCCTGCACCATCCATGGACCTATGTGGCCTCACATTGGGCCAGCTCAACATCATGCATTCAAGCCCCATGCATACTGTGGGAGCCAGGTATGTCATGCATAGTTGCACAGCCCAGTACATGCCCTTGCCAGCACATATCATGCCCACTGGTGCACAAGGCCCTATATGAATTAACAGGTTTCTGCTGCTGTTAATTACAAAACAGCTGTATTTTTGGCCCTGGACTAAACTCAAATTGACCAAAAAAGAACTTATAATCCTGGGCTATTTACCACCAGAACCAAACCAAAATAGGGGCTGCACTCCCATAGTGTACTTTTAACTCTCAATGCTTCATACATTATTCAGAAATTAAGAGTCTATGACAATGATTTAGAAATAGAAAGGTGCTGACTTTATAAGCCACAACAACAAAGTAAAATAATAAAGTGAATCACAGACTGCTACTGCTGGTGTTGATTAACAAATCCAGCTGCAAATCAGGTACCCCGGTGCTTCACTCAGTGGTACCGTACTTCATCAGGGGGTGGATGACATCCCTTAAGTATAAGTAAGCTTTTGATAACACAGCTGACCAAACAGTATCCGCTGACCTATCCAAATACATTTAAGTCAATGTTGTGGTACCAGAATACATGGTAGGACTTGAACAGTGAAACTGGGTAAAAAACATACAAATAAAGCATCACTGCCAGCTTGCACAATTAAAAAAACAGAAAGCAGCCAATTTACCAAAAGACTAAATACATACTGAAGCTGTCAAAATATTGCAGGTAGCAGGAGAAGTGTAACCTACATCATATCATCTTCACATTAAATGTAATATTAACATCATAGCAAAATTGCAAATCCATAGCATAAATGTGATATTAATTCATAATAACACCTGCCATCAAAGACGTAGTGATTTTAAGGTCAGCCATAGAAAAAGGTGAAAGAGACAGAATGAATGAACACTTGGAGTTGGGAGCTAACTCAATAGTTTCATGCAGTGCTCCCTCAGAATCTTGTGTGGCCGGGTCATTTTTTTTTTAAAACAGGAATTCCTGCACTCTCCAAATCATCTCCAGCATCTGCTAGACAAAAAGTAATATTTGAAAAAATTAAATATAGATATCATCACCTTAATTCCTTTAAGTAATAACCTAAACCTTTGGAGGGAGAGTGGCTTATTGTATTGGGGGGCTGAGAGTATAACACCACTACTGATGCCAGAATATTGCATCAGTCAACATGCAGAATTGCTTACAAAAATGGTTTTAGATCCCAGCTTATGTTCATGCTGTGGAGTTACTGACTGTTGAGGGAGAAGATCCAATAACTCACTCTCTGTAGCAATCTTTTAAGTCTGTCACCACCATGTCTTCCTACTTTGACTTATTCAATCCCCATAAATTTGGCCTGAGAAATATTTCTGTCACGGTGTAGCATGAAGTGTTCTGCTACAGGACTTTCAGTGTTGCCCTTTCTAATATCCCTTATGTGTTCCTGGATACATTGTTTTAAAGGGTGAATGGTACATCCCATATAAACCTTCAGGCAACCACACCAGATCACATACACTGCAAAGTTGGTGCACATGAAATGAATTGCCTAATATCAACCAGGCAATTTACTGTGTGTGGTGAAAATGTGTTGTCCTGTATGCAGTAGTTGTAGACATTGCAATTACCACACTTAAACATGCCAGGTGGTCATCTTGGTAGGCACATTTGTGTTTCATTTTTTTGTGCCAGAAATTGGCTGTGTACCAACAGAAACATAGAAGCATAGATGTTGTCGGCAGAAAAAGACCTCTTGGCCCACATAGTCTGCCCTATATTCCCTACCTACTATGCCACCACAGACCCTACTCAATCAGTGGTCTCCTCCCCTTGCTTTATTTGTAAGGTCCCCTTGTGTCTATCCTGGGCATGCTTGAATCATGTTACCACTTTAGCACCCAAAACCTCTGTTGGGAGGCTGTTCCAGGCATCTACCACTCTTTCCATGAAGAAGTATTTCCTTACATCTCCTCTGAGTCTCCCACCCTCAAGCTTCAGAGCATGACCCCTTGTCCTCAAGCATGTTTTTCTATGCAAAATGCTACCTTCATGTACCTTATTTATACCTGTGAGGTATCTGAATGTTTCTATCATATCCCCCTTTCCCTTTTTTACTCTAGAGAGTACATATTTAGTTTATTGAGTCTTTCCTTGTAGGGCTTTTGATGTAGGCCCTGCACAATTTTGGTTGCCCTGCTCTGTATCGCCTCTACCTTATGTCCTTCTGGAGATGGGGCCCTACAGAACTGGACACAATAATTGAGAATGGGCCTCACCATCACGCTATACAGGGGCAACACTACCGCTCTCTTTCTGTTGGAGATACCCCTCTCTATGCACCTGAGCATCCTGCTAGTTTTCCCCATTTCCTTTTCACACTACTTAGCTACCTTCAGGTCTTCAGAAATGATTACCCCCAGACCACTTTCCTGTTTTGTGGTTGCCAATACCTCCCTGCCCAATTGTTATGTTGCTCCCCGGGTTTCTGTGCCCCAAGTGCACGATTTTGCACTTTTTTGCACTGTAATCCAGTTGCCAAACCTTTGACCAGTTTTCCAGCTTTTTCAGATTGTCCCTCATTTTTTCCACCTCCCCCCCCAGTGTGTCCACTCTGTTGCAGATTTTTGTGTCATCCATGAATAGGCATACTTTCCCTTCCAGCCCTTCTGCAATGTCACTAATAAAGATCTTGAAGAGGACCAGGCCTAGTACTGACCCCCATGCCTCTCCGCTGGTCACCTTGCCTTCTTCAGAGTAAACACCATTTACCACCACCCTCTGACTCCTATTGCTTAGCCAACTTATTTCCCATTTTACTACTTTTGGACTTACTCCTAGGCTGTCCAGATTGCTCACCAGTCTTCTGTGTGGAACGGTGTTGAAGGTCTTATTGAAATCCAGAAAGGCCATGTCTACCACTCCACCCTGATCCACTTACCTGGTCACCCAGTCAAACCTTTTGAAAATCCAACCCAGGGGGTTTAGTTTCATTCACTTTGGGGTTTGGTTGTAGCAGTGTGTTTCTGTCTTTGCTTTTGGCCCACTCATATGCTGACTTCAAAACCTTATTACAGTAGCCCCTTTGTCTGAATCTTACTATGGGCTCATTTGTTTGTTTCTCGAATTCAGGGAGCTCTGAACGATTAAGCCTAAGGCATAAAAACTTTCCATATCTTAGTGAATTTTTCAGGGGTTGTAGGATGTAAACTGGCTGCCAATAATACATTATTTGTAGCCATATGTTTTCTATAACCCTTTGTGACAACATTATTGTTGCCATCAAGTAAAAGTGTGATGTCCAAAAAGTTAGTAGTGACTGGTTCAGTTGTATGTGTAAGGTGAAAGTTCAATTTCTTATTGTTAAGCCATCTCATAAAATTCTCAGCATCATTGACAGAACCCTGCCATGCACAAATCAAGTTATCAATGAAACAGTGCCATTTAATTAGGTTCTTATGGTATAGATTAATTGTGGCATTAAAACTGTCTCATTTTCCCATTGACCTAGAAATACATTTTCAAATGAAGGGGCAATTGCTGTCCCCATTGCCATGCCACAACACTGCAAGTAGTAATCCCTGTCAAAGTTGAAACAGTTATGTTTTAGCACAATTTCAAGACCCTCCATTACCAACTGTACTAGCATGATATTTTTTAAGGGATCCTTCTCTAAAAACTGGAAACATGCATTTACGCCATCCTGATGCTGTATCGAGGTATACAAGGATTCAACATCAATCCCTAGTCAAAGGTAATCCTGTTCCCACTTAAAGTCTTATAATTGTTCAAGTACTTCCATGGTGTCACATAAGTGGGACTCCAGACAGACCAAACTCCTCTGCAAGAAAAAGTCCAGGAGCATGCAGAGTCAGAACTGACCAAATAGTATCAGTTGACATATCCAATACATCTTAGTCACATCACAGCAAATGTTGTAGTAGATTCTGACCTTTTGGATTTGTCAAGCAACACAGGGGCCTGATTCCAGGATGTATGTCACAACTCACCTGTGTATGCGGGTTGCGACATTCACCACTACACCTGGGATCCTATGCCACATTCCAAGAGCAGCAGGGTCCCGGCACTTGCAACATGTGGGATATGCCATGCGGAGGCTAACGCCACAGGCATGGTGTAGCAGCCCTGCATGTCACAAGTCATGGCCCACTACCAGCAGTGCCCTGAAGCCCCCCTACCCAGGAACACCACGGCACACAGCAGAGGGCATGGGGGGGCAGGACAGGTGCCACAGGATTCCGGGGGTGCATCGGAAATCATACCCCCTGGGGATCCCTGACATTTGGGGGTGGGGGCAGGGGTGTGCTTGTGGAGGCATAGGGGGCACATCAGCGCTATTGCCATGGTGCTGCAGAGTGGGCATCCGATGGCTGGCACCATCGGATGCCCCTCAGAGCAGCTTTGAGCTGCTCTAACTTAGCTCCACCAGTGCGGCTTTTAGAATTGCATCAGCAGGTTATGGCAGCCGCCTTCTTGGAATAGGGTGCAGTTGCTGCCATAACCCATACTTGTGCCATGGCATAGTGGGCTGTGGCATAGTGGGTAATGTAACCCATGGTTATCATAGCCCGCAGCTGCCATGGCGCAAGGTGCTTCTTGTAATTGGGGCTGGTGTAATACTTGGCATAAGTCACAAGATACGTCAAGGGGTTTGGCGTATCTCGGCTTACGCCGGTGTACCCGGTCTTGGAATTGGGCCCAGTGACTTTAAATTGTGATAACTGAACTATGCAGGATTGGCAAAACTTTCTTGCACTGGACTCTTTATTCAGTGAAACAAATGAGACTGACGTAGGTAATTTACCCATCAATGAATATAATTGTAATAATAATAATTTCACAAAATCCCATATGTTTTATTTGTACCTACATCTGATCTTTACCCAGTGAATACAATCCCCATTATCACAGCATACAAAATAGTGGTCATAAAAGAGGTTAACAAAATTCTTACAGAAACCCCATTAACAGCAATAAAAATCCATCTGTATCAGAATGAGATGTCCTAAAAGAATTACAAAACCTCCCTGATTTCATCTTTAAGAATGTGGATATGGGAAGGGGGAGCATTGTAATGATGTCCAGTGAAGACTTTTAGCGGATGGAAAAACTTCTAAAAATTGCCAGGTGACCCATTGCCAATACTTAAAAAGAAGTTATTGGAGAGACTTGAAAGAGCGCAGTCTGGTGGTGAGATCACTGAAAAGGAATTTGAATTTATGTGGCCACAATTTCCGGTAACCCCCAATTTATACATTCTGCCTAAAATTCATAACAAATCCACTGACCCACCAGGACAACTGATAGTGTTAGAGGTGATATCCCTCACAGAAAACTTCTGCATGTTCCTAGTCTTTTTCTTGCAGAGGATTGTGGTCTGTCTGGGGTCCCACTATGTGACACCATGGAAATACCTGAAAAATGTAAAGACCTGAAGTGGGAACAGGATAACTTTTGGCTAGGGATTGATGTTGAATCGTTGTATTCATTGATACAACATCAGGATGGCATAAATGCATGTTTATATTTTTTAAACAAGGATCCCCTAAGAAATATCATGCCAGTACAGTTGATAATGGGGGTCTTGAATTTGTGCTAAAACATGATTTCAACTTTGATAGAGATTACTACTTACAGTGTTGTGGCACTGCAGTGGGGGTGACAATGGCCCCTTCATTTGTATATTTATTTCTAGGCCAATGGGAAAATGAGACAGTATCAATGCCATAGCTAATCCATATCATAAGAACCTGATTAAATAGCACCATTTCATTGATGACATGATTTGTCATGGCAGGGTTCTGTCAATGATGCTGAGAATTTTATGAGATGGCCTAACAATACTAACTTCAACCTGTGCTCTACCCATACAATTGACCCAGTCATGGTTACATTTTTGGACATCACACTCTCAGTTGATGGCAACAACAATGTTGTCTCAGAGAGTTATAGAAAACCCACGGCTACCAATAATTTATTATTGACAACCAGTTCCCATCTGCAAGACTGGTAAATAAGTTGGGAAGCCTGGGCATAGGCCACAAGGTCATGGAACTGGATTAGAAACTGGTTGGGGGATAGGAAGCAGAGCGGGATGATAAATGGGATCCAATCCAAGGAAAGAGGGGTAGCCAGTGGGGTACCTCAAGGATCAGTCCTGGGGCCAGTCATTTTTAATGTCTTTATTAGTGACATTGCAGAAGTGCTGGAAGGGAAGGTTTGCCTGTTTGCAGATGACACCATGACCTGCAACAGGGTAGACACTCCAGATGGGGTGGAAAAAAAGAGGAGGGACCTTGGAAAGCTGGAAAAATGGTCCAAAGTGTGGCAACTGATGTTCAATGTGAAAAAGTGCAAAATCATGCACCTGGGGTGCAGAAACCCTGCAGAGAGCTACAGGATGGGGGGGTAGTTGCTGACAGTCACCAGGGAGGAAAGGGATTTGGGGATTATCATCTCAGGTGACCCAAAGGTGGCCAAGCAGATTAGGGAGGGCCAGTGGCATGTTGGGATGCATAGGAAGGGGTATCACTAGCAGAAGGAGGGAGGTGGTGATAACACTATACAAAACACTGGTGAGGCCTCATCTGGAGTACTGTGTGCAGTTCTGGCAGCTGCATCTTCATAAGGACATAGACAGGGTGGAGGCGGTTCAGAGAAGGGCAACTGAGATGGTGCAGGGCTTGCAACAGAGGCTTATGAGGAGAGATTAAAAGACCTCAATATATATACACTGGAAGAGAAGAGGGAGATATGATAGAAACCTTCAAATACCCTAAGGGCACAAACAAGGTGCAAGTGGAGGCATCTTTTGGTGCAGGAGAGGTACAAGAACAAGGGGGCACGATATGAGATTGGAGTGGGGCAGGATAAGGGGTAATGTGAGGAAGTTTGTTTTCCCAGAAGGAGTCGTGGATGCATGGAATAGCCTGCTCCAGGAGGTGATAGGAGGAAGCACAGTGGCAGGATTCAAGCATGCATGGTTCAAGTTCAAGTTCAAGTTCAAGTTTATTGCAGGAAAGACTCCGTTGAGCAAGCTCATTCACAAGGAGGTCCTGAGGCACATACACATACAGTTCACAATTACATAGACAGGATAGGCATAAGGGAACCCAAGAGGTGGGAAGGAGAAGCTAAAACTGATGACCAAGTAGGGTCAGTGGCCATTGATACAGGTAGGGTATACAGGCAAACTGGATGAGCCTAGTGGTCCTTATCTGCCGCCAACTTTTGTTTTTGCCCAAACCCGCTGAAAAATTCAGTGTCATATAGACACATTTTTATGCCTTAGGTGTAATTGTTCAGAGCACCCTGAATTCGAGAAAAAAGAAAATAGCCCATGGTGAGATTCAAACAAAAGGGGCTACTGTGATAAGGTTTTGTAGTCAGCACATGAGGTGGCCAAAAGCAAAGACAGAAATATGTTTCAACAAGTAAAGCCGAAAGAGAATGAAACAAAATGCCCCGTTTGATTTGCGACACAATAAACCACTTAGTGGAATGAATTAACAATGTAATTGCCCAGCACTAACCAATACTGCTGGGAAATTCATTACTCCCAGAACATTTGGGAGACTACTGTTTCCTTAGTGGTTTAATGGTACCCCCCCCAATGTCAATCACTGCCCCGATGTATGGAAAGATATGCCTTGATAGTCTAGTGGTCCCATCCATCGCTGATCGCCATCCTGATCAGAATAACATATGCCAGTAACAGTACCCTGGTGGCTGGTGATCCCTCCCTCCCCCCACCTGATCACCCATCCAGTGATGACTAAATATTCCCAGTGTCCACACACACACACACACACACACACACACCAACATCCTTATGCCCTGTATAGGTATGGAAACTTTCCCTGGTCGTCTAGCACCCCCCGATTCCCTATGTCCCCCATAGAAAAAGTTGAATATAATTTCTGGTGGACTAGTGGACCCCCATCCTGGATCTCCCAAAACATCATTAAAGTAACACTCACTGGTGGTCTAGTGTTCTCCCCACCCCAACCCTGCTCCCCCCATCCCGAACCTGAAGTCGGTGAGTGGCACAGCCCTTCTCTCACCACCTTGGCTGACCACCGACTGATCTGTCAATGGAGCACATACTGTACATGCTTCATCAAAAGCTTAGTCAGCTGCCAGATGCAGTGGCGAGAGCAGTGCTGTGCTGGTCGCCGGCTCCAGGTTCAGGATGTGGGGGAGCAGGGTGGTGGGGTGGGTGGGAACACTAGACCACCAGGGAGTGTTACTTCAGCAGTGTTAAACTTCACAAATGAGGAGAAATTGGTGCAACACAGGTTAGAACCAGGGTGCACATAAATGAAGGAGGCTGTATCCTAATAAAACAGTAGGAATGAAGTGTAAAACCATGTGCACTCCAGGACAGGATGAACAACTCACCAACAGGAATGTAGTTAAAAGTTTTTATTCGCCAAGAACTCAACGTCCCTTAGCGCCTCAGCCCTGCAGTAGGGCCTTCAAGACGGTGTGTCAGTGTTACAACAGTGCTATTTATTTAGTTACATCCCTTAAAGTGACAGTGCATATGTTATTGTAAATACACAAATTAATTTTTCGTGTATTGACTTGTTAAATCACATTCAATATTCGAAAGTATATTTACTAAAAAGACTATTATTGCATATTTACAAAATCTTAGGTATTGTGTTCAAAGTTAACTGGGATATGGGGTCAAAAGGTCAAAATGCCAAAAATAAGATAAAACTGGGTGGGAGGAGGCCGGCCCGTCGGCACAGCGGTTGGATTTCCGCTTGTGACGTCAGCGTTCTGTGTTCAGGAACGAGCCCGGATCACTGGAGGGCTGGCCGTGGGGAGAAGGATCGAGCGTCCTATGACAGCTCTCCTTCTCCGGGGGGAGGGGATGAGTCCAGTGCCTGCAGGCTCCTAGCGGAGGCTTGGAGTATCTCAGGATGCACGTCCCAAGTGGGTTAGGGGAGGAGCGGACATCAGCGTTAGCCATGACATCACCACGCTGCTGCCAGCAGAAAACAGGAAAATCTGCTCTCTGCCCGCCAAGATGATGGCTCCCCATTCCCAGAGTGCCCCCAGTACTGGCCAGGGCCTCCTGTTCCTCAGCAGCATCCCCGGGCCCTAATGAAGTGTGTGCTGGGGTCTTCCCCCTATCCCCGGTGCCCTTCCCCCTCGGAGGAGGGGGACCCACCAGTGATAGGGATACACCGGGATATCCCAGGGATCGGCTGCGATCTGAGGACCTGAGGATGGATGGCTAAGGCCAGTGGGGACGAAGGGAACTTGTGGGGCCTGAAGGAGTGGGGGACAGCGAAGCACGGGAGGAGGTATAAACACATAATGCAAAAAAAAAAACTGGGAGGGAGGTTTAAGGAAAGGATGGGAACCAAATTAAGGACCAAATACCTAGGCTAAACTTTTTTTATTACAAGCACCATGGTATGTAAAACTTTATAGGAGTCCAGGATCACAAAATTTAAATAATTCAGTTTTTAGAAGAAATTTATCAACCTGAGGAACGAAATTTAGTTTTCTATTTCCAGTCCCAATGTTCTATACTATAGGAAACTGCTCCCTTGTAAATGGAGATGCTTCCTTACTGTGAACATCAAAACCTAAATCAAGGGGGAAAAAATGAACAAAATGGACTATAAGTCATTATTGGACCTTATACAATAAGCGCTTTACATTTCAGCATCATAACAAATAAAAAATAAGAACGTATAGAGGCATTTGACACAGGCGATAAAAACATTGCCGAGCAGTAATCAATCATTTGAGTAAGATTAATGCATACTAAATAAGTTAATTTTAAGGCTCTTTGATGTAGGGGGTACAGTCAACTTCTTCAGCGATGTTGCAGGAGATCAGCGATGGAGGCCCATTAGTCCACCAGGGATGATATTCAACTTTTTCTATGGGAGATATCAGGGATCGGGAGGGGGGATCTAGACCACCAGGGAAAATTTCTATACCTATACAGGGCATCGGGATATGGGAGGTGGTGGACACCGGGAACATTTTTTCACCATCGGTTGGTGATTGGGTGGGAAGAAGGACCACTAGTCACCAGGGTACTGTTACTGGCATATGTTATTGTGATCAGGATGGCAATCAGTGAGGGATGGGACCACTAGACCACCAGGGAATATGTCTCCATACATTGGGGCAGTGATCAGTGGGGGGAAGGACCACTAGACCACCAAGGAAACAGTAGCTATATTATTACAGGGTAAGCGATCAGGACAGGGAAGGGACTGCTAGATCACAAGGGCCATTTTCTTTGTTTATTCCTGGACAGCATCGGTGGCTGGGACATGGAAGGGACCACTAGACCACCAGTTACTGTTTCTGCATTGGACAGGGGCTATTGGGGCATGGTAAGCTACCAGCAGTCCATGTAAATGAGCCCATAATGGTTATGCAGATGGCCACCTAGTGCCTTGCATGCCCAATTGGCTCATTTACATGGCTGCTTTTGTGAATGGGAAATAGCACAGCTGTGCTATTCATTGTGAGGCAATTCTCCTGACTGGCTGTCAGGGCAGTGCTAGTGGGGTTAGCAGTGGTTTCCCTTGGTTAGCCCCACCCCCTCCAGCCCATATTCACAGTTGGATAGCACTGCTTTGCATTTTTTTGTGAATCTAGCCCCTGATGTGGTTGCCTGGATACTTATGTGGGATGCACCATTTGCCTTCTAAAACAATATATCCAGGAACACATAAGGGATATTAGAAAGGGCAGTACTGAAAGTAATGTAGCAGAATACTTCATGCTACAGTGACAGCAATATTTCTGAGGTGAAATTCCTGGGGATTGAACAAGTCAAAGTAGGGAGACATGGTGGTGACAGACTTAAAAGATTGCTACGGAGAGTGATATATTGGAACTTCTCCCTCAACAGTCAGCAACCCCACAGTCTTTACATAAACTGGGATCTAAAACCATTTTTGTAAGCAATTCTGCATATCGGTTGATGCAATATTTTAGCATTGGTAGATGTGCTATACCATCAGCCCCCCAATACTATAAGCCACTCCTCCCCCAAAAGTTTAAGATATTACAGGAATAAAGGTTATAATGTGTTTTAACTCTGCCTATATTTAATTTTTTCAAACATTATTTCTGTCTCTGACAGATGCTGGAGTTGATCTGAAGAGTGCAGGAATTCCTTTTTTTTTTTTTTTATAAATCCCTGAGCCACACAAGGTTCTGAGGGAGCACTGCATGAACCTACAGCTGGAATAGAGCTAAGGTTATAGTAGTTACTCAGTAGGATGAGGGAGGTGGAAACATGGAGAACAAAAGGGGAACCAGGTAAGCATAGGCCCCACAGAGACCTGGTCCTGGGGTATGATCGGGTAATATTGGCAGACTAGCTGAACTGTTGGTCTTTTTCTGCTGTCATCATTTATGTTCCTATGTTTCTAAACCTTGCCCCACTCATGTCAGAGACAGTGGCAACCAGTCCTTTGTCCTCTAGACGTAAAGTGATCAGCCACAGAGTGGGTAGGAGTGGTATCATACAGTACAGTTCACCATCCATGAGGATGGCATCGAACTGCCAGACTTCAAAAAGCCCTCAGCCACAGGATGGCAGGGTGTTACACTGTACTATTCTCCAGCAGTGGGGATGGGATCCTGACTGCTGGATTTAAATACGTCTTTGGATGTAGAGTGGTTTGGGGGGGGGTCACAGTAGTGTACACCAGTGTCAGGGATGGGCACCCATATTTGGCCACAGAGCTGCTTCAGGTGGAATGGCAGAGTTAAAGTTGTAGCAGAAAATTTTGGAGGCCACAGTTTGAGCTTCATTTTGAAGTTTTGAGTCTCAAGCTTCACGAGATGTCTACTGTATCTTGAATGCACGTCAACTTCAGACTACAGTATCCCTGATCAGGCTGAGTTCTGCACTGCAGTGCATTCACAATACTTTCACCACTCCATTCCTGAGGTTCGTCACTCACTCATGCTGTTCACATACATAGTTACTGACCCAACCAATACAGAGTTTGGAGTGAGCTATAAATAGTGTTAATAACAAATATGAAGTGAGTTCATCCATTTGTTTTCCATCCCCCATTGTAGAAAGCAGCCAGGTCAAAGAACTCGCAGGCATGGGATAGAACAATGAAGGCTTTATGAGGTTCCATGTCATAACGGCCGCCGTTTGGGTGAGTGTACATCGTCAAAAATAAGTAACAGCGATGTACACTTGGAGTGACTCCAAATGCGGTGATGGGACTGCAACTCTAAAGATTCTCAACTCCAGCGGGGTGCATGTCGTGGGGGGAGCGTAAAACTTAAAAAAAAATAAAACACTCGGCACCGATGCAAAATGTGACACCCGCCCCAGGACCGAACCCGGCACCCTCCCAATCCCAGTTGGCCATCTTCACCACCACACCACACGGCCAGCTCAGCAGCCAACTGCAACACTACCTCCCACATACCCTCCCTCCCCTTTTGCCCCTCGTTAGGTGTCGTCCCTCCCCCCATGTGCATGTATAGTTCCTATTGCCTTCTTTCACCCACTGTGGTATCCTGTTGCTACCCTGCCAGGTAGCCCAGAACACAGGCACTGTGACAGAGTCACCGTTTTTGCAGTCGCTCAATCGCAGTTGCTGTGTGCACAAGATACCCTTTATGATGGCAATGTGTGATCCCAAACAGGAAGAAAGCAGCCAGATCAGGGAACGTAGATGGAGCAGCAGAAGTAGAAACGAGGAAGAATCCTAGAGGTCCTGAGAAAAAGCACAGGAATGGCTCATATTGGGCTGTGGAACCACAGAGGCAGCAGCCAGAGCAGCAAAGCAGAGCAAGGCAACACATGCTACAGGTACATTAAGAACTACAGAAGCTTGTTTTATTGCAGTATTTGCAGACAAGGTGGCCTACAGAACAGGGGTAAGACATTTTCACTAGCATTAGAAGTCTTTTATAATGTGACAATTTGTATTTGGGAATAACAAAGTCTTACTCTATTTATAGCTGTTCTTCATTAGAAGACACAAGAAAAAAACAAATCTTTTCGAAGCCACAATTTCTAAACGAAGACGATACACTGAGATTTAAAATCAACAAATTTCTCAGTAAAGCCACCTATTAAGGAATCATCCTGGGACCAAATTCTTTTCAACCAAAATGCTTCCTGTTTCAACTGATAGTCATTTTTGTCTTATCAGTGAACAAAGACAATTTCTTAAAAAACATATTTTTGTATATTTTTCAGCCTTCTAGAACTTTCAAATTACCCAACAAACCATTACCAAATTTAGAGGTCCACAAATCCTGGCACTGACTAAATGCATGCTGAAGTATAGGTTATTCAATCCAGGCACAGCCATGGTATTGAAGTGTTTGAGCATGCTATTTTGGATTTGTTTGAGTTTTAAGAGTTTCTGGTGCTCCGTCTTAGCATGCTCCCTTTGAAACACCTGTGTAAAATACTTGATGGGAGCACAGTGTATAAAAAGAGCCAATTAGTCACATTAGTCATTGAGGCATTGGAAAGTTAGGGACTAAATCAAGGGTCCCACCTTGACGATGGTGATTTAGCTTACTCGTACTGGAATTCCAGTCTGAAACCAAGAGGACCCACTCCTCACATGGAGCTCAAAGTAAATATAGCCATTTTTGGCAGTGGAAAGTTTAAATATGCTATGTTGTTTGTGTGGGAGGGTGAGTGCACTGGTATCTTTGGATTGTGTGTTGAAGTGTGAACATTGGGGTTTAACATATCAGTGCCTTCTCAACTGTAAGTACAGTATACTGGTGCAACTTTACAACTATACTGTATGCAGTAGATCTGGACAGGATCCATCGCAGTGTCTTGAGTTACTGCAGGACAAGTGGAATCAACTGCTCTTAAATTTGGGCTAGAAGTATAGCCTAGAGATTAGAGTAATGAGCGGTGAATGAGCTTATATCCCACAGACCTAGGTTTGATTCCCACAACCTCCACTTGCATATTGTGTGACTCTGAACAAGTCACTTAACCTCTTCAGTCCTTCAGGAGCACCCCTCAAAACAGGCAGCTGTGCCTAATGGGCATTACCTGATTCCTAAAAGAAAAAAAAAGCTGCCATTGAAATTGCCTTGATAATGCACAAACTCTGCTGCTGTATTGTGTTGCATTCTGGCCAGCTCCACCATACATGCATCTATTAGGGATTTAACACACATTGTTTAAAGTATGGAAATTAAACATATGGGTTCAAAGTCTCTGGAACTTTTGCAAGTCAGTGGTGTGGTATTCCTTGGGGTTTGTACAATAATGCTAGGCAGGGTTAGTGTTACCCTAATATCAGCAACCATTGCTGTGTCATTTACTTTGTGTGACAAGACAGTGTTGATATCATGGCAATGCAAACCCTGCATCACATGTTCATTTAAACCCTGAGGAACATCACACCTCTGATTGCTAAGGTTACGGAGACGGTGATCTTTAATTTTCAGTTCCCTACTAGAAATGTTGCAAAATTTTAATTCACCAGTGAAGTTAAGGTCAGTTCGCCAACTTCACCTCTGTGGATCTGTTCATGAATTTTTGCCATTTAATATCCAGTTGTAGAAATTAAAGGGAAAGTGTGACTCTCACTAGGATTTGAACCCAGGTATCAGCAATCCATGCTTTAGCTCTTAACCAGCTGAGCTATGAGAGTTCAGCTAATTAAGGCCCCTGAGTTTTCCCATGTGAATCACTCATACATTCCTTTCTGATGTTGCAATGAGCAACCAGGAAGTCTTTTTACAGACTCAAATAACTCCTCCTCTATCTCCAAATGCAGTATAAATACCACTGCAAGGCAAATTTAGAAATCCAGTTGTAGAAATGAAAGGAAAAGTGTGACTCTCACTGGAATTCAAACCCAGGTATCAGCAATCCATGCTTTAGCTCTTAACCAGCTGAGCTATGAGCTATGAGAGTTCAGCCATTTAATATGAAATTTGTATTTTGCAACTTTGCCTGGCAACTTCGCCAGTAACTTCATCCTTGGGGTACTGTACATTTGGTCAAAGTTTGGTCAAAATGAGGCTACTGGTAAAGAACTGCCTCAAAGTCAATGGAAGAGCTTCTGTAGGTCACATTGTACATCTGTATACAGTAAGATTGCTTCACTTCTGGTTTTGAAGTGTTAGTTAGTGGAGGAGATAAAAGCCTGACCAGCCTTCTGTTGATAAAAAGATATATTCAAAACTAATTTTCAGTACTTTTACAGCTTTTTGTTTTCATTCTTGTTGAATTATTTTTCTTGGTAGTAATTTAATTTTTGCTTTGTCTGTATTTTGTCATCATGATGATCAGGCCACCTATTAGTCACCACTGGTCTGTTGTCAGAGACGTGGGTATTCCAGCACTGTCATGGCTTGTATGCAGCAGTAGATATTCGAAGATGGCTTTGTACTGCTCATACAAGTGTTCGATCATGTACAGTGTCAAGTTCCATCTGGTAATGACTTCCAGTTTCTTGCGGTGCTGATTCAGTTTGTTCTGGATCTGCAGGTGCCTGAAATTGGCATGGGCCTTTCTGGAATGCGCAAAGTGGGCATAGATGCGATGGACCACAGTCAACCTGGACTTGATATCAGGATATGCTAGAAACTCCATCACAAGGAAATTAAGACAGTGTACCAGGCATAACACCCTGAGAAACCCCCAAACCACTGATGCATATAACTACATTTGAGTAATTATTGCATGCAGTAAAACATGCCTTCAATGAATGGGGGTGCGGCCACTCATCAGTCTCAGTCAGCAGCAATTCTAGCATTTTCTGGCTCATGTGTGATGGAGTTATATTCTTCATTGCCAGTGTGGCATGCTGGTGAATACCTAGAGTGTTGCTACCATTATAACTGAGCGTATTACAATTTTTCCCCCAGCCAGAGTCAAATCCTACTCCAGGTACCTGTACACAGTGTGCTGTAATGCACAGATAAGAGCTACCAGCTGTTTGGCAACTGGTCCACCTATCCATACTGAGATGTATGGTGACACTGAATGCAGCCAGGCATGGATTACTCTGCATCACACCATCTCATAAAGTTCAGAAATGGCACATGTGGAGAAGTAAGTTTTTGAGGTTGTCTACCATTTGGGACAGGCACGCACTATCAACTTTCAGAATCCCATGTTCTCCACAAAAGAGAATGGCAATAGATCAATTGCCAGCATTTCAGCTGCTGCTGCATTCAGTTCACATGCAATAGCATGAATGAGTGAGTATTTGTCATGATGTTCAAACATGCTATGCAGTGTAGGCTGGACCGTTCAGGATGTTGGGCTATCAAACAGCTGGACTCAGCATGGCAGAATAGCTGGTAGGGTAGTATTTAACTGCAGGGGATTCACAGGTGCTGCTCAAAGGAAATCAATGATTTTGGATGTTTTCTGCACTGGGGTTGCTATACTTTGGTGGTTTCTCCTCATCTTCTCTGTAGGAGTCCTCCTTAGTTGACCCTCCCTCCACTTTGACTGTTTCCTTGCCACTTTTGGAATCCTTGACAAATGCAGATGATAAGGGAAAGGGACCCCCAGCACCAGCTTCCTTTTGGTACTGAGTCCAGCATAACAGATGCCTAACCTTTTGGTGCGTGTGCTGGGCACCAGTGCCTAGGTGGCTGCTCTTTTTTCCCTGACTAACTTGTGTTTGATACAGCAGATAGATAGCAACTGTTTCATCAGCTGGGCCCAATGTATATAAAAATCCCAAATTAGGGATTTTTTACCTCTTGATTTTGCATGGCAGGGGAGTAGGAAAGGGAAGGGGTGGAAATGGGTGTGTTTTGGGGATGATTTATACACTTTGACACTGGGTGACTTAAAACAACATAATTGGCTCAATACTCGTAAGAGGAACAACTGTTGTAGTATCAGCGACTTTGGTAGTTTCATGACATACTGGTATGCAAGCTCAACATGTGGAGCAACATCACACTTCTTTTTTTCCGCTTTCCATACAGGATCCAAGTCATCATCCCCACTGCCATCCTCCTCCTCCTCCTGAGCTGTGTCCTCCTCATCTTCACTTTCTGCACACTCTTTTTCCCTCTCATCATTTTTATTCAGACACACATTTTTAAATGTAGTCTTTTCTGACTGTGCAAATGTCAAATCTTCCTCCTCAGGCTCTGATTCATGGTCAAGCTCCACACTCTCATTTTGGAATGGGAAACTATCATCATGATCGGGCTCAGTGCTGCCACCACCTGGAGGCATGTGGACACTAACAACCTCCTCCTTGATCTCTCTGCCTGAAACAGACATTTTACAACCTCTTGGACTGTCCCTCTTGTCACCGCCTCCCCCAGCACCCACCAGCATAGATGCCATAGATGTGATACAGAAACATTTGGCCACACTAATGCCACTGCCATTGTGGCCTACTACTCCTTTACTACTACAGGCTCCAGAGCACATAGATGAAGGTGCTGCAGATGTAGTTTTTTTTTAGCTGCAACACTCTGTTGCCCCACACGATTTATGCACTTCTTTGCAGCACCCGGCACCACTCTTTACTCAACTATCTCTTCCCAGTCATTTTATGTATTTTATATATTTACATGTATAATATTGCATGGAAAACAAAATAAAGAGCCCCTTCAGTGAAACTGAATAGCAGCAGCAGACACCACTTCCCACAGGGGATTAGCAGTTTGATCCAACACAACAGGGATTAATAAGACACACACCACAGGGGTAATTAAAACATTACTGGAAGTAACACCATCACTTTAATAACTAAATAAAATAACTACAATTAATATAGAAATAGACTGACACATTACTTCACTTAGCCTCACCAAACTGTATTACAGAAATAAAATGAGAAATCATAGACAAAAACAAGCATTTGTCAATGCCGAATGTTGTCTTGCTGCCATTGGCAGTGCAGGAGTTAGAGAGATGCAGCATAGGAGTGGCAGTCAAGTATTGAACTGATGCCAACCTACCCCACCCTGCAGAGAGTGAGAGGCATTAGGGTGTCCCTGTGGGTGTTTGTTAGTACAGTGTGGGAAAACATGCTGGGCAGGATGTGAAAAATGACAGCTGCACAGTTCATAAGGAGGTGTAATTAAATGCCAGTTTCAAGAAAATACAAAATCACACATGCCCCCACAATGCAACGCATCATGGGTTGCATATGCAAATCACCAGAGAATGTTATGCTGGTCCAACTTTAAGCAGAACTGCATGGTGCCGAAAGGCCTCTCCACGGTTGCAAAGGGTGCTAACAGAAGACATGGACACGTGTTTAGTCCTACCAGGACTCATCAGTATGCCTTGTCTGTTTGACACCCCAGTGGAATGGACCAGCTACCCAAGAAAGGCAAGTGTGCCTTGGATATATGTGGTGAACCCATTAAAATAAAAAATATTTAAAGACAAAGAACCTCTGTGCGCAAACACGCGTCATGTTTGGCGCACAGAGGTTCTTTTTGTCTTTTAAATATTTTTTTATTTTAATGGGTTCACCATAATATATCCAAGGCACACTGCCTTTAAGGGTAGCTGGTCCATTCCACTGGGGTGTCAAACAGACAAGGCATACTGATGAGTCCTGGTAGGATGAAACACGTGGTCTATGTCTCTGTTAGCACCCTTTGCAAACTGTGTGAGAGGCCTTTGGCACCATGCACCTGCTTAAAGTTGAACCAGCATAACATTCTCTGGTGATTTGCATATGCAGCCATGATGCTTTGCATTGTGGGTGCATGTGTGATTTTGTATTTTCTTGAAACTTGGCTTCCCAGCCAAATGCCCTTTTGGGTAACCCTTGCCTCAGTGTTTGTGCACAGAGGTTCTTTGTCTATTAAATGCCAGTGCTGAAAATGTGGCATACAAATATATGGAATTTGCGGAGTTGCAAGGGTGCGTGGGAAATATGCAAGGCATGCTTGCAGCACTGCCAGTTTGTGGGCGTTAGGCACCAAATTTTCAACATAAGCATTTTAGCACCTCTGCTCATGTACAGTGTCATTGTCATTTCCTGAAAGTGTCCCAAGAAGTGATTTCGCACAGCGACCACGCTATTCTGCAGCGGAAGTGCAGAAACACATTTTGGGCAGGATATGTGAAGTGACAGCTGTACTGTTCATCAAGAGGTGTGTAAAAATGGCAATGGTGAAAATCCAGAGTGAAAATATCAGAAATGCACGACAGAACGAGCATGCATGCAATCTGCCAACGCACGCTCGTAACACAGTCATTTAATGGAGTATCAGCTCCAAATTTTCAACATAGGCATTCTGGGAGCTCTGCTCATGAACTGTGTCACTGCCATTTTCATAATCTGGCCCAAACACTGATTTCCCACACAACGACTGTGCAATTGTGCGCCAGAAGTGCGGAAACATATTTTGGGCAGGATGTGGAAAATGACAGCTGTACTGTTCACAAGAAGGTGCACAAAAATGGCAATGCTGAAAATACAGCATTTAAATATTGTGAATGCATGAAGTTACGAGCCTGCGTAGCAACAGCGCAATGCACGCTTGTAAAACAGGCATTTGTTGGATTTTTCCCACCAAATTTGGAACACAGGCTTTTTGAGAGGCTGCCTCATGAACACTGGCACTGTCAATTTGTTTATGGGTCCCAAAAGGTGATTTCGCACAGTGACTGCAAAATCACCTTCCGAGGCCAATTAACGCCATGACAGTGACAGAATTCATGAGGAGGGGGCCCAAAAAACCCCATGTTGAAAATTTGGTGCCAAAATTCCAAGAAATGCCTGAGATATGCAGCAAAGTTGAAAAACCCTATTCATTGCACTATTCAGCTTACTGGCATTTCCTCAGTTCGTAGTCAGCTTTGAAGAGTGCAGACGTGTTCCCGGTCCACTGAAGATCGTCGTGCCAGAGTCCGGAGGTAAGTATGGGGTGAGGGGCATTAGGGAGGCAGGTGCGTGGTGGTGCGCGGGTGGGGGATCTAGACTACAAGGGACGGTTTTCGTTTTCTAGGTAAAAAAAAAGATAAAGTCGCTGGACAGTTTTGCCATTGCAGGGCATTTGGCACACTGGGTGGGCTCCCAGCATGCCACCTAAGTGGATTTTGGGGTCAGTAGCTGACAGGGATTGGGCACCCTCGTTGGCACACAATATGGGAGTAATGCCATGGAGTTAGGCACCCCGGCCGACAAACAAAGTGGGGAGAACGCGGCCGGAGGGATTGGGCACCTCAGCATTCAACAGTTGGGGTGATGCCAATGGGAGTGGGCTCCCCGTCGGTGATGCAAAGCAATTGGGCGCAAGTCCCGGGGGATTGGGCACCCCCCTCGGCATTCCACATTTGCGGGGGGGATGCCAATGGGGAGTGGGCTCCCCTGTCGGCACACAAACACGGGGGGGGTTGCCAACAGGGGGATTGGGCACCCCCGATGTCGACAGAGGTGAGGCAGCCACTCACTCGCTGACCATGGCCATAATGGCGGCGAGCACATCAAGCAATGGACTGCTGCGTATGATGATTGGAGCGGACCTTTGCTTTGATGTGCTTGCCCCATTATGTATGCATGGTGTGGCGGTGGCGTGCAGGCTGATTGGGGAATGAGGGACGCATCTACTGATGCGTGCTCTGCATTCGTCCAACAGCAGCCACGCCCCCAAGACCCGCACTGTCACAAGATGTTGCTTGCACATGCGCGCAAGCCAACATAAAAATGATTAACAAGAAAGACTGAGGAAAACAAACATGAGATATCTGCTGCACACAGGATAGTGTTCACAGTAATAATAAGCATTTGTCAATGCCAAATGTTGAGTGCGTTGGTCTGTTGAGCTCGCTCACTGGCCCTCTGTCACTCTCTCATTCTGTTTCTCCCAGTGCTGCAGGCTGCTGTTTTGTACTGAGCTTCTGCCTGCATTGGCACCCTTTTCTGTCCACAAAGAAATCTGCAGCTGGCCTGACAGAGCTCTGTTGAGGTGGATCATTCCCCCTCTCTGACTCACTCTTTCTGTTTCTCCTTGCGCTGCAGGCTGGCCTTTTGTATTGGGCTCCTGCCTCTGTTGGTGGCTTTTTTCTGCCCACAAAGAAATCTGCAGCAGTCCTGACACAGGTCCGATGAGGTTGCTCACTACCCCTCTGTCACTCACTCGTTCCGTGTCTGCTGATGCTGCAGGCTGGCTTTTTGTACTGGACTCCTGCCTGCATTGCCACCTTTTTCTGGCCACAAAGAAATCCACAGCAGTCATGATAGAGCTCCATTGAGCTCACTCACTCTCCCTCTCTCACTCGCTCATTCTATTTCTCCCACCACTGCAGGCTGCCCTTTTGTACAGGGCCCCTGGATGCATTGCTGCCTTTTTCTGCCCACAAAGAAATCCGCAGCAGTCCCAGAAGCTCCATTGAGCTCACTCACTCCCCCTCCCTCACTCGTTCACTCATTCTGTGTCTCCCGCTGGTGCAGGCTGTCATTTTGTCCTGGGCTCCTGCCTGTGTTGGCTGCTTATTCTGCCCAAAAAGAAATCTGCAGCAGTCCTGACACAACTTCGTTGAGCTCGCTCACTCCCCCTCTCTTACTCACTCATTCCATTTCTGCCGGTGCTACAGGGTTGTCTTTTGTACTGTGCTCCTGCCTGTTTTGCTGCTTTTTTCTGCCCACAAAGAACTCCGCAGCAGTCATGATAGAGCTCTGTTGAGGTTGATCACTGCTCCTGTTTTACTCGCTCATTCTGTTCTCCTGGCGCTGCAGGCTGCCCTTTTGTACTGGGCTCCTGCCTCTGTTGGTGCCTTTTTCTGGCCACAAAGCAATCTGCAGCAGTCCCGACAGAGCTCCATTGAGCTCACTCACTCCCCCTCTCTCACTCGCTCGTTCCGTTTCTGCCACCACTGCAGGCTGCCCTTTTGTACTGGGGTCCTGCCTGCATTGCTGCCTTCTTCTGCCCAGAAAGAAATCTGCAGCATTCATGATAGAGCTCCGTTGAGCTTTCTCAGTCCCCCTCTCTCACTCACTCATTCTGTTTCTTCCGCTGATGTAGGCTGCCTTTTTGTACTGGGCCGCTGCATGCATTGCTGCCTTTTTCTGCCCACAAAGAAATGTGCAGCCGTCCCAACAGAGCTTCGTTGAGCTCACTCACTCACTCCCCATCCCTCATTCACTCATTCTGTGTCTCCCACTGCTGCAGGCTGCCCTTTTGTACTGGGCTTCTGCCTGCGTTGGCACCTTTTTTTGACCACAAAAGAAATCTGCAGCTGTCCCGACAGAGCTTCATTGAGGTCGCTCACTCCGCCTGTCTCACTCACTCATTCCGTTTCTGCCGGCGCTGCAGGCTGCCCTTTTGTACTGAGCTCCTGCCTGCATTGCTGTCTTCTTCTGCCCACAAAGAAATCTTCAGCAGTCACAATAGAGCTCCACTGAGCTCACTCACTCACTCCCCCTCTCTCACTCATTCATTCTGTTTCTCCTGCCACTGCAGGCTGCCATTTTGTACTGGGCTACTGCATGCATTGCTGCCTTTTTCTGCCCACATAGAAATCTGCAGAGGTCCCAACAGAGCTCCGGTGAGCTCCCTCACTCCCCCTCCCTCACTCGCTCGTTCTGTGTCTCCCGCTGCTGCAGGCTACCCTTTTGTACTTGGTTCCTGCCTGCATTGGCGGCTTTTTCTGCCCACAAAGATATCTGCAGCAGTCGTGACACAGCTCCGTTGAGGTCGCTCACTCCCCCTCAGTCACTGGCACGTTCTGTTTCTGCCGGCGCTGCAGGTTGGCCTTTTGTACTGGGCTCCTGCCTACATTGCCTCCTTTTCCTGCCCACAAAGAAATCCACAGCAGTCATGATAAATGTCCAGTGAGCTCGCTCACTCCCCCTCTCTCACTCACTCATTCTGTTTCTGCCGGCTCTGCAGGCTGGCCTTTTATACTGTTCTCCTGCCTGCGTTGCTGCCTTTTTCTGCCCACAAAGAAATCCACAGCAGTCATGATAGAGCTCCACTGAGGTCGCTCACTCCCCTTGTCTCACTCGCTCATTCTGTTTCTCCTGGAGCTGCAGGCTGCCCTTTTGTACTGGCTCCTGCCTCTGTTGGCGCCTTTTTCTG
Source organism: Neoceratodus forsteri (assembly GCA_016271365.2). Lineage (NCBI taxonomy): Eukaryota > Metazoa > Chordata > Ceratodontiformes > Ceratodontidae > Neoceratodus > Neoceratodus forsteri. Next base: position 644,138,345 of record CM057454.1, on the reverse strand, counting down.
CCCACAAAGAAATCTGCAGCAATCCCAACAGAGCTCTGTTGAGCTCGCTCATTTCCCACTCTCACTTGCTCATCCCGGTTCTGCCACAGCTCCAGGCTGCCCTTTTGTACTGGGCTCCTGCCTGCATTGCCGCCTTCTTCTGCCCACAAAGAAATGTGCAGCAGTCATGATAGAGTGCCATTGAGCTCGCTCACTCCCCCTCTGTCACTCGCTCATTCTGGTTCTCCCACTGCTGCAGGCTGCCCTTTTGTACCGGGCCCCTGCGTGCATTGCTGCCTTTTCTGCCCACAAAGAAATTTGCAGCAGTCCCGACACAGCTCCATTGAGCTTGCTCACTCCCCCTCTCTCACTTGCTCGCTCCATTTCTGTCAGCGCTGCAGGCTGGCCTTTTGTAATGGGCTCCTTCCTGCATTGCCGCCTTTTTCTGCCCACAAGCAAATCTGCAGCAGTCACGATAGAGCTCCTATGAGGTCACTCACTGCCCCTGTCTCACTCGCTCATTCTGTTTCTCCTGGTGCTGCAGGCTACCCTTTTGTACTGGGCTCCTGCCTCTGTTAGAGCCTTTTTCCGTGCACAAAGAAATCTGCAGCAGTCCTGACAGAGCTCCGTTGAGCTGGCTCATTCCCCGCTCTCACTCGCTCAGCCCATTTCTGCAGCAGCTCCAGGCTGCCCTTTTGTACTGTGCTCCTGCCTGCATTGCCACCTTCTTCTACCCACAAAGAAATGTGCAGCAGTCATGGTAGAGCTCCATTGAGCTCGCTCACCCCCCCTCTCTCATTCGCTCATTCTGTTTCTTCTACTGCTGCTGGCTGCCCTTTTGTACTGGGCTTCTGCATGCATTGTTACCTTTTTCTGCCCAGAAAGAAACCTGCAGCAGTCCTGACACAGCTCTGTTCAGCTCGCTCACTCCCCCTCTCTCACTTGCTCATTCCATTTCTGTCGGCGCTGCAGGCTGGCCTTTTGTAATGGGCTCCTGCCTGTGTTGCCACCTTTTTCTGCCCACAAACAAATCCGCAACAGTCACGATAGAGCCCCGTTGAGCTTGCTCACTCCCCCCCCTCACTCACTCATTGTGTTTCTCCTGGTGCTGCATGCTACCCTTTTGTACTGGGCTCCTGCCTGCATTGGCACCTTTTTCTGCCCACAAAAAAATCTGCAGCTGTCCCAACAGAGCTCTGTTGAGGTTGCTCACTCCCCTTGTCTTACGTGCTCATTCTGTTTCTTTTGGTGCTGCAGGCTGCCCTTTTGTACTGGGTTCCTGCCTCTGTTGGCACCTTTTTCTGCCCACAAAGATATCTGCAGTAGTCACGACAGAGCTCCGTTGACCTCACTCACTCACTCCCCCTCTCTCACTCGCTTGTTCCGCTTCTGCTGGCGCTGCAGGCTGCCCTTTTGTACGGGGCTTCTGCATGCATTGCCACCATTTTCTGCCCACAAAAAAAATCAGCAGTCACGATAGAGCTTCGTTGAGCTCACTCACTGCCCCTCTCTCCATCACTCGTTCTGTTTCTTCCGCCACTGCAGACTGCCCTTTTATACTGGGCCCCTGCATGCACTGCTGCCTTTTTCTGCCCACAAAGAAATCTGCAGCAGTCCCAACAGAGCTCCGCTGTGCTCACTCACTTCCCCTCCCTCACTCGCTCATTCTGTATCTCCCAGCGCTGCAGGCTGCCCTTTTGTACTGGGCTCCTGCCTGCGTTGGTGCCTTTTCCTGCCCACAAAGAAATCTGCAGTAGTCCCGACAGAGCTCAGCTGATCTCGGTCACTCCCCCCCCCCACTCACTTAATCCTAATCTGTCCTAAACACTGATTTACGATAGCGACTGTGGTATTCTGCGCCAGAAGTGTGAAAACACATTTCGGCCAGGATGTGAAAAATGACAGCTGTACTGTTCATAAGGAGGTGTGGAAAAATGGCAGTGTTGAAAATGTGGCATGAAAATATTACTAATTTACGAAGTTACAAGGGTGCGTGGAAACTGCATAACACACGCTTATAACACAGTCATTTTATGGACTTTCATCACAAAATTTTCAACATTGGCATTTTAGGACCTCTGCTCATGAACAGTGTCAGTGTGATTTTCTTAATGTGTCCCAAACTCTGACTTGCCACAGCAATCGCATAATTGTGCGGAAGAGCAAAAACACATTTCGGCCAGGATGTGAAAATGACAGCTGCACTATTCATAAGGAGGTGTAGAAAAATGGCAGTGTTGAAAATCTGGAGTCAAAATATTGCATGGAAACTGTGCAATGCACACTCGTAGCACACTCATTTTTTGGACTTTCTTCACCAAATTTTCAACATAGGCATTTTAGGACCTCTGCTAATGAACAGTGTCACTGTCATTTTCATAGTTGCTGACATAGTAGTGTCAGTGGTTCAGTAAGTAGCACACTCGCCTCTGGGTTAATATCCCAGTACTGACACTGTAGTGCAGTGTGAGAGGGATTTCCCACAGTGACTGCGCTATTCTGCACTGGAAGTGCAAAAACACATTTCTGCCAGGATCTGAAAAATGACAGCTGTACTGTTCATAAGGAGGTGCAGAACAATGCAATGTTGAAAATCTGGAGTGAAAATATTATAAATTCATGAACTTATGAGCATGCATGCAAACTGCGCAATGCACGCTCGTAACACAGTCATTTTATGGAGTATCTGCACCAAATTTTCAACATAGGCATTTTAGGACCTCTGCTCATGAACAGTGTCACTGTCATTTTCATAATCTGTCCCAAACACTGACTTCCCACTGCAACCATGCTATTCTGAACCGGAAGCGCGAAAACACATTTTGGCCAGGATGTGAAAAATTACAGCTGTACTGTTCACAAGGAGGTATGGAAAAATGACAATGTTGAAAATCTGGCATGAAAATATAGCAAATTCGTGAAGTTACGTAGCATGCGAACTATGCAACGCACATCAGAAAACAGTCATTTTTTTATTTTTCCACAAAATTATAACGAGGTTTTTTGAGAGCCCACCATGAATGCTGGCACTGTCATTTTGTTAACTGGTCCTGAAAGGTGATTCTGTGCAGTGACCGAGAAATCACCTTCGGGCCGATTAATGCCATGACAGTGGTAGAATTCATGAGGAGGGGGTCCCAAAAATCCCATGTTGAAAATTTGGTGCCAAAATTCAAAAAAATGACTGAGATATGCATCAAAGTTGAAAAAACTCTATTTATTCCATTATACAGCTTACTGGCATTTCCTCAGTTTGTGGTCAGCTTTGAAGAGTGCAGACGTGTTCCCGGTCCACCGAAGATCATCGCACCAGACTCCAGAGGTAACTATGGGGTGAGGGGGGTGGGGAGGCAGTATGCACAGAGGGTGGGCACGGATTGCGGGAGGGTGGCAGGGAGACCACCGAGGGACCATTTCCTTTTTTCACAGGTGAAAAAAAAAAGACATCGCAGGACCATTTTTGGTTTTCAGGGGCATGTGGCACACTGGGGTGGGCTCCCAGCATGCTAATGGACTCTTTTTTGGGGGGAGCCAGCTGTAGCCAACAGGGGATTAGGAACCTCCATCGGCACACAACAAAAGTGGGGGGTGACATCATGCCAATGGGGACTGGGCACCCCCGTCAGCAAAAAAACAGGGGAGGGGACATGATGCTGAGGGGGACTGGGCACCCCCTCGGCAAACAGGCAGGGAATGCAAGGGAGCCCTGCAATGAGGGGTCACTCCCTCATGGCAGAGGATGACGCTGCAATGAGGATGTGTCCCCTGATTGCAGTGGCTAAAATTTTACAAGTTGGTGACATGCTGGCTGAACTAGTGTCAGCAGCAGCGTGCCATGCCATTGGGGAAATCAGGCCAAGCCTTTAAAGGCTGTGGGAGCATTGGCCAAAACAGTACCGCGCCTCCACAACCTGCTTCTGGAGAAAGCTGACACAATATGTTTCTTGCGCATGCATGCAATCAACATAAAAAAGATCAAGAGCACTTATCTTTATGGGCTGCCTTCCTAGCTGAAACATCTCTCCTCCCCCACGCAGCAGTGTTTCATTGGACAAAACGATGCCACTACTTTAATCTAAATAAATCCTAAATAAATCAGCAAAAACAGAAACAAGCAACACTAATCCAGCTATACAAGGCTCTCTAGATCTTCTTTGTGAGTGATTTGATTTCAAAACACTCCTCTTTTGGATTGATTTTAAAGGTTTTTTTTGCTCTGACAAGTAGGGACATACGTCATTCCAACTCTCTCTTCAGAAGCCTGCACTCAACATAGCCTCAGTATAGCATACAGCTCATTTCAGTTGCATGTGACCTTCAGTCCCATAGTACATAGCAAACTTTGCCTGTGAGCCCAACTTCATCTATGAAGTTACCAAATTCATGCAGTTATTCCAATACTGCGAGTTTGAAATTTGCAAGGTGAATTAACTTCATGAATTGTGGTGAAGCCACAAATTAATTTGCAAAGCAAATTTTTCTAACCACATCTGGAGTACTGTGTACAGTTCTGGAGACCCCATCTCCGCAAAGACATAGACAGTGTGGAGGCTGTCCAGAAGAAGGCAACCAAAATTATGCAGGGTCTGCATCAGAAGACATATGAAGAAAGACTAAAGGAACTAAAGATGTACAGCCTTGAGGAAAGGAGGGAGAGTGGGGGCATGATAGAAACTTTCAAATACCTCAAGGAAATCAACAAAGTCCAAGAGGGTAGCATCTTTCAGAAAAAGAGATGTGCAAAAACAAGAGGGCACAATTTGAAGATAGAGGGGGGATGGCTCAGAGGTAATGTGAGGAAGTATTTCTTCACAGAGAAGGATTGTGGATACATAAAACAGCCTTCCCAAGGAGGCCGTAGAGTCAAAAACAGTGGGGGAATTCAAGAATGCATGGGGCAAACATAAGGCAATTCTAGTGGGGGGTAGGAGGAAGTAGGCTGTTGGTTAACTAGGATCTGCAGCTTATCCATTAGGTAGGGAAATGGACATACTAGGTGGGCCAAGCAGTCCTTATCTGCCGTCATATTCAATGTTTCTATGTTCTATGTTTTTATGTTTCTAACTTCACACACCACTAGTCCCTGCTTTGCACACTTTGCATTTCAAGCCTAATATAATGCATTAACACAGTTTTTTTTCACAATTAATTTCCTTACTTTTTAAAAAATATATCTAATGACAGCTGCATGGTGATGCTGTCTGTGCCACACCTGTAGCGTTCTTCTTGAATGGCTCTAGAAGACAGCCAGGAAGCAGCTGAATAATGACTGTCCCTGCACCAGGCCTGTCGCTTGTGTCATGAAGTGCCCAAAACAGCTGCATTTAGATGTGCACTGTACCAAACCTGCAGCTGTCTTTATGAGTGGTCTTGCAGGCCATTCATGGAGCAGCTGCATAATGATGCTCAGAACACCACTTGTAGCTTGCTTCCCAACTGTCCCTGTAAGCCATTCACAAAGAAGCTGCATAGTGATGTGCCATGGCCCAGAGCTGTAGCTTGCTTTTCAAGTGGTCCTGCAGGACACTAACAAAGTAGCTGCAAAAAAGATGCTCATGGAGCTAGATGTGTACCTTTCTTCACTCAGTGCTCTGTAGGCCATATGAAAAGCAGCATTCCCACTGGATGGGGGAGCCAGACATCTAACTTGCAATGAGCAGATTTCTGTGGGCCCCACATAAAGCTTTGCACCAATCAGTCATGGCCACAGACCTGTAACTGGCTTTACGCAGAACCCTGTAGTCTCATTGTGAAGCAGCACACCTGTTGGAAAGGTGTGAACATTGCCACTTGCATGCTTTTAAGGAGGGGTACTAAGTACCCTGCTCCTCCGATTTGGTAAAAAAAATTATTACAAAATAAAAACTTTATGTTTTAGGAAAACCATGGGATGAACATTGTTGTTCATCTGGCAGTTGAGCAGTAGCAGGATGCCCATCATGTGGCAGTATGGTAGTCTCGTGGGAATTGTACAGACGGAGTAACGTTATCTCACTCCTTATCATGTAGCATACTGTGAGGCTGGGGTGTGGTGAAGCCTTAGCAGCAGGTACTGGAGGGGTGCCAGCCATAGGTGAAGGATAACTCTCAGGCCTCATCCCACAGTCAGCAGCACCCTCTGACAGGGGAGGATGTATTAGAGACTGTCCTGCTAAAAGCTATCCATCATGCCACCGAGACCAGAGTCCCTTGCAAGGATGTTCTTAGTATGTCAGCCCCCTCCAAAGGGGAAGCAAAGGTCTGTATTGATTTTTGATACAGTTAACAAATAATTAGCTGTGATTACCTTGCTGCACTCATCATGCCAGATTAATTTGGGAGCAACAAGCCAGGGTAATTTGGTAGTAGTGAACCAAATTGAGCGACTCATAAATGAGTGACTCAATTGAGTTGCAAGGAGGTACAGTGATGGGGAGGATTTAGTGAGGGTTGGAAATAGCAATGGTGGTGGGGAATAAGGGTGATGAAAGGGAATAGTAATGGAGGAGGGAATGAGGGATGAAGGAGGGACAAGAGAAGATAAGTCAGGAAGTGGAACCTGCTGCTGCTGAGCTGCCCACCTAGCGTGGCGGGTAAGGATGCTACCTGCGGTGATGATGGTCCAGAGTTCGGGACTGCTGGCAGGTATACTTTTCTTTATTTTTACAGGGTGTTGTGTTTTTTTTTAAGGTGTTCCCATCATTGGCCCACCTCCTCTGTATTCTTTTTCCCCAGTGTCCGCCCCCCCCTTGGAGATGGTTATTTTAGTATGGGGGTGCAGGGGACTTACCCCCTGCATTAAATATTAATTTACATTTGCACTGACTTTGTGTTCAGTGTGGTTTTGTATGTACTGATTTGGTTTTTGGCAAAATGCACTCATTGTTTTGTGAGTTGCTGAAATGTATTCGCTCTTATGACATGGAACCAATTAAATGATCTCTCTCTCTTTCTCTCTCACCCTCTCTCTCTCTATATCTATATCTATATCTATATCTATATCTATATCTATATCTATATCAATATATATTTCATCAGTTTATCAGTTTGAATTCTAACTGACTGGTTAATAAATACATGGCTGTAGCAATTTCTTCCAAACATAAGAACATAGGAACATAGGAATGTGACAGCAGAAAAGGACCACCAGGTCCACCTAGTCTGTCCAGGTTGCCTAGGTTTCAGACTAGGTTTCAGACATGTTTTTGTCACATTTGTTTAGTGAAAGAAAGGGGTTGTGATCTAGATCACAATAAAAATGTTATGTTACAAAAAACCCTGATTAAAAAAATGAAGTGGGAGGGGTCTGACTTGACCTCATTCTTGATGGCAGCCTAAGTCTTTCCCATTTCATCTCACCAGTGCTTACAAGCAAAAATCTGTCAGTTTTCTTCCAGAAATTGGCTCTTTTGTGGGCATCACATATTAAAGCTGATCTGAGCATTTTGATACAAAATGGACTGTAATCATACTTACCTTTCTGCAACTATTGGTCATAATCATCCATGCCCTGGTCCATCCCTTGGGGCCTTCTCTCCTCTCCACAATGTCCTTCAGTCCTCCTGTCTGACAAGGTAGAACAAATGATCCTGCAAGAGATGAAAACCCAAACAAAATACAGGGGCAGTCTCTCAAATGAACAATCACATAGACATATCAGAAAAGGAAGGCCAAAGAACTATTCAGCATTACACGATCTACTGTACAAGCACAACTGAGGGAGAAAAAGAAACTTAGACTGTACATCAGCTACAAGATAAAGCTGATGACATGAAAAACTGGGGTTATCACAATAATCTTGGATATGTGGGCTTCCTTGAGCGGGACAATCTCAGGAACACCAACGGCTTTCTATGTCACATCCTTCTAAGTCAGTTCAAGTTGCCAGGGAATCTGCAATTTGAGATCGAGAGGGTCCACTGATCTCTGGCACCAACTCTGCAGAAAGGGAAAAGCCAAGGCCCATCTCCACCAAATTCTTCTGTTTCCAGGTGAAGGAGGACCTCCTTAGATGAGCAAGAGAGCTGGGGGAACTGGAGTGGCAAAGTCATATGATCTTTCAGAACTTCTCTTGTGACCTTACCAGTAAAAGAAGGTCCTTCACGGAGGAGAGACAACTCCTTCACCAGCTGGGAATACCCTTTTCACTTCAGTTTCCAGCCCATCTATGCCTCTTTCACAATGAGGTTCTGCTAATGCTGAGAACACCAGAAGCTGCTTGGCCTTCCCCACAAAGATTTTCCTGCCATTTTCTCAAGTAGACCAAACCCATCGCAGTGGGACAAGAAGTGGATATGACTCCTCCTCCTTCTTCTAAATCTAGAGCACAAGAAGCAGTCACTCCCCATATATTGGAGGATGATCCCTGACTTCTCCTGAAACAAAGACAAAAAAATTGAGGGAAACAAAAAAGCTCCATCACTGGTCCAGTCTGAAAAAGAACTAAGGGGAGAACTAGTAACACCACTGACTACCCTTTTTAACAAATCATGGGAGGATACTGGTGTGGTTCCCAAGGACTGGAGGAGGGTGGATGTGATTACCCTTCACAAACGTGGGAGCAAAGCAGAGGCAGAAAACTACAGACCTGTTAGCTTGACCTCAGTGGTCGGGAAAATGATGGAATCACTTCTGAAGGAAAGAATTGTCGAATACCTAGAGGCCAACGGGGCACAGGACCCAAGGCAGCATGGATTCACAGCAGGAAGGTCATGTCAAATGAATCTAATTGATTTCTTTGACTGGGTGACCAAAGTAGTAGACCAGGGAGGGGCTGTGGACATGGCCTACCTAGATTTTAGCAAGGTATTTAACACAGTCCCATGCAAAATATTAATAAACAAATTAGCCAGCCTGGGAGTGGGTCCCAGGGTGGTAGCCTAGGTAAAAAATTGGGTGGACAACAGGACACAGAGGGTAATAGTAAACAGAGTCCACTCCTAAGAAAGGGGGTTACTAGTGGGGTACTGCAGGGTTCAGTACTGGGTCCAGTCCTATTTAATGTCTTTATAAGTGACATTGCAGAGGGACTGGAAGGAAAATATGCCTCTTTGCAGATGACACAAAGATCTGCAACAGGGTTGATCCACGGGTGGGGGAGGTGGAAAGGATGAGAAGGGACTTAGCAAGGTTGGAGGAATGGTCAAAAGTATGGCAGCTTAGATTCAATGCAAAGAAGTGCAATGTAATGTATCTGGGAAACAAAAACCTAGTGGAAGAGTACACAGTGGCGGGGGGGTAGTAACAACAACAAAAATGGAAAGGGACCTGGGGTAGTCATATCAGATGACCTAAATGTAAGCAAGCAATGTGAGAAGGCAGTAAGGAGGATGGCTGGGGGGGATACTGGGATGTATATGGAGAGGAATCACCAGTAGAAAACAGGAAGTTGTTATTCCTCTGTACAGAGAGTTGGTGAGACCCCATCTGGAGTACAGCGTGCAGTTCTGGAGACCCCGGGCCAGATTCAAAGTCGCATGGCACAACTTGTGAGTGTATGCGAGTTGCGCCATGTGGTGCTATGTGGGGACCATGCGCCATATTTCAAGACAGGCAGGGTCCCTTTCTCCTATGTCCCATGCAGAAAGAACTGGAAGGGGACAGGATCAGTTGTGTTCCAGGACAGTAGCTGCTGCTGTTGTTTTCACAGGGTTCTTGTGGATTTCACTTGGTAGGTTAGTTCTTTTCTTTCTTACTTCTAAGGGGCTAGTAGGGTATTGTTTTGGGTGATGTTGGATGTTTGTAAACTGATTTGGTGGCTGTAAGTGGGGCTCATTTTGTGGATGTTTCACTGTGTAACAGGCTGCGCTGGTAGAGGCCTATTTCTTCTGATTTAAAACCTATTTGGTGGAATTTGCTTGGGCCTAGTTCTTTGGCTGCTGGGCTTGGAGGGGAGACACAGGGCTGATACACTCTCTCTCGAGTCAGGTGTCTGCCCAATACCCACCCTCCCCACCCCTCCCTCCCCAGAAGTCCGCAAATTTATAGGGTAACACCTGCCCTGCAATTGAGGAAAAGGCTGCAGGTGCAGCTCATGTAGTTCTAGCCACTGGGGTAGGATTTAAAGGCTGGGAGAGAGGAGCTGGGGGAGTTGTTCATTTCCTTATAAGTTTAATGTGGTGTACTGCACCTAGTAACAGGGTTACAGAGTGTATAGTAGGACTGTCTGTAAGATTAGTGGGTGACCTGATTAGGCAGTAGGGGTATCTTGGACTAGGGGGGAACCTGGTGGCTCACCCAAGGAAACCTATTTGGAAGGGGATGGAACCACACATCATTAGGGCCTGCATCTTTGGGTGGGTGGTGGGGTGCACAGGGTGTGGAGCAGCCATGATACTGGACTGGGCTTGGAAGTTCGGTGGTTGCCCAGTGTGCTACCAGCTAGCACAGCTTAGGGAGGAGGTTGCGGGGATTAGGAGAAAGCTGGGGAAGGGGGGGTATGGTTGGGGAAGGGGCTTGAATCTCCCACAGGGTTGCACCAAGCACTGGGGGTGGGGGCATAGGGAAAGGAGTGCAGGAGAATACTCAGGGTCACATAGGGAACCTGGCAGAGGGGGTCCAAAAGGACACTACCAAGGAAGCAGGCAGGTAACTGGGGGCCCTCACAAAGGGGGGACGGAGGGACAACATTCTCAGGGAAGTAGGCAGATGGCCAGGGCTGGACAGAAGGAAGCAAGGCAGGGAAGTGGATCAGACCTTACACTCAGTAACCGCTTCAATTCTCTTCTTCTGCTCAAGGATGAGGGGGGTGATGTAGCCATGACAGGGGTAGTTAGAGATGGAAAGGGAGTGGGAGGCAGGAGGCAGGGGCCAGATAGCAGGAAGAACAGGGGGGGACCTGGAATGCAGGAGAATGGGGGAAGCAGTGAATCAGAGAAGGAGGGGCAGGGGGAAGAGGGAGGAAAGCACAAGGAGAAGGACCAGTTGGGAGGAAAGGTAAAGGAGAATGACCAGAAGTACAAGGAGGATTCAGTAAAGGGAGCTGAGGGTTTAGGCCAGGGGAGCACGACTAGCAAGGAATAACTAAATGGAGAGAGGAAGGAAGGGAGGATGAGCCAGGCTAGTTTAGCAGATGGGGAGAAGGACCAGTTAGGAGCAGTGAGGGGGAATGTAAAGGAACAGAAGGATACTCAGGAGGAGGAGAGGCATAGGATTGGAGAGGAGGGTGGCATGTGGCACCCAGAAAGGGAGGAACACGAGCCAGCTGGGTGGATGGGCCTGTAGAAAGGATGAGGGACATGGAAGCGGGGGAATGGAGGAAAGGAGTGGTCAGAGTGCTCCTGCTGGGGATTCTATGATCAGGGTATCAAATGGGATAGAGAGAAGCCTGGCCAGTTAGAACAAGATGCTTCGCTGGACTAACGGTGCACAGGGCTAAGCACAAGGTATATCAGCTGGCAAAGGATTGTGGGGGTTCCCCAGACATACTGGTCCACCTGGGTACAAATGACATTGAGGGAAATAGCGAGCTAGAGATACAGGCAAGATTCAGGGAGCTCGCCAGGGTCTGTCATGACATAGGATGCACAGTTTTCTTCTCAGAAATCCTGCCAGTGCCAAGGGCTAGTGGGGAACACAAAAGGAAAATTAGGGAGATAAACCAGTGGCTCAGGGAGTGGTGTGAGGCCAGAGGGTATGGGTTGATGGGGGATTGGGGGGAGACCTGGGAGGATAAGGAGCTGTATGCTAGAGATAGACTACATCTCAATTTGAAGGGAAGGGGAATCCTTAAGTTGAAAATAGAGGGGTTCATTGGTGAAAAGTGGGGTTTAAACTTGTGAAGGGGGGTGGGATGGGAGAAAAGGCTGTCAAGGGGGTGCAGATAAAGGAGGAATTCTGTCTCCACCCCTCTGGGGACCAGGAGGATTGCAGGAAAAGGCCAACTGGCAAAATGAAGACCAGAGGAAAACAGAATCCCCATGGGAACATGAGCAGGGGAAATGGAACTATAGGGAAAGGGTGGAAGGTAGTCCTGCTAAATGCCAGGAGCTTGGGCAATAAAATGCCTGAGCTCCAGGCGATGCTAACTGAGGGAGCAGTGGATGTGGCAGCGGTCACTGAGACTTGGGCGACTGCAAGACATGACTGGGACCTGAACCTGGAGGGTATACACTATGTTCAGGAAGGACAGGGGGGAGGGAAGGGGAGGAGGGGTAGCAATGATAGTCAAAAACTGCATTGGCATAGGGGGAGTAGAGGAGGCGGAGGGAACCGTGGAGGCGATTTGGGTCACCTTGATAACAAGGGGGGGCAAGAGAGTAAAAATAGGAGTGGTGTATAGACCCCCTGCCCTGGCGGAGGAGCTGGAGGACAGTCTGGTGGCAGATGTTAGGAGACACTGCAGACTGGGCAGAGGAACGGTGGTGGTGTTGGGGGACTTAAACATGCCAGGAACAGACTGGGAGACTATGACATCCTCTGTGACCAGGGAACAGAGGTTGTTGGATGTCTTTCAAGACGTGTTCCTAACTCAGCAGGTGAGGGAACCGACCAGGGAGACATGGGTACTGGATGTGGTCCTGGCAGACAGTGACCAGATTGGGGGCCTGGAGGTAAGGGACCCATTGGCGGGGAGTGACCATGCCACGGTCTGGTTCTGCCTGGACCTAGGAGGGGTAGAAGGCTGCACAAAGACTGAAGTAACCAACTTCAGGGGGGCGGATTTTAAGGAAATGGGAAGGATCCTTAAGGAGCATTTGGATGGGATTGGGTCAAACATGGACGCTGATAGTAGGTGGGAAATCATCAGGAGAGGGGTGCAGGATGCTACCAGCACCTGTGCAAGAGTAAGACAAAAATGCGGTAGGGCCCAAAAACCCTGTTGGTGGACCAGGGAGGTCCAGGAGGTGGTGCAGGGAAAGAAAGCAGCCTATAAGCAATTCAAGTGCTCAAGGGTGAAAGGGATCGAGGGAGTATGAGCTGATGGCTAGAAGGGCCACTAGAGTGGTGAGGGTGGCTAAGGCAAGGAAGGAGCAGAACCTGGCCAGGGAAATTAGGAGAGGAACAAGGGTTCTTTAGATACATTGGGGAAAAACGAAGGGTGAAGGGGCAGATTAGCAGGATTAAATCAGGGAGGGATGGGCACAAGACCCGGGGAGCAGGCTGAGGTACTAAACAGGTACTTCACCTCAGTTTTCACCAGGGAAAATGGGGGTGCTGCATCATACATGGGAGGAGACAGAGATACTGAGGAGGGGAGGACCCTTACCGATCGGCAGGTCTGGGGAGAGGGGGAGGCATCACTGGCAGGTGGGGGGAGGGCTAAGCAGGGAGAAGGGGTACCGGAAGTGGAAATCACAGCTGAGAGAGTGAGGGAAGCCCTCAGCTCCCTTAAGACGGAGAAAGCACCGGGGCCGGATAAATTACATCCCAGAGTGCTGAAGGAACTTGCAGATGTCCTGGCAAAACCCCTGGCAGAGCTTTTCACCATCTCTCTGAGGACAGGGTGGGTGCCCCAAGACTGGAAGGTGGCGCATATAGTGCCTATCCACAAGGGGGGATCAAGGGAGGTGGCAGGGAACTACAGGTCTGTCAGCCTGACCTCGATGGTGGGCAAGGTGATGGAGGGCATTGTCAAGGAGAGGCTAGGGGGGGACCTGGATAAGTCAGGGTGCCTGGACGATAGACAGCATGGATTCATCCTGGGGAAATCGTGTCAGACAAACCAGGTGGAGTTCTATGACTGGGTGACAAGTGCCTTGGACCTGGGTAGACCAGTGGATGTCCTCTTTCTGGACTTCAGCAAGGCATTTGACTCTGTTCCTCACGTGGGCCTGTTGGATAAGCTGGGAGAAATGGGGGTGGGGAACTAGATGATCAGATGGATAGGCAATTGGCTCCAGGACCGGACCCAGAGGGTCGTAGTTGGTGGGATAGTCTCATCCCCAAGGTGGGTCATTAGTGGGGTCCCACAAGGATCAGTCCTTGGGCCCCTTCTGTTCAACGCCTACGTATCTGACATAAGGACAGGAATCAGGAGTGAGATGAGTCTCTTTGCAGATGACTCGAAACTGGGGGCGGTGGTGGATGGGGAGGAGGGAGGGTGGCCTACAGGGGACCTGGAGGCTCTGGAAAGATGGTCTAGAAAGTGGAAGCTGAGGTTCAAGCAGAGGAAATGCAAGGTACTCCACCTGGGGCCAGAAACCAGGTCAAGTGTACACCCTGGGGAAATGCTACAAGTCTCAATGGCTGAGAGGGACCTGGGGTGGTGGTGGATGTCAAGATGAACAACTCTGAGACTTGTAGGAGGCAGCAGCCAAGGCCAACAGGATGCTGGGATGCATCGCTAGGGATCACCTCCAGAAGGAGGAAGTGATACTCCCTCTGTATAACTGCTTGGTGAGGCCGCACCTTGAGTACTGCGTGCAGTTTTGGAGGCCACACTTAAAGAGGGACATTAACCTCCTGGAGAGGGTCCAGAGGAGGGCAACCAAAATGATTTGGGGCTTGGGGGACAGGACCTATGAGGAGAGGCTCGAAGAGCTAAATATGTACACATTGGAAGAGAGAAGGGACCGGGGGGACATGATAGAGGTCTTTAGGTACATGAAGAGGGTAAATCGGGGAGGAACAGTCGGGTGCTTCGAAGGAAGGAGGAAGGGGCCACTAGAGGGCATGGCTGGAAGCTGGAGGGGGGAAGATTCAGGGGAGAAAGGAGGAGGTGCTACTTCACTGAGAGGGTGGTGGAGCCATGGAATGCACTGCCTAGGGGGCTGGTGGAGGCAGAGACAGTGGAGAGGTTCAAGAGGGGGTGGGACAGGTACAGGGGAAGGGTTCTGGAAGCAAAATCCAATGCAGCAAGAATATCCGGAACTGGGAAGGGAGAAGCCAGAGAAGGCGAGGGGGGACAGCAAGGTCAGCACCCAGGTTGGGGACTGACCAAACGAGCAGACATGAAAGACCGTTAGGCCTATTCTGCTGGCATTTTAGTATGTTAGTATTTGTGGCAGCCACAGGCTAGTGCCACAGGAATGGCACAATGGACCTGGGCGCCGCAAGTCATGGTCCGCAACTTACTGCCCTCCCCGGAGCCCCCACACCTTGAAACGCACACCTGCAATAAACTGGGGGCATTGGGGGGGCTGGCCAGGTGGCACAGGTGTTTGGGGAGCAGTGCAGTACATGGACCCCGGGGGGTCCCCAACAATTGGGGGGGCATGACTTTGCTGGGGGGGAATATGGAGCAGGGCTATGTGCTTCCCATGGCACTGGGGGGGCATCTGTCACTTTTGCCAGGACGGATGTCCCTTAGACCACTTCCATGCTAGTCTAACTCTGCAGTGCCATAGCGGGTCTTGAAATTGCGTAGGTGGGTTACAGCAACTGCCCTTTCAGAATAGGGTGCAGTTGCTGCCATAACCCACCCTTACACCATGCCGCAGAAGGTTGAGGGCATAGAGGATGGCGTAGTCCACCTTTGGTGCAACCCGCATGCAGCATGGTGCAAGCCACATCTTGGAATCATGACTTGCGTATCTCGTCGCACAAGGTGCAATTTATGCCATGGGGTTTGGCATAAATCACCTTGTACCATGCGCAAGTTGTCCTGGAATCAGACCCCTCATCTCTGCAAGAACAAAGGCAGGATGGAGGCAGTCCAAAGAAAGGCAACTAAAATGGTGCAGGGTCTACAACAGAAGCCATAAGAAGAAAGACTAAAGGAGCTTAATATGTATACCCTTGAGGAAAGGAGGGAGAGGGGGGACATGATAGAAACTTTCAAGTACCTCAAGGGAATCAACAAAGTCCAAGAGAGTAGCATCTTTCAGAAAAAGAGATGTGCCAGAACAAGGGAACACAATCTGAAGATAGAGGGGGGACAGCTCAGGGGCAATGTGAGGAAGTATTTTTTCACAGAGAGGGTTGTGGACACATGGAACGGCCTTTCTGAGGAGGTTGTGGGGTCAAAAACAGTGGGGGAATTCAAGAATGCATGGGACAGACATAAAGCAATTCTGGTTGGGGATAGGAAGAAGTAGACTGTTGGTTAACTAGGATCTGCAGCTTATCCAATAGGTAGGGAAATGGGCAGACTAGGTGGGCTAAGCGGTCCTTATCTGCCATCAAAGTCTATGTTTCTATGTTTCTATGAAGCAACAGCAGAAACGAGGACTCCACCAACAATGAAGATGAACTTTCAGCCCTAGTGGCTCCCAACAGATATGCTGCTCTAATGGCAATTTCACCAGTACCTCCTGGCTGCCCACAACAAGTACAACAAGCTGTCCTGCAATCTGACTTGCTGGCCTCTCCCCTGACCAGGCCAGATTCTCTTAGTGACTCTTAGCCTGCAGTTAATTTGGACCAGAGGCCTGTTTCTTCTGCAGTGCAGATACCTCTCCCAGCCTCAGTCTTCTCTGGGCCCGAAGAGGAATCACCAAGCTCCAGTCACCCTGTGGCAGCCAACCTGACCTCAGCCACCATAGAAACATAGAAACATAGACTTTGGCGGCAGATAAGGACCGCTAGGCCCATCTAGTCTGCCCATTTCCCTACCTACAGGATAGGCCGCAGATCCTAGTTAACCAACAGCCTTTATCTTCCTGCCCCCCACAAGAATTGCCTTATGTCTGTCCCATGCATTCTTGAAGTCTCCCACAGTTTTAGACCCCACAACTTCCTCAGGAAGGCTGTTCCATGCATCCACTACCCTCTCTGTGAAATAATACTTCCTCACATTGCCCCTGAACCGCCCTCCTTCTATCTTTAAATTGTGTCCCCTTGTTCTTGCAAGTCTCTTTTTCTGAAAGATGCTACCCTCTTGGACTTTGTTGATTCCCTTGAGGTGCTTGAAAGTTTCTATCATGTCCCCCTCTCCTTCTTTCCTCAAGGGTATACATATTAAGCTCCTTTAGTCTCTCCTCATACGGCTTCTCTTGCAGACCCTGCACCATTTTAGTTGCCCTCCTCTGGACTGCCTCTATCCTGTCTATGTCCTGTGGAGATGGGGTCTCCAGAACTGGACACAGTATTCCAGATGGGGTCTCACCAACTGTCTGTACAGAGGATAACAACTTCCTGTTTTCTGCTGCTGATGCCTCTCCCTATACATCCCAGTATACCCCCGGCCCTCCCTACTGCCTTCTCACACTGCTTGCTAACCTTAAGGTCATCTGATATGATTACCCCCAGGTCCCTTTCCTGTTTAGTTGTTGTTACTACCTCCCCACCCATTGTGTATTCTTCCCCTGGGTTCTTGTTTCCCAGGTGCATTATTATAGCACCACTGTTGCTAATGCTTCTGCCTCTAACACAATAGCCATGGACAAAAACCTCAGATCTGCTTCAGTGAGACCAAATTAAGCTCAGACAAAAAATTTGATTGATCCAGACACACCGACCTGAAAGCTTTGGAATGTACAATATTTCTTTTGCTTTGGCTGCTGCCAGTGAACTACTCACTCTCTCACATATTTTTGGACACATACCTTCCTTTACTGACATTTCTTACTCCCTTCACCACCACATCTCAGTCATCAGGGCCTACTGGTGATTGCTCCACACCACCAAAAACTGGGCCAATTCCTGCCTTAACATCTCTGTCTGCTCACAGAACAGTAGACCCATCTAACTAACTGTGCAATGTCCCCTGTATATGGGTCCTGATATACTTAAGACCCTTCTATCAACACCTGTATGAACATGAGATACTAAAATCAGATTTAATTATATCCTTTATGTGACTGGTCTCAGAGGAATGAAAGGGGTGCTTCTGGGGCATCAGTAAATATGCAGAGGTTTTTCTTTCATAATTTCAGATAAGAACTATTTTAAGATACTAGAAAAGCTACACCCATCTGGTGGTACTGGTTTCTCTCCATACCTCTCAACTGTACCTGATTTTTCCTCACTATTGTTGTCACTCCTAATTTGTATGTTTCGGTAACTAAAAAGTGGGGATTGCAAGCACAAAATAATGTTAAACACTGAAGTTACAGATGTATTCTTCTTTAGAAAATGCATTTTATACTAAGCCATTTATCTTAGCAGCTTTCTGAGTGTTTATCACCAATTCTGAAGATGCGTCCCTGATTTTGGTCCTTTGCCCCTCATGTTTTTTTAAGCCTTGTCCCTGATTTATGAGGTAGAAGGTTGAGAGGCATGCTTCACTCAAATATGCCAGTGTGGTTTAAAAAACAAAATATACACAGCAGCACAGTAAACCTTCCCCATGACTGTAGGACACCATAGATCTACTACTGGGTCCCCAACATCCCAAGGTAAGCATACTTAACATGGCTCACTTATCCCATCGACTACATGTTCCTCATGCTTCACTAATATGTCTGAGCTTACACCAACCCATGTTCCCACAGTGTTCCCCCTTGAGCAGCCTCACTCAGAAGTCCCTGGTGAGGCTTCCAGTGGGACTGGGGGGGGAGGCGCTATTAGCCCTTTACTGAAGTTGAAACTAGCTTGACTGCCCACATGGAACAGACAGTAGATGACTACGATGCTGAGTTAATTTGTTACCCCATTCCCAGGCTCTGGTTTGAGCTGGATATGAGGAGGATGTCAGACATACCCAATATCTCATCATGCGCACACATGAAACAGGGATTCTGCAGGAATCTAGACTATTTTTTCAATTACTCAAGCCATAATTTCTTCCCCAGTATAGGCTGTGATTTGTACCAGCTCCTGTAAGTTGCAACTGGCTAGTTTTGCATTGCATAGGAAAATGCATCCACAGATGTCACCCCTAGCTGCAGGCTGATTTCCCTAATCTATAGCATGGCTTTTATAGCAAATCTACTATGCTGGGCTTCCCACCAGTAATTCAATAAATAAGCACACCAGCCACCTGATACTTGTCAGTGTACTCTGTACCACATTGTGTCACACCCTTAGAAGGGAGTCCATCTTCAGCTCACTTGTAGCACCAAAGTAATACCTCCTCCACCAAGATGCTTCAATAAGTAGCCAAACCCATAAAAAATGACAGTAGCCCCTTTACTCAGTATATCTGCACACACTTGTGTGCTTATCAGAGCATGTTTTTTCAGTAACAACCCACCAGTTATCAACATGGTTCCCTGACCTTCCCTTTATACCCTACCTCAAGTGCCCTCCACTTGCACTGTATATCCAAGATAACTTCCAGTGTTAACATAGGATACTTGGCAACTGCTCTGTATAGGCCCACATCTAGCCAGGGTATTCATCTACCTAATCAGCACTCGCCATACTTGGTTTACTAGGTTTACTTGGTGATGCTAGACAAAATGAGGCCAGAAGGCCATCTGGATTGCATTCCAGGCTGCATGGGGAAATTAGTTTAGACCCTTATTTATTAATATATAATCATCCAGACCCTGTTTAAAGCTGGTAAATGTAGGTTTATTTATCAGTACTGCTGGAAGTTTATTCTATAGGGTGACCACTCGTATAGAATAGAACTTTTTGTCTCATGTTTCTATCTGCCCTTGGTACCAATATTGTTTGTGGTTAGACCTTAAAGTTGTAGTCCTGTCTTTAAACTTTAAACCATATTGGGTCATTAATTCTTGATTTTTTAGCGTGTTGTATAGGAGCAATAAATCCACTCTTTTGCATCTAGTTTCCAAACTAAATAAGCCCAAGGAATCCACTCTCGCTTCATAAGACATGTGTTCCATGCCTTTTATCATTTTTGTTGATCTCCACTGATTCTGTTCCACTAGGTCAATATCCTTCCTTAAACGAGGACTCCAAAGAGGTGATCCAAAATCAAGATATGGAACAACATAGGTTTTATATATAGGGAGCAAACATTATTTGTTCCTTGACACAAATGAGCATTTAATTTGTCTTAAGAGGACAATAGTTTTTTTTAGACCTGAACACAATGATCTGTATGAGATAATTTATTGTTTGCTGTACCACTATACCCAAATCTCCTTCTTTATATTCAGTTCGTAATTGGATGTTATTTATAAAGTAAGGATAATTTGGATTATTCTTACCAAAATAAAAGACACTGCATTTATCAGCATTAAACTTAATTTTATTTCTGGTTGCCCAGTCTTCTATAGATTTTAAATCTTGGGTCAGTGAGTTAAATTTGGCTCTTGTGTCCACTTCCCCCCTAATTTTGTGTCATTAGCAAACTTTAGAAAATTATTTTACACATTTAAACTTATGTCACTCATAAATAAATAATAGCAGGCCCAACACCGAACCCTGCAGAACTCCACTTCCCCCTAGGCCATTATCTGAAGTGTCACCGTTTATTTTTACCCTTTGGGCATGGTCAGATAGCCACCCAGTTATCCACCTAACAATTTCCATACTCAAGCCCATTGGACATAATTTAACAATTAGGAGATCATGTGGTACAGAATCAAATGCCTTCCCTAAGTCAGGAAGAATCACATCAACAGGGATGCCCAAATCCATACTAGTGCTAACTTTAATGTAAAAGGCAATTAGGTTAGTTGTACGACAACCCCCTTTTGAACCCATGTTGTGTCATGTCTTGTAATGTTTCTATTTCAAAATCAATGATTTCTTTTATTAACCTCTCAATAGCCTTGCTGCAGAGAGAAGTGAGGCTAATGGGACTATAGTTTGAGGTAATACTTTCTGAGCCCTTTTTGTGAAGCAGTGTCATTATTGCTTCCCTCCAGTCCACTGGAACAGCTCCACTTTCCAAAGATTTATTAAACAGTAGCATAAGTGGGTATGCCATGACTCTCAAAAATCTAGGGTGGATTTACAGTTATACACAGACAGTTAGGTGTCTGTCACTCATACTCCACAGGTACGAATAGGAATTTTGTTTATGCATGTCGAACAGGGGTGGGGGGTGGAGGGGAGATGTGGGTTCTCTTGGTTTCTCTATGAATATATATGTACCCCATGGCCATAACCAAGAGTCTTGGGACTCTGCTCAGGACTTGACTTAGAATTGGTTGTGGTTAAGGCAGAATTGTTTGTATATAGTTGTTTACACATCCTGGACATGTCACTTTTTATGCATGACTGGTTTAACTAGTGTTTTGCCTTGCAATGATTTCTGATCCTCAGATTAACTGAATGGTTTCTTACTTTCAGCATGCAGAATTTGCTTACGTATGCCCTGTAAGGACAGCCTCTAGTGACCCTTATACAAATAGATGGTGGCAGCTGCGTGAGATTTCAGTAATCCTACCTCACTGCCTGTGTTACCCCCTGGCAACATGACGACTGACGTGAGAATGCATACTTGTAATATTAGGGGCTTAAACTCTCCTGTAAAAAAAGGCAGGTGCTCTCTCATTTAAAAACCTCCACTCTCAAGTTGCCATTTTACAAGAGACCAAACTACTGCACCAAGAAGCTCAAAGGTTGCAGAGAGAATGGGTTGGCACCAAGATCCATAGCTCAGCTGCAGTTAAAAAATGTGAGGTGTCTGTCTTAATACATAAATCCCTTAATTGGAAACTAACAAAGAACTTCAATAGGCAATAAGGGTAGATAGGTACTAGGGTGCTTTGACACCCCACTCATGCCCTCTGGTCATAGGTAACCTATATGCCCCAAACTCTGATGCTCCCACATTTTTCTACAAGCTGGTTGATGTCCTGGTACAATTTAATGATATCCATGCCCCGGTGATAATGGGCAATATTTTAACTTAACTCTCAACTCCACCATTGACAGAAGCCCAGAGACAACTGAGCCACATTCTAAGGCAGCACATGCTGTCTCACTCTGGCTCAAGGACAAAACCTTATGTATGTCTGGCATATTCTTCACGCATGAGAACATGATTACACATTTTTCTCAGCAGCACAAGGCTCATATAGTCATATAGACATATGACTAGCTTGTTTAGGAATCATAGAAAAAAATCACAGTGTCATCCATTTCCCCACTCTTAATATCAGACCATGCCCCCATCTTGTTGGACATGATATGGGGAGTCCAGTCTGGTCAGTCACCATCCTGGCGCCTGGATCCCCAGCTTATGTGTAACCCCAATTTCCACAAATGGCTGTCCCAGGAAACTACAGAATATTTTAAAATAAATGATAGCAGAGATTAATGTAGCTCTCTTCTGAGAGGCCTTTAAGGTTACCATTCCTGGATAAATCGTAACTTATTCTTCAAATTGACAAAAAGAAAGAGAAAGAGCTCTAGTGCATTTGGAAAGCCAACTCAAAAGTAAAGAGGTAGAGTTTAAAGCTATCCCCAAACTCTCCACCAGCTCTCCACTGCATAAAGCCATAGTCAAGCTCTGTGTTAATATCAACACACTCTTGACCAGGAAAGCTGAATTAGCTCTCTGTATGCACAAACACGTACTGGGAGGGCAGGGAAAAATGTTTAAAGATCCTTGCATACCACCTCAAAAAACAGCTGGCCAAAAGACACACTGCAGGTCTCAAAAACTCCGGGGAAGGGGGGAGTATGGAACTCCTGCATCACATATCAGTCAGGCTACGTGGGACTTTCATTCTAACTGCTACAACTACAGCTCCCCAAACAATCCTTATGCCATGGCCATTAATAACTTCCTTTAACCCACTGCAACTCTTTAATCTAACCCCAGAACAGAAGGAAAACTTAGCGGCCCCAATCTTGCTGGAAGAAATGGAAGCAGCTCATCAGGCCCTCAGCCGACATAAAGAACCATGGAAGGATGGTCTCCCACTAGACCTCCTACAAGCTATTTCCCCCTCAGTCTACCCAATCCTTCTCAGACTATATAATGAGTCCATACAAACTGGTAGCTTTCCCATTTCTATGCATACTGCCACTATCATGCTGCTACCCAAGAAAGGTAAAGTCCCTCCTCTCCAGCAAGCTATCGTCCCATATCTCTTATAACACATGACAGCAAGGTCTGCACAAAAGTCTTGGCCCTCAGGCTAGACAAGTTCCTCCCAGATCTTATTTATCAATTGCAAGTGGGGTTTGTCAAAGGTCGGCCTAGTTCAGATCACTTTGGAACACTGTTGAGTCTCTTACACATAGCTAAACATACCCCTTCAACCCCTGCTACTGTAGCCACTGATTTAGAAAAAGCATTTGATTCAGTAGAATGGGGTTATTTACATAAGGTTCTTCATAAGATTGGGTTTGGCCAAAACTTCACTAGCTCAGTACTCACCTTGTACTCAGAACCCCCCAATAAGGTACTCACTAAACAAACACTGTCAGAGGAACTTCGGTTGGAGAAGGGCACCAAGCAGAGTTGCCCACTTTCTCCTGTCCTATTTGTTTTGGTGATAGAACCTCTATCAACAGTACTTCATCAGAACCTGGACATTCCAGGAATCAAGAGTGGCTTCTCAGGCTGCAAAGCCATATTATACACAGATGACCTGCTTGTGCTTACAGAGCATGCATCAACCACACTCCCACTCCAAACCAGATCACTTACGTGGGAATCCAAATCTCACCCCAACTAGATAAATTATGTGCTGTGAATTTTAACCTTTTGTTACATGAAATGGGTACTGAATTTGACAGATGGAAACCACCACAACTATCCCTGGCAGGGAAAGTGAAGGCCATAAAGATGGTTTCTGCTGCCAAGGTTTTCCATCTAATGTCTCACATTCCTATCCCCACTGCTCAGAAGTGGTTCAATAAACTGGACTTCCTGATAGGGGACTTTATATGGGGAAATACCAGACTCCACTATAGCAGAGCTAAACTCTGCATACCCTAGACTAAGGCAGTTGGAATCTCTCATGGTTCAAAGGTTACTATTTTGCATTCCACACTGCACAATTCATATGTTGCTTTCCTACTAGGGAGACAGAGATCCCCTACAGGGACTCATTGAGATCCAAATCCTGGGTGGAACCTCTCCTGTCTCTGTCTCTACTACTCACTAACTCCCCCACTTGCCCACACATTCCATTACCTCTCATTCCAATAGCATATTGATCCAACTTCAAGCACATTTATCGGTAGACTTGGCCACCCATTTCTAACTCCACTATGGGACAACTCCCAAATTAAAGTGGGGAACAACACAATCTACTGGAAAGCTTGGGAATCAATGTGAATTCATACACTGTGGGATCTTCTTACTACAAGCCATAGGGTTCTAGACACTTTCACAAACATCCAGTGAAAATATAATTTAAACCCTCATGATCTCTGGAAATATTTCCAACTCCACAGTGCTCTGGCACCTATACTCCATAGATTAAATCTTATGCCTCCTTTGGATTTAACCCATCCCCTCAACTGTTGGCTGAAGTCCCCCAAAGGTAGAGCCAGACAAACCTAGAAAGCAACATTAGATAACCTCCCTGAGCAATCCCTCACAGCCAAAGATACTAGGGCTGCCTTTCTAAACTAACCCATTCCACAAGAAGAATGGGCACAATGCCTGAGGGTGGCACATAATGTGGTACAAAATACCAAAAGCAGGCTTCTACAGATCAAAGTACTGCTCTTATGGTACTATGTGCCCACTGTCCTGCACGCAGCATACCTACTTCCAAATTACCACTGCTGGAAGTGTGGGTATCCAGGAGGGAATTTATTACATATCCTATGGCACTGTGCCCCACTTCATGCATACTAGCAGCAGGTCTTTGATCTTATCAACACTGCTGTACCCATTTCAGTTAAGCACTCTCCTAGGATTGCTATGCTTGGCTCCCTCATGCCCCACCCAGCACTACTCCCTAATGAGCATAAGTCGGTACAAGCAGCTTGCATAGAAGCTAATCAACTCCTACCATGCTGCTGGAAGACCCCTGATATTCCCTCCCAGGCCAAACTAGTGAACAATCTCTCTCAACTTGTCAAATTTGAGAGGATGTCCCACTTTGTCTCAGGTATGCAAACTAAGTTCCTAAAGATCTGTGGATAGATTTTCGAAGCCCCTGAAATTCCCACAGCTGTGGGAAAAAAACTGGCACAACTGGGTCTCCACTTGCAGAGTTGCAGTTTTTTTCCCTGCAACAACAGAGTATTCAAAGGTGGAGCCTATTTATGACCAGCTCCATGATTTACAGCAACATGTAGTCAATTTTTCAGTGCAGCTGCAGAGAAAAGTTATGCCCGGTGGGACTAGGCATAACATCCCCTGCAGCTGCACCAGCTGAAAATACAAAACTCTGTGGTGCAGAGAGTTGGTCCTGCAATGGTGGCTCTGACATGATACTTAATCCCCAAACATTTAGAAAATCTAGCCCTTGTTCCCCCTTCCTAGTGCATCTGAGGGATGCAACATCCTCCCTAATGCCTCACACCAGAACCCCACTTACAGGTGTTGACTGAACCAGTTTGACCTACTGTCTCCACTGTGCATGAGACCATAAAGTCTTATGGCCACTTAGAGGCTGTAACCACATCCTGACTAAAAACCCAACAAAGACAGTGGTATAGGAAGTATCATGTGTTTCAAGCAGCTCTGTTCGCTGTTGTTGCAAGATTGTAACTAGGCTATCATAGTCTTTAGTTCCCTGTTTTATCCCTTCACTTCTGGTCATGTTTAAACCTTTACTGATATTGCTCTAGCCCTTTGTAATTGCTAATCTAAGGGTATCTAAAAGTTGGCATCAGTGATTTACAAATATCACTCCTTAGTGCTATGGAGTACTTATTTTCACCTCTAGTTAGATAACTCATTGCAATTAGCTCTGATTAAGCTAAAAATGTTTGTGCACCGCATACTTGTGGCACACTTGTAAAGCTAATACTTCTGGACAACAGTTTGTAATTCCAAAGTGGGTGCTGATGTTTGTCTGTAAACTTGGACATTTTCAGTAAACAAATTAACTACAAAAAATGAAGTCAGGAAAAACTAAATTAGGACTTGACTGTTTTGGGGGTGATGTTTTTCTAACATTCCTCACATTCCATGGGGTGAATAAAAACCCTCATCAGTATCAATATCAATAGTTTTGTTACTTTTATGTTTACACAGATAGGCTTCCTAGACCACAAAAATCTATTAATGTTTTGTGGTTGCCACTTAACAACTCTTCAGAATCATGGCCTAATGCCTATGAGATGATTACAGATTATATTCCCCGGGGTAAAGGTTCCAATATTTAAATATGTTCCTCCATGCACAACTGGGGGGAGAAGCTGTTCTTTCAACAGGTTAAATACATGTATTTCCTTTACTGAGTTTTCCAGCTCACACGCCGTGGAGTCAAATGCTTCCCTCTATAGATGTGGGATGTTGATACATTTTCAAGAACTACAGTAGCATGCCTGGCTGCAGTTATATATACGTATTATACAGGCATAGTAGTGCCTGTATATTAGGGTTGAGGAAGCACTTTAATGTTAAACCCCAGTTTTTGTACCTTACTAACTTTGCCCCTGTCCAATCAATTTACATGAACTATGTAAAACTCAGCCTTTGTACCAGGATCTCTTGATCTTGAAAATTTCATGTAGACCGATTCAGTGGGGGCAAAATTACAGAGGTGCAAAACATGTAAAAAGCATAATTTTTTAAAATGTTAAGACTTTTTTTGCATGCTTTTGATAAAGGACCTGCAGGTCTGAAACACATCAGGCGGGCATACCTGATGGGTGTCTATTTGTTTGAACTTTTTATTGTCATTTTAATAAAAGACAACAAAGCACTTTAACTATGGAGCCTGGTGTCCATTTCCAATAAGGTGGTGAGTGCCCGAGTTTTTTATCTGTACTGGAATTAAAAATGGTAGCATACTTGTCAAAGTTACTTTTCTAGGTACATTCTTTGCTGCACACCATGAGTTTTTTTTTTATTATTTTCTTGATCCTAACCCTTACCAAATGTAGAGACCATCTTTTATTCCTTGAGAAAAAAAAAATAATTAAAACACTTATAAAATGCTCACATTTTGGTGTACTAGAACATTTACCACCAAATAAAACAGGAAGATGCCTGGAATCATTTACAGTGTTAAAAAGGCAGGGTCAAAGTTTCTGCCCTATATCTATTTATTTATTATTTAGAAATTGGTAACTGGGAAAGGTACACTGAGCTGAAGCTCTTTTCCTTGGGTGATCCAGGTGGGGTCATTTAAAGGGCTGAAATGCTTGTATGCTACAGTTCTTTTCTCTGTCAATATGCTACAAGATTCAACTGAGGCAAGTTACAAGGTAGACTGCCTTCCAATGTCTGTTTTTTTAAAGACTTGACTGTCGATTGCCTCTTTGTTTGCCAGCTTACATTACATTTTCAAGCTATATTAGTAATTTATGTTTAGAAGGGATTCTAGGTACATCATGCCCCCCAAGCTTTATATGCAGGTATAAGTATGCTGTCTGCTGTGCAAACATGCAATAATTTAATTCCAGGGAACATTCTGTCATAATCAGACTTAGAAAAGCATTCTTCCTAGGCTGTCTGGGTCTGATCTGCTAATCAGAATCTGAGTTTCGTGACATTTAGATTTCCTTACAGCATGTCCATTTTGGGGGGGGGGCGCAAGTTATCATCAATCATGTTTTGTTTAACTTGGTCAACCCAATTTTTCTTTTGTACCCTGATTTTTTTCTAGCACTAGAGGGAACTGTCAAGATGAGCTGCTTCTCTCACTCATGCACAGAAAATTGACACTGACTTTGGATTAATAGGCGAGACTAGCCTTGTTGGGTTGTTTAAACTTCTCCCATCACAAATGCTTTCTATGTTCCTATGAAGATATCAGCCATTTATATTAATGACCATTTCATCTAACTTGGCCCTTTTCTTCTTTTAGATATCACATTTTTGTACAGGTGACCTTGTTTTCTAATTTGGCTGCTGTTATACACTGTAATTGTTAATAATCAGATATTTTATTTACTCAGCCCAATCAAGATACAGTATATTGACTCAGTTTCAGTGGAGGTCTTGATTCTACCCAATCTGATAGCAGGAAAGACTAAGGTATGTAAGGTCATGTGACATGCTGAAGGGTATACAGTGGCTTAATGGGATCTCCTATTTTACAGTTCTGTGCATGAAGCACTAGAACAGAAAGTCTTCATCTGTGCAAGAATGCCCTGCTGCAGAGATGTAGTTGGTAGACATGTGATATTCGGCAGTGGACAGAACATGTTTGTCTTGCCTCACAAATCCAGTACCTGAAATATAATTTTCTCCTTTTTTACTGCTGCTTTTAACTCTATTACACTATTGAATGCTGTATACTTTACGTGCGTGTCTGTTGTGAAGTGGATGAGTATAATGGTGCTTGCTTCTGTGATGACTTGAAATTTAGGATTACTCATGGCAGAAATGTCCTTCTTGTGTGGGATTTTAAGGACAGAAACTCTTAATGCCAGACTGCAGTCAAGGCATACGTGTGTGAAAAACAATTTGTCAAACAAAATTTGATGCTATATGAAAAATATTTTTTTCTACAGGGCTAAATTCACACCTCTGTGCATTCGTGACAGATTAGCAAATCACTGACACTGCTGACAAGCTAACTGTCCCTTCTTTTCAGCTCAGAGAGCCTGCTATGGAAAACAGCTTGAAGTCTCCAGGAAAACAGCAACCAACTTTCAACAGTTTGGGTCCGACAATCTTACACTTACAGAGAGAATTTGGCGGACATCCAGAGTCTCTGACAGCTGTTAGGAAAGCTCATGTTTCATTTCACTGTTTGTATGCTGTTGATTCTATACCATTACATACTAGGGATCAATTTAGTTCAATTTGACTTGAAAAGGAAATAAAAATGTTCAAATCATTGTTTATTTTAATTTAGTTTTCTAACTGGCAATTAACATAACTTTGCATAAAATTAATTTGCAAAGAGACCAGCCCGGTGGTGTGGAGGGTGAGGTATTGAACCCCTTACCTCCTGCAATGCCAGCAACCTGTGTTCTGGAACAAGCACAGGTTAGCGGGGTTGGCAGGGTGGGAGAGGATCAAGCATCCCAGGGACTGCTCTTCTGTCATGGGGAGGGGTGGCTAACCATCTTGGCCTCTGACTGCCAGCAGGTGGAGGAAGAGTGGTAGTGCAAGTTGCAAGCATCTGGAAGGGGGAGTATGGCTGTGCAGGATGTGTGTGCCTTCATGCATGTGTACTGATGTGTCTAAATAGTAGGGGTCTGTAGGGGAGAAAATCAGAAAAGTGGGGAGGGCAGGCTTAATTTAGCCCTGCCAGCTCCCTTGCGGCCCACATCCCCTCACGACCACCAGGGGCAATCTGGATAACTGATTGGGGAGATGGAGGATGGCCCTCCCCCTCCCAGCCCTGCCACAGGGGAGATCCATGGGGGACTCAGCCCCTGATCGAGGGAGGTGGACCTCTGTCTGGGGGGACAGGTCTGACAGTGCCCACTTTCCTCTGGAGGAAAAAAGTTATATGAAACATTAATTTGCTAGTTTATCTGCATTACACACGTGCCTTTTGTACTGAACAAAATGTTTATTGTTATTTAAAAGATTTAAACCAGCTGGCCCATGTTTACTACCTATAGAAGTTCATATGTTCCAAATTGATTCTGTAGAATTATACTTTAATCAGGCAATGAGCAGGAATACATCTGTATGTACATGATGAGATTGTCACTTAGAAGCATTGTGGAGTGACAACATAGGTAGGGATGAATCCTTGCCATGCCACTGAGAGAAACCATGCTGCTGCTGCTAAAGCACTGGTGGTGCACTTCTGTGGAGAGGTCTCTACAACTACTGTATAATAGAAAGATACCATTATAATAAATTAGATGGGCTTTCCCAGTTAAAGTGACTGCCCTGGCATTTGTCATGCAAACCACAGCACTTAGGAAAACAAACTGTACCTATAATTACTCCACCTTACAGAAATCAAAGAAATATACAGTACACTTTTCATTAGCTGCAACACCAGTCCGCTGTTTTTACAGTGGAGCCAGCTGGGATGCACCACAGTACCTTGCAGTAAATGACATGTAACAAAATACTGCATGATAAAAGGGCTTACTTGCCATTGAATTGCTCTGTTCCCTGCAGCATATTGCAGCACTCTGGATTAATACTGCAAGGTACAGTACTGTGGTACATCCCAGTTGACTCCACTGTACATTGTTTTTTTCTAAAAGATGGCAATGGGGGGGGAGGGGAAATTGTTTAACCAGGAAAGGCACACTAAGCTGAAGCTTGTTTCCAGGTGTGACCTGGGAGCCCAAGGAAGTTAAGTGACTTGCTTAGGGTCACACAGTATGCAAGTGGGGGTTGTGTGCAATGCAATGGAAACTCACAGTGTGTTGTTTTTCAGCACTTTACCAGCTCGAGAGCAACTTTTACAAAATGTTTTGGCAGTTCAACTGAACTCATCTGCAGTTTGGTCACAATGCTATGCAAAACTGAGTTGCAACTCGAAAGTGACAGTTTTTGCAAGGCTCTGTGCTGGATCCAGCATCACTTATGTAGTTCACTGAGGAAATGTTAAAGCACACCTTTGGTGAGACAGCTTAATGTGAGGTGTACTGTGTCAGCCAGTCAACCCCCTTTCCAGACCTATGCAGATTTCATCAGTAGAGATCAAAATCTATGACTGGTATTGTAAGCAAAGCAAACAATGTGGCTGCACTCAAAGTGTCACATACTGTGCAACAAGTGCAACACAGATCTACTGAACTACTACAACTGTTATTCACATATAATGAACTTAACACCCTTTACTGGTACAAAGAGTAGTTAAAAAGTCCAAACACGGCATCAAATGTTGATTTGTCCCCCCGCCTAGAGCAGAGCAAAGCACTGGGGAGAGAGCAGAGGCCTCCCTACTTTGGAAAAAAGCTGACATTTTATTCTATAAGTCAAGATGTTGTGTACATATTTGATGTGATATCCTAAAGGGTTATTACCACAACTTTGCTAGAATAAGGAAAGTAGTCTTGAAACAGGTCTTCACCTTATCAATTGAAGAAGAGACTTTGGGATCTTTAATATTTGGGAGATGAACTTAATAATAGATGACTCATTTCTGAATTAGCAAAGTACATATTATAAGTTCTTGCATTTGCAAACTTACAATTTTTTGCATTACATGTGGTTTTGTAGTTAATTTTATTTTACCTCCTCAGCACTCTGGCACTATTGGTCCTGTATTTGTTTGAGCACCTTACAAATATCACTGTTCTGTAACTTCAGTTAGGAGAATTAGTGCTTTACAGAATAGAAGCATTGGTAAAAAGGATGCATTGCAGTTTTAAAAGACCAGCATTTAAGTGACACTATCTGACCAGACTCCGTCCCCAGTAGAAGCATCGGAGTGAAATGAAACATCAAGGAGATGATCATTCACATCCATGGGCAAGGGCACTTGTGTTTCACATGGCATATAAGTCTCTTTTTGTCTTAATTTGCACTGTATACTGTTAATAAATGTGGCAGCTGTGATAGATGTTTATTTACCTGCTCTTCCTTGGATTATTTGCTGAAAATTAGGGTATGTCCATTTATCTGCAAGTGGCAGTACCAAAGAAACAGGAGTTGCATTATTTTATGCATTTACCTTGCCCAGCTTGTTCAGGGGTTTGTATGTCAACAAACAGATGTTGCAAGTGATGCACCACATAAGTGGCAGCCTGTGTAAAATATGCAGAACAGGTATGATTAAGATTAAAGCTATGTGGGGTGTGAAATTCTGCTGCTAGAATTTGTGAGCAATGGCCATTTCATTTCCTAAATGCTTTTTTACATTTCCTTTTAAATTTCACAAAATTCCAGAAAGCATTTCTATGTAAACCATGGAATAACTTTCCATGGATTATGCAGACTGCTGAATAATTTTCTGAAGATTGCAGAACAGGAATCTGCAGTTTATGTAGTTCTGCTCCATGGGGTTGGGGGGTAGAGACAAGGTGCAAGTGAGGAATTAAAAGACTGGTCCATCTTACCTCTGTTGTTAGTAAACTGATCGGAGTCACTGGTCAAAGAGGACTTTATGAACTACCTGGAGAGCAACGGACTCCAGAGTAGTAAACAGCATGGGTTCATGGCAGGGAGGTCTTGTCAGACCAACTTGATAGTTTTCTTTGACTGGGTGAAGAGGGAACTGGATAATGGCCATACCATGCATTTACTGTACTTTAAATTCAGCAAGGCTTTTGACTGGGTGATACAGAAGATTGCTTAAGAAGATGGAGGATCCGGATACAGCAAGGGACACAGTAAGATGGGTAGGAAATTGGTTGAAGGAGAGGCAGAAGAGGGGTGTGATTAGAGATGTGCAAAGTCTGTGAAATTCACTCCATGAGGTAATTCACGAATTTTATAGAGCAATTTTGTGAAATTCGTGGCTACGAATTTTGTGGATTGTACCGCAAAATGTAAAATGTCATACTTTGCCACAAAAAACTACAAATTTCAGTGAAACTTTCATGCAAATCACTTGAATTGAAGTTTAGAAGTTTGAAAATTCTGCGGCTTCCGTGAAGCGTGAATTTTCAAAGTTTCGCACAAAATTTGCAGGCAAAATTTAACTTTGCAACATCTCTATTTGTGATTAATGGTGTCACATCAGAAGAGAGGGAGGTCATTAGTGGGGTACCACAGGGATCCATCCTGGGTCTAATCCTTTTCAAGATGTTCATCAGTGGCATTGGGAAAGGAATCCAAAGTAAGTTGTCTCTCTTCCCAGATGACATTAAACTGGGAGGGGTAGATAGTGGTAAGGGACTTACAGAAGTGAAGAGTGACCTACAAAGACCAGAGAGGATTGTGGTTAACAGAGTCAAATCAGAAGAGAGGGAGGTCACCATCCTGGGTACAGTCCTTTTTAATATATGTATTGGTGACATGGGAGAAGGAATCCAGGGCAAGAGATGTCTCCTTGCAGATGACACTAAGCACTGTGGCAGGGTAGACAGTGAAGATGGATTAGTGAGATGCAGAGAGACTTGCAAAACCTACAGAAGTGATCAAATGTTTTGACAATTGAAATTCAGCACCAACAAGCACAAGGTGCACCTAGGCAACAAGAACCTCAGGTCAGAGTACTGCATGGGAGAGGTAAGTAAAGCTGATCACTACAGCTGGGGAAAGGGACCTAGGAGTCAACATTACTGACTCCCTTAAACAATCAATCCAGTGCAACAAGGCCCATAGTAAGGCAACTAGAAACATAGACAATGATGGCAGAAAAAGACCAAAGGTTCATCCAATCTGCCTGAGTTTCCCATTTAGTTCTGAGGACTTCTGTTCCTCCAGGGTCCTAGCCCTCTCTACACCCATTCTTCTCCTTAATTCTGTTGCCCTGAGGAACCTCTGTACCCTTCATTCTGTCCCAACCATGCATAAAACCACCAACTTTTTTTTGCACCCACCTCCTCAGCTGGCAACCTGTTCCATGGCTCCACCACCTTTCTGTAAAACAGTACTTCCTCACATCCCTACTGAAACTCCCTGCTGTTAGCTTTCACTCATGACCACATGAATGCGAGCTGATTTTCAAGTTAAATAGTTCCCACAGTTCCACCTCTTAATTTCATAAGGAATTTGAAGGTCTCTGTCATATCTCCCCTGTCACTTCTGGTCTCCAGTGAGTACATGTTAAGTGCCTTGAGGTGCTCCTATAGGATGCTGGAATGTACAGTACTGGAAGGGGTATTTACTGTAGAAGAAAAGAGGTGTTACTACCTTTTTATAGATCATTAGTGAGGCTGCACTTGGAATGCTGTGTCCAGTTCTGGAGACCTCATCTCATGAATGATAAGGACAGGCTAGAGACAATGCAACAAAGGATGGCCAGTATGATTCAGGGCCAGCAGGGGAGATCTTTCGAGGACAGACTCAAAGCACCGAACATGTACTCACTGGAGACTAAAGGAAAGAGGGGAGTGATACGAGACAGACTTGCAAGTTCCTTAAAGGAATAAACAAGGTGAACTGGGAGGAATTATTTAGCATAAGTAATAGTTCAAGAATATGGGAGCATGATCGGAAACTGATGGGAGGGAGGTTAAAGAGGGATATGAGAAAGTTTTATTTTACAGAAAGGGTGGTTGATCTGTGAAAAAGTCTGCTAGCTGAACTGGTGGGTACCAAAACCATAACAATTTTCAAGCATGACTAGGGCAGAGTGAAAGGTACAGTGGTACCTCAGGGCAGTAGTAGGAAGGGGAACAGGGGGGTCAATAGTGGGGACTAATACCTTGCATGGACAAAAGGCTCTGGGGTTTGAACTATGGGCAGACTGGATGGACCATTGATCTTTTTCTGCCATCACTGTCTGTGTTTCTATGTAAATTGCAGATAATCCAAGAAAATCATTCCACTTCAGTAAATTTTGTTATTCTGCTTTGACTGAATTCCATGGATTTAGATGGACGTTTTGGAAATTTCACGAAATTCCATTCCATTGCAATTTGAAAATTCCACACTGCACCACATGAGATCCTTTCAGATATTATCAGACTGGCTGCACCTTTCTGCACCAACTGCAAGCAGTACAACAACCCACAGGTAGCCCTAGGTAAAGACACTTGCAGTTGTATAGTTGGGATGTTACGAAAGACTGCACCATAGTGGTCAGGTTATCCTTGGCTGCAAGATATGGCTTCAACTTGACAAAGTTCTTCAGATGGAAACAGTCAAACCAAACTGCTGCCGACAAATGAGATTCAAATGTCAGCCTGCAATTGAATATGATTCCCAGGCTTTTAGCCATTATATATCTGAAGAGAAGCACCATCTAAAGTTGGTACAGTTTATTCATTATTTATTTGGAATTTCTCCATAAGATGCAGCATTTTGTCTTCATGGGATTCCCAGGGAGGAGAGCAGCAGGCAGCAGCATAACTTATCACGGCAGAAAAGCAGTTACAAACAATGGTGCTATTCACAAAGAGGTGGATTGCCTATGTGCTGGGTATCTGAGGTGTGTAGGTAACTCTAAGTTGGAATGCCATTCATCGGGGGTCCAGAAGACCCCCGGTGGCCTTCACAGCAGGAGCACAAGTCCCTTGTGCACATGATCCCACGGTTGATCTCACAGCTATGCACCATGGGTGGTACCGGGTGTGTCAAGGAGGTGTGCCGGCACACCACACCATTTACTAAGGTGTGGAGTGCTGGATGAGGGGGCACAAGTTACAAGACAGTAGACCCTGCCATAAATGTTATGCACCCCCAACCAATAACACCCACCAGCCTTGGCTGGACATGGATGGCCCCCAACTTGCTGTCCAGCCCACCTAGCTGCATAGTGGGACTGGGGGCAACCATCCTGTCCTTCATCCCTAAGTGAAAAAATCCTGGGATCTGTGCATGCCAAGAATCCCCTGCTGGTGCAGAGCAGGGGATTCACCACAGGACCCAAGACAGGCATCCCATTGGATGCCCACCTGCATCCTGCAATCCGCCCCCATGCTGCCATGATCCACCCCTGCACAGCTGCATGCTTGGGGGTTGGGTGCACAGACAGATGGCTGGCGATGGTGAATACTGGATGGTGCACGCCTGTTCCAGGGTGCGGAGCTGTGTGGACTCTATGCACGAATTGCATGTAAAACCCACCCTTTTGTGAACAGAGCTTAATATGCAAATATAAGGTAGAAATTCAGTGGAAAAGCCAAAAGGATACAAACAATACATAATTCATTACAGAGTGACATCATTGTAATAAAAATAGCATGGAAAATCTGGCCTTATTTGTATTACACCCTGAGATGGGATGTAGGTGACACTGAACCAAAATAAGATTCAGCACTCCTTATCAAGTTACTGCTGTCCAAAAGGTCCCTGCTTTTCATGTAAAACTAGAGCTTAGCATAATTTTAAAATTTTGAAAGGCCACAGAATTTTCCTAAATTAGTGAAAGTTTTTATGTGGTCACAACTTAGCCATCTATTATGCTAGAGAAGTGAGATGTATAATGCAGTTACAGAAAACAAGCATTTGTCAATGCCGAATGTTTGCTTGCTGGCATTGGCATTGGTAGTGTAGGAGTTAGAGAGCTGCATAATAGGAATGGCAGTGAAGTATTGAACTGAAGCCAACCCCACCACCACCCTGCAGAGACTGACAGGCATTGGGGTGTGCCTTTGGGTCGTCAGGCATAACGGCCACATCATTTCACCACACCCTACCCTGCAGACACTGACAAGTGTCACGGTGTGCCTTGGGGTCTTTGGCCCTTATGCTCACCCCATTCCATCAGGAAATATGGTGAGATGGGTCCTGTGTAGGAGAATGGGGTGAACTTCGGGGCTGAAGAGTCCAAGACACACCTCGATGCATCTCCCTGGCTGCAGGGTATGGAATGGTATAAGCATTACAGGCGAGAATCCCAAGTCACACCGCAGATGCCTGTCAATCTCTACAGGGCGGGGCGTTATGGTCGGAAACCCTAATGCCTCAGGCGTTCGTTGGCATTTTCACTCCAAATTTTCAACATGGGGTTTTTGTGACCCCCACCTTATGAACAGTGGCAATATCAGTTTGTTAGCTGAAAGCTGATTTCGCACAGCGACTACGCCATTTGGCACCACAGGTGCGAAAACACATCTCAAACAGGATGTGAAAAATGACAGCTGTACTGTTCATGGGGAGGTGCAAAAAATGGCAATATGAAAATATTAAAAAAACTGGTGAAGTCATGAACATGCATAGGAAATGCGCAATGCACACCCATAATGCAATTAGTTTGGGGATTTTTGACAGCAGATTGTTAATACGGATTTTGGAACCTCCGCTTATGAACAGTGTCACTGATTTTCTTAATCTATCCCGAACAGCGACTTCCCACAGTGACCATGCATTTCTGCGCTGGAAGTGAGAAAACATATATTGGCCATGGTGTGAAAAATGACAGCTGTACTGTTCATAAGGAAGTATGGAAAAATGCCAGTGGTGAAAATCTGGACTGAAAATATTAGAAATCAAAGAACTTAAGAGGGTGCATGGAAACTATGCAATGGTCGCTTGTAACACAGTCATTTTATGGACTTTTTTCACCAAATTTTTAACATAGCCATTTTAACACCTCTGCTCATGAACAGTGTCACTGTGATTTTCTTAATCTGTCCCAAACATTGATTTCACACACTGACTGCGCCATTGTGCACTACATGGGCGGAAACAGATTTTGGGTGAGATGTGAAAAATGACAGCTGTACTGCTCATAAGGAGGTGTGGTAAAATGGCAATGTTGAAAATCTGGAGTGAAAATATTGAAAATTCGCAAACTTATGAGCATGCGTAGGAACAGCGCAACGCATGCTCATAAAACAGTCATTTTTGTGAATTTGTTCAAATTTTCAACATAGGGTTTTTGGGGGCCTACCTCATAAACTGTGACACTGTTGTTTCATAAATCGGTCCTGAAAGGTGGTTCTGAGCAGTGACCGAGAAATCACCTTTCGGGCCCTATTAACAAAATGACAGTGACAGAATTCATGAGGTGGGGTCCCAAAAACCCATGTTGAAAATTTGGTGAAAAAATTCCCCAAAATGCCTGAGATATGCATCAAAGTTGAAAAAAACCTATTTATTCCATTATACAGCTTACTGGCATTTCTTCAATTCGCAGTCGGCTTTGAAGAGTGCCGATGTGTTCCCAGTCCACTGAAGATTGTCACGCCAGACTCCAGAGGTAAGTATGGGGAGAGGTGGGAGGTAGGTTGTGCAGAGGGTGGGCACAGGTGGGGGCGGGGGCAGGACAGTCAGTGAGGGAAGATTTTTTCTTTCAGTTTTTTTTCCCTTAGACAATGTAGGACTTTTGCCATGCTGGGTGAGCTCCAGCATGGCAGCCTAGCTGTTTGGGGAAGTGGAGCCGATGGGGATTGGGCACCCCGTTGCCTCTACGGACTGTTGCCACGCTGGGGTGGGCTTCAGCGTGGCACGACAATTTCTTGGGAAACAGTGGAGCGGCCAGAGGATTGGGCACCCCGTCGGTCATCCTGAACTGTTGCCATGCTGGGTGGTCTCCCAGCTTGGCACCTGGAACTCTGCTTGGGGGAACACAGTAGAGCCGACGGGGGATCAGGCACCCCCGTCGGCCATACAGTGTGTGTGGGGGGGGGAGCATGAGCATGCAATATCTTATCACTGCTCACTGAAGCATAGCTCTCCCTTTGAACTGTATGGCACTACATTTTCAACTGCTGTCATAGACAGCTGCAGCATTCATTGGTGAACTGTGGCCACGCTTGCAAACACGCTGACTGAACTGGAAGACAGGGTGCCACACCTCCGAAAACTCAGATGATGGCACTATGTTTCTTGCACATGTGTGCAAGCAAACACAAAAAATACAGTGGTATAATGCAGTTGTGGTAAAAAAATATATGTTGTTCAATGCTTTTTTTTAATGCAGCTGCATTATACTATCCTTTTTTTTTTACCATAACTGCATTATACTGCAGTACTGGTCAACTTTTGTATAACTACTTTCCTATATCTAGCTCATTACATAACACACTTGCCATAGTCTAGCCTCTGCCCCACACACTCTACAGCACCTGACAATGCCACCTTCCTGGAAGCTCCACCCCACCCCCCTTATCCTTACCTACCCCCCACCTCTCCTCTCTTCTCATTCTCTTACCTCCCCGTGCCCATCCCATTCTTTCTACCACCCCCCCACTGTCCTCTTCCTTTCCACTCTACCCTCTCTCTGTCTGTTTGAATTTAATTTTATATCCTTTACCCTTATTGTGTAACAATTTTGTCTATTGTCATGTGTTACCTATGTCTTGACATGGAACCTTTGTAAAAGAGCCCTGGGCTCAAAGGTAATTGTAATCCTAGAACCGAAATAAATAAATAAATAAATAAATAAATAAATAAATAAATAAAAACTACTAATATAATGCCCACCTTTGGAGTTATATATATATATATATATATATATATATATATATATATATGAAAGTTAGCAAGCATAACCTTTTTCTGAGAATTATAGAAATAATTAAATTTGGACAGATCAGATTCTAAATGTTTAAATTGCTGGGGCTAAAGGTTTCACGCTGTAACTATTTGTGAATTTTGTGAACTTTCTGAACATGTGAATGTTTGCAACTTCTCTGCTCTAGATTTGACATTTGTCATGTATGTCCAATGTCAAGGTACACTGGTATCTAACACAACTGGAAAAAAATGGTTTAGAAGTTTTAGATTTACAGTACAAATACCACAGATTATTACTGGCAACATTTTCTCAAATATTTATGGTAGCATACCACTTGTAGAATTTAACACTGACAAAGCATATATCACTTCAGTGGTGGGGTAATTGATGGTGACACTACTTAAAGCAAGGATGCTAGATTATCTGGAACAAAATGGGCTGCAAGGTCACAGACCACACAGATTCACGGGGTGGGGGGAGAGCATGTCAAATGCATCTAACAGATTTCTTTAACTGGGTGGCAAGGGAAATCAAACAGGGTGGAGGAATGGATATGGCCTATTTGGAATTCACTAAGGCCATTGGCATTGTGCCACATACTGAAGAAGGTGCATTAGGACGTTGACCAATCTAGAGGTGAGATCCTTAGTGGTAAACTGGATTAAAAACTGGTTAAATGATAGGAAGCAGAAGGTGGTAGTTAATAACACTCATCCTAAAAGGGGAATGTGATGAGTGGGATAACACAGGGCCCAGTACTAGGACCAGTCCAGTTCAGTATCTTTATAGCAGACATTGCAGAAGAACTGGAAGGGAAGGTGAGCCTTTTGGCAGATGGTACTAAAATCAGCAATAGGGTTGAAACTAAAGCAGGGGTGGAAAATGCACAGAGATCTTGAGAAACTCTTGGAATGGTAAAAACATGGCAATAGAGGTTCAGTGCCAAAAAGTGCAAGGTAATGCACCTAGGAGATGAAGACCCCAGAACTAAGTATAATATGGGGGGGGGGAGTACTAACAGACACTAAAGAAAGAAACATAAGGATTATCATATCTGAGGATATCAAGTGGCAGGGCAATGTGGCAGAGGAGTGGATAATGCCAGAGAAATACTGGGTTTGCTTAGGGAGGAGTGTCTCCAACAGAAGGAGGGGTGTGGTTTCGCCATTATTTTGCTCACTGATGAAACAACACCTGGAGTACTGTGTACAGTTTTGGAGACCTCACATCAAAAAGAACATGCACTAGAGGTGGTATAGAGGAGGGCAACTAAAATGGTACATGGTTTGCATGATAAGCGCTATGAAGAGAGACTGAATTATCTTACAATGTATAACCTAGAAGAAAGGAGAGAGAGGTGATATGATAGAGACCTATAAGTACATGAAAGGAGTTAATAGGGTAGAGGTGGGGAATCTCTTTCAAGAGAGAAAAGCACCAGGACCGAGGGCATGCAATGAAGTTGGGAGGAAGACTTCAAGAGTGATGTAAGAAAATATTTCTTCACTGAAGGGGTAGTTGATGCTTGGAATTAGAGATGCTGTGAATTTGAAATCTGCCTGCGAAGTGAACGTAAAGTGAACACTTCGCGTTGATGCTTTGTTACACAGAGTGCCCCATGGGAAATGTTCACTTTGCCTTGTTTCTATTACTTTGCATTGTCATTCTGCTTTAAACTTGAAGTAAGGTGGAGTGACAACAATACTGGCAGCACCCCACCCACACAGTCACTAGAATTAATGTGCATCCCCAAAGTGCTATGACCAGAAAGCTCCCCAGTGCTGACAAAGTGAAATGAGAGCATAACAAGAAATGCAAAGTCTCCCAGAATTAATGGTGCACTCAGTCATGTGTGCAGTGGTCACAGAGTCACCAGAATTGATGTGCATCCCCAAAATGCTACTGACTTGTGTCCAGACTCCAGACAATTCCCCAGTGCTGATGAAATGCTAATGTCTCGTGTCCTGAAAATTCTTCAGTACTGACGAAGTGAAATGAGAGTGTAATAAGAAATGCAGTCTCCCAGAATTAATGGTGCACTGCAAACGTACAGACAGATTAAGATTGTGCTGCACATTCAAGGGATGCATACAAAAAGGCACAACAACAGCTAACTAGTGCACACAAGTCACAAATCTAAATCTGGAAAGGAATACATTTTACCAGTTGGGGGATTAGTGCATGGCAGTAACAATCCACTAACAGTAAAAATACCACAAAGCAGTATAAAAAATTCATGCAGGTGCGGTGGCTAGCAGGTTCACACTGCTGCAATTACTCTATGGCACAAGAAAAGGTGTCTGATTTAATGGCACGCATCGCACACACACTCACACTCACACACACACTACAAGTAATGCGTAGCAAATTGAAAACCTTTAGTAATATAATCAAATGTTTTAAACAGACAAATTATATACTGCTGCACCACAACAATCAACAAAAAAATGTCAAGAATTACTGAAAATATTACTGTGTGCACATTAACACAGTTATACAAGAAAAATATAACCTAAACAGAAAGACTGCCTTTTTCTCCCAGTTAATGTACTTACACCACAAATACGCCCCTCCCCCAAAGCACACTTCACAGTACACAGACTGACTGTTCTAAATTAACATTCAAAATCCACGCACAACAACAATCACTTGATGATGAGCACAGAAGGGTTTCCTAGTAAATTCTGAGCAAAATAAATGACTCAAAAAGGCATTTTAAACAGCTGTTAGAGGTTTTGAATTGCAGAGCTCTGACAGCAAACTGTCTCCAGCTACCACTACACACACACACACTACCCAGGCCAGAACTGAAGCTGTGCAGAACAATCTAGAGCCCATGTGACCTGCAATCCCATGAATCACTGCAGAATTTCATTTGAAGCGCAATTACAAGGCGAAGTAAGGTGAACTACATTGATTTCAAATGTACTTCACCTTAAAATTGGTGGAGAAGTGGTCTGGGGAAGGCAGAATAAAGCAAAGTCATTGGTTTCAATGGACTTCACTTTCCTCATTATGAAGCGAAGTACTCCGCTTGACATTGTGGAGTACTCAGTGGGTTCCGCGTTACTCCGTGAATCATTTTGTGAAGCGAATTGGGGCCACTTCTCCCACCACTACTTACAGTACTGTAACTCACATGCTGTACAGGAAGGAACGTGAATGCTTATAGCTATACTTCCCTGAAGAGCGGCAGCACAAAACTCCCTGACTTAAAAACACGTATTAATGAGTACAATGGTG
Source organism: Neoceratodus forsteri (assembly GCA_016271365.2). NCBI lineage: Eukaryota > Metazoa > Chordata > Ceratodontiformes > Ceratodontidae > Neoceratodus > Neoceratodus forsteri. Next base: position 644,096,430 of record CM057454.1, on the reverse strand, counting down.
GGGTGGTAAAGCCTGGAGAAATACTACAAAACAGGCTAACAATACATCCAAGTAACTAGAAAAAAAATTAATGTTGTGATTCGTGACGTGATCATGAATCATGATTTGTGACTGCATTTGTGACCGTGATAATGAAGAATGTAATTCGGTGTCGATGGTGTGAGACATAACCAATATGAAACTGTATTGGGAATGTGAATGCCTATGGCTGTACTTCCCCTATGAGCTGTAGCTTAAAACTCCCCGACTTAAAAACATGTATCAATGAGTACAATGGTGAGGTGGTGAAGCCTGGAGAGATAATACAAAACAGGCTTACAATACATCCAAGTAACAAGAAAAAAAATTAATGCTGTGATTTGAGACGTGATCGTGAATCGTGATTTGTGACTGCATTTGTGACCGTGATAATGAAGAATGTGATTTGGTGTCAACGGTGTGTTAATCAATATGAAACTGTATTGGGAACGTGAATGCCTACAGCTGTACTTCCCTGATGAGTTGTATCTTAAAACTCCCAGACTTAAAAACACATATCTATGAGTACAATGGTGGGGTAGTGAAACCTGGAGAGATACTATAAAACAGGCTTACAATACAGAGGCACAACACCTAACCAGTGCTCACCATCAGAAATGAAAATCTGGAAAAGAATACCTTTGCCAGTTTGGGTGAGCCATGGGGGCGCAGTGTACTGCACTGTTGCAGTAACAGTCACTATTACTAGTAACAGTAAAGATACCACAAAGAAGTACAAAAATCATACAGCTGCAGTGGATAGCAGGTTCACATTGCTGAATTTGCTATGTGGCACAATTAAAGGTGTCTGATTTGATGATACGCATCACACACACACACGTACTCACACACACACTAAGTAATGTGAAGCAAATTGAAAACTTCAGTAATATAACCACATATTTTAAACAAACTAAAATTATGCACTGATGCACCACAACAATCAACAAAACAATGGCAAGAATTATTGAAAATATTATTGTGTGTACATTAACACAGTTATAAGAAAAATATCACCAAAACAGAAATAACTGTCTCTTTCTCCAACTTAATCTACCTACACCACAGATACACCCCTCCCCCAAAGCACACTTCCACTGTCTCTCAGTACACATACTGAATGTTGTATATAACATTCAAAATCCACACACAAACAATAGAAGCTCGATGATATGAGCACAGGAGGGTTTCCTATAATCGATGAACTGAAGTTTCAGCAAAAAAAGGCTCAAAAAGGCTTTTTTAACAGGTTTTAGAATGTTTGAATTATAGAGAGCTCTCAGAGCAGACCGTCTCCTACAGCTTCCTACACACTCTACCCTGAACTGAGGCTGTGCAGAACAATCTAGAGCCCATGTAGCCTGAAATCCCATGAATCACTGCAAACTTCACCTTTGGAGCTTTAAAAACATGGCGAAGTGAGGCAAAATGCATTGTTTTTAATGTACTTTGCCTTAAGAACTGGTAAAGTAGTGGTTTGGGAAGGCGGAGTAATGCGAAGTCATTGTTTTCAATGGACTTTGCGTTACCCATCATAATGTGAAGTACTCTGATTCACATTGCTAGGCACTCCGCAAATTCGCCTTCACTCCGTGAATCACTTTGTGAAGCAAATTGGGGCCACTTTGTCCATCTCTACTTGGAATAAATTGCCGGTGGAAGTGGTGGAGGCTAAAACAGTGGCACGCCTCAAGCATGCATGGGATTGACATAGGGGTATATTCGATTTGATGCTGGGAGGTGGGAGGGTCCAAAGAGATCAGATAGAGTCTGCAGAGACAGAATAGGTAGGGAATAGCTGGACAAATTAGATGGGCTAAGCAGTCCTTTTCTGCCATCAGACTGTATGTTTCTATTCTTCTATGTTTATTCATCCGATAAGTTGAGCTGAGCTGTTTGCAGTCCTGTAGTTCTACCTGTGTGACCATTTTGTCACCCTTTCTTTGCTCTTTTAGCTTAACCAGATAGACTCAGTGAAACTGCTGAGCCCCTTTTATCCTACTTGTTCTTCACAGTGATGCACTCCCTTAAAGAGAGAATCACCTACTGCTTTTTCAATTAGACCTATCCCATTAAAATAGCCAGAATTCCTCCTTCTTGTTGCCCCAGAAATTATCTTCTCCACTACATCATTCTGAGTGCCTCTAAGTCCCAGACTTGTAAGTGCATCAGGCTCTTAGGATAATTTATTTTACTACGGTGTAAATCTTACATTACCTACCTTCAAGTTGGAATTGTTGCCCCTGTATGCTTCCTTGCTGCAACTGGAGGTCTACTATTCTTGGGCTACCCAGCTCAGCTGTCCATTTCTTGGTGAACCCATGAATCTGAGTCCTGCAACTTGTGGCCCCCTGCACTAACTGCCTCACAAACCCTTGTCCTTTAACTGAAACCCCCAAGACATCCCTTGATAAGAACAGTGCCTTCTCCTTCTTGGCAAACTGCAGCAATGTATGTGTCAGAAGAGATTATTATAGAAGTGTTAGAATGGGATAATGATCATCAACTCAAACATATATGGCTTAAGATGTTCCCAAGAAAAGACAAAAAAAAATAGTCATTCTGGTCCTTGTCTACAGACCACCATCCCAAGACATGGATCTGAATAATCTTACGAATGCAGTCATAAACAATTTAAATCCAGAGGATGATGTAATTCTGTTAGGTGATTTTAACATGTCCACCATAAACTAGAAAGTAAGGGAGGGGAAAATATGAACAGAAACAGACTTTTTGGAGATCCTTGACAAGATAGATCTGGACCAGTACGTTACACAATATTTTAGAGCTGGTGCTAAGTAACATGGGTGACAAGATAGTTAATTGCAAAACAATGGTTCCTTTAGGTAGCAGTGACAATGAAATTGTAAAGTTTATTGTAGTGGAAGATAAATGGAGAATTACAGGAATAACTAAAGTTAAATCCTTTGTGAAGTCAGACTTTGAGGAAATGCGGAACAAATTAAGATTATAGAACTGGAAGAAGGACTTCAGAAATGTAAATCACAGTGGAATTTGGGACATGTTGATGGGAAAGCTACACTACTTAATCAAAAAATATGTTCCAGTAATAAAATAAATATAACAAAACAAGAACACCACCACCTTGGTTTAATAAGAGGACTAAAATGTTACTAAAAAAGAAAGGTAAGGCATACACAAAGGCAAGAAAGATCTATTCTGCTGAAGCATAGCCAGGTTATAAAACTGTTGCTCAGGAGAGCAAAAAGAGTATCAGGAAGGCAAAACTTGATTATGAATTAAGATTGGCTAACAAGGTGAAGGATAACTACAAACCATTTTATAATCATGTTAACTTTAAGAGAGGAGGTATCATACAAGTAGGACCTCTTGAGGACAGTAATGGTAAATTGGTCACTGAGGATAAACAAATAGCACATAAGCTGAATGCTTTGTTTCAATTTTCAGTGATAAGTCAGATGGTGTATCTTTGAACCTTGGTGATATAGTAAATCAGCCAATTACTTTAGATGAAAAGGATTTCAAAAACCAAGCTTCAGCAAATTGATCCCATCAAGTCACCAGACTGGAAGGCATTCATCCTAGGGTGGTAAAAGAGCCTGTTAAGAAATTAGTGGAACCAGTCACTAGAATCTTCCAGGAGTCCCTAGATAATGGCTCTGTAGTGAAATACTGGACAGAAGCCATTGTCATTCCTTTATTCAAAAAAAGGGTCCCAGAAAGAATGCAAGACATACTGTACAGACCAGTGAGTCTGACATCAGTGCTTGGGAAAGTTTTGGAAAGAATATTAGAGAAGAAGCTAGATTAATTTATTATAGTGAAGGTATGGTTGATAAAACACAGCATGGGTTTACCAAGGGAAGATCGTGTCTGATGAACTTGGTAGAGTTCTTTAATATGACCAGTATGGCTTTGGATAAGAGGTACCCTATGGGTGTGTTTTTTCTGGACTAGAGTAAAGCCTTCAATAAAGTGCCACATAATCAAATTGTGGAAGCTTTACTTAATATTGGTTTAAACACTATGATAGTGTCATGGATAAATTCATGGCTCACTAATAGGAGACAGAAAGTGAATATACTTTATATTGGATAGTGCATGGGGAACAGTTGACAACAGGGCTATTCTTTCACTGAGTTGGCACTATGACGATGGATTACCTCGAGAGCGCAGCTCAAGAGGTAATCCGTCATCATAGTGCCAACGAGGTGAAAGATGCCCTGTTGTCAACTGTTCCCCGTCCACTTTTCTTTATAGTGTATGGTGGAACGTTGTTTTTTTGGGGGAAAAAATCACTATAGCATGTTTCTGCTTCAAAACATTTTTACTTGGTTACTAGAAGGAAAAAAGAACTTTACACTTTGAATGTGTTCACGCTTGACATTTTAACTGTTTAAGAACTTTACATTTTGAACGTTTTAATGCTAAACATTAGTACTGCCACCAACATTGCTGCTTTTGCTGTGTGTCCTGTCTGTGGAGTGAGCCCTAACTGTCAAATGCTGTTCGAGGACATAGTGTGTGACGTTCGCAGTGCAGTAGAAAAAATTGTTCTGCTGCACTGCGAACGTCACTAGTGTGTGACTACAAGGTTTCGACAATGATGGATTTCGGTGGAGAATGACATTCCACCATACACTATAAGAGGGAATACATCTGTGTGGGCTGATGTCACCAGTGGACTACCACAAGAATCAGTTTTGGGACCCTGGCTATTTAACATTTATGTGGCATCATTTTCCAGTGGTGATGTGGTGTGGCTTTCACAATTTGCAGATGATATAAAATGAGGATCAGTAGTGCAAAATCCCTCAGAAATAGAAAAACTGCAAAAGGAACTATCAAATTTGGAGCTATGGGCCCTGAAACACAAATAAGACTTTAATATTGAACAAAATGTGTGGTGATGCACTTAGGTAAGAATAATAACAAGGCTAAGTATACAGTGCATTAAAAGGGCATACATTAAGAGAAATAGAAGAAGAGAACAGGAGGCAGTATAGCGCAGTGGTCTAAGGCTCTGAGCTGCAAATCTGGTGACATCCAGCAGACCAAACCTGGGGTTTGAATCCCACAGTTTCCACTTGCATACTGTGTGACCCTGAGCAAGTCACTTAACCTCCTTGTGCTCCCAGGTCGCTCCTGTAAAAAAGCTTTCAGCTTAGTGTGCTATACCTGGTTAAACAACTAAATAAAAAAAAAAAGATTTTGGAATAATAATTTCAAATGACTTAAGTTTAAAAAAAAACTTTGTCCTTTGATGGCAAAGAGGACCAACAACATTCTGAATAGTATCAGAAGGCACATTCAAAGTAGGGACAGGAGAGTAATAGTCCCATTGTATACTTCAGTAAAGGAAGATTCCCCCACACTTGCTCACACTACCCAGATAATGACTGCTTTACTCCATTCTGGTGGTAAAAAAACAAAAGTTTATTCTATACTTTAAAAGTGGTACATATCTACAAAACAGTGCATTTCTGGCAGAGGTACAAGCATATGAACTCCCAACACTGTTTCACACCTCCTGCAAGTGCTTTATCAAGGGATAAGTTCAACCCACATAGCTGCCCATATTAATACAAATATCTGAATATTAGTGGCTATTAGTAATTATCAAAAGCGTACAAAAACATGCACATTTAATCTTAAATTATGTTTAAAAAGATCTCCATTAAGCTTATCAGTGCATCTTATTTATAAGTCTATAGCTCCCCCTAGTTGTTCAAAATTATTTAACCAGGTAATTTACAGGTTAAAAAGAGCACATCAATTGATCTAAGGTGCATCTATTTTCTTTCTATTAGATTCTGTTAAAGTCCATGAAGAATTAACAAGCAGGCTGTCATTCTTTAATTCAGCCAACAGCATTCCTCTTCTGGTCACCATGGTGATGATCAACAAACACATGGCGATCTGTCATCTTGCTTCTTTAACTGCCACAAACATCTTTCACATAAATTGCTGAACCCCAACCAAGCTTTAAAAACAAACTAAATACACATAGCATCAAATTTATTAAAATACAATGTAACTTTTACAACTCTTTCCTATAGCACATATCTTATTCTAAAAAGGGCTTTATTTCAAATCTGCCATTTAAGCCCGGACTTTGTAATGCTCCTAATATACATTATGCACTTCCCTGGTCAGACCACATCTGTAATATTGGGCACAGTTCTGGTCTCCAAGTACCAAGGTGGAAATTGAAATCCTGGAGAGAGTTCAGTGCACAGCTACAAAGATGGTATCAGCTGTTAAAAATCTAAGATGCAAGGAAAGGTTGGACATGTTAGGTTTGTATCCTCAGGAAGATTGCATGGACACCTATGTCTGGGGTATGGTGCTTTTGAGATCCATGACCTATGGTATTGTTTAGGGTTGGAATTCATAAATCAACACAATGACGCTAGGTATCATATATTGCAACTAAGAAGTGACACATACCACACTAAGAAGAAAGCTACCTGGTTCAGTCAAAGAGTAGTGGCAATGTTGAATACTCTTCCACTTGAGATTGTAGGTAGTAGAAATATGCAAGAGTTTAAAACAACATTGGACAAGTATTGCATGAGGAATAATATATTAAACATATTACCACTCTCTCCAGCCTTTTCTATTTCCTCCATTTCAAGTCAGGTGTATGGCTGGGCAATATTCATGGATCCGGCTTCCAAAAATGATTATGAAATTCTAAAATTTTCACAAAGTCTCATGAAAATAGAATTTAAGTATTGATGTAAATTTGCAATTTTGGCAGCTAATAACAAGGACATTGTTTAAGAAAGAAATTTGTAAAACTGGCACAGTCTCCTTTTTAAAGATCAACTGCAAATATATTATAAATGTACTATAAATATTTATCATGTTTAGATAGACTAAGGCCAACCAAGCCTTATTTATTACAAATAAGATGAAGAAACTGTATTTTTCTATGTACATATACAGTACTATTTTAATGCTCCCTTATATGAAGATTTCAAGAAAAATCCCTCAGTCATTTTTAGACCAGCTGGCAGAATGTTGGATGAGTACTGATGACATTTAAGCAATTTGACTTAATTTTCCTCAAGATCCTGGCAGTTCAGTGCAAACACACATACACAGTACATTAAATTGTAAAGTGACAAAACATCCAATTGTCTGAGTACCTTTGCCCACTGAATTTTATTAATACAGTATCAAAGATACATATCTAATTACTTTCACAGACTAATCAGTAATTCTTAGGAGACAATACTAAAAAAGAGAGGGGTGTTTTAACCCATCTGGTCATGTAAATTTTGTTTTGTGTAGCTCTCTGCTTCTGTATACTAGTTAGATTCACCCCTTTTTCTAAGTTCTTCCATATTTCCAAAATTTGAGGAGTGGTACAGGGTTTGGATTATGAAAGTATTCAAATCTTTGGGAGAGCAGATGTAGATGGTCTAAATTTTTTAGTGAGTGTGAGGTGGTACACATTTTGTGAAGGGTACAGGTATAAGGGTATAAATTTAGGATGGGATACAGATTTGGGGAGAATTGCTGGGGCAGTAAAACTTTTTGGAGTAGTGCTATATCACTTTACTAATGGAAGGGTGTAGGGCTGGAAGGGAAAAGATGAAACAATAATGGACATGTTACGAGCCTGACCATTTTTTTTGTTTGTTTGTTTGTTTTTTGTTGGGAGGAGTGATACTGAATCCAAAGTGTTTCTGGTCAGCTTCAGGAATTTATTGGCTATTTACCCATATAACTTCACTAGAATGTTCTGATTACCCCCATCAGAACACTGGAAACAAAGATTGATTTTTGAAATTTATAATCTGATGTACTCTGTGTGTACTGAGCTGCCTGGATGTTGAGGAAAATGAAGTAATTCTTGCTTGAATTACATTCACACACACCCAAAATTCTGCCAACTGCTGTAAATTGTCTGAAAACTTGCTGTGAAACCATCAAAAACCATCAAATTAGAGATGCAATAAAATAGAATTTATACATGAGTAATAGCAATCCCTACACTTTGCTTGCAATACATATGGGTTGACTGCCATCATGGTAGGTAAATGATACATTTTAAAAGCACTGCAATTGATCTTTAAGGTCTATGAACTTTCCAAATATAATGTCATTGTGTTCTCCAGTTTTTAAGTTACAGGGACTTTTAAATTTGCACTTTACAGTACATACAGTACTTGTAAAATTTAATTTTGAAATTTCTGAAAGTTTGGTTACTTATAACAGAGGCCACTGATTTATGGTCATTAAACTAATGAAATTCCATTGTCAAGAACTGAAATTCTGGGAATTGAACTAGTGATTGTTAGTCTAAGTTCTGGGTTTTACCAGAATTCTACTGTCATTCTTCCAGTATGTGTATGAATAATCAGAATAAAAAGAAGGCTCCATATACAGAACATTAACCCTTAGGCTGGCAACAGAATTGGAACGTACAGGAATTCTGGACTGATATAACAGTCCGCGGCCCTGCAAGGGTTAAATGAAGCAAATTAAAAATAGTACAGGAAGCAATTATAAGAAAAGTAAAAGTTCTGTAAATTTACTGAGCTTGCATAGAATGCCAAATTATGTGAAATTCTTTGGTTTTGACAGTTTGCGGATAGTCCAAATTCTGGAATTTTACTGGGATTTGCAGTAAAACCAAAACAAACAGTGACCTTGCTTAAAACTCAGTCCCCTTTAAAGCTAGAAATGTGAACTGTGGCACACATATCCATGTGGCATAGTAGATTAAATGTTTCAGATTTGGTGAGATTAGGATACGTTACTTTAAAATTAGTTGGAACAAAATTTACATTTTGGCAAAATATTTGGCTGGCTATAACTCAGCTCCTTTTACAGACTGAGATCTAAAACATTGTACACATACCCATGTTTTATGATTTGTTAAGTGTTGAAACTGTGCAGAAATCTGAATAAGAATTTTTTTAATTAGATGGAAATAACTGAAAATTTTATGTGAATGAAGTCTTTAGCCACCTATAACAACCCCCCCTTAAAGCTATGGATATTATACATATGGTATGGTTATGTATACCTGCCACATTTGTAACATTTGGGCAAGTGCTTTTGAAATTAGACTGAGATAACTGAAATGTAAATTTTGGAGGAATTTCACAGAATTTTCACAGAAATTCAGTAACATTTCATAAAATCAGAATACTAATTCTGCCTGAATTCCTCTGATAGAATTTTACATTATGCAGAGCTCTATTTAACACATTGTGTGTTCTTACTCCAATTTAAATGGAAGACTTCCAGACTGAAGGGAGGTATACACATTGCCTGCGGCATGCATGCTATGTACACTTCAACTGCACCTTATATATGCCTCACAGATAATGTGCATATTAACTGGACCTTAAAAACATGTAATTTCACTAACATATATCTCAGCAATACCCTACAACCTTCATATTTAGCAATGTTCACCTCAATCACAACTTAAAAAACTAATCGGTAGGCATTATTCACTTCATCTGCACCTCATAAACTTAACTTTGAGCAGTATATATCTCAACCACACCTTGACTTTTGCTTTGAGCTACTGAGTCAAAGGTTAACCTTTTTGGCCCTGTCAGGACACCACTGACAGGTCTGATTTCTGAACTACAAAACCATTTTTGAACTCCTGTGCAGTATTTTCTGGGTACTGGCAGTTTATTCTCATGTAGCAGTTGAAACTCCATATGTTTAGCTGGGCTGTGCTTGCAAAGAAAACAACCTTTTTTCAGATTAAGAAGATTCCTTGTTTATACTAACAGTTTTATTCATGTTGCAGAAAGCAGCACTCTATCAATGGGGTGTGCAAGTGCATGTCTCTACTATATATTTAGTGAGAGGATGTGGGGGTACTTCAGCTTCATGGTACTTTTCCCTGGTTTGAGCATGTTACATTATGGATTGTTTGTTAATTAGAGAGAAGGGTGTCCTTTTGCTCTACAGTAGCATGATCCCGAACTGGCTACCAGAAGAACCTCATGAGGTGAACAGTATAAATTTAAGACCCAGTCTAGGTGAACAGTATAAATTTAAGACCCAGTCCAGCTTTGAGACTTGTTTGGCATTAGAAACACAGAGAAAGCAGCCTCACTTCAATTCATTATTGCAGGTCAAAATATAAAACAGTATAGGATGTGTCTCATTAGGAGGTACCTTGAAATCAGTAATCACACTTACCCACAATTCAGTCTGAAATCTGGTAACTAAAGTCTCCCATTTAATCTGGGTTACAAACAAACAGAAATCAGTTTTAAATGAAAAACGGGCCCCTCTAAGGCAGCAGTGACTTGATGAGGAGTGCTAAGTTGGCAAGTCACATGACTTGCAGCAGCCACCAATGATGCTGCAGATCAAGAACAACTCAAACTGCACACATCTCTGTCATTTCCAGCTCTCTCTTAGAAGAGAAATATCTTACTCTTGAAAGCAGTTCATTTCTTGTAAAACAAAAGTGATTTGTAATCAGAAGGTGACAGTATGGCACTGATTACTGTGATTTGGCTGGGCTTGTTACTGGAGAACAAACCATCTCAGTGCTTTATAAAGCTCTGAGGGACCTTCTTGGTGATAAGCTCAAAATTAAATGCTCTTGCTGGGAGACAGAGTTCCCTAATCAAACGGGTTTCTTTGAACATTCCTCCTCTTGGGACTATGTCCATTGATACATTAGTGCTCTTATGCAGTGCAAGATAGTTGATAATCTATACTTTTCTCCACAAAAATTGAATAAATTGCAATTGATTGTCAGCCCTACATGCATGAAATGTAAGGCCCAGTTGGGATTGCTAAAACACATTTTATGGGACTGTCCTGTGTCCCAGTCATAATGGTAACAAATCAAAGCACAGTTGGATCCCTTATTGGAACTGGATGATGCTTTTACACCCAAACTCTGTGTGCTGGGTATAGCAGTAGATATTTATTAGGTCCTCAACTATATAATATGACCCTCATCACTGCTAAAACTAAGCTGATTATTTTATGCCACTGGACAGATCAAACACCTCCCTCTTATAGGGAGTGGTATGTAGAAATCCTTTCTGTTTTATGTATGGAAAAATCCATAGCCTGCCTTAGACATTCCTTAAAGCACTTCTAAAAGAAATGGGAGATTTTGCATGACCTTCTTTTACTCTCTGACCTGCTCTGCTCCTTTTTAACCTGTTAATAACAAGCTCACATTTCATGGATCTGTACCATAGCACTGGTATTTATTGGGCCTACAAATAAGCCCTACTATAGTTGGCCTAGCATGTTTATAGTTAGACCTCTGTCATGGCAAAATAGTGTATAGGCTCAGTTTTAGCACAATGATACATCTGCTTATTATGTCTATGTAATGTAAGAGTTACTCAGTTAGTCTGCTAAGTTTCCAAGTCACCATTCCTTATGCTAGTTATGTCACGTTTATTTTTTCCCCTCTTTTGTTATCTTGTTGTTGTAGTGCATAAACTGATAAAGTTAGTTAAAAAAAAGAAGCTGGCAGTATAGCCTAGAGGTTGGAGTAATAAGCTGTGAATGCTGTTGGTATATCCAGCAGACCTGGGTTTGAGTCCCACAAGCTTCACTTATGTACTATGTGACTCTTAGTCACTTAACTGCCCCAATGATCCTGGGTCACCTCTGAAAGCAGGCATTTCTGCCCAGTGGGCCTTACCTGGTTACCAAAGAATAACACAAAAATAAAGCAGTTATAAATCATTAGAATTCATCACAAAATCATGCATTATAATTGTAGTTAAAGGGGATATGGAATAAAAATGTACAAAAAAGTAAGCGTGGAGAGTGTTGTGATTTGTGGATGTAGTCCTTGTGTATTGCTAGGAGTTTTTTTCTAAAGTTGCTTACTAGTTTTTTGATCCCTGGGATCTTCATGTTTGAATTTGTTATTACTCTTATTTTTCCTGCAATGCATTCTGTCCATTGTGACAGTGATGCATTCATGACTAGGACTTTTAAGAATATGCAAGCCTCTGGGTACATGTTGCATATCCAGATATGCTTGCATTGTCTTTTGTTGCCAAAAAAGATTTCTTGTTTTTAATGCTAGCTTTTCATATTTCCCAAAGACAGATAATAAAGTGGCCAGATTACCTTCCTGATCAACAGCCCCTGAAATAGTTGTGCCTGTTTCACTCCTGGAGGCAGAAAACAGGTCTTCCCCACGTGGGTTAGCAAACAAACTGTCTGTGGACTTAATAGTGTCCACTCATCTTATTTATTAGCTTTTGGTAAGTGGGTAAGTGCGCTAGGCAACAATCCTGCCTATTTTCAGGCACGACCCAGGAGAGTACAAAATTGAGAATACAGAGATGACAACAGTACAATTCAAAAACAATAACATAGGTACAATCAATTACAGTCCAGGTAGTAATACATCAGAGGATTGGGCACATTGGCAATTATTAAAGCACAGATAATAGTACACAATAAAGTAACAAATAAGAAGTGAGATAGGCGAGAGGAGGAGCACACTTTTATCAGTCATTTAGTCATCTTGTTGTATCTGTTGCACTCAATCTATATTTAATTTGCTTGCTTGTGTTGAAATGACATACCATTTGAGTCACTCAGTGAACCTGCTGGAGCAATGTACTGATAACATTTACTAGTAGGCCAAAAGTACCACTGGCTCAGCATTGGTGCTGCAAACCGATAACTACAGTCCAGAAGAGAACCTGACCCCTGGCAGAAGCTGGGGGAAAGGCAGTCCAGACCAAGAAGGTTGGGAGGCATAGCAGACAACAGTGCACATCACATGGGAGCACGTACTGTGCACCATGACATCACTACATGTCATGTCTTCCTAGGGAGGGCACTGGAGGATGAGTGCCTGCAGGCCCCACACCCAAGCAGCTGGGCACACTGACCAGAACTAGATCTGTTCTGCTGCATGTCTTAGGAAATCCCACTGACCCCAACAGGGGGGCAAGGCATGGAGAAGATGGCCAGCAGGTAAGGCCCAGCAGACATCGGGGTGAAAGGCTGGTTATCGGAAGGAGGGCTGACCGAGAAGGGGAGAAAAACAAAAAGACTGGCAAGCCAATGCATTTATAAATAACCCAGCAGCAAACTGTTGTGTGAGGCCGAGAGGAAACTAGTACAAATGTTAATGTCATTAATCCCTCTTTTACTAGAAATAAGCTTTGGTGAGCTATAACATCCAATTGCCAAAATAAATGTAACATTTGGAAATGTAATTTCTGGGGCCAAAGTTTCGTAACAATTGGAAATTCAACTTAAAGGCAAATGTTTCTGACAATACATGATAATTCCCCTATCTCTTTTTCCCAGATCCTGTCTATAGGTTCTATTACCTTAAATTATATTAAAAGAAGGGTTTGAGAAGTAGAGATTTCTGATTGGCTGTAAACATTCTATCAACCTTACATTAATCTTTTATTACCACACATATAGAGCCTAATCCCCTGCTGTAAAAGGTTTAACACTATTTAAAACAACATATTTTATTGTAATAGCAATAAAGCACTCCCAGTAGTTATGCAAACTGTCAGTTAATCACCTTCTAGGGGCATGTGGCACTCAGTTATGCCTCATGCCACATTATACCCCTGGAGGCTGATTAACAGACCATTAACATAACCACTTGCCTTATCTTATTGCTTAAATATCATTCTTCAAACTATTCTTATTCTACCAGGATTAAGTCAGTATAAGAAAAACAGACATATTCAAAATTATACAGTCAATAACTAAGTCATACTGAGGAAATTAATTCCTGGAGCTGGATTTTTAGCTTCCACCCATGTCCCCTGGTTGCCCCCCTCTTTCTGTTGGAACACCCCATCTAAGCCTACCTTATTTATCCCCTCTATGTACTTGAAGTCCTTTATCATGTCCCCCCGTCCCTCCTCTCCTCTAGAGAGTACATGTTGAGCTCCTCAAGCCTCTCCTCATAGGTCCTCTCCCCCATATCCCTAATCATCTTGGTTGCCCTCTTCTGGACCCTCTCCAGGAGTGCAATGTCCCTTTTTAAGTGCTGCCACCAGAACTACATGCAATATTCAAGGTGAAGCCTAACCAAGCAGTTATACAGAGGAAGAATCACTTCCCTCCTTCTTAAGGTCATCACCCTAGTGATGCACCCCAGCATCCTATTGGCCTTGGCCTCTGCCCTCCTACAGTTCTCAGAGTTGTTCATTTTGACATTCACCACCACCCCAGGTCCCTCTCCCCATTTGAGACTTGTAGTGTATCTCCTCCCAGGGTGTACATGTGGCCTGGGTTTCTAGCCCCAAGGGAAGAACCCTGCACTTCCCCACATTACATTTCAGTTTCCAGGTACACAACCACTTCTCCAGTGCCTCCAGATCCTCCTGCAGGGCTACTGTCCCCTCCTCCCCATCCACCACTGCCCCCAACTTCGAGTCATCCACAAACAGACTCATTTCGCTCCTGATACCTTTCCTGATGTCTGAGACATAGGTGTTAAACAGGAGTGGCCCTAGGACCGATCCCTGGGGGACCCCACTAATGACCCTCCTAGGAGATGAGACTTCCCCCACAACCACCACCCTCTGAGTATACCCCAATAGCCAATTACCTATCTATCTGATCATCTGCTTTCCCACCCCATTTCCCCCAGCTTAGCCTGTAGCCCACTGTGAATGCTCCATTTCCCAAGATATTGTACATCCTTCCTTGATTTTTACATAAAAATCCCCATTTCCCGACATACTATCCCATCATTTCTTGAGCTTTACATAAAAAAGTTACATTTCCCAAGACCCTATACATCTTCCTCGATCATAGTGCTCTCCTCCCACAGGAACAGGACCACGATTAGGTTTTATGTTCCCACATATATTAGCCATAAGAGTTTAAAAGATATTGAAACCTATTCCAGGTGGAATAAGGATGAATACTCTACATCTTACATACTTTGCATTCCACAGAGATCCAGGCCCCGACTTGCTATTCAGGAAAAATTTAAGAGGAACAGAATAAAATAATAAAAATAATTTGGTAGCAAAGTGTATCCAAACATTGAATCCAACCTCTGGACAGGCCATATCCCTAGGGATTCGCCTAGTGTTGTTTTAAAGTCCCTAGTAAGCTTAGTCCTAATTAGAGTTGTGGAGAATTTTCTAATTCTGTTTCCCCCAGAATTCTGAGGATTTTGTAAAAGTTTGCCTAATTCAGTGGAATTCTGTCAGAAACAGAATTCTGAAAAAAGAATGCTAACTATAGAGTCGTATTCCGTAGTTCATGTAAACTTCAGATTCATTTTCCACAAACTTATGTAATGCATACATATTATTCACAGTTTATATAGAAATACTTTTTGAAATTCCATGGAATTGAAAAGGAATTCTAAGAAGCATTTTAGAAGCAGAACTGCCATTCTACTCTAATTCGGCTGGCAGAATCCCATTCTGCAAAGCTCTAGCCCCAGTTGATATCTTCTAAACAGAGGCAGTAAATAACAGGGCCATCAGCCCTAAACATCCCTATCAGCAAAATGTCAAAGATGTTGTGAAGGGCAGACACCTTTTGCTAGTAGTCTGAAATATTTTGTTAAATGTTAGTACCTGCTGTAGCTGTAGGGGGCTAGGATGCATTGATTAAATGTGACAAAACTGGCTTTTTCGGGAAATTCTCAGCCAGTCAGCATGGTTTCTTATGTGGTGTGGATTTTCATTGCAATAGCTTCTTGAAAGGGGAATAGTTTCTTTAGCATACAAAGGTTCAAAGGCAGTCTGTCTCCACTGCATTTGGACACATTCTTTCAGTTGCTAAATAATCTTCAAAGGGAAGTTGGGTCTCTGCAACACAGAGGACATTTAATACTGCAAGGTAGACATCACCCAAAAAGTCAGCCTTAAGCAGTTTCAGCCAATCAGATGAACTTGGATACTGGGACATGATGTCACAGCCTCGCTCGACCAAGCCACCATGGAGAGAGATAGAAAGAGAGAGGGGGCAGAAATACTTCAACCCAGTTATTGTCATTCTCTTTTTGTTGGAGTATCTGTGGGACTGGATCCAAGGGAAAGAGACAGACTGTGTGTCTGTATAGAGAGAGTTAAGGAAACAAAGTCTAGTGTGGTTAGTGAGGAAAGAAGTCTTTGTAACTGGTAGGGAAGATAGAAGCGTTTATCTATACAAGTGTACAAGCTTTCTTTTGTAATCCTGTATTTGTACTGTTGTTTAACTAAGTGTAAATCTGTTCGACTAAGTGTAAATAGTGTAAATACCTGAATATTACTGCTATCTTTGGACAACCAGTATTTAAGCAATAAGGCATGACCAGGGGTTAGATTAACAGTCTGTTAATCACCCCCTAGGGGTGTAATGTGTCACGAGGTGCAGTCGAGTGCCATATTGCTCCAGGGGGTGATTGACTGTTAATCTAACTCCTGGGAGTGCCTTATTGCTATTATAAAAAAATATTCCAAAAGAAAAGTGTTAAAAGTATACTTTTTGAATGTTTTCCTTATTTAGAGAGAGATTTTTAATAAAATAGTTCTTCCACCAACAGTTGAAGAATGCTGGTTCAAAATCAGAATGCATCATTCCACACATTCAGCAGCGGTAGAGGATGGAATGCTAACAGGAAGAATCC
Organism: Neoceratodus forsteri; assembly: GCA_016271365.2. Lineage (NCBI taxonomy): Eukaryota > Metazoa > Chordata > Ceratodontiformes > Ceratodontidae > Neoceratodus > Neoceratodus forsteri. The sequence goes on along the minus strand of CM057454.1, from coordinate 644,079,836 downwards.
ATGTGCCATAGTGATCAGGCTATACGTGACAGTTTAACATGGATTAATGTAAGGCTGTTGGAATCCTAACAGCCAATCAGACTGCAGCATTCCTAAGACCCTTTTTATAATTAGTAATAAATGATTTTTTAAGACTGGAGTAACTGGTTGTTGGTGACTGCATCTCTGAGGAAAGGGTACCTGGTTACAGGGGTGCACAGTTAAAGTCTCAGAGAGTGTGTGAGAGAGAGAGAGAGAGAGAGAGCGAGCGAGAGAGAGGGTGGAGTGTGTCCTACCCAGAGCAGAGACCCTCACTATTGGGAGTCAAAATGGTAGAAGGTGGTGGGAAAATGTTTTCAGAGCACCAGGGTCTGTGCTCTTACTAAAGAGGGGACCTTGATGGCAGTAATGCTGGTCCAGACAGTCTCAGTGGTAAAGACTTAAGAGAAAAAAAGAGGCTTCCTGGGACTGTGGAGTGCACTAACCATCACATGTGGTAGCAGTGGTGAGGATGAGGAAGTAAGGCTTACAGTACTTGCACAAAACACAGTTTGGCTATCTAGTACCTAGGGTGGCAATCACAGAATGTATGCAGCATTAATATGTGTACAACAGTAAACATGGCAACTCCGTCTAACTTCTCTCACTTATGACTTTTTTTTATTTTTATTTTCCAGCTGGGGTTTGCAAACTTTAGATATAGAAATGCCTGGCAAGTGCAATGTGAAGAGGTTGCCAGAGCTCCATCAGCTGTGTGAGGAGAGAGGCATACCTCAGAAAGGTTTGAACAGGACAATATTGATTAAGGCCCTAGAAGCAGCTGGCAAGGAGCCCTGGGTGACCCAAGTGGCTTAAGTGAGAAGTCCAAGCCAGCCTTGCAAGCTGAGCTGGAATTAGCTTGCATTGCAGAAAGGCTGAAGGACAGGGAGATGGAGCTTGCCAGGTTGGAAATTAAAGCAGCTAAGCTAGACTCAGAGGAGAAACAAAAGCAGTGAGAGGCAGAAAAAGACAGTGAGAGGCAAAGGCAGCCCAAGAAAAAACCCAGCGAGAGGCAGAAGAAAGACAGTATGAGACAGTGGCAGCCCACAAGAAGGCCATGCTAGAGGCAAACCAGGATAAAGGTGTGATGGAAGCAGAAGAAAGAGACAAAGAATGCAGACATCAGCTCAGATGAGAGGCTGTGAGACTGCAACGCTTTGGAAGAGGTAGACACCAGAACAGGTGACTAATGGGGTAGATGGGGGGTAGCCAAGGCTCAAAATTTGAGTTCAGGTTGTTTCCAAAATTACCAGAGGCTATGGATATTGATTATTTCCTTAATTCATTTGAGAAATTGTGATTGTAATTGGAATTGGCATGGGAGTACTGGCCAGCTCCATTGCTTACTGGGAAAGCATGGGAAGCATTTTCATGCTTGGTCCCTTAAGATAGCAGAGATTATGTGAAAATCTAGGCTGCTATTTGGAGATGTGTGAAATTGAGAAAACTTTGCTTCAAAGTTGGCCTACTTCATGAAGTTCAAAGTGTTGACTTCACAACCTTTTTTGCCAGGCAGTGTGGCACTTTTTTCCGCAAAGTGACTAAACTTCACTTGCACAGTTACCATTTTGCAGAAAAAAGTACCACTTCACCTGAAAAAGTGTTGCAAAGCCAGTGAAGCTGACGTTGGCGATGTCAAAAGGAACTTCATGAAGCTTCACAAAGTCAAAGTTTTGCAACATTGTGGCAACTTCACTGACAAAGTTTAATTTTGACGCATCTCTCCTGCTACTCGGTGCTTGAAACATGGCAGCCATGTAGGGCTGCCATCTGTTTGCTCTCTGAATTGAGAGCAGAGCTTATGTCTGGAGCCTTTTCTGTGTTTATTTTACTAGTTACTTTTCGCTTTAGTAACTAGGAGAGCATAATTTGATGTGTGTGTGCCTAGCTGATAGAATTAGCTAGAACACCTACAATCATAAGTGAGCTTCTATAGCGAAGTTAGCACCGAGTTAGGGCTTCTAGCTTTAGGCAGGGCTGGGTAGTGAGACAGATGTAGGAGTCAGCTTTTTGGTTTTTAGGAATAGAGTTGACCTGCAGGTTGCCTCATCTTACCTGGGTATCCCACGGAATTGTAAAAGCTGCCATTGCCTGGATCCCACCTGCAACTGTATCTTTCAACTGCCTATCCAACCACAGATGACTGACAATCGAGTGGTGCTGGTCCTGATATCAGACCCTGGTTTGGAGATGCCTGCTTTTACAGTGGGACCATCTGTCATTGGGGAAGAAGGTATGCCCTGAACTGGTGCTTGTTGTTGGAATTACTGAAGGACAGAGGTCCCAGGGATGGCTGGAGGTGCCCCTTAAACATCAAATGAGGGGGCTGAAGGTATGACTGGTGTTTGCTGTGCCAGACTTCCTTACCTAGGGAACAAGGGTGCATAGAGGGCATCATCTGGATTTGCTTTTCCTGGACTTTTAAATCTAGAGTACAGTTGGAGAAACTTTTTGCCATGATAATCACAAACATTGGACACTTTTCCTCTTCTTGGTTGGTGTGTTCCAGCTCTACAACATTGGAGAATTTTGGAAGACTGTTAAAGGGATTTTGCTGTGGCAGCAGACAACTTCAGGATTACTGGCAGACTTTGCATCCATGTATTGTTTCACATCTTTCCTGGAGCTAGTGAGAAGAGCTCCAGGTTGCAAAGGACAGTGTTTCTTCACAGAGACTGCTCAGGTACTGTATTTTGCTGGTTCTACAGACTTTCTGCCCAGCAGAGACTTGGATCAGTGAGAGGACCCATGGCCTCTCAATCATCCTGGGCTGGAACTGGCTTTTTCTTTGCATATTGATTACCTTTTCAAATTTAAAAAAAACACTTAGCCCTGTCTTGTGGGGCATTATTCTAAAACTCTGCAGGTTGCTCTCCTGGAAGGCAGAGAAGCTTGGCTCCTTGTCTGTTTTGCTTTTTGTGGGGGAGTTTTCGGGGGTAGAGTGGGGGGGTTATTGGGAGCTGGGGTTTTAGTTTGAATGAGTGTCTGTGTAGTATGACTGGCTATTTCTGAGTATATTAGTTGTGTGGATGTTGTGTGACTGATAGTTATTTGTTTATTTATTGAGGCTTTCTGGTGGGAGAGTATGTGTCTGGGGTAATCAAAGGGTCTGGGGAGGGCTAGGATTGTTTATGAGGCATCCTAGCTTCCTGATCTGCAGCCCTTTATTGACTTCCCAGTTTTCAGCACTACAGTGTGTCACTGAAGGAAGGTTGGAATGAACAAGACTCACATTGATTGACTTTGGTGGGGTGCCTTGGACACTCTAGGGGGCAGATTGAGGTTATCAGTTGCAGAAGGTGCCCTGGGTGTCGACAGGCATTAGAGAAAGGCCAGACATGTTTGGTCCCCATCCCCAGAGTTTCCACCAGACCAAGCGGACTAGTACCCAAAAGGGGTATATTGCCCACCAGTCCCCAGAGGGCAGTGCTTTGCAATGCCAGATCTATCAAGAACAAGACTGCGTTTATAGCAGACTTGGTTTCCGTGGTCGATCTGGCTTGCATTACCAAGACCTGGGTGGGTGATGATGCTGGCCCAGTTTTAGAGGCCACCGTCCCCCCGGGACTCGGTGGTGCACTGCCCAAGAGTGGAACACAGGAGTGGGGAGTGGCCACCTGTTTTAGATCTGAGCTTGGCTTCACTGTGCACCAAGTGGGAAGACTGGGTTCTTTTGAATGTGCAGTCATGCATGGGGTTCTGGGCACAGGCTGCAGGATACTTCTGATTTACTACTCCCCTGGGGCGAATTCCTGCAGGAGGTAGCAGACTTGTTCTTCAGTGAGATGTTGGAGTCCCCCAGATGTTTACTTCTGGGGGACTTCAATGTGTGAGCAATGATGAATCCTCTAGGCTAGGTTACAACCTCCTCCAGATGATGTCATCTCTGGGCCTGTCACAAGAAGTTTTTTCTGTGACCCACCAGGATGGCCACATGTTGGTCATGGTCTTCTCATTCGGGCTTGAGATTAGTAACCTCAAGACTGATCAGGTCGTTTGGTCCGATCATTGCACAGTGGAGTTTTCTTTCAGAGCCCCCCCTAAAAGCCCTCCTTCTGCTGGGATAGTAAGCTACCGCCCTTTGAGGGGTTTGACCCTGGAGGGATTTTTGGTGGTAGTAGATCTATTCAGTGTGAGTATAAGTAGTGCATGTGTAGGGGGTGCGGGCGAGGCTGTTGCCGCCTATAACAGGGCGATACTGGTTGCACTTGACTCTCTCACACTGGTCTGTGTATGACCCAAATCTTCTCACCTGAGGTCACAGTGGTTTGATGGGGAGCTCAAGGTGATGAAGACTGTGGGTCGGAGGTTAGAGTGCTGCTGGCAGAAGTCCAGGCAAGAGGTGGACAAACTGGACCTGTGTTCTCATTATGATGAGTATCGGGGGCAATCACCCATAATAAGGCTGAGTTCCTGTCCAGGGAGATTGCCGCTGGGAAGAATCGACCAAGTATGCTTTTTTGGAGTGTGGGCAGGCTACTAAATACAGCCTGTCTCCAGTTGAAAAAAGCCTTTTCTGATGCTTCATGCAATGAGTTTACTCGTTTCTTCTCAGACAGGGTGTCCACTATCTGGCAAGGTGTTTAGCCAGTGTGCCACAGTGTGGCTGACAGTGACCATCTTTGTCATTTGGAGAGCACTGTGCCTAGTAGGGGGGAGTTTAAACCAGTGGGAGAGGCTGAGGTCATTGAGGTTGCCCGCGGACTGAAGCACACATACTGTTAACTGGACCCGGTGCCGACACGTTTTCTGACGAGATGTGTTGACTCTGTTGGCTCAGTGTTCACTTTGATTTTCCAGTGTTCTATCTCGGGGGGGGGGTCTTTTCAGATGCCTTGAAGCAGGCTCTGGTTAGGCCATTCCTAAAGAAACTATCATTAGACCCTGATGTCATGGTGAATTACTGTCCAATCTCTAACCTCCCATTTTTAGAGAAAATTGTTGAGAAAGTTGTGGTGCAGCAGCTTGAGGAACACCTCGTGACCTTTGACCTGTATGAGCCCCTCCAGTCAGGGTTTCAGGTGAGGCATAGCATGGAAACCGCATTAGTTCAGGTGCATAATGACCTCTTTAGGGCTAGAGATCAAGGAGAGGGGACAATTCTCGTTCTCCTCAACCTCTCTTCAGCATTGGACATGGTAGACCATCGGATGGTGCATGACCACCTGAGGGAATTTTGTGGACTCAACAGCACTGTCATCCACTAGTTTGAGTCCTATCTCATGAACAGGAGGCAATGGGTAGTGATGGGGAATTTCTCCTCTTCCCCTAGCCTCCTGTTGTGTGGAGTACCTCAGGATTCGGTCTTGTCCCCTATGTTGTTTGAGGTGTACATGCTGCCCCTGGGAGAGCTCATTAGGAAGTACAGTTTGGGTTTTTACTGCTATGCTGATGATACTCAATTGCACGTTTCCTTTGCCTCTTTGACATTCAATGTGGTGAAAGTGCTAAATAGATGCCTTGCTGAGATCAATGAATGGATGGCCTCCAGCTGGTTGAGACTGAACCTCAGTAAAACAGAGGTACTAGTGGTGGATTCAAACAGAAGGCGTGATAGGAGGGCCTCTGCCACAGATACCGGGTTAGCCCTGGGGTCTGTGCCATTGAAGGCCTCCTCTAGGGTGCACAGTCTTGGTGTGACCCTTGAAAGCGGATTGACATTTGAAGCACAGGAGTCATCTGTCGTCTGGACCAGCTTTTACCACCTTAGAAACAATGCCAGAATCAAGCCCCTAGTGCCGCCTATGGACCTCCCCACTTTGGTGCATGCCTTAATAACATCTAGGCTTGATTACTGTAATATGCTCTACTTCAGGGTCTTGGGAGGTACCCTCTGCAGGCTACAGCTGGTGCAGAACATAGCCGCGAGGTTGCCGACGGGGCAGCCTAATTACTACCATGTCACCCCGGTGCTGCCTGGACTGCACTGACTGCCAGACAGGTGGAGGGTCCACTTTAAGGTGGGCTTGCTCACCTTTAAGTCCCTGCATGTGCTGGCCCTGGTTACTTGTCTGACCTTCTGACACCTGCTACCTCAGTCCACTTCCTCTGCTCTTCCTCCATGGGCCTTTTTTTGATTCTCAGGATGAGGCCAAAGTCTGCCAGCAACAGAGCTTTTAATGTCACCGGCCCTGTCCTGTGGAATTCACTGCCACCATCTGTAAGGGAGGCCCCTTCAGTGGAAGTGTTTAAGACCTACCTCAAGACCTTCCTGTTTAGTCAAGCTTTTCCAGACACTGTCTATTAATATTTATTTCTAGGATAGCCTTTTAATGACTATTGTTATTTAACTGTCTTATACTATTTGCTTTATTTATTAGTGTTTTATTTATGTATATGTTGTAGTTTTATGATTAGTTTGTATTCATTTGCATGGCACCCAGAGCCTCTGGGATTGGGCTCCTCAAAAAATAAACTTTGCCTTGCCTTACTTTGAAATGCTATGAGTTAATGCTGGAGACTTACAGACTCAAATTCAGAAACTTCAGAAAACAGCTAGGGGAGAATTATACTGAACTGAGGGCCTGATTCCAGAACGCATGGAGCAACTCGCAGGTGTATGCGAGTTGTGCCATGCAGCACTATGCCGGGGACTCTGTGTCGTATTCCAAGACAGGTAGGGTCAACGGCACCTATGTCCTGTGACTTGCGGCAGCCACAGGCTAGCACCACAGGAGTGGCATAATGAACATGGGCTACAGAAGTCACAGCCTGCAGAGAACTGCCCCCCATGGAGCCCCCTATCCTGGACCACTGCCGTGTGCACCAGGGGGCTGGCCATGTGGCACTGGTGTTTGGGGGGCACTTGTTGAAATGGAACCCGGGGGTCCCTGACATTCGGGGTTGGGGGGCATGTCTGTGATGGGGAGGATATGGGGAGTTTGACAATGTTCATGCCACAGTGCTGCAGAGTGGGCATCCATTTATTGGCATGGACTGATGCCCCTTAGACCATTTCCCTATTGGCCTAACTCCACTGTGCCATTACGGCTTTTGGAATAGCATACATGGGCTATGGCAGCCGTCCTCTTGGAATAGGGTGCAGTTGCTGCTTTAACCCACCCTTGCACCATGCTGCTGTGGGTTGTGGGCATAGTGGGTGCTGCAGCCCACCTTTGGCACAACCTGCATAAGGCATGGTGCAGGTTGTGACTTGGAATCTCAATTGGCATAACGCATGGCTCAAGTTGCAATTTACGCCATGGGTTTGGGGTAAATCACCTTGTGCCATGCGTAACACATCTTGGAATCAGGCCCCAAGTGTGCAGTTGAGTACTTTGCTGGGGAGATGGTTAAATGAGAAGAGAGCTGTAACCACTGAAGAAATTTTCTGAGGTGATGCTCATTGAGCAGTTGGACTGTCGGGAGCTGACAGAGGATTATCACATAGAAGGCTGGTAAAGAAACTTGACCACAAAGGGGTTTGTCCAGAAGTAGTCAGATGGGTACAAAACTGTTTATAAGGCAGAACCCAAAGGGTACAGGTTAATGGAGCACAATCGACAGAAAGCATGGTGACCAACAGGGTGCCCCAGGGCTCAGTGCTAGGGCCTGTGCTCTTCAATGTTTTTATAGCAGACATCATTGACAGACTGGAATGGAAGGTGTGTCTGTTCACAGATGACACCAAGATATGTAGCAGGGTGGACACCTCAGAAGGAGTGAGCAAGATGGAAGCTGACCTCAAGAAACTAGAAGAATGGTCTGGAGTGTGGAAGTTGAGATTTAATGCCAAAAAGTGCAAGTCATGCACAAAGGAAATAAAAATCCAAGAAAGGAGTATTACCTAGGAGGCAAAAGACTGACAGCCTCAAACCAGGAATAAGATCTGGGAATCATACTCTCAGATGACTTGAAGGTTAGTAAGTAGTGTGAGAAGGCAACAATGAAGGCAAACAGAATGCTGGGCTGCATTGGGAGGGGAATCACAAACAGGAAGAGAGAGGTGGTACCACCACTGTATAGATTGCTGGACAGGCCTCACCTGGAATATGGAGTCCAATTCTGGAGGTCTCACCTCAGGAAGGACATTGACTGGGTGGAAACAGTACAGAGAAAGGCAACAAAAATGATTCAGGGTCTGCAGTACATGTCCTACGAGGAAAGACTTAGGGAACTGAATATGTACTCCCTGGAGCAGAGAAGAGAGAAAGGGGGCATGATTGAAACATTCAAGTACATAAAAGGCATTAACAAGGTACAGGCAGAGGAACTTTTTCACTTCAAGAAGGGCTCCAAGACTAGGGACCATAATCTCAGGCTGCAAGGAGGGAGGTTCTCTATCAACGTCAGGAAGTTTTTCTTCGCAGAAAGAGTGGGGGACACTTGGAACAGCCTGCCCCAAGAGGTTGTGGGGGTCAACACTGTGGGGGGATTCAAGAATGCATGGGATAGACACAAGGGAGCCCTGACTACAAAGGGCAACTAGAGCATCAAAACAGGTCTAAAACAAATGGGCAGACTAGATGGACCTAGCAGTCTCCTTCAGCCATCAACGTCTATGTTTCTATGTTTCAATTCTGTGAAGTCTGACTAGCTGCACGCTAGTCATCTGTGGAGTAGGAGAAGGAGCAGGAGTGTTGAAATGCTTACCTATTGCCTGCTACAGGTACAGTATGCCTCCGTTTCCTGACTAAATAATAAGCAGTAGACAGCAGGCAGTTGAAGCTAAATTCAGCACTCTTTCCAGGGCATCTTGAGCTATTTTGTCTTTAGCCAACTTCTAGTTCCCTATTTACTGTTACCAAAGCTTGGAGTCTCAGACGGTGGAGGAGCCCACCCTGGTGGCAGAATTTGGGGAGTGTCCCCGTGGGGGGTCAGTCGCTTGAAGCCTGTTCTGAAGAAAGTTTCCAGAACTCTGAAGTTCAAAGTGTTTTTTTTTTACTCTTATTTGTACCTGGTGCACTGTTGGCAATCCATGTCCTGACATCCGACTCCATCCTGCCACCATCTGTCCTCAATCAGCCACCACTGAAGCTCCCACTGTGTGCCCCCATGGATTTCCCCCCCCACTGCGGGGTGGCTGAGAGCTCCCCTGTACTCTCCACCAAGACCGGATCCAGTTCCAGTGGTACTCTGAAGCCAGGCGATCCAGAACTGGCGATTAAGCCTCATCGACGGTGTGCCATTTTTTGTGTATTTACTCCCCTCGGAGTGTGGGCATGCAATGATGTTGAAGCTTACTTGCCGACATCTGCCTCACTCCACCCCTTATTCTGCCACCACTTCTAGTGGAGCCCCCAGTCATCACCAGGGGCCACCACAGAGGGGTGGTTCCCTTGGATCCAACCCCGGGATAGGAGAGCAGTCCTCTGGATGCTCAATCCTATCCCTCCCCCACTTGCTCTTGATGCCCCGGGCTCACATCCGAACCTGGGTTGCCAGTGTGGTGCGAGGTGTGGCATCCATAGCCTCAACCCTCAGCACCACTGGGCCTAGTTCAAAGTGTTTTAAGGAAAATTCCCCTATTACTTGTTGCCATTCACTAGGCCGTTCTGTAACACATGTCCTTGTATAATTTATCTTATTTTACACTACTTTAGTGTGGTTGTTTTTAGTACTTTATATTTGGATGTTATCTTTATGAAAGGAATCTTGTAGGGCTGTCAGCACAGCTGGGGATTTAATTCTGAATCTCATACCTTGGGACTGCTGACTTATGTTACTATTGTACTTAAGAGGTTGTTATCTAGCTGTTTAACCTCCTTTTTTTTCTTTTGATCTGAACTGCTCTCACTTCAGGCTCCATCCCGCCACTGGCATCCTCATGCCCAGGCTTATCCCCCCTGGGTGGGGCCACCGAGGGGGCTTCCCACTCCCTAATGGACATTGTGGGCAGGCCCTGGATTACCCCCCGGGTCAGGGCCCTGGGACCCCCCGGTGGCCTTCAGCGGCAGTGGACAGCAAAGCAGAATGGCCCATCATGCCGAGGGGCCAGCATTTATGTTGCTTTGCTGCCCTGGGGCAGGGATGTACAATGACATCCAGCATCTGCCACACTTCCCTAATATGCAGGCACCAGTGCTGCATTACCCCCAGCCTCCACCAGGAGTCCATCAGGTGCCAGTCCCTCTCCCCTAGAGAAGGAGAGCAGTCCCCAGGATGCTCGATCCTTCTCCCCCAACCAGCACTCTGACTCCAGGGTCCATTCTTGATCCCAGGTCGTCGGCATCGCAAGTGAAAATCTAACTGCAGCGCCAGCGGAGTGGCTGACCTCATTTTATTTATTTGTTTTGACATTTATTTTTAACATAGTGACTTTTTGTATGCACAGGGCTGTGTTTTAAAAGCAGGAGCTGTGTAGAAGTGCAAGCTCACATAGCACAATATTGCTAGCTACATAGCAGGATTTTTTGACTCAAAAGTGTTCTGTGCATTGTTCTGTTTTACTCCCGTGTAGTTGATAATTAAACTAATATAAAGCTAATACAAAGCTAATTTAAAGCTGATTCAAAGTATCTTCCCCTTGAAGGATTTTGTTGTAATTATTTTTTCTCGATTCAACCCCCAGTAATTTAGGTGTAACAAAAAAAAGTAAAAATAAAGTAGTGCTCCCATAAAGAGAGCCCATCGGTTGGTTAATCAAAGCAATTTGGTCCACTAATGTTTGCTTATCATATTGTTGAAATCTAGTAGTTTCATTGGATTTCTGGTTTACAGGCTCATTATTTATTTAATTCGGCATGTTTAAAATGTGGATAATGTGGATATTGAGCCCACTGGGGAGATTAAAATGGCCAATTTAATTAAACATTAATTGAGTTATTCATCAATTTACTGAGCTGTTAGCTGTGGCTGTTCGCCTCTGATACGCATGTGTAGCATCTCAAAGAAGTGAAAGCAGTCTGTGCTTCGTAGCGCGTACGCAGCACACATGCAGGGGAAAGAAACTGCTGAATTGAGAGGTTGCTGAGAGGCCTTTGAAGAGTGAGCTCTAGTTAAAAGCCTAAAAGCTGAAATTTGCCTTTGCAGAAGTTCTTATTTGCTCATTTGTTAAAACTGATGTAACTTAAGCACCAGCTTAGAAATATCTCAGCAGCAACTCAGCCTCCTTTTATTTATGCAGAAAGGCAAAGTTTAAGGCTAGCCGGCTACAACTAGAAATTGCTTCCTGAAGCGACATCAAAAGATATTGGAAGCACATCATTCCTAAAAGCATCACCCAAATCTCCTCAGAAAGTAAGTAATAACTATAATTATAACTACAATACAAATACATCTGCAAATGCAGTTTTGGCCAGCTTTGACCAGCTTTTAAATCTCAAATCCCTCTTGTATGAGAAAACTCTCGAATATTAACTGAATTTTGAGAGCTTGCTGTTAGTCCAGGATTTATTAAGTAAATTCATTTTGTGTTTGGGTTGATTGCAAAATATTTGTGGCATAATAATTAATGGTCAGATAGCTAATAGCAAACTAATATTAAATAACACAAAAAGGCATTGATTTGAATTATTTAAAAACTACACTATTAAAGGCTGTATCAGGAGAAGGAGGTTGGAACCGGTTTGTGTGCAGTGAAAGGACCATTTGGACAACATGTGGGCTTTGAAATAAGGAAAAGAAAAGAAACTTAAAAACACAAATAATGGTTAAAAAAGCAAGAAACGCCAGAAGAAGCATTGGAAACTTAATTTTAAAGCTGAGCAGTTGACAGGAAAGAAAGGTGTGACACACTAGGGTCAGTGCTGTGGTGCTCAGTGTAGAACATCAAAAGGCAGGCAGTGTAGAATGAGCACCCACAGAAACAACAAGCACCAGGACTCCAAATGAATGAATGAAGTCCGTTTTATTTCATAAAGTGCATCAAACACTCACACCAAGTGAGCATAACACGACTAGCAGACCAGCCACTCTGGTACTGACGTTTCTCAAGACCACTGTAAGGCATCATCAGAGTGAATCTAAATACATTGTAATCAGTGCCCATTATATATAGTGATGTAATAAGATCAAAATCCACCAATCAAATGCTGGCCTATTCAGTTTAAAAAGCATATGCTTAATTAGTTTATTATTATACTATATAAAAATTACCCATTTCTAAAAAACTAACATTTAAGTATAAACATCATGGGCATAACATATTGCAGTTCTTTCACAATAAATGTTAAACTTTATGTTTTACAATGACTATATTCAAATCCATCGCTTCATGTGCTTAATAGCACAATGGTCCTTCTCAACAGTATGTGTATACCCAGGCACTTCACTTACAAACAATGTATACGTATCAGATCCAAGAACTGAAAGATAAACACATAAATATGCTGCATACTATATATTCATTTACTCAGGTGTCTTTAAACAATATCTTGATATTAAATCTGAGGGTGTACATAAACCAAAACTGGACTAGGAATATCACTAACAACACATGAGCTGCATGGGGTTTCTTGTTCATTTTAACTTATTTTGAATTCCTTTAAAAAAGATGTCAAATCAATATTTTCATTTCGTCAATCATTACCCCTTGCCCCCAGTTCATGGATCCAAAAACTCTGTCTCCTGCCTATTTTATTCTTGTTGTCCCTTCCCCTCAGTCCCACTATAACTATTTCCATGCCAGTGAAATCAATTGTGTGTACACCCAATTAATTGTATTTAACATACTCCACAGTGGCACACGTTATCATCACCTCTTGCCAGTGCATGAACATGTTCGCCTAGCCTTGTTTTAAAACTGCATGTGGTGCGTCCAATGTAGTAGCACCCACAACTGCAATTTAGTAAATACACTGCACCTTTCATGTCACAGTTAATAAATTGTCTGATTCCAACCATAGATCCTGTCCTAGGGTTAGCGAATATATGACATGTGTGCACATAACTACAGAAGGTGCACATCCCACATCTATGGTGCCATGGGGGGGACTTAAATGTACCCTAGCAGGTTCTGGGCCAGGCATGATGTTGGACACAACCATGTCGTGTAGTTTTCTTCATTTTCTGAAAGCAATTTTGTGGCCCTCCCCTAACAAGATTATCTAATTTGGGTTCCAGTTGGAGGATTGACCAGTTACATGTTATTATCTTCTTCACTACATTAGCCCTGCTTGAATATGTGGTAACAAAAGATCAAGAAGTATATGTGTTTTTTTTGTTTTCTTGTATTTTAGCACCTGTGTTCTTTCCATATTTTCTGTACTCTCAATTGCACTAAGAATGCTCCTGTTTCTATATTCTCTGTCTTCAAACCTTTTGACTTGTTTACTGCGTTTAACTACAAATTCCTCCCTTTCTGTGCAGTTTTTAAGTGTACGCACTAGTCCCTTCGGTATGTTAAATACGACATGACATGGATGGCAACTGTCAAAACACAACAAACTGTTGCAATCTGTAGATTTTTGAAATAAAGTGGTACATACTTCACCCCTGCAATTATGGTAGATATTCAGATCCAAAAAAAGTGATCTCCATTGGGTGTATAGTGTACTTATACCTGAGACAGCTATTAGTACTTTCCATCCAATGTATGAACCTTTCAAATTCATCAATGCCGCCCTTCCATATGATAAAAATATTATCAATAAAGTGCCACCACAAATCCACAATATGGTAAAATGGATTTGTGGCAGTGCTATAGAGGTGCTGAATTTCCCAACTGCCAACAAACAAATTTGCATAGCCGGTGGCCATTGTGGCCCCCATTGCCATACCCTTGGTCTGCAAGTAAAGGCAGTTTTGAAACATGAACACATTGTCAGTGAAGATGTTTTCTGCTAGGTTAACCAGAATTTGTGTCAGTACCTCAAAGAGCTGTTCATCTGATCTAGCATTTAAAAAGATTTCAATGGTTTCAAGACCTTCCTTGTGTGGTATAACAGTATATAATGAGTTCACATCAACTATGGCAAAAAAACAATCATCCCCATTGTCCAGGTCCTCCACAAGATTGATTATTTCTGTGAAGTCTCAGACATATGAATGCAAGCCTTTAACTAAGGGTTGTAAATGCTGATCAATATACATTGAGAGTGGTGCAGTAACCCACCCTCAACCCGAGATAATAGGTCTGCCTGGTGGTTTCTCTAGGCCCTTGTGAATTTTAGGCAGAATATAAATCACGGGTATAGTGGGGTGTGCCACAGTCATAGCTCTGTAAGTAATATCAGTAATATACCCTTTAACAAATCCAACATTCAGAAGTTCATCAATCTTTTGTTTAAATATAGAGATGCGACCTCTGTTAATTTTAGTGTAAAAGTTGGTATCTGACAATTGTCTCATGATCTCTGTAATGTATTCTTTAGTTTTCATTATAACTATGGCTCCAAACTTGTCGGTGAGTTTTATAATAATCTTTTTTGTTTGCTGATAAGTTCTTAATGGCTTTAGTTTCAGTGAGACTACAATTAGAGAGAGCTGGTTCTATAGGGCCATTATGTACATTTTCCAAATCTAACTTACATTTTTAGATAAATGCAGACACCACAGGGTTAGGAACTAAACAGTACTGGGAGCTTGCCTGGAATCTAATCTGGTTACTATTGGTCAATTCATCATTTTTACTGTTAACATCAATAACGTTTTGATTTGAGTATATACAATTAGATGTTAGATTTCTAGCAAATTTATGCAGACCCACACAGGTAGTAAAAAAAATCATTGTCAGATGTTGGACTGAATGAAAGACCCTTACTAAGTACTTTCTCTTCACCTACTGTTAGCACATATTCAGATAAATTTACAGTAGGTATAAGGGCAGTGGTGGGAGTCGAGGTGGCATGTACCAAATGCTGTTGGACTAGCAATCTGTCCTTTTTCTTTTATGCCACCCCCTCCCCATCATCTTCCTGTTTGTTGGTAAAGTGTCCTCCTGAAATCTGGTAACCTGTTTTTTGCTCGTGGTGTTCTGTATGCTCTGTGCATGTGGGGGACTCTGCAGTGTTTTCCCCAAGTCCTCCTGTAACAAAGGGTTGGTTTCTGACCCATCTGTGTCTGATGGCCCAGTGGTATAATCAAGTATTATGCTGGTCTCCCCTTTCCTTGTTTCAGAGCCTGCAGTTCTTTTCAGGATAGACTTCAACTGTTTAGGCGTCTGTTCTTTAACATGCCAATCATAGACCCTGTTCAGTTTATAGCCATTTTCATCCCTCATGAACTTTTTTTGCTTATGTTTTTTTAGCTGTATATCATAATGGGTAACTTTATCAAACCACAGTTTGTAGAATTTTTCAAACTCGTCTGGTGTTGCTCAAGATTTAAACAATGTTTCAGCATTAGCTGAATCTACAGTTAATTGTTCATGGGCTGGTCTTGCAAATGTTAGAATTAACTCAATATTTTTTTGGGAAGCTTCTTCCATATTGTGCCATTTGGCCGTAAACACAAGGTCATCGGTACCGTGAGCGGTTTTTTGTAAAATACGAAGGCGGCATGGTACTCAAGAGAAAAAAATAGGCAGGAGAGAGAGAGGTTTTGGATCCATGAGCTGGGGGCAAGGGGTAATGATGGATTAAATGAAAATATTTATTTGGCATTTTTTTAAAGAAATTCAAAACTAGTTAAAATGAGGTACAGGGTCATAATGTCACAAGTCATTATGCTGCATGCATGTACTGCACTGCCAAAACAGCGCAATATACAGTATGTCATGCATCATAAGTTGTTTTTTTTTGCAGGGGGCTCCACTCCTGCACCCCTGAACACTCCCCAACTAAAATAACTAACTCTGGGGGTAACAGAAATATCACACAAAGTGAGAAAAAAATAAAATTTCAATGCGTCTGGGACCGGGCATCGAAGCCGGTCCCAAATCCATTGCCTGGTTTCCTTGCTGCCAGTGGCTCATTCCATCAAGCCATGGCAGCTGCTTGATGGAACCCCTATCTAGCAGAGATCTTATCTTCTGCCTGGGATAGTGAGAGGGTGCAGTACCATGCACAGACCCATTAGTGGTATTGTACCCTCTCACTGTGTTATACTGCGCTGTTGCAGTTTCGAGATAATAGCGTACAACATTTTGACCTGGTACCTTAAAATGAGCAAGAAACCCTGCACAGCTCATGTGTTGTTAGTAATATTGATATTCCAGTTCCAGTTTATGTATACCCTCAGATTTAATACCAAGATATTGTCTAAAGACACCCGAGTAAATGAGTATATAGTATGTAGCATATTTATGTGTTTATCTTTTAATTATTGGTTCTGACATGTATACATTGTTTGTAAGTGATGTGCCTGGCTATAGACATACTGTTGAGAAGGTCTATTGTGCTATTAAGCACATGAAGAGATGGATTTGATATTTATTGTAAAACATAAAGTTTAACATTTATTGTGAAAGAACTGCAGTATGTTATGCCCATGATGTTTATAATTATATGTTAGTTTTTTAGAAATGGGTAATTTTTTATATAGTATAATAATGAACTAATTAAGCATATGCTTTTTAAACTGAATAGGCCAGCATTTGATTGGTGGATTTTGATCTTATTACATCACTATATATAATGGGCACTGATTGCAATGTATTTAGAGTCACTCTGATAATGCCTGGCTGTGGCTGGGAGAAATGTCAGTACCAGTGCAGCTGGTCTGCTAGTCGTGTTGTGCTCACTTGGTGTGAGTGTTTGATGCACTTTATGGAACAAAAATGACTTTATTCATTCATTTGGAGTCCTGGTGCTTGTTGTTACTGTGGGTGTTCATTCTACACTGTCTGCCTAAAGCTGAGCAGTTCACTCAGGTTTTCCCTACTATTGTTCAGAGGACAATTACTATTTATGAACTCTTTGCTTATATTCAGTGAATTTTTAGATAAGCTGATAACTATTTATATTGATGTGTGTTGTCCTATCATTTATTCCTAGGACTAATTGTATGCAAGTGGATACACTAATTTATGTTGAATATTATTATAGTTTAAAAGTCTGGTTTAAAAACCCATGTAGGTTTTATCACAAATAAGTCCAACTATAATTAGCAGATTGCTAAATTTGATGGAATTATCCATCAGCCCATTTTCAGAATAAATGGCTTCATAAATTGAGCCTTAGGAAATAAAACATTATTTATTCTATTTTGCACCTTTATAGGTAATTCTAATTATAAAAACAGTTCGTACAAGAAGTGGCTTAGAGTGTTTTCCACCTATGATTGATCAAACATGTGAAGACAAAACTAAAAAAGGGAAAAAATCAGAAAGAAATCACACCTGATAAACCCATTTTTAGAGAAAATGATACCCCACATTTTACTCAATCTAAAATTAATAATTTTTTAAACAGACTTCATAAGGAAAGATATAGCAACCTCAAAGCAGCAAAGCAAAAAAATTCAGGGAAGAGTGAAAACTATAGAAGGATAAAACAGACAAAAAGGGAAAACTGAAAATATTTTGAACAAAAGTTTGAACTCCCCCACTTTAAAGCATCATTCAATAGAGTTAACCTTAGGCTCATGTAATGTGGACATTTTTGAATACAGTTCATTGATATATGAGGAAGATCAGGCTGGAGGAGATATTTCTATACCAAATTCTATAGGAAGCTCAGTATCTACAGAAAGTAAAAAGGATTTAGTTCTTCTAAATGACATTTCAGATGAACCTCATTGTATTTCTAATAAAACTTTCAGTAATACAAACTGTCATGAGGAAGGCAAAGAAAATATTTCAAATGTAATTTGAGATTTCGATGTGGCTATTAAAGGATTAAAACAATTAATTGAAAGCCAAGAAACTCAGTCCATAATATTAATAGAGTCCTAATTAGGAGAGAGTTCAATGGATAATTCCCTTTCAACTTCATTAATGTTTTCTTGAATGCCCACATATGATATTCCTAGGGAAAAACCAAAAGTTGAAGACCATCCTCAGACAACTACAAAAGGGAAAATTATGTATAACCCCAAGTACTTTCTGAACATGGGAGACCTTACATCAAACTCACCCTTTTCTCCACAAATACTGGAAATGATAAAAAATCAGTTTTATGCCAATGTAATTGTTTTGGGAAACATCTGGGCTCTAAAGGAAGTACTTACAAATCTAAGAGGTGATGTGGCATGCAATAGGGCAATCTTGGATGAACTAAACAGCCAAAAAATAATAAAACATCAGATTCAATAGTTTTTGGGGAAATAGATATATCTCAAGATCAGATGGTAGAGTTAAAACAAAACAAATTCACCCAGGTAAATATACCCCCCCCCCATAAAGATATGGAGGGGCTTTTGGGAAGCAGACCACCAGATAACTGGAAAAAAACAATAATAAGGGGAAAATAAAAGGATAGGAAAAAGGAGTAAGAAAAACAAAAAAAATGAAAGAACAAGCAGGGGGAAACTATAAATGGAGAGAAGCAGCCAAATATAGAAAATAAAAAAGTCAAAAAATGCCAAAAGAAGTTAGTTTTAATGATGATATATGTATTTTGAACCACAATGATGAACATGTAGCTTGTACAAATATAGAAGGGGAACTTTTAAAAAGTTGGATTGTGTCATGGTGTTAGCAGAGACACGTGATGTATCTGGGGAAGAATGTACTGACGCTAATAACTGCAAAGATAAATCTGTTATATCTGACAGAGGGAGGACCAAGGGTGGCTGTAATGAGACCAGATTTGATAGGCCTAGTATATCAATAAATGGTACAAATACAATACAGAAAGAAGAATACATGATTGAAAGCTATGGAATCAAAGAATTGGCCAAGGAAACAAATCAAAAATGAAAGGATTGGATAGTACAACTATTTCACATAAAAGTTAATTTAGATGAAACAGTAATAATGAGACCTCCAAATTTACAGTACAAAGACTGTGTACTACTTTAATGGTAAAAGCAGTCATTGGCAGGCCAAATCTGGCAAATGGAGAAAGAATTACAATATAAAGGTATATATATTTTGTCACCACAATTGGAACCAGTCATAGAGAATGTTGATTTAACACAAGAAACAAAAAGTGAACGTTTAGGAGAACAGAAACAAAAGGAGGATATGGTTCAGCAGAACATTTTTGACAATTCCTGTTGAATAGGGCCCTAAAGATAATTAATAATTTTAACAATAATTTGGTCACAGAGTGGGAAAATAAAACATTAGTTTTGTTTGGATGGGAATATGCCTCTGGATATCCAATTGGTAAATTAAAGGGTGAAATTGCATCATTTGTCATGTGTACTAAATATGAATATTAATAAGAGTGCAATACAATATATCAAGAGTCACCCAGGAATTTCTAACTTACCACAAACGGACATCACTTTTTGATCAAGTAAGTTGGCAAAATTGATTCTTTATTCTGCAACAAAATTGAATCAATACATGATCCAGTGAACAAATATAGAATCATTGTCTATCAAAGAAGCAGAAGTCGTCAATCAGATTACACAGTTTGAAATTTCAAATACCTTTCAAGTTTTAGAAGCACAAGATAGTTGACATCTAAGACCCCCCCTTACTTTCCCATAACAAGTCAAGTTAAAACAATACCTATGATTTCTTGGAATGTAGAAGGTTTAACATTGAGACTGGCGGACTCAGAATTTAAACAATTTCTCTCTGAGTTTGATTTAGTATGTTTACGAAAAACATGGAGACAGGATGCAACAGCTCCTCTGCTCTCTGGATATACATGTTATGTTATACCAGCAATAAAAAAGAAATGATATGGCAGACCTAAAATGGAAATAGATATATTCATAAGTACAGTTTTGAACTTTAATGTAGTTCAACTAGACATAAGGAGCCAGATATTCAAAACTTAGCCCCGGGGCTAAATTAGCACTGCATGACATGTTAAATTAGCCCTGAACCAGTAGCAAGCTATATTCAAAGGAATAATCCTGGGTCTAAACCTGCTGAATAAAGCATGCAAAGGAAGCAGTACAAACAGGGCTGGGAGTGCAGTGTTAAAATAGCCCAGGAATTAAGACAGCTCTGAATATAGCAATAGGGAAGTGTAAAATGCAACAGCAGCTCAGTGGACACAGCTGTGGAGTAAGGCAGAGCTGAAGTTGATGGACAATGTGTGTGACAGTAATTAAGTGTTGCACAACAATAATGCAGGTCACACACTGCAGAACTGTGCTATGCTTTTGAGAGGATTGCCCGGGGATAACCTGATTGCACAGTGCTAACACATTAGCCCGGTGCAAACACATTAGTCTGTGGCAAAAGTTTGCTATATTCAAAGCTTCTATGCAAATGAACCTACTTAGGTAATCCATGTGCAAACAGCTACATTAACATCTCATTAAAGATTGCTTAGCATACATTAGCATGAAGATCGCCCGGTGCTATTCCATGGTGCACACAGCTCCACCTGTAGATCAGCCTGGAACTACAGGTCAAATTCCGCATGCTAGATGGTGCCCACAGCTCCACCTGTAGATCAGACTAGATGTACAGGCTAAAAGCTGCAGGCTGGGGTGTGCACAAAGCTCCACCTGTATGCCAGTCTTCAGAAACAGTTTGTTAGCTACAGGCCATGGGTGTCGGCAGGCATACGCAGTGCATACCGCCCACCCAGTCAGCACTAGAATGAGGGACACAGACACTCTGAATGTGGAACAAAGAGGGACACTTACCCCCATAATGAAAGGCACATCCGAAAACATGGAGACATAAACTCAGGACACAATGGAAACCATTACCTTCATATGTACACATGATAAGAGTTATGTAGCACCACAGAATAATATAACTCCCTGCTTGAACATCTGGATGTACAGTACAGTCTCTCTGTCTGCACCACTGTTCCCAAGATGGATGAATGCAGGTCAGAGCTTTAGTGAGAGGAACACAGAGGGATGTCTCCTGTACTGAGGGACACTGTAGAGGACTGTTAATAACTGTGTGTATGTATCTATCTATACACACACACACACACACACACATAGATATATATATATATATATATATATATATATATTATATATATATATAAATATATATTCATTGAAAAAAAATCTGTTAATGCATGATTTAAGGTGAATAATATAGTTACAAAAGCAAGGAAATGAGGCATTAGGGTTTCCAATCCTAACGCCCCACTCCCAGGGTTCCCACCCCTACTGCTCCACCCCACCCCTCCATCCTCCACACACCAACAGGCATCTGTGTGTGTATTGGGGTCGACGGCCTAACTCTCACCCCATTCCATGTGTAAACAAGCTGAGGTGGTGCAGTACAGGAGAATGGGCTGAAAGTTAGGCTGATAACCCCAATGCACACCCAGACACCTGTTGGTGAGCGGAGGGTGAAGGGGTGAGGGTGGCGTGGTAGGGGTGAAAACCCTGGGGGTGGGGCATTAGGATTGGAAACTGTAATGTCTCATTTCCCTGCTTTTGTCACTATTGTATTCACCTGAACTGATGCATTAATGGATTTTTTCGCAATGAATTCCTCTTCTTTTTTTAGTAGTATAATTGTATCCTCATTTTTCTGTGAGAGCACAGGGTCCGATCCCATCCCTCCATCCAGATAGTACAATAGTATCCATATGTCACAGTGGGACCCTGCACTCCCATCCCTCCACAGATGCACATATGTGTCTAGGTGTGGAAACACAGGGGTCTCTGGCCCCTGCACTTCCAGACATAAAGTGACGAGCAGTCATAGCAAAATCACAACATATAGTCATAACTGTGCCATCTTAAAGAATTTTCACCCCAAATGTTCAACATAACCTTCTTACCACATCACCGCATGTACCCAGTACAGAAAACCTTCAAATCCCTGTGGAAACATAATTCTGTGCAACTGTAACACCATTTTGTGCCACATGTGCAGAAAAACATTTTTTGCAGGATCTGAAAAATTACAGCTGTACTATTCATGAAGTGGTGTGAAACATGTAATGTTGAAAATCTGGAGTGAAAACATTAAAATTGATGAAGTGATGAGTGTGTGTAGAAACTGCACAATGCACAATCGTAACACTGTCATTTTTTTGGAATTTTACATAGACACATAGAAGTTGATGGCAGACAAGAACCACAAGGCCATCCAGTCTGCCCATTTTTTTTAACTTATGAGTGTGCCATAGGCCTGTACTCTGTCAATGGCCTATCTATTCATACTCATCTGTATTGCTCCCTTATGCCTATCTCATGCCTGTTTGAAGCCCTGCACTGTATTCATATCCACCACTTCCTGAGGTAGGCCGTTCCATACATCCACCATCCTTTCTGTGAAAAAGAACTTCCTCACATTATCCCTTAAGCAGCCTCCCTCTAATCTCATGCTGTGTCCTCTTGTCCTGCTACTTTTCTTATATTGAAACATGTTAGACTCTTTCACCTTGTTAACGCCTTAAGATGTTTGAATGTTTCGATCATATCACCTCTCTCCCTCCTTTGTTCTAGAGTATACATATTGAGCTCCGTTAATCTGTCCTCATATGTTTTCTGATGCAGTCCCTGCACCATTTTGGTTGTCCTTCTCTGGACTACCTCCATTTTGTTAATGTCCTTGTGCAGGTGTGGCCTCCAGTACTGCACACAGTACTCCAGATGGGGCCTAACCAGTGTCTTGTAAAGAGGGATTATTGCCTCCCTCTTACGACTTGTGATACCCCTACTAATATGCTCCAACATCCCACTAGCCTTACCTACTGCTTTAGTGGTCTGCTTGGATGATTTCAGGTCATCTGTGATGATGATGCCCAAGTCTCTTTCTTCCCTTGTGATTGCCAGCAACTCCCCTCCCAACCTATAGGTAGCTTCATGGTTTCTCTTCCCTATTTGCATGATCTTGCACTTCTTTGTGTTAAACCCCAGTTGCCACTCTTCTGACCATTTTGCCAGTTTTTCCAGATTTTTTCTTGTTCTACCCACCCTATCTGGATCCTCATGTCATCTACAAACAGGCAAACCTTACCCTCCAGTCCAGCTGCAATGTCACTGATGAAGATATTGAAGAGGACTGGCCCCAGGACTGATCCCTGAGGTACCCCACTTATGACTTGCATCTCTTCTGACTGTATACCATTTACCACCACTCTCTGTTTTCTGCCTGCCAACCAGTTTTCAACCCAGTCGACCAACCTCTGACCCACCCCAAGCCTACCCAGCTTATTAATCAATCTTTTATGTGGAGCAGTATTGAAAGGTTTGCTGAAGTCAAGGAAGGCAACATCAACTGCACCCCTTTGATCCACCACTCTGGTTACCCAGTCAAAGAAATCTATAAGATTAGTTTGACAGGATCTTCCTGTTGTAAACCCATACTGTCCTGGATCCTGTGCTCCTATGGATTCCAGGTGTTGCACTATCCTTTACTTAAGGGAGTGCCTCCATAGTCTTGCCCACTATTGAGGTAAGCCTGACTGGTCTGTAGCTCCCTGCCTCCTCCCTGCTGCCACTCTTGTGGAGCGGGATCACATGAGTCCTTATCCAGTCTTCTGGGACTGCTCCTGTGCTCAGAGACTCACTAAACAGTTCTGCTAATGGCTCTGCTAGTTCCACCCTTAGCTCCTTTAGTACCCTGGGATGTATGCCATCAGGTTCCATTGCCTTGTTCACCCTGAGCTTTGCAAGCTCTCGTAGAACCCTTTCTTTTGTGAAGGAACTTGTGCACACCTCCTTCCCCCCATGTCCATGGTGCTGAGCTGTGGGCCCTGCCCTACCTTCTCCTCAGTAAATACTGAGCGGAAGTATCTATTTAGAATAGATGCTTTTCCTTGGTCCTCCTCTACACACTCCCCCTTATCCCCTTTGATCTTAGCAATATCCCTCTGGACTTTCTCCTTTCACTAATGTATCTATAGAAAGTCTTGTCCCCACCTTTTACTGTTCATGCTAGTGTTTCCTCAGTTTGGGCCTTTGCCTGGCTTACTGCCTTTTCTGCTTCCTTTAGAAAAGTTTGGTATGCCTTCCTATCTTCATCCCACTGCTTTCCTTTATAGTTCCTGAAGGCCAACCAATAATTTTCACCGATTTGTCAACATGGGTTTTTTGGGACCTCCCCTCATGAACAGTTGCACTGTGATTTGTTAATCCATTCCGAAAGTTGATTTCTCACAGCGACCATGCCATTCTGCACCACAGGTTCAAAAACACATTTTGGGCGGGATGTGAAAAATAACAGCTGTACTGTTCATGAGGAGATGTGAAAAAATGGCAATGTTGAAACTCTGGGGTGAAAATATTGGAAATTGGTGAAGTTACACGCGTGCATAGAAAATGTGCAATGCACACTCATAACACAGTCATTTGTTGAATTATTTCTCCAAATTTGCAACATGGGCTTTTTGGGACCCCACCTCATGAACAGTGGCACTGTTGTTTTGTTAATCAGTCATGAAAGATGATTCTGTACATCCACCATGAAATCACCTTTCGGGACTGAGTAACGAAATGACAGTGACCGTGTTCATTAGGTTAGGTCCCAAGATTCCAATGTTGAAAATTTGGAGTAAAAATTCCTAAAAATGGCTGAGATATCATCATAAGTTGAAATCCCAGTTGACAGGCATATATGACGTTTGCCTTTGATTCTTCATTTTGTGGTTCAGCTTTGAAGCATGCAGATGTGTCCCGGTCCTCAGAAGATGACAGCATTGCCCTCCGGAGGTAAGTATTGGGTAAGGGGTGGTTGCTCAAGGTGTGGGAATAAACTCCAAGGGGTTTATTAAAGCATCCCACACTAAGGGAACCATTAAATTCAAATTTAAGCACACTTTCCCATCTTTTATTTGTTATACTGTAATTGCTGGTCAGCAATTTTTTGCCACACTGACTTTACTGAGGCACACACACACACACTCTCTCTCTCTCTCTCTGTGTTTCTGAGACATTTTTTCTATTTTGCATTTTTTTTGTATAGTTTTATGTACATGTAGTTTTACTTTTTGTAGACTTTGAATTTAGATCGCAATTGCAATCTTACCTCAGTGAGCAAGAGTCGGAGATGTTCTCTGATGCAGTTCTCCATGGCAGTTTTTGAATGGTAGGATCACTCAGTTAGATTTAAGTTATTTTTACTGAGCATTTTATTTATTTTTTGTTTAAAAGAAAAACGATGAGGACTCTAGGTCTGGCGGCTCCTCGCTTCGTGGTGAGGGCCTCATGTTTACCAAACATTTAAGCCTACCAGAAAGAGTGACTAGCCAATCAGGGGGCGGCTGTGTTTGAGTGACTTGGCGTGTGTTTGCCGTTATAACCCATGGGTTATATCGGCAAATTATAACTCGGTCAGCCTAAGGAAAAAATTGCTGACCAGTTATTATAGAATAATTAATCAGGCTAGGAAACATTATATGCAAATATTAATAACAGTAAAAAAGGAAATATCAAAACAAGATGTGGGATAAACTGAGAGATGCAGTAATACAAAAATATATTAAGACCTTTTGTGCCCTGGTGAGCCAAGGATATAATTCATATACTAATACTATAGAAGCAACAATTACACCTTCTATATGGCAACATTTTTTTGATTTATATTATTCTCAGGAAGAAGATAATTTAAACATTATTTCTCATGCACATGGAGATCTAATTACATTTTTCCCAAAATCTTTATATATTAACAAACAAGAAATTGAACAAGCATTAGATAAGATCAGGTCAAATAAAGCTCCTGGACCAGACGACATCCTGGCTGACATTTTCAGAACATTTAGAGATTGGTAGATTCCTACAGTATATGTACTATTCAATCACTGCATTCAGGTAGGCTTTTTCCCTAACAGCTCAAAGGGCAGCATTGTTTGCCCAATATTTAAAAAGGGAAATGTTAATGACCCTACTATGTATCGCACCATTAGTTTACTGGATACATCGCAAAAATTATTCATTAGGATACTTTTATCAAAAATACAAGAATGGGGTGGAGGAAAGAAATATACTCTCAGAAGTCCAGAATGGCTTCAGAAATAACCATCCAGCTACACACCATTGTTATGTATTGTGTCATTTAATATGGAAATATACTAAGGTTAAAAAAAGCCTAATTATTTTGTTATTTCATAGACTTAAAGACGGCTTTCGACTCTGTAAGTAGAAAATTGCTTTGGTCCATATTAGCAGATTATGGAATGGACCCTGAGCTTTTAGATATCTTAATAAGATTACACAATGAAACTTGGTTACAAGTGAAATATGATCAAAAAGGTAACTTAACCAAAAGGATAAAGACTAATTTAGGTGTCCGCCAAGGATGTCTTCTGGCCCCGTTACTTTTTAACTTACATACAAATAATCTATTACAACAAATAGATGACCCTGATTTTCATTCACCTTTACTTCTTTCAATAAAAGTATCATATCTTGCATCACTATTAAGTCTAAAATGGAAATTAACACAATTTTCAAAATTATGTACACAATGTGGTATAACAATCAATAGAAACAAAACTAATTTAGTGATTTTTTGGAAATAAAAGCAAAACAAATCCTGTCTTTTTTCTAGACAATAACAAGATAACTTCAGTTACATATTACTCTGACCTGGGATTATGATTTTCACAGAATGGTCTTTGGACTTTACATGTTAAGATTATATAACAAAAACTGATAACTTTCAATGCCTTCAGAAGGTTTAATGTCATGCTAGGACAAGGCTCAATCACAGGCCTACTTAATGTGATAAACACAGAAATAAAGACCAGTATAATGTATGCAGCAGAAATCTGGACTCCTACAGACATTAAACCTTTGGAAATTGAATTAAACAAAATACACAGATACATACTCCCCGATTCAAAATTCTGTACCAGCAGAAATAGCAAGGAGAGAACTTGGTCAATATTCTATAGGCACATTGATAACAGAAAAGAGGATAATAGTTATGTTAAAATTATTTAAATTCTCAGAGGAGAGGTTGCCAAGAATGTGTTTAGAAGAGGAATCAATTTACCATCATAAAGGTTTACCTCTGAAATAATTAAAATAATAAAGGATGCTCTCTTCTCTTTGGTTTAGAGTATTTGTTCTATGAGCTATATTATATTCCTCTGGAAGATATAGTGGCTCAAGTAAAGACAAGGGTTCAAGATATATCAATAGCACAAAATACAGATAAGATAACTAAACTTAAGCACTTCATATGGTATAAACAGATTAAGACATTGCATGGTTTAGAACCATACTTGGCAATCATGCCAGATCCTGAGAACCATAGAATTATGATCAGATTTCATATGGAACAGTATGTAGCAAACTATATCTATTTTGATCAAAAATGTCCAGGCTTTGTAGATCATCTGTGTAAATGTAACAAAGGAATGGAAGATGATCACAAACATGTCCTTCTTCACTGTCCAATTTACAAATCATTGCAGAAAAAAAATGGTTGGATTCTATACTGGCCACCCTTGGTCTCCCCTCTGAAGATTTGGTTATGTTTTTAATGAGGAATACTGAAAAAGAAATGTCATATAAATTATGCAGGTTTTTGAAAGCTACTAGGTTATGAACATCACTTAACACTGAATGACAATTCATGTCATCTGGATCCACTGTGTACAAATGTGAAATGAATCATTTCCCTTATGACTGTGCAATATTTAAGGTGCAATATTTTAATTTGTACATAATGTAGTCTATAATAACTGGAAATGTTATTTGATTGTAAAGATGTATATCGAACAATGAAACTTTCTACCTACCTACCTACCATTGAGCTGTTTTTAAAATGTGTGCGTGCTGATCTTAATGTCTGTTTAACAGATAAGAATCCTAGTACTGTGGTAAAAGTTGCTGCATAGGTTGATCAGTGTGCAGCCATCCACCCTGAAAAGTACAAGAAGGTGTATGGGGAAGGGATTCTGTTGACAAAGGTATGGGTGGGATAAAAGGGGGCCCTGAAACACAGCAGGCCTTTGAACTTAGGAAGAATACCCAGATAGAACCTCAATGTAACAGAGAAGAACATCAGGAGTGTTAATGTGTGCCAAACTTTGGACATTTGTCTTATGGTTGCCCTTGGCAATAGGGACCAAACCACCAGTGAAGCAATGCTAAATTAAGAAGTGTGGCGTGTCTACAAACCATGTTCTCCCCAAAACCCCCATAGGCCAGGGATCTGGAGACCACCTATGCCCCCAGAAGCTATGAGGTTTTAGATGCATTCTGGTGCATTTTGAGGGTCATTTTGACAATATTTGGCTGCTTTTAAAGCCTTCTCTGGCTTGTTACAAACAACCAATATCAGTATCAAAATAACTGGCTTTTTATTTTCTTTAAAAAAATGGCAATATTAAAGCTGAAAATTCCACTCCTGTCACCTTTCAAACACCCAACTATATACTACTTCTCAAGTTCAGTCAGCCATCACTGCAGCGGGTATTACACTTGTTACCTGGGCAGTTGTACAGAAGGCTGGGCCCCTCCAACCCAGTACAGATCAACTAATCTAAGTGTGGGGTGTCTACAAACCATGCTGTCTCCAAAACCCTTATTCAGCTGGGGAATCTGTAGGTCACAGGCCCCCAGAAACTATGAGGTTTTAGATGCATTCTGGTGCATTTTGAGGGTCATTTTGACACTATCAGGCTGCTTTTAAAGACTTCTCTGACTTGTTACAAAAAAAAAATATCAGTATCAAAATAACTGGCATTTTATTTTGTTTAGAAAAAATTGTCAAAACTGAAGCTGCAAATCCCACTCTGGTCAGTGGTCTCCTTTCAAACACCCAACAATACACTACTTCTCAAGTTCAGTCAGCTATCACTGCAACGGGCATTACACTTGCTACTATGGCAGTTGTACAGAAGACTTACCCCTCAACCCAATACAGATCAGTTAATCCTCAGCCTGATAGAAATAGATGCTATGTTTAATTATGATTTAAGATGAGCATTACTTATCTTGAGATATTTATTATTGTAAAGCAGCAGTATATGCAAGGTCAGTACAGCATCCAACTAATGATAAAAAGTCCTTATATATATCTGAGACATTATAAGAATACCATCAATCAAGCCACATATCCAGTGCTCTTTTGTTCTCTCAGTGTTACACTTACACCAAGGCCCTGGAATTCTCTTGGTTAGAATTTGTAGGTACATCATGCCGAGATATATAGTGCCACAGAATTCATTGTTTTGGTGAATTTTCATATAAATATACTGTTTTTCCATAGTGTCAGGCTTTCTTTCCCACCTCGTTTATCCTGAAGCCCCATCTCTATGCTCAGCATATGATGTCATCGATGACATCACATTATATTTAGCCAATGACAGGACTGCATTCTGCCAGAGAAATGAATAAATCATGCTGCAGAAATCAGAAAATGCTGCCGCAGAATTCAAGGAGCCCTGCCACAGAAAATTATGCCGCCAAACACCAGGGGCCCTGACTTACACCCATCTCTATCATAGAGGTGTATCACTGAGAGAAAATCAAATATCAGACTAGGGAATGCATATTGTGTTTTCTTTCTGACATTTCTCCTCTCCATGATGGCACAACTTTCCTACTTTTTTAATTTCTTCTATGCCTGCTGCTCCTGACCACCACTGTTTACTTGTATCCATACCATACCTCACCATACACACACTGTAATACTAAAACCAGGAGCAAATCTGCTTCTAACATGGTGTGTGTGACCAACAGACCATCAAACCACACACTGAGTAAGTCAGTGTGTGTGTGTGTGTGGTCTGATGGTCTCATACCATGTTAGAAGCAGACAGTGCTGAGGCTCTTCACTGACACATCCATCCCCTTTATGGTAGTGTTATGAACAGAGTGCCTGGTCATTGGTCTGCACTGCTGAGCCTATTGCAGCTTGAGCTGCAATGGGCTCAGCAGTGACTTACTTCTGAAATGCTGTTTGTAACAAAATGTTTCTTGTGAAAGTTCAAGCAAACATAAAACAAGCATTTGTCAATGCCAAGTGTTGCTTGCTGTCATTAGCAGTGGAAGTGCAGGAGTTAGACAGATGCAGTATAGGAATGGCAGTGAAGTATTGAACTGTTGCCAACTCCACCCCCACCCTGCAGAGATGGACAGACATTGGGGTGTGCCTTTGGGTCATCACCCATAATGGTCATGACATTTCACCTCACCCTACCCTGCAGACACTTAAAAATGTCAAAGTGTGCTTTGAAGTGTCCGGGCTTTACACTCATATAACTCCATAAGGAAATACACTGAAATGGGTGCAATACAGGAGAATGGGGTGAACTCTGGGACCAAAGGGTCCAAGGCGCACCTCAATGTCTGCCATTGGCTGCAGAGTAGGGGTGGAATGGCATGAGCATTACTGTCAACAATCCCAAGTCACACCCCTGATTCCTGTCAGTCCCTACAGCATAGGGTGTTATGGTCAAAAACCCTAACACCCTGGGTGTTTCTTGATATTTTTACTCCAAGTTTTCAACCTGGGCTTTTTGTGATCCCACCACATGAACAGTGACACTATCAGTTTGTTAGCTGAAAGGTGATTTTGCACAGCGACTGCGCCATTTGGTGCCACAGGTGCGAAAACACATTTTGAACAGGATGTGAAAAATGACTGCTGTACTGAGGAGGTGTAAAAATGGCAATGTTGAAAATCTGGAGTGAAAAGATAAAAAAACTGGTAAAGTCACAAGTGTGTGTAGAAACTGCGCAACTCACACTCATAGTGTAATTAGTTTTGGGATTTTTTACGGCAGATTTTCAACATAGGCATTTTGGGATCTCCGCTTATGAACAGTGTCACAGTGATTTTCTTAATCTAACCCAAACACTGATTTCCCACAGCAACCATGCTATTCTGCGCTGGAAGTGCAAAAACACATTTCGGCCAGGGTGTGAAAAATGACAGCTGTACTGTTCATAAGGAGATGTGGAAAAATGGCAGTGTTGAAAATCTGGACTGAAAAGATTACGAATTTATGAATTTACGCGGGTGCGTGAAATTGTACAAATGCACACCCATAACACAGTCATTTATGGACTTTTGTCACCAAATTTTCAACATAGCCAGTTTAAGACCTCTGCTCATGAACAATGTCAATGTGATTTTCTTAATCTGTCCTGAACATTGATTTTGCACACTGACCATGCCACTGTGCGCTACATGTGCAAAAACATATTTCGGGTGAGATGTGAAAAATTACATTTGTACTGTTCATAAGGAGGTGTGGTAAAATGGCAATGCTGAAAATCTGGAGTGAAAATATTAAAAATGCTCAAAGTTATGAGCGTGCGTGGGAACTGCGCAAAGCATGCTCATAAAACAGTCATTCTGGGTAATTGTTTTACCAAATTTTCAACATAGGGTTTTTGGGGGCCTACCTCATGAACAATGTCACTTTAATGTTCTTAATCTGTCCTGAACATTGATTTCGTGCACTGACCGCGCCATTGTGCACTACATTGTGAAAACACATTTCAGGCAAGATATGAAAAATTACAGCTGTACTGTTCATAAGAAGGTGTGGTAAAATGGCAATGTTGAAAATCTGGAGTGAAAATATTAAAAATGCTTGAAGTTATGAGCATGCGTAGGAACTGTGCAATGCATGCTTGTAAAAACAGTTATTTTGGGAATTTTTTCACCAAATGTTTAACATAGGGTTTTTTGGGGCCTACCTCATGAACTGTGACACTGTCATTTTGGTAATCAGTCCCAAAAGGTGGTTCTGCACAGTGACCACGAAATCATCTTTAAGGACCGAATAACAAAATGACAGTAACTGAGTTCATGAGGTGGGTCCCAAGAACCCCATGTCGAAAATTTGGTGAAAAAATTCCCAAAAATGGCTGAGATATGCACCAAAGTTGAAAAAAGAAACATTTATGCCATTATACAGCTTACTGGCATTTCTTCAGTTCGCGGTCAGCTTTGAAGAGTGCAGACGTGTTCCCGGTCCACTGAAGATCATTGCACTGGGCTCCAGAGGTAAGTATGGGATAAGGGGGGGTGTGGGAGGTATGTGAACAGTGGGTGGATGTGGGTTGGGGAAGGGGGACACGAAAGACCGTGAGGGACCATTTTCTGTTTTTACAGGTTTTACAAATAAATAGATGACATAGGTTGCTTTCTTGCATGCTGGAATGGGTGCCCAGCATGCCAGCACCACCTAGGTGCTTCTTTGGAGGGGGTGCTGGAGCCGATGGGGATTGGGCACCTTGACCTCTGTGATTGTGCTTGGGGGGGGAGTGTGCATTAGCTGAGGGGGATTGGGCACCGCCTTGGCACACAAAAAATGGGGGGTATCAAGCCAACAGGGATTGGGCTACTTCATCGGCGAACTGGGTAGGGTGCATGCCGACAGGGGGATTGGGCACCCCCGGTCATCTTTCTGTATATTTTTTGAAATGTTTCAGCAGGAAGGCACTCTGAACAGTGGGTGGCAGCTTTTCATTGGCTTTCTGGGGACTGTGAGAGGCCGACGGAGAAGCCATCACCATGGGGACACCACCCAATCAGCTGTTTTGGTAGCTTGTAATGCACCAAAACAGCTGATTGCGTGGTGACATGGCCCAAATTTCCTGACACATTTAGGCATTCTCCCTAACTGCTGAAAGCAATGTGTTTCTTGCACATGCGTGCAAGCAACATAATTAGTCCTGCTTGCACACAGGTACAGTAAATAGCTAGTGAGACTACAAGCTAGGAGATACTCAACTGACAGAGGGATACACCTGCCCCAGAAGACTTTACACACAATGCAAGTCTAGGCCAAATCTGGTACATTTTTTTATATAAAAAATAAAATATTCTTGGTAACACACAAGTGAATGACTAGTGAGACAATAATACAGGGGCTACTCATCTACTAGAATGTTTTCCCCTCCCCCAGAGACTTCATACATACACACACAAACACACACACAATGCAAGCTTACTGCAGGTCAATACAATTGTTTCTTATTTGGATATATAAGAAAATAAAATATTTCTGCTGGCAGATAGGTGACTAGCTAGTGAGACTACAACACAGGAACTAATCAACTGCCACAGCACCTCTGCCCCCCAAAAAAGACATCACACACAGTAAACGCCAGTTGTAAGTCTGCTACAATTTTTATTGGGATATGGAAGAAAACATATTCCTGGTAATGCCTGGCTAGTGAACCTACAAGACAGGGGCAACTGCTCAACTGCCAAAGCACAGCCCCCAGCCCCCACAAATAATAAAGGCTTCATTCACAGAGGGCACAAGCCTTAGCCTACTGTACACTAAGTCACATAATAAAGGCTTCACACAGAACACAAGCCTACTCAATCAATCAATCACTTTATTTAACCAGGCATAAACACCATCGAGCAAGCTCATTTTCAAGGTGGTCCTGGGCATTAATACAATACAGTACACTTCATAAGATTACAATTACAGTGGACAACGGTGCAAAAAAAAAAAAAAAAAAACATTGTGAAGGTGCTGGTCAATATGGGCCTATACATACCGGTCAACATAATTAACATGCAAAGGTACATAATGATAAGCTTTATTGAAATGAGAAGAGACAACAATCCCATATAGTTTCTGTTAAGTAAGAGCTCATACCTAAATGATAAAAAATAAGGAGGTATTAAGGAATAGGGTAGAAATTGGGGTGAAAGAGTAGGCAGCCAAAAGGGAGGCCAGAATAGGTAAAAGGTAGAGAATAGGCAGGGCCATCTTGGATTAAGGGAACTAGGCTTGTAGGTCCTAGGTTTCTGTTGTTAGGAATGTGGGTGGATGAGATACTTAGGTGTAGGATTTGAGAGTGGCACCGGGGCTTAGTGGTCATCGCCTGAAACAGTTGCATGATTCCTTCAGATAATCCATTAATAGAGCTTTTGAATGTGAAAATGCTTGGAAGTGGGATAATTTTAATGAATCTTGCATAGTGTTCCAAAGTGATGGAAGTGAAAGTTGATTGCTGCTGAGCCAAGGGTAGTTTTCACTCTAGGAATCTGGAAGCAGA
The DNA here is from genome assembly GCA_016271365.2 of Neoceratodus forsteri. Lineage (NCBI taxonomy): Eukaryota > Metazoa > Chordata > Ceratodontiformes > Ceratodontidae > Neoceratodus > Neoceratodus forsteri. The sequence continues at coordinate 644,046,014 of CM057454.1, read as the reverse complement.
TTAAGAAGCATCTCTCGGGCCATAGGAACCTTTAGCCCATTTGAAGATGTTCGAGATGTATGCAGGGAGGTTATCAGATAATGCTCTAAAAAACCAGAGGAGAGCATTCCTTTTTCTTCTAGTTGAGAGTGAGGTCCATCCCAAAACCTGGTATAGACGACAGTGATGTGCACTACGGGGTAGATTTAAGATAAATCTTAAAGCCCGGTGGTAAAGGCTGTCCAGTTTGTTTAGCATCGTTGATGGGCAATGACTGTAAAGGAAGTCAGCACAGTCCAGTATAGGTAGGAATGTAGTTTGTACTAATCTCATTCTGGCTTCTAACGTGAGTAGGTGTTTAATGCGATAGAATAAACCTAATCACTGTCTTAGTTTCTTTGAGATTTCATTTAAGTGGCACAGAAAGTTGAGCTTCTTATCCAGCCAGAACCCTAGGTATTTAAAGGTATCAACTACTTCAAGGGGTTCATCTAAGAGTGTTCGGATCTGTGTGATATGTGGACATCCGGAAGTAGACTTTGGTGAGAGAATCATTGCTTTAGTCTTTTTGGCATTGAGGAGGAGCTTATGAGTAAGAAGGTTGTATTGGAGGGTGACGAAGTCTTTCTGTAAGTGCTCATAGGCCAGATCCAAGGATGAATTTGCGGCATAGAGTACAGTATCATCTGCGAATAAGTGCACATTTGCTGTGCCCAGCTTCGAGTCCAGATTATTGATGTATATTGCAAAAAGGATAGAGCCCAGGATGGAGCCTTGTGGGACTCCTTGTAACAACGATTTTTGTGGGGACAGATCTCCTATGGCTTCTACTTGTTGTAACCTATTGGTTAGGCAGCTGGTAAACCATTTAATGGCAGAACTATCAAGTCCGATGTTACTCAGTGCAGTAAGCATGATGGTATGATCCACAGAATCAAAGGCCTTACTTAGATCAAGGAAGAGGGCAAATACATGCTTCTTAGAGTCCAAGGCCATTTGCCAGTGTGTAGTTACTTTGACAAGAGCCGATACTGTACTGTGTTTGGCTTTGAAGCCGGACTGAGCCGAGTTTAGCAACTTTTGTGAATCCAAATGTTCTCTAAGTTGGATGTTGACAATTTTTTCAAGTAATTTAGAGAGGACGGATAGTATAGAAATAGGCTGGCAATTGTTCAGATCACTCGGATCCCCAGTCTTGAATAATGGTAGGATGTGGGCAGTTTTCCACAAGACAGGTAGCTCACCTTGAATCAGAGAGGTGTTGAATAAGTGTGTAATGGGGGCAGTCAGATAGGTATGGCCAAATTTTAGGAAGTAAGGTTCAATATTATCTGCACCCGCACTCTTTTTTGTATCCAGAGAAAGGAGGAGGTCCTCCACTTGCTTGAACGTAATTGTGAGGAAGTTGAAGGGGGTGGGATGCGGTTGGTTATGGTTGTGATTATCAGTGAAGCCAACAGTGTCGTCTCTTGCCTGGCTACGTTTGCTGATAGGTGAGGTGTCAAAGGCAAGCCCTGCAGTGGCAAAATGATCATTAAGCTTCTCTAGTATATCAGCTTTGTCCATATAGGTGGTACCACCAGACACAATTTTGTTTGGAAGGGGTGTTGCAGTGGATTGACCTTCGATTTCTTTGAGGATGTTCCAAAATTTGGCAGAGTTGTTTTTATTGCCTTCTAGTTCTTTTTGGAAGTACCTAGCTTTTTCTGACCTAATTAGCTTGGTACAAGCATTCCTAGTGGTACAGAATGCTAACCAGTCAGCCTCCAGGTGGTATTTCCTCACTTTTCTTCCACCAGTAGTCCCTATCCCTAAGTGCTTTCTTCAGGATGGGAGAGAATGAGCCAGGAGTTTTATTTTTTGACTTGATCAGTCTTAGTGGGGCGTGTTTGTCTATTAGCCCCAGTAAGAGGCTGTGAAAGATGTTAAATGCCTCGTTAAAGGTGAGGGCTAGATAGAAATCCTGCCAACGAATGTTGCTTAGATCTTTCAGGAAAGTGTACTGGCAGAACTTTTTCAGGCATCTTTTCAGTTTGAAGCCTACTGTACACCAACTTGGTGTACAGTAGGCTTATGTCCTGTGTGAAGTCTTTATTATTTGTGGGGGGCACTGCAAGACTGGAACTGGTTTTTTTTTATGATATAAAACATTTCATTTATATCTTCACCACCTCAGCCAGAGCCAGCCAGTACAAGTCAATCAACACATTCACCTTACCGACTGTCCTCATCACTCCTCCTTCACAGCAGGCAGCTGTTTTTTACCTAGTTTTCAAATGGTGTTCTGTGGCTCTGGCGGAAGATGAACTGAGCTGCCCTGTTCACTCAGATGACCGAACGAACACAGGCTGCACTTCTGCACACTATTTTTCAGTCGCATGGCGTGCTGGAAAGAAAATGGGCCGGGACACAGAAGAACCGACATCAGAAGACAGCACATCACCGTTGTGTCTTCGTAGAGTTACATCTGCAATAAGCCCGCTAAAAAAGTCACATCCATAATCCACCTCCTCCTCCTCCTCCTCCTCAAACCCTTTTTAGTCTCATACCAACTAGTATAAAGATAAGGGCCAAGGCCCACCCAGGAAAGCCTGACACTTTTTTTTAAACAAAATTATGCTCAACGCTGGCAGCCACACTCAAAGAAGCCTCAACGCCTCGTGGTGAATGAAAAGTGTGCATGCTGTATGTGAGATACCTCCACACATATGTACAGCACAAGAAGTCCAGTCAAAACCAGGAACCCACATTGTATAGCCTGGAGGACTCAGAGTTGACATTAATGTGCATACACCGACTCTGAGAAATATACTTAAAAAATAAATAAAAAAACTGCACTTTAAAAAGTGTGGGAGTGGCACTCCAGCTCATAAAAATGTAAGGGGTCAGTGCTCCCATGTGACTCCACTGCACTACATCCAGGTAAACTGCAGCACGGGGAGGCCAATGTCCCACTATGGGATTCAGTGTAGTCAACCTCACGCTTGCTGAGGAATGTGAGAGCCACTCCTCCACAGAACAGCATCACGTGGTAAACTGTGTCTCAAGTGCTATTCCCAGGAATACTCAGAAACACTGGAGGCCAGCATGGGTAAATGACCCCTTGACACAAAGATTAAGAGACACCAGGGCCAGTGTCACAGTTGTCCATCAGGAGCTGGTATGGCAAGATCAGATCCTACCTGAGAAGGGTACCTTAATTAAATTTGATCTTTCCCCTCGGTCACAATTCCAAAGGCCAGAGTACTCCTGAAATGGGAGAGGTGTGAGGGTGAGAGAAAAGTTGTGGTTGCTTCTGGGTTACTAGCTAATGCTTTGCAGAAAATAACTAGAACAAGGAATTAGAGCAAGACAGTTTGTGTTGTGACACATTGTCAAGCTCGATGACTGAGACAGGTAGAGAGAAATAGAAGACTGAGTGAAAGACAAGATTTAACCTTGCTCATAATCTGGGGCCTGTACCAGACAGTGTGGACGCTCAGCCTGAGGGGTCACAGCAGCCAGGGAGAACACCTCTTACTGCTCAGTCAACTGGAAAAGTTGTTCTAGAGAATGCTGCAGGAGGCAGCAGTTCACTGACACAGGAGTCAGTAGAGGGAGATCTCACTGACAAGCAACAGCTTCTGTGAGTTGCTAGGAAGATAAAGCCGGGAAGGATTTCACAAGAAGATTTGCACAAGGCTCAGCTCGCAGATCAATCTCTAGTTGCACTGAGGCTGTTGGCAGCCAGCAACAGAAGTGATTCTGCAAGGGAAGAGCAGCAGAAATTATTTTGGGAAAGAGATGTTTTATATAGAGATTGGATTCCTAACAACACACCTGAGGAGTGGCACATGTGCAAGCAGATTGTGGTTCCTTGGAAATACAGAGCAGCTCCCCCTGGATTTAGAATACTGAATTCCTCTGTCCAGACACCAATGGTTAAATGGACAAAAAATGTTTTTGCTGCAGAACCTCTACTTGCTGATGCTGTACAGGGTTATGGCAGAGTACTGTCACTCATGCCCAGAGCGTCAGCATTTGAGGAAGAAAGGAGGAACAGAGCAAAGGCTCCCCTGATTTCACTTCCCATTACTGTACAGGGTTATGGCAGAGTACTGTCACTCATGCCCAGAGCGTCAGCATTGAGGAAGAAAGGAGGAACAGAGCAAAGGCTCCCCTGATTTCACTTCCCATTACTGTACAGGGTTATGGCAGAGTACTGTCACTCATGCCCCGAGCGTCAGCATTTGAGGAAGAAAGGAGGAACAGAGCAAAGGCTCCCCTGATTTCACTTCCCATTACTGTACAGGATTATGGCAGAGTACTGTCACTCATGCCCAGAGCGTCAGCATTTGAGGAAGAAAGGAGGAACAGAGCAAAGGCTCCCCTGATTTCACTTCCCATTATTAAGGAACTATTTTATTGGGTTGCCTTGGAGTCTGGCCATTGTGGGCGCACTGGCTATGCCAATCTCAAGGGGAAAGAAGTACATTCTGGTCATAGTGGACTATATACCACTCGATACCAGAAAGCTGTAGCTGCTGTATGTCCTCTATAGTGGCAGAAAAAGTAGAAGACGAGCTGCTGAGGAGTTTCAGCACAGTTGGATTACCCAGGAAGATTTTGACAGATCAGGGAAGGAATTTTACATTCTACCTGATGACTGAGTTGCAGAAGAGCCACTGCATACAACCCCATACCAACCACAAACAAATTGGTTGAGAGATTTAATGTGTTTAAAAGGCATACTTTGCACATTCAGAGAACAGCACAAAAGGAACAAATTCAATCCCATGCGATGTTCACATGCTGGGAAGTCAGACAGGAGTCATTGTGCTTTTCACCACTTGAGCTCCTGTATGATAGAAGGGTCAGAGGACCACTACATTTAATTAGAGAGGAGGCTGAAGGCTCTACTGCCACCCAGAGAGAGAGTCTGTTGAGGACTATGTACTGAATTTCTGGGACCATCTTATGGAGTTTATGGGTCTTGGTTAGGATCAGCCACAGCACAACAGATGCAAATGACCTGGTATGAAAAAGGGGCCAGAGTTTGATCCTGCACTATAAGGTAGCAGGTAATGGTGCTCTCCCCAGTGAAGCAAAACAAGCTACTGACATTATGGGTATGACCATATGAAGTCATACACCAGGTGAAAGATGGGGATTTTGTCACAGAGTTGCCTAATAGGAGTGGCACTTCGTGGGTTTTTCATGCAAATATGATGAAAATCTAGTATGTCAGTTCTTTTTTTAAAATTCGAAATTTTATTGTGATTATCCACACACCAAGCACAACATGCATAACAGAAACATTTTGTTCTTGCATAACAGTTAACATAAAATAAGTAAATCAAGCTATTTTCTCCCTCCCCCACCCCCACTCTCCCTCCCCCTCCACTACCTACCTATCCAACCCCCGCCCTTAAAACTAAGACCCTAAAGGAAGATCCGTTCACCTAATTCCTCTCTTATACTACATTCCTAAGTTCGGTCTCGATTGGAGAAGGTATAGCGTCTGGCGGCTCCATATCCTTTCATACGCTTGAAGCCTATTTCTTCTTCCGCACCTAATTTCTCCATATTCAAATTAAATAACATCTCCTGTAACCACTCCACATAAGTAATTGAGATGTCCTTCATCCAGTATCTTAATACTACCTTTTAGCGAGCATGAAATCAGAGCCATATAAAATCTACGATCCTTAAACTTGATGCCAGAATAATCCCCTATCAGACAGATTTCCGGGGTAAAATACTGGTCAATGCCCAACATTGGGTCTACCTTCTGTTTAATTTGAGTCCACAACTGTTTTATCGATGGGCACTCCCAAAAAATGTGATACAGATCCCCTACTGCCTGATGGCACCTGAAACAGCTTTGGTCAGATCTACGGCCAATTTTATGTAGCTTGGAAGGGGTCCAATATAAATTGTTCAGAAAGTGGAACTGCATCACCCTCAGCCGGTCTTGTTTAACATATCTATACACATGACTCCAAACACTATCCCAGTCCCTCTCTTGCTCCCCCAAGCGGCTAATCCAATATCTAGGCTTATGATCAAGGTCCACATGGACTTGCTCAAACAGTATCTTATATATTCTGGAGACCCCTATGGTTCCCATACCATCTGATCCAGTGATTCAAACCAACGCCCGTTCGTACGCCCATCTCTGAGTTTGGTCCTCACCTGCTCCAATAAATGAGTAATCTGATATAACTTGAAGATCTGCTTATGATCTATATCATACTTAACAAATAATTCCTTTATTGGCAGGACACGGTCGTCCCACATAAAATCCTCTATCCGTGATCCTTTAAGCTGGGGAAGCCAGCCTACAGATATCATTTTCCCCCCAATCCTCAAATTGGGATTATGACGAACCGTTGATGCTTGTCCCTATTCGAATGTAACCTAACTTAACACTAACTACCTGTGAATATGCAGGACTTCACTATTGGGGTAGCAGCCAACTTAGGAGGCAGTGTCTTAGGTGTGGAGTAAAGCAATGCTATCGGATCTATCCCCGCCTCTTTTATCGCCTCTATTTCCAATCTAACCCATGAGGGAACATAAGGCAAAGACTCAAATTTACTGGTGGGTACTAGCCATCTCAAATACTTACAAAGATTACTTGCCCAGTAATATAAGCCAAAATGTGGTAATCTCAGCCCCCGCTCTCTACCTGGGAGCTGCCAATTTGAAAAAGGCCCTACGGGGCATTTTCCCCCTCCAAATAAAATCTGAAATAAGTGAGTGTAACTCTTTAAACCATTTTAGGGGCAACAATACATTAAGCATATTGAGTGGATAAAAAATCCTGGGTAGGATGTTCATTTTGACTATATTAATCCTCCCGCAGAGAGAGAGCAGCAAACTGACCCACCTCTTTAAATCCTGCTTGATAATGTTTCTAGTGGCGTCCAGATTAAGTTTAGTTAGTTTTGAGTCAGTTCTCGCCAAATAAATACCCAAATACTTCAAAGTATGCGGGGTCCACTGCATACCCATATCCATCACCTCAGACTTGTATACTCTCATATTAAGCGGAAATATCTGGGTTTTCTCCACATTAATCTTATAATTTGACAATCTGCTATATTCTTCAATAATACCCATCACTACCAGAATTGAGCCATGTGGTTGGGTGACATGTAACAAAATGTCGTCAGCATATGCAGAAATTTTAAGCTCCTGCGACCCAGTTTTTATACCCGTAACCCTGGGGTCTAATCTAATTTTAGTAAGGAGAGGCTCTAAGTATAGATTAAATAAAAGAGGTGATAGGGGACAGCCTTGCCTAGTACCAGAGTGAAGGGGAAAAACTTGTAGAAAATACACCGTTACAATATATTTTGGCTCTTGGATCCTTATACAAAGCGAACACCTGATTAATAAACTGAAGCGGGAAGCCAAATTTCTCCATAGTGATGGATAAAAACCTCCAGTCCACTCTGTCAAAAGCCTTCTCTGCGTCCACCGACATCAAACCACATGGAAGTTTGCTGTCCCTGGACACAGAGAAGATGTGAGATAATTTGCGCAGCTGGTCTGAAGCCAGCCTGCCATTCATAAACCCAACTTGGTCATTATGGATTAATTTGGGCATGACCTTAGACAGCCGAGTCGCCAAAATCTTCGCCAAAATTTTAATATCGTAATTAATCAAGGAGATAGGCCTATAACTTGTAACTTTATCTAACTCCTTCCCTTCTTTTGGAATAAGCACTATCAGAGCCTCAAATAGATAACCATCTACTGCGTCCAAAGTCAGTATACTCTGAAATAATCTTTGTAGACCAGGACATAACAGAGTCGCAAAACATTTATAAAAATTTGGCGAAAAGCCGTCTGGGCCAGTGCCTTATCACTTGAGAGCATTCGGATTGCATCCGAAATCTCTGCATCCAAGATGGGTAGTGAGAGCTCCCTCCTCTGATCCTCTGTAACCTGGAGCAATTTACAAGGAAAGATAGTCCTCAACCTCTTCCGTACTGGGTCTAGGGGTCATAGGGCTGTATAAAGCCTTATAATATTCTTCAAATTCCCTGACAATTTCAATAGGTGAGGTTTTAACGGACCCATCTGTCCAAGACGTAATACTTTGGACAATTCTGGATGCCTCCACAGCCCTCAACCGCATAGCCAAGAGCCTACCTGATTTCTCGCCCTGATCCAAATATAACGCCTTTGTTTTATTAAGTGCATATTCTGCTTTTTCCCCCAAAATCCCCTCATATTCATGACGCAATTTAACTAACTGCTCCCTGGTCTCCTCCGGTGTATTCCTTGACAAAGCCCTCTCTATATCTCTAATTTGTACCAACAAGTGCCTGGCCCTATCCTCTCTCTTCTTCTTCCTTGCAACCGCCAGCTGGATAAACTCCCCCCTTAACACACACTTTAGTGCACTCCACACTATGTCACCTCTATTTGTTAAATGTCGGTTCTCACTCTCATACTGTTCAATCCTACCACCAATATATTCCTTTATCTCCGTTGAACGGAGCAGTTGATTATTTAACTTCCAGATAGTCTGTCTGGGAGTATTAGGGGCCAAATTAAGGGATCAACTGACCATAGAATGATCCAAGAAAATCCCCTGAATAATATTACTATGTGCCAGTCCGGAAAGCAGACCCTGACTCATCAAAAAATAATCAATCCAGGATCTGGACTTATGGACTTCTGATGAAAATGTATACTCCCTGCATGAAGGAAACAGCACCCGCCATGGGTCACATAATCCCAGATTATCCGACAGGTCCCTAATGGCTCTCTGAGCTGGAGATAAACCCTTATTTCGCTTACTATCTTTATCTAAATCTGGAGTAAATGGTAAGTTCCAATCACCACCCAGCAGTATTGGAAGGTGATGAAACGGAGCCAGAACTTTTAATAAATCCACAAAAAACCCCGGGGTATCTGCATTGGGGCCATATACACTACCCAGTACTAATCTTGTCTGATTTAAAAGCCCTATTACAATTATATAGCGGCCTGCCGGATCCACTATTTGTGTCTCACACACAAAAGCAATGCTCCTGTGAATTAACAGCGCTACCCCCCTACTAGCTGTACTATTTCCAGCCCCATATACCTGACCAATGAACTGACATCTAAACATGTTCAGCTCCTTTTCAAGTAGATGTGTTTCTTGCAAACATATTATCTGTCCCCTTGTAGTTATAAATGCTTCAAGATTTTGTATCTCTTTATTTTTTGCCTGGCTCCTTTGACATTCCACGTGAAAACTCATATATACTACCCATTCTCTAAGTAGTCCTTGTAAGACCATCGAACCTCATTATCTATCACCTCGTTCCCACACCCTTCTGAGTCTATTGGGTGAACAGATCTTCCAATACCTTTACCCTCTAACCCGCTATTACTAACCCTCCATTCCAATCCCTGCCTCTCCTTGAAAGCTCTCCCAACAACTATCCAGTTCCACACACCTATACCTAGAAAAAACATCAACCTCCCTCCTGTTCAACCCACCTATGCCCCCTCCCACCCATCCCTCAAATCCACCTTCTGGCCCATGATATCCACAGCTCCATTCACTCTGATCCTTCCCTCCAGCCTCCCCTCAACGAAACCCTTAAGTACCTAACCTACTCTAAACAAGCCTCCTAATAACCCACTATATGCCTGCTAAACCACCCCAAAGCATACAGAAAAAAAAACATAAACAAGTAATCCTATATTAAGAAACCCGCCTTCAGTAATCCTTACCAAAAGTACCTTTAAACCTATCCTAACTGAGCTGGAGTCAACATCCTAAGCCACTCAAATTCGGACCTCTCCTCCTCCAATTAACCATGCTCCCTCTCTCTTAATTTCCTCCATTTGCCCCAAAGCCTAGCTCAAGAATTACCCTTACAATAATCCCAAAACAGTAATTTAGAAGAACAACTAAAATTCCTATTAAATTCACTCTGTACTGTTAAGCCTCACAGTACTGAAAACAAAACTAATAGCAACAAAATATTAATGTCAAGAGGCTCCCTCTAGCAGTTAAAGCCCATGGTACATGCAGTTCCAAATAAACGCTTGAGCGGGAGCCTTGACAGCAGAGGATTCAAGTAAAATAATGTAATGCAATGAGAGCCAGTCTCTTAGTCCAGACACCAGCTAGTGCATACTCTCCCACTTCAACTAGTCTCCAGTTGAAGATTTAAATTGCCCAGACACTGGACACTTTGTACGAGGATCTCTACTCGAGCTTCCAACTGGGTGCACTGTTTTAATTACGGCACAACGAGTGGCATCAGCAGTCCCCCGCGCAACAGAGGTCCAAGAAACAGAAAAAGTGCCATCCACAATTCAGAAACTGGGAGCTTCAAAAACAAACCCCGGGAGCATTACTAGATTCTGTAGCATAACCACTCTGATCCGGCCCCGCTGCACCTATCAAGCCAAAATTCATATTCCCAGCTTCAATTAGGTGTTCTCCCCCGCATCAGGATCTTTCTTATTCACCAGCCATCCTGCATGCGCTCCCCAGGATCCAAACTTCGTAATGCTTCCCCATGGAGAACTTTCCCAGCAACACAAACTGCCAAAATACAAACTGCTACCACACTACTTCTACCAGAGAAAAAAGAGTTGTTTCGATGATGATTATTTTAAAGGGAAATCACGATTCCTATTTTTGAGGTGGTAGCCAATAATTAAAGAATACTGTCCGGCGGTTAGCCTCCCATCACCACCTTAAAGCTCTTAAAGTTATTTGAAAAGATCTGGGAGGGCTGCCGATAACCCTTTCTTTGTGGTTGGGGCATCCTCAAAAGTAGACCACTGACCTGACAGAGAAACTTGCAGTTTAGCCGGGTAAACCATTCTAAAACGAATACCCGCAGGTATTAATTTAGAGACAATTGGATGGTACTCTGTTCTTCTTTGGCGCACCGTCAAAGGTAAATCCTGCATAATCCTTATCGGGACCCCCTTCCATTTCACCTCCTTAAGTTCCTTTGCTTTTGTGAAAACAAATTGTCGCTCTTGAAAATTCAGGAAACGCACAATTAAGGTACGCGGAGGGGACCCAGATGGTGACATGTACGCAGTGCCCGATGAGCCTGCTCTATTGCAAACTTATCTCAAGGGCGTGGGCCTACTGTTTCCTTTGAAGAAATTCTGGACTAAAAGAATCGTATCCGCTCCTCCTCTCTCAGGAGACCGATAATAACCAAATTATTCCTTAAACTCCGTCCTTCCAAGTCTTCAATCTTTGTCTCCATCCGATTTAATTTCTGTCTCAGGTTTATAATCTCCGGCTCTTGTTTGGCCATTCTTTTTTTCTAGCGAGGAGACTTTCACTTCTGTGTCCCCGGTACGAAGGGACAGATCCTCCAAAGCTAAAGTTACAGCTATTAATTCCTCAGTCACCGTACACAATTCAGTGCGGAAGGGCTTGAACTCAGCGAGGAATTGTGCCAGAGTCAGGGGTTCGTTCTCTTGATTAGTGCTCTCGCCTTCCGGGCCTCCAGCGAACATGGACACCCTCGCTTTTTTCGGCAGGGCCTTCACAGGAGAAACTGGCGGAGTATGTTTGGGTGTAGTCTTCCTCATTTTGGCTTATTTGCACCCAGTTCAGCTCCTGGGTTTATCGGAGACCTTAGTGGAGTCCGTCGAGATGAATTGAGATCGTTAGTCTTCTGAATTATATAAAATTGTGGGTTTTAATGAGGTAGGAGGCTGGAGCTGATCGATCAGGCTGCACTCACGGAGCTTGCATCACGTGACTCCTCTAGTATGTCAGTTCTGTTATTGCCCTTATGGTTTGCAGCACAGCAGATGGAGATCAATAGGAGCCTGCTCCAGACCTGCTAGAGGAGAGTAAGGGAAAAGCCTTCTGGAGCACTGTGATAATGTCTGAGTGGCTGACACCCAAACAAGCAGACTAGATGAGGGGAGTTCTTAAAGACTTTCCTCCACTTTTTGGTGCCTTGCTCTCAAAGTGCAAGAGGTGAAAACTACTGCTGAAAAGCCCATAAGGCAAAGTCAATATCAGGTGCCAGAGGCAGTAAAAAGAACAATAAGGGAAGACATGGAAAATGCTAGGTCTAGGAGTGATCAAGCCATCCAGTAGCCCCTGGGCATTCCCTGTGGTACTGATTATAAAGAAAGATGGAACTGCTGGGTTCTGTGTTGATTACAGGTGCTTATTAAACAAGTCAGGGTACCAGATACATGCCCCATGCCTAGGACAGATGAGGTACTGGACAGGTTAGGAGAAACTAGGTAACTGATCACAATAGATTTGATGAAGGGATACTTGTAAGTTTGGCTATCTGTGGCTGATCTTTTTTTTTCATTAAGTAAACTTTGTTTCAATTTTTTTATCAAAATACAAGTTAACAATCTGTGGATGATCTTGAGAAGTCAGCATTTGTCTTCACATTTGGTTTGTTTAAATTCACTGTTATGCATTTCAGCATGAGGAATTTGCCTGCCACTTTCCAGAGGCTAGTTGACAAGTCCTGAATGGGACTGAGCACTTTGTTGTAGAAGATCTAAGCACCACAGCCTCATCACTCCATAATACAATAGCAAAACAACATACAACAGCATATGCTGTGACAATGTGCTAGATGCAAAAACATTTGGCCAGTGGTGGTATGCTACTGCTTATGAGTATCAATCATTTGTATGTAACTTTGCACTAACAAACTGAGCACTTTTTCATAGTGCCATTGTACAGTGTTTTACTATTGTTTTATAGAGTTGTGAGGCAGTGGTGCTTATTCCTTTTTGCAGTTTTGAATTGGTTACCAATCTTGGCACAGCCATACTTGGAGCATCTGACTTTCTGTTACTGGCACTTTGCTTAAGCCTACATGGATGATAAAGTATATTTAGCCAGACATGGAATGATCATCAATCCCATATAGGGGAAGTCCTGACTAATATGGGATGCAGGACTATCAAGGCAGAGAAGTACCAAACTGGGATGGCAGAGATGTCATACTTGGGACATCATGTGGGAGAGGGCACATCAGGCCTGAGACAGATACAGTTGAGAAAATTTGGGATTGACACACCCCTCACACTAAGAAGCAACTGAGTGCATTTCTGGGAACTGTGGGACACTATCACAAGTTTGTTAAAAATTATTGTACCATTGCAGCTCCTTTAACAGACAGCATGCCTAAGAAACTGCCAGAGAAGAGTCAGTGGATGGAGCACTGTGAAACAGCCTCCCAGCAACTGAAACTGGCACTATGCCAAGCACCACTACTGGTGAACACAGATTACAAGTATTGAAGGATGGGGTAGAAAAGCTTGTTTTTTGTTCAGTCAGAAGCTACTACTGAGAGAAATGAATGACTCTACCATTGAGAATGAGTGTCTGGCCATTTTCTGGGTCATTAAAAAAATTGCAGCTCTGTCTGTATGGACGATTATTCACAGTGGTGGTGATCACAATCTATTATAATGTTGAACAGAATGAGTGGGCAAAATGACAAACTGTTGCATGACAAACTGTTGCACTGGAGTGTCAGCATCCAGGACTACAATTTTACGATACAGCATCACAGTGGAGCACAAAATGCCAATGCAGATGGACTGTCTCACCAGCATGAGTAAACTAGTGATTAGATATCCTTCATGAAAGGTATTTGTGGTCCACACACATACACAACTTCATAAAAGCAAGGGAGGGAGCATTTGATGACTACTCAACTTTTGCTGATAATCTGAAATAATTTGTCAAATGCTAGTACCTTCTGTAGCAGTGAGGGCAATGCTGCATTGATAAAATGTGACAAAACTGGCCTATTTGGGAAATTCTCAGCAGCCCAGCAGGGTTTATTTTTTGTGGTGTGGACTTTCACTGTAATGGCTTCCTGAAAGGGGGATGGGTTCTTTTGTACACAAAGGCTCAGATATAGAATATCTTAACTGCATCTGGCCACATTCTTTCAGATGCTAAATAATCTTTATGAGGAGGTTAGGTCCCTGAGACACAGAGGACATATAATATCACAGGGTAGGTGTCACCCAAAATTCCAGGCTTGAAGCAATTTCAGCCAATCGGATGAACTTTTGTACAGGGAAGTGATGTCACAGTCTTTCTTGACCAAAGCACCAGATGGTGAGAGAGATGAGGTATAAATGCTTCAACCCAGTTATTTTCATTCTCCTTTCACTTGGTTCTCTGTGAGATTGGATCCAAGGGAGAGTCATACTGAGTATCTGGGGAGAGAGAGAGAGAGAGAGAGACTTAAGGAAACAAAGTCTAGTGTGGACAGAGAGTTAAGAAGATCTTGTAACTCACAGGGAAGATAGAAGCATTTACCTACACAAGTGTGCAAACTTTCTTTTGTGATCCAGCATGCATACTGTTTGACTAGGTGTAAATAGTGTAAATACCTGAATATTACTGCTATATTTTGAAAAACTAGTGTTCAGTAATAAATTAGTTTTCTTAGACTGGAATAACTGGTTGTTTGTGATTGCATCTCTTGGGGGAAGGGTACCTGGATAAAGAGATGCAAAGTAATAGTCTCAGGGAGAGGGTGGAATGTTTAATACCCAGAGCAGAGACCCTCACTGCAGGGAGTCAAAAGGGTAGAAGGTGGCAGAAAAGGGTCATTAGCACACACCGGGTTCTGCATTCTTGCTAGAGAAGGAACTTGATGGCAGAAACACTGGTCCATATGATCTCAGTGGCAATGGACTGAGAGAGAGAGAGAGAGAATGTGGCTAGCTGGGGCCTACAGGGTGCTCTGAACATCACAGATGCATTTATTCAAAAGTGGAGGTAAAAATAGTAAGATAATATTTTTGTATCTAACTTCAAGATACAGTATAATGATAACTTTAAGGTTAAGTAGGTCACAAATGATATTGTGAAAGTTAGGTTCATTATAACAGAATACAGAACCAAGCAGAGACAAGCTTTCACAATGCTGATGACATCAGAATTCCTTTGTGCAGTACTGAAGCCAGCTGTTAAAATCAAAGAGAAACAGTTACGTTGTCACACAAACATCATATTTAAAAGCTATAGCTGGCAAACTGGTGTTGTATAATTGAATATCCATTAGCCTAATTCAAACCTACACAGTTTGCCAACACTTGTGAGGGGCCAGGACTTTCATAACTCACTTGAGGCTATGCCACTTGTGAGTTATATGAACATACAAAATTGCCAGCAGATAAAGGCCTTATGGTCTATCAAGTCTGCTCGATTATGCAGCTAGCAGCCCAGATACTGCAGCTTCCCCTCCCTCCCCTCTTGCCCTCTAGTGACCTTCCCCCTTAACCTGGCCCATCCCCTTTTGAAGCAGCCCACTCTTCTACAGGATACCACTTCCTCTGACAATGCGTTCCACTTAGACACCAGCCTCTCCGAAAAAAGTATCTCATTTCCCTCCTGAACCTTCCCCCTTCCAATCTCAGATCATGCCCTTAAGTGTCCTCTCCCTCCTTAATTTGAAAAGTCCCTCAATGCCTGTCTTATTTATTCCCTTCATGTACTTGAAAGTTTCAATCATATTTCCCCTATCCCTCCTCTCCTCCAGGAAGTGCATGTTCAACTCCTTCAGCCTACTCACATAGGGCAAGTCCCCTAACCACTGGATCATTTTTGTTGCTCTGCATTGCACCACCTCCAGTAACCTAATGTCCTTCTTCAGGTATGGACACCAGAACTGCATGCAGTACTCCAGGTGTGGTCTAACCCTTGACCTGTATAACGGCAGGATTTCTTTCCCCCCTCCTAGAGGATAGGCCCGGGCAATACAATCCAGCATCCTGTTGGCTTTTGTAGCTGCCTTTCTACACTGTTCTGAGTTGTTCATTGCTCCCATTATGATCACCCCAAGATCCTTCTCCTCTTCCATTACAGATAGTTGAATCCCCCCTAGCTGGTTGCTCCTCTGGGATTTTTACATGGAAATATAGCACCTTGCATTTCTTGGCATTGAACCCCAGCTGCCAAGTGTCTGACTAGGCCTCCAGTTTTGCCAGATCATCTTGCAACCCCTGCCACCCTTTTAAGTCATCCACTTCTGCTCCCATCTTGGTATCATCTGCAAACAGACTGATCTTGCTCTTGATGCCTATTGAGATGTCTGCTATGAAGATCCCAAACAACACCATCCCCAGTACAGAGCCCTGTGGCACCTCACTTGTCACCACCCTGGGAGATTCGAGCTCCCCTCCCCTCCCACCAGCACCCTCTGCTGTCTCCCTTGCAGCCAGTTCACTATCCATCCCATCGTCTTCTTCCCTTCCTGTGCCTTTCAGCTTACTTCCTAGCCTCCCATGCGGCACTGAATTGAATACCTTACTCAAGTCCAGGTACAGGACATCCACTGCATGGCCCCTGTCTAATTGTTTGGTTACCCAGCCATAGTACTGCACCAGGTTGGTCTAACAGGATCTGCCTGAAACAAACCCATGCTGTCTGCTGTCCTGCAGTCCATTAGCCTCTAGGAGGGAAACCGGTCTCTCCTTCAGGTTTGTCTCCAGCAGCTTTCCCATGATGGATGTGAGGCTTACCAGTCTGAAGTTCCCTGGCTCATCCTTGGGGATGCTGTTGTGGAGAGGTACCACATGCTCCATCATCCAGTCCTGTGATACACTCCCTGAGTCCAGGGAGGCATTGAACAGGTCTGCCAAGGGTACTGCCAGGACTTCTGACAGCTCCTTCAGCACCCTGGGGTGTAGCCATCTGGCTCTGGCTCCTTGTCCACCCTCAGTGCCCTCAAGCCCTCCAGTTCTCTGCCCACTGGTATTTCTCCATCTGTCACCTCCTCCCCCCACCGTGTCCACCCTCACACCCCCTTGGGTACAGCTCCCCCCTTTTTCTTTAGTAAATACTTAGCAGAAAAACTTGTTTAATGCCTCTACCTGTTCTGCCCCTGTTTCCACCCACCCCATCCCTTCTTTATCCTTACTATTTGGTCCTTAAAAGTCCTTTTCTCCCTGATGTACCTGAAGAAGTTCTTCTCCCCCTCTTTGATGCCCTGTGCTAACCTAAGTTCCCTGGTCACCTTGGCTGACCTGACTGCCCTTCTCACCTTCTTTGACTCCTTCAGGTATTTCTCTCTGTCCTCTTCTCTCCCTGTTTTTTGTGCCTTCTAAAGGCGGTTCTTTTCTTCCTTACTTTTTCCATGACCCCTCCCTGCTCACCCAGCTAGGCTTCTTGGCCCTAGCCCTCTTACTCTGGGCCCTTCTGCATGTTACGGTTGTCTCCTCAATTCCCAGTTTAATGACCTCCCACTTCTGGTTAGTGTCCATGTTTGGATGGATCCTGGCCAGATACCTCTGTACTATTTCCTCATCCTCCTGAAGTTAGCCCTCCTGAAGTCTAACACCCTTGTGCCATTCCTACTCCCCCTTTCCCCATGTTTATCATGAACCACATCGAGTGGTAGTCATTTCCCGCCAGCGGTTCCTCCACCCCTAGCTCCCTCACAAACTCACCATTCACCTGCATGAGGTCTAGCATGTTCCCTAAGCTGGTTGGCTCATTGACCATCTGCAATAGGAAGCTGTCCTGGAAGGCATCCAGAAGTACCTGCTCCCTGCTATTCGTGGTGTATGGGATACTCCAATCCACTCCTAGCAGGTTGAAGTCCCCCACAGTCACCATGTTGCCCCTCCCACAGGTCCTTCTGATCTGTCCCACTAGTTTCCTGTCTAACTCCTCAGTCTGAGAAGGTGGCCTGTACACCACTCCCATCCTGAGGGTCCTATTTTTGGAGTCCTGGGGCTGCACCAATAATGACTCCATGCTGTCCTCCTCCCCTTCCTCCCTGACACACTTCAGTCCTTCCCTCACATACAGCACCACCCCACCTCCTTTTCCTTTTACCCTGTCCCTCTGAAATATCTTATACCCTGGTACTGCCAGGTCCCAGTCATGATAACAGGTGACCCATGTCTCAGTGATGGCTGCCATGTCCTCCTCACCATCTGCCATGAGAGCCTGTAACTCTGCTGTTTTGTTCCCTAGACTCCTAGCATTCAAGGTTAACACCTTCCACCCTACTTCTTTCCCCCTCTCCCTACTTGTTCTCCCTTTCTAGCATTCCCTCTTGACCGCCCCCTAAGTCCCTTGCTACTGGTATGGAGGATAAGCTCATTCGGCTTCCCTACCTCTGAATCCTGCCTGACTCCTGCCCACTTGCCATTCCCCTCTTCTAGTTTAAATACTCATTGTTTGCTAAGTATTACTCCAGTTTCTGTTTCAATATCCTGCTTCCCTCCTCACTTAAGTGTAGCCTGTCCTTAGCGTAGCGACCACTGCCCTCCCAGGTCCATTCCCCCCCCCCCACCAGCCCACCAGCTCATACCCTTTGGACTGACACCATTCTCTTATTATTTATTTATTTTTTTTAACCAGGAGAGACACACTAAGCCAAAGCTTGTTTACAGGTGTGACCTGGGAGCACAAGGAAGTTAAGTGATTTGCTCAGGGTCACATAGTATGTAAGTGGGGGCTGTGGGATTTAAACCCAGGCCTTCAGGTTTGCAGCTCAGAGCCTTAAAGCACTGCACTATACTGCCTCCATAAAGTCTTAGCCATGTTTTAAATACCTCTATCCATACCTTCCTTGCCATGCTCACCCTGGGTACTGGAAACAGCTCTGAGAAAGTTACTGGTCTTCCTGCCTCCTCACAAATGAGCCCCAGCTCCTCAAACCTCCTCTGGACTACATCTACCGTATTTCCAGCCAGGTCATATGTTCCCAAATGCAGAACTATGTGAGGTCTCTCCCTACCACTCCTAGCATACTTCAGAACAGATAGAACCACCCTTTCCGCTGTCATGCCTGGCATGGCCTCCACCCATATGCGACTATGCCTCTGCCCCTTGCTTCCCCATCTGATGCCTTTCAGAACTGAGTCTGTCAGCACTAGGATCCCACTGCTATTTTCATATTCTACTCACCTTGTCCTTCCTTTATCCCATCCCCTTTCTCTCCACTCCTCCTCCTGTCGTGTGAAGAAAATTCCATTATTTGAGCAAGGCCATTGCATATCCCCTATACATATAACAGGATGGCACATAATGCCCAGATAATAATTCACAGAATGCAAATCAGTACTGATAAGACACATGAACATGAATAAAATAGTGTCTTTAACATCAGGTTGAACTGTCTTCTGCACTGCCACCTCAGTCTGTAGATGCAGACTCCCACTCTGCTCCACTGAGACTGCTCTGTGATAGGCCACTGGGTGCAAAACTCCTGAGACATAATTCCAACTGTAACCCATATCACTTTTATTTTCAGCTGTTCTAGTTTGTCCTAGGCATTCCAATCTACCCGTTACATTTACCCCCGTTTTGCTGTTTCATAAACGCTTGGTGCTTCACCAGCTGGCACATTTCTCACTCTCTCATTAGACTACTCCATCATTCTTAACCTACAGGTATAAAATGTGTATTCATTGACTTCATAACTGCTGTACATCTGAGCACTTTTATTACAATGAAATACCTGCCATGCAGTGCTTAGCGGATGCCAGCATTTGGGTTACAGTAGGATTTATGGCTTGGAATTTTCTGTGCACATGAAAATCTGAACTGCAGCCCAGGGCTCTCCTAATTGGCCCAGAGAGAGAAGGCAGCTCATTAGTGGGGCCTGATGTAATATAAATGCTGAATTGAAAGTCCACACACAGTTACATACTATTATTTATTTATGGGAAAACTTGAGGGGTTTAGTTAATGGGATTGTGTGGAATCATAATGCACAATAGAGCTTCTGGTAAAACCACTCATATTACCAGTATGCTACTTGAATGAGAAAGCTTACCCCTCTGAGAGCAGCAGATCCCATTGCAGGAGGTGACCAATATGAGTCAAGGGGGTTAATTCCCAATTTAAAGTGACACTATCAACCCTCCCCCAGCTAATGTCAGCATTTAGTAACTAGGAGAAGGTCGACAGTGCTTGAAATGATGAATCTAATGCTGTGTTTCATATGTAAACACTGCAGTATATATTCTGATATAAAAAAAATGGGAGGAAGTGTCATACTTGTGCAATCACATCAAAATCCCTTTTATAGAATCATAGAAACATAGACTTTGACAGCAGATAAGGACCACTTGGCCCACCTAGTCTGCCCATTTCCCTACCTAGAGGATAATAAGCTGCAGATCCTATTTAACCAACAGCGTATTTCTTCCTACCCCCCACAACAATTGCCTTATGTCTGTCCCATGCATTCTTGAATTCTCCCACAGTTTTAGACCCTACAACCTCCTCAGGAAGGCTGTTCCATGCATTCACCACCCTCTCTGTGAAAAATACTTCCTCATATTCCCCTGAGCCGTCCCCCCCTCTTTCTTCAAATTGTGTCCCCTTGTTCTTGCACATCTCTTTTTCTGAAAGATGCTACCCTCTTGAACTTTGTTGATTCCACTGAGGTACTTAAACATTGCTATCATGTTCCCCCTCTCCCTCCTTTCCTCAAGGGTATACATATTAAGCTCCTTTAGCCTCTCCTCATATGGCTTCTCTTGTAGACCCTGCACCATTTTAGTTGCCCTCCTCTGAACTGCCTCCATCCTGTCTATGTCCTTGCGGAGATGGGGTCTCCAGAACTGGACGCAGTACTCCAGATGGGGTCTCACCAACTGTCTGTACAGGGTGATAACAACTTCCTTTTTCTGCTGGTGATGCCTCTCCCTATACATCCCTGTATCCCCCCAGCCCTCCCTACCGCCTTCTCACATTACTTGCCAGCCTTAAGGTCATCTGATATGATTACCCCCAGGTCCCTTTCCACTTTTGTTGTTGTTACTACCTCCCCCCCCATTGTGTAATCTTCCCCTGGGTTTTTGTTTCCCAGGTGCATTACTTTGCACTTCTCTGCATTGAATCCAAGCTGCCATACTTCTGACCATTCCTCCAACCTTGCCAAGTCCCTTCTCATCCTTTCCATGCCTCCTTGTGTATCAACCCTGTTGCAGTTCTTTGTGTCATCTGCAAAGAGGCACACTTTTCCTTCTAGTCCCTCTGCAATGTCACTTATAAAGACATTAAAAAGGACTGGACCCAGTACTGAACCCTGCGGTACCCCACTAGTAACCTCTCTTTCTTCAGAGTGGACTCCATTTACAATTACCTTCTGTGTCCTGTTGTTCATCCAATGTTTTAACCAGGCTACCACCCTCGGACCCAGTCCAAGGCTGGTTAATCTGACTACTAATCTTTTGTGTAGGACTGTGTCAAATGCCTTGCTAAAGTCTAGGTAGGCCATGTCTATAGCCCCTCCCTGGTCTACTACTTTGGTCACCCAGTCAAAGAAATCAATTAGATTCGTCTGACATGACCTTCTCGCTGTGAACCCATTCTGCCTTGGGTCCTGTGCCCCACTGGCCTCTAGGTACTCAACAATTCTTTCCTTCAGAAGTGATTCCATCACTTTCACTACCACAGAGATCAAACTGACAGGTCTGTAGTTTCCTGCCTCTGTCTTGCTCCCACTTTTGTGAAGGGGAATCACATCAGCCTTCTTCCAGCCCTCAGGTACCACACCATCCTCCCATGACTTGTTATAAATGGTAGTCAGTGGTGTCACTAGTTCTCTGCTTAATTCTTTTAGAATTCTGTGGTGAATTCCATCTGGCCCCATTGCTTTGTCCACTTTCAGTTTTAGGAGTTCTTTCAGAACCCTTTCTTCTATAAAAGGATTGGGCTCGACTCCCTGTCCAGAGTGCTTCTGTTAATTGGATTAGGCACCTCCCTCACTTCCTTTTTTGTGAATACTGAACAGAAGTATTCATTCAGTATCCCTGCTTTTTCACCGTCACTCTCTGCCCACCCACCATCCATTCTATTCAGCCTCACTATCCATCCCTTTGTCTTTCTACACTCCCTGATATACCTATAAAAGGTTTTATCCCCCTTCTTAACTGAGTTGGCTATCTTTTCCTCAGTTTGTGCCTTTGCTATTCTGACTGCCCTCCCTGCTTCCTTCTGCCTTAACTGGTAGTTCTCTGTCCTACTCCATCTATGTTAGATGGATTTCAAATTGGTTGTTAGACAGAAAACAGAGGGTTATGATAGATGGTCACTTTAGTGATTGGATGGAGGTAAAAAGCGGTGTTCCCCAGGGATCCGTCTTGGCTCCTTTAATTTTTCAAGTTTTCATATCGGATTTATCCACTAATATTAACAGTACTATTATTAAGTATGCAGATGATTGTAAAATCTATAATATTTGTGAAAATGAAGATGATAGGGCAGTCATCCAGAAGGACTTAAAACACTTTAAATTTGGTCAAGGAAATGGAACCTTATCTTTAATATATCAAAGTGCAGTGTTTTACACTTTGGTAATAAAAATCGGAGATATCAGTACCATTTATATGACAAGTTACTAACTAGTAAAGATAGTGAAAGGGATCTTGGAATGATTGTTGATGTTGAACTGACCTTTGATTCTCATATCACCTTAATGATTAATAAAGCAAATAAGATTTGGTGGGCCATTCGCCATAATATGTACCTAAAAAATCCAGAGGTACTTTTACCTCTATATCGTGCTTACGTAAGACCTCATTTGGATTTTGGTTCCCAGTTATGGAATCCATATAAAAAGAAGGATGTAGCCAGACTGGAGAAAGTTCAGAGAAGAATCACTAAACATCTAGTGTCATGTAAAGAAATTTCATATGAGGATAGGTTGACAAAATTTGATTTAATGTCTCTTGAGGAAAGAAGAGTGAGAGGGGATTTATTACTTGTATGGGATTTACATAATGATGAACATCTTTTCGTGCATAGTGGTCTTGATCATAAACAAATCAAGATAGAAACTAGAGGTCATCCGCTTCAACTTTCCAGTAATAAATGTTTTACTAATAAAAGAGCAAATTTTTTTTCTCAAAGGGTAGTATCATCTTGGAATAAACTTCCAACTAAAATTGTAATTAGTGATAATAAATTAACTTTTAAAAATAGACTTGATGCTTTGAGAAATGAGAACAAGAATTCAAAAAGTCACTTGTAATGGAGAGGCCTATATTGGCAGTTCTTTGCTTTTGTGCCTCTGATATTGTCTTAGTATGAGTCTTAGTATGTGTTTCCTTATACTTCCTAAATGCTATCTTTTTCTCCCTAACCTTCACCACCACTTCTTTTGAGAACCATAGTGGCTTTTTCTTTCATTTTGATTTGTTTATTTGCTTCACACAAAGGCTTGTTGCCTCTGTGATGGCAGTTTTGATATTTCCCCATTGTTGCTCCACCCCTCCTTCTAGCCTGTTTGCTAGTGCTTTTCTAAGGCACTCTCCCATCTTGCCAAAGTCAGCCCTCCTGAAGTCCAGAACCTTCACTTTTGTATGGCTTGACTCTGTAGCTGAGTTTATTGTGAACCACACTGTTTGGTGGTCACTTGTTCCCAAATGGCTACCCACTTCTAGATCTGAGATCCTCTCACTGTCCCCATTTGAGAGTACGAGGTCTAAGATTGCTCCCTCACAAGTAGGTTCCAAAACTAGCTGTCTGAGGCATGCCCCCTGAAGGGCATCAAGAACGGCCCTGCTTTTGGATGTGGCTGCAGCAAAGGTGCTTCAGTTAACATCCAGCATATTAAGGTCCCCCATCAACAGTATCTCCCCTTTCTCTGCCATCCTAAGTATGCCTTCTATCATACCCTAGTCCATTCCCTCTCCCTGACATGGGGGTCTGTATACAACCCCTGTGCGGATTGTGGTGCCATTTCCAGTCTCTAAGGTGACCCACAGTGCCTCCTCTCCTCCCTGTTTACTCTTTTGTTCAGTTGCTTTTATCCCTTCCCTTACACAGAGCTACTCCCCACCCTCCCTGTCTCTCCTGTAGGTTGTGTACCCTGGTATGTTAACATCCCAGTCATGGTTCTCTGTGTACCATGTTTCTGTGACTGCTACGACATCCAGGCATCCCTCTTCCATCAAGGCCACCAGTTAAGGGAGCTTGTTGCCCAGACTACGTGCATTGGTACTCATTACCCTCCATTTCTTGATGGCCTTACCCCTTTTTTCCCTATCCCTGTCCTTACTGTGTGTTTCACTTTCTCCATTTACCCCTGCGCTTCTCCCTATTGACATCTCTATGTTGGTGTCTACCTCACTTAGTACCCTGATTTTTTTGCGGGGGCTAGGATTTCCCTGCTCCTTTCCAGTGCCTCCCTCCCTTGGCTAGTTTAAATGCTTGCCAATGAAGTATTTAAACCTATCACCTAGGATCCTGGTTCCCCTCCTGGACAGATGCAGACCATCACACCAGTATAGGCCTGCATCCATCCAGGTGGGCTCCCAGTCCCCAATGAAGCCAAATCCCTGAGCTCTGCACCAGTTTTTCAACCACTGATTGAATCCAATGGTGTGGAGCACCCTAGCCTCATCCATGCCTTAGACAGGCAGCACCTCCAAGAAGGTTACTGTGTGAGCTATTTGTCTAAGGCCCCCTCCCCATCTCCACAAATGCTTCTTGCACTGCTCTGATCCCTTTCTTAGCCAGGTCATTTGTCCCTTGGTGGACAATGACATCCAGCTCCCTCTCCTGTGCAGCTGCTTCTGTGATCCTGAGGTCCAGCATAATTTCTAAGTTTAAAAACACAGGGCTGCTAGGCTGGCCCATTGGAGTAGTGGCAGGGTTGCTGCTTGTAATGCCAGCCTGCCTGGTTTGTCACAGGACAATGAAAGGGGGATTGAGTATACTAGAAGATACCTTTCTCCTCCAGGAATGTTGGGTTGTGTGTCCTGCTGCATTACCACCACTTAGGTGACCACAAGTAGCAGAGCAGTCAAGGAAGCCTACAGCATGCACTGGGAGGGGAGACCACATATCTCAGTGCATCAGGCATGCCAGCACCTGACGACACAACACTATACTCTCAGAGGGTAGAATGAAAATAGGGAAAAAAGACAGCTTTCAGTTGGGTAGATAATGCTCTTCCAACCCTCACATCCAAATTGACTCCAACCTCTGGAATCTCTAGGATGGCCATGGGAGGACCTCTGCAGTGGATGGGATTGTGTAAGGAAGCTGCCAGGAACCTGAGGTCAGGACCCTTCCTTAGTGTGGGGGGTGCAAGCTCTACCTCCTGTACAGGGGTGTGCCGTGGGTACCCCTGGGTCATGGGGAGATTCAAATAGTGTTTATGTTTACCGTCTCCCAGGGTTTCCTTTTGTTTTTCTTAAGCCTTATGTTTGTGGTTCTTTTGTGTTCCTTCTAATCTAGAGGAGTGCTTCCAAAAAGACTTGTATTTAAGTGCAATTGCAAAGGAAGTACTCGACCCTTTTTAAAATTGTTATTCTTTTAATGAAATTAATAATTTGATATTTCACACATCTTATTCACTTTTTCTTCATTCATTTTATGTGTGCCCTTGAAATACTTATTTCATGTAGGTTAACGTTTCAGGACAAACCTGTCCCTTCATCAGCAGTCAGAAGGGTTGTATGAATAAATAAACACAAGAAGAAACATTGTATCACTGATTTTCATAATTAATCATCTTATATATTTAATTTATAATATGAATGCAGGGGGGACATACCTGCCATTTTATTCATCTGTACTGCCAGTGATATTGTACCAAGAGCTTCTTAAATTCTCTACATATCTAAATTTCTAAGACAAAAGTTTGGGGGTGAGGTCATTTTAATATTAACTTCATTCATGAAGTATTATTTATATATTTATATTTTGATCATTATGGTTTACAAAGAAATCTGGTCTTTCCCCATTGTTGGAAAATGTTTGTTTTTTTTATGACAAGAGTTTTTTTTGTGTTCTGTAAATACAGTAAAACTGTATTTAGTTTATGTTCTTTTTATGGTTCTGGTTTCAGATAGATCAATATTTAGATTAAGTAGAGAACCTTTTCTGTTTAAATGTCAACTCACTCAAAGGTGATTTTTTATGTCCCTGCTACACTTTGTTTTCTTTCCATATTTTATCATTCCTGTGTTTCATTTTCCAAGAAAGAGCTTAACTGGCTTATATACATGCGGTCCTGACAGCCATTACGGCAGACGCCATCTTTACTGAACTCCTGCCTGTCTTTGCAGGTAAGAAGGTTCCAAGCTGCAGGTTATTATGCTGGCAAACCAGCACAATGACATCCCTTTGTGATGTTCTCCTGCAGCTCAGTCACTATGAAAACCACACTTGCTCCATGCAGGAGCTGTACAGCTTTTGGTGTTTGTGAGATTCCCCTTCTGTATTTTTATGTAATTTGCGTGTTTAATATTTTGTATTCTTTATCTATACTCTCACTACCCTTGCATTTTCCTTGGTTTCGATTATCAATTAATGGGGGCAGTCCTGCATTGTTTAAATACTAGTATAAACCTTGGATCTAACGGGGGGGTTGGATTGATATTAATTATTACCGACCCTTATGGTAGACTAGAAAAAACACCCTTTTGCTTAGTTATTATTCCTTGGGAGTACGCCACAATTTACATAAAAAACTAGTGTGTGGGGGCACCATCAATGTTCCATCATTCTGGTTATTTTAAGCAACATGTAGGGGGTCTAATAGTATTTTGTCTTGTTCAAAACAATGTTTTGGAATTCAATTCACCTTCCTGGTCTAATGTTCTTTTATAATATAGTTGGTTTAACTGCTAATCCTTCTCAGGAGAACCCTGTGTTCATTTTGTTACATAGTCAAATGATTTGCCATCTAACACAAATGGTTTATCCCTTCCTAAAAATAGGTTTTACTCAGTACTGGGTTAAGATAGCATTACAATAATAGTGCATGAAAAACCACACTGTGGAAAGCGCACAAGGAATTAGAGTGACAGGGCTAGAATAGCAGTAGTGAATTATCACTACCCCGGTCACTCTACAGATGGCCTGCAGAGGGACTGAGTAGCCATGTGCTGGGTTGCTGGTCAAGCAGCTCCCATTTTGGAGTGGCTAGGGCACCAGCACATAGCACAGCAGGAGGCCTGGGACTGTGGTTCAGTTCCATCCAGTTCTCCTGCTGCTGCAACTTTTTTTAAAAAGAGCTAATTCCCCCCTCCCAATGTTCTCCCCATCCCTGAAATCCATGATCCTCCAGAGTTGATTATTTTAAGTCTTCTGGTGTGGGGGTGAAGCCCCCCATGTCAGCAGGGGCAGGGGCAGAGCCCACTGAAAAAAAGAGGATGTCCCATTCATTTCAATGCATTGTCTGATCAGGTTGCTGATGTACCTGACCTTGATTTTGAGTGCCGCTGTTTTCCTTGCACTGTTGTTTTACAGTGCGGTGTTTGTTTGTGGCAGATTGACCCCGTGCCATATTACTCATCTCTTAGTCTTAATCAAATATTATCCCTCTCTTATTTTTCAGATTTTCCCTGTAATCCCCTCCCATTCATTTTACCAGTTCTTTCACAGAAAAGAAGTCCATATTCAACTTTCAT
Organism: Neoceratodus forsteri; assembly: GCA_016271365.2. Classification (NCBI taxonomy): domain Eukaryota; kingdom Metazoa; phylum Chordata; order Ceratodontiformes; family Ceratodontidae; genus Neoceratodus; species Neoceratodus forsteri. The sequence continues at coordinate 644,018,663 of CM057454.1, read as the reverse complement.
TAAGTCCATATCTTTATCATTGGTTTGCAAAGTTAAAATCCACCAAGCTTCTCTCCTAAGACATAATCTGTCTCAGTCTCCACCTCTTTTGGGGTTTTGTACTTGTGCTATTCCCATAAAATTCAATGTTGCTACTTGATGATGGAATTTATTAAAATGTTTGGCCACTGGCGATCTTTCTTCATTTCTTCTAATGTTACTTTTATGTTCAGAAATTCAAGTTTTTAGTGGTCTTGTAGTTGGTCCAATGTAGTATAAAGAGCAGGGACAGATAATACAGTAAATCACATGACCTGTGTTGCAGATAGATATAATAATGTGAATATAATAATAGGATTTTAGACAATGCATTGGAGAAAACAGCACTAATATCCAGAGAAGAACTAAGAACATTTCCATGATGACAACTACCTGTTCTGAATTCTTAAATAAGAAGATAAAAGGTTTCTGCAATCATGGAAATTGTGTGTTTTGCAACAATTGTCTAAAATCAAAATTTATTAAAAATACATGTCAAGAGAAGACGTTTGAGATAAGGGATCTAATAACCTGCAACACAGGTTATGTGATTTGCTGTATTATCTGTCCCTACTCTTTCTACTATATTGGACAAACTACAAGACCACTAAAAACTAGAATTTCTCAGCATAAAAGTATTATTAGAGGAAATGAAGAAAGATCACTGTTGGCCAAATATTTTAATGCATTCTGTTTCCCCGGTGTCTAGTGGCTCCCCCCACCTTCCAGTTGCTGGCTCTGGATTTATATAATGTTTTCCTGGTGTCTAGTAGAAATCCCCATGCTCTGATCACTGTCCCCTTATTTATGACATGTTTCTCTAGTGTCTAGTGGTGCTCCTCACACTCTGATCACCATCCCCTTATGTATGTGTTTTTTTTCCTTGTGTTTAGTGGCACCCCCCCTCCCATTGCCATCCCCTTATGTATGTTTTTTTTTCCCTGGTGTTTAATGGCACCCCTGCCCTCCGGTCACCATCCACTGATTTATGATTTTTTTCCCTGGTGTCTAATGGCATCCTCCACCCTACAATTGCTATCCCTGCTTTCAAGTAACCTGCAATAATAACTGTTCCTTGGTGTTTCTTTTACACCTGTATCAATAAAAATGGTCCCTTTTGATCTACCACTACCCCCATCCTGACCTCCCACTGAGCACCCACCACCCTGCACCCCCCCACAACCCGCACACACCCTCACTCACCTGAACAGGTCCCAGGGTGAAGATCCACTCTCCAATCAAAGACTCGTCTTGCTGCTGGAACTGCCAACTGCAATATGAGAAACTAAGGTAAGTGTGGTTCAATGTATTTCAATGGGGTTTCTAATGCTGATGCATAACTTTGTCATTTTTGTATATTTTGACCAAACATTTTCCACATGGCCTTTTTAGGACCCCACCTCATGACCAGTTGTGGTGGAATTATGCAAAGCAAGCCTGATAAGTGATTTTATGGTCACTTGGTGAAACCACCTTTTGGGTTGGATTTGAAATTTTTCAACATCTTACTCATGAAGCGGGGTCATTTTATTTTATTTATTTATTTAGCTTTTGTTGACCAGGTAAGTGCACTAGACAAATCCTGCCTATTTTCAGGCATGACCCGGGGGAGGGGGAATACAGATGAATGCCAACTGACCTTGAACCAGATTAAGCTGTTGGTGGTATTTTTATTGAATGAGGGAAATTTAGCCAGGACACCAGGGAAATTCCCCTACTCTTTTCGATAAGTGCCATGGGATCTTTAACATCCACCTGAACTACCACCAATCCAGGCAGATGGGACCTCGGTTTAACGTCTCATCTGAAAGACGGCACCTCAGAAGTGCAGCACCCCTCTCATGCTGCACTACAGTGTCAGTACTGGGATATTAACCCAAGTGCCAGATGTGGGAACTGAACCCACAGTGCTCTGATCTCCCGGCCTCAGAGGCGAGTGTGCTACCTACTGAGCCACTGACACTGCTCATAAAAAGGCTATGTTGAAAATTTGGGTTCAGATATGCAAAAATGGCAAAGTTATGCGCATATGTTGAAATTTTACTATGCTCACTCGTAACTGGTAATTTTAAACATTTTAACACCAAATTTTGAACAAAGCTATTTTTTACACCATCTCATGAGGGAGACAGCTGCCATTTTTCAAATCCTGGCCAAAATGTTTTTTCACACCTGTGGCACGGAATGACATTTTGGTGGAACAGAAACACATTTCAGCAGGCATCTAAACACTTTCACCTACCAGATTCATGAGGTGAGGTAATAAGAAAGCTTTGCTGTGGTATGTGAATATAGTAAAATTACCATGTTATGAGTGAATGTTGCAGTATTTCAACGTTCACTCATAGCTCCACTAATTTTAAATATTTTGACTCAACTCTTTCAACATAACCATTTTTTCCACACCACCTCATAAATGTGATGTGCTGTTTTTTAAAATCCTGGACAAGACATGTTTTCAGACTTCTGGTGTGAAATCACATTTAGTCCAATATACTATAAATGGTGCATGTCATGTTTATAAGGTGAATCATAAAATAAGTATCTTGAAAACTGTGGGCCAAAATTAAAAAATAATAATAATTGTTAACAAACTGTGTGAGTAGTGCCAGTCTTGACTCCAGTGGGTATGCTTTGTGATCCCCTGCCGGGGAGCTGGGTTTGGTGGTGAGATCAGTGACCAAGCTGGATGGGGTGAGTGTGGGGGGATGGTACTATAATGTGACAACTCTACAGCCTGAGAATGAAAGGTGTAGGACCCTGCATGAAGAAAGCTACAACAAATTGTTTTAGCATCATGTGGCGAGACATAATTCTCTACCTTTGAAGAGTGTATCACTGTGAGGCACTGACTTGGAGCTGTCCCATGTGCTTTGGACTACAGGCTATGGGCTGTGGGGAAGGGGGACCATTAGAGTTGACAACCCCAAGAAAGATCCCACCACTGATTCTTCAAGACTCTGGAGTCCCCAAACCCTAATTTTTGTTTTCCTTTTGCTGCTTGAGGGTGGAGTGTTAGGGTTGGAAATACTAATGCCACATTTCCCTACTTTTGTGACGTTAAGTTACCCTAACTGGTCCATTAACAAAGTTTTTTGCAAAGAGTATATATTATAGGGCACAATAGCACCACAATAGTTAGGGCTGAGTAGGTTATTTAATGTTAAACCCCTAAATTTGCACTTTAATAACATCACCCCTCAATGTATTTAGCTGAAATTGTGCATATGCTGTCCGTAGTGTGGTTCCATGTGATATGAGTGAACACAAAATAATGATCACTGTATCAGGGAGTGTACATTGCCGAAAACAACAGCAACGATGTTCACTATAGTGGGTCCATACACAGCAATGGTCCAGAACACACTCGACAGGCAACTGCAAGAAATTTACACCCTTTTTTAAGTGGAGGGCTATGCCCCCACACACCTCATATGGGGGGCTTTGTCCCCCACACTCCCCTTACTAATTATAATCAACTCCAAGGAGGAGCCTGACAGTGAGGTACAGGGATCCTTCATAGGGAACTATTCAGGAGGGGGAGCAACCTGTGAATGGGGAACCACCAGGAGGGCGAGGGAACGCTGAGTGGAAAATAAAAAAAAAACTAAGTACACACACAAAAAATAAAAATAAACCAGAGCTTTTGCCAGCTTAAAACCTGGGTCCTCCACCACTGGAGGCATACACTGCCTCCAGTAGACCAAACGGCCAGCTGGTAACTGCCAGGCCAAACTACCTGCTATATCCTTCATCATCATAGATCCTTCCTACCATCGCTTTCTCTTCTCTTTCACCATTTTGACTATTTCGTTGCTATTCCTACTGTCGCTATAGTTTCTCATTCACTCTATTCATGGGCGCTCAAATTTAGTCACTCAATTTGAGTCACCCATATCACTGGATACCCTGTAGTGCAAAGTCTCTTAAGGTGCCAAGTTTTGTTTCGGTCAGATGTGCAGATTCCGAGATCCATGTAGTGTGTTTTTAGGAAAAGCCAGGATTTTTTACTGTTTTTTGTTATTGCCTAATGCCTAGACAGTTAGGCATTTTGGTCTAAAATTTTCAGGGTAGAAGGGGCCTGCCAAAGAATTGTGCCTTTTGTTGGTTTAGTGAAAAAATATGAATCCATTCCCAAGCTACAAAGATTTCAAATTTTGATTCTGAGCATGCTCGGTAGGGTCTTTTGGATAGATGTTTGAAACCCTACTGAGCATGCTCAGAACCAAAATTTCTAATCCTTATAACTTGGGAATGGATTAATATTTAATTCACCAAACCAACAAAAGACACTATTCTGGGGCAAGCCCTTTTGTACCCTGAAAATTTCAGACCAAAATTCCAAAACATCTGGGCTGTATAGTTCATGAGATGGGGTAATAAGAAGACTATGCTGAAAACTTACTGTACAAATACAGTAAATTGCCTAGGTTATGACTGAACATTGCAGTATTTCAATGTTTACTCATAACTTCACTAATTTTCAATATTTTGACTCCAGACTTTCAACATAACTATTTTTTCTGAATGTCATTTTTTAAATCCTAGACATGATGTATTTTTGCACTTCTGGTGAGAAATGGCTTTTCAGACAATATAGTATAAATTATACATGTCATGTTTACAAGGCAAGGCAAGGCAAGATAAAGTTTATTTCTTCAGCACCCAATCCCTGAGGTTCTGGGCAACTTTACATAAAATTATAAAAGGGAGTAAAACATACAACAATACACATAAAACACTAAAACAGCTAGAAGAGCACTAAATAATTCAAATCAGCAGTCATTGTCTCATTATTTAAATAACTATGTCTGAGAATGCCAATGAAAAGAAATGGGTCTTAAGGCTGCACTTAAACATCTCAACTGAAGATGACTCTCTGCTGGCTGGAGGAAGCAAATTCCACAGGATAGTGCGGGTGACGCTAAAAGCCCTGTCGTCGGCAGTTTAAAATCTCACCCTGGGACTCACCAGGAGGCCCCTAGAGGAGAAATGGAGGGAGTGGACTGGGGCAGCAGGTGTTAGGAGATCAGACAGCCAGGACCTAGTCCATGAAGAGTCTTAAAGGTGAGTAAACCTACCTTGAAGATAACCCTCCACCTGACTGGCAGCCAGTGGAGTTCACACAGTACCAGAGTTACATGACAGAACCTTAAAAGGCCTTCCAGCAACCTGGCAGCTGTGTTCTGCACCTGCTGCAACTGGTAGAAGGTATCTCCTGAGACCCTGAAGAAAATGGCGTTACAGTAATCAAGCCAGTAAGTTACAAAGGCATAGAATAGAGTGGGTAGGTCTTCAGGCAGAACTAGGAGTTTGATCCTTGCAATATTCCTCAAGTGGTAAAAAACACTTTGGACAACTAATGACACATGAGATTCAAATGTCAGTCCATCGTCCAGGAACACACCAAGATCTCACACCCAAGAGGAAGCCATCAATGGTGTTGGCCCCAAGAAAAGTCCAGATGCTACACTGGAAGTATTCTTATCATGCCTTCAGCCTGCTACCACTACCAGAACCTCCGTCATGTTGAGGTTCAGTCACAACCAGGTGGAGGGCATCCAGACATTGATCTTGGCCAGGCAGATGTTGAGAATATCCACAGTGTTGGAGGTTCCATGGGCAAAGGACAAATACAATTGTGTATCATCTGTGTAGCAATGAAAACCTACATTGTATTCCTAATGAGCTCACCCAGGGCAACATATACACTGTGAACAACATTAGCGACAAGATTAAACCCTGAGGTACTCTGCATAACAGGAGCTTTGGGGAGGAGGAGAAATTCCCCATCACTACCCATTGCCTCCTGTCAGTGAGAAAGGACTCAGACCAGTGGATGACAGTGCCAGCAAGCCCACTGTACTCTGCTGAAAGCTGAGAAGAGATCAAGGAGAACAAGAAATGACCCATCTCCTCTTTCTCTTGCTCTAAGGAGGTCATTGTGCACCCTAACTAAAGCTGTTTCTGTGCTGTGCCTAGCTCGAAAATTGGGCTGGAATGGCTCATAGATGTCAAAGGTCATGAGGTGCTCCTCAAGCTGTTGCCCCACAATCTTCTCAACAACCTTTCCCAAAAAAGGAAGGCTGGAGATAAGTCAGTAATTCACCAAGATGTCAGGGTCGAGAGATGGTTTCTTCAAAAGAAGCCTCACCAGAGCCTCTTTCAAGTAATCCAAGAAGACCCCATGACAGTGAGAACCAAACAATCAGAGCAAATACTGGGCCAATGGAATCAGTCCATCCCATTAAGAAAAGCGTTGGCACTGGGTCCAGTTCACAATATGTGTGCTTCAATTCTGAAGCAGCCTTAATGACCTATGCCACCTCCACTGGTTTAAACTAGCCCAGACATGCAGATTGCCTCTGCTACCTCAAAGGTGATCACTGTGAGTCACAGAATGACTCACTGGTGGGATTTCCTGCCAGACAGAGGACACTGTGTCAGTGAAGAACTGAGCAACCTCGTCACACAAAGTGACAGGCAAAACTTTTTCGGCTGCAGACAGACCAGATGTAATAGCCTGTCTACAGTCTGAAAAAGTATCGTTGGTCAGTTTTTCACTGCAGCAATCTACCTGGACAGGAACTCTGCCTTCTTACAGTTGATTGCCCCCAGGTACTCACCATAGTGGGTACGCAGGGCCAGCTTGTCCTACTCCAGCTCGGTCCTCTGCCAGCAATGCTCCAACTTCTGACCCCTAATCTTCATTGCCTTGAGCTCTCCATCAAACCAGGGAGACCTCAAGTGAGATTTGGTTCATACATGGACCAGTGCAAGTGCATTGAGTGCTGCGGACATCACCGTATTATAGGTGGCAGCCATTGCACTTGTGCCATTTGCACATGCAGCATCTATACTAGATAGATCAGCCACCACCAGAAATCCCTCCAGGGACATTCCCCTCAAAGAACAGTAGCTGACCATCTCAACAGGGGAAGGGCTTTTGGGGGAGGGCCCTGAATGAGAACCTCACCGTGCAATGATCAGATCAGACAACCAGATCAATCTTGAGGTTATATATCTCAAGCCCCAGTGAGAACACCAGGTTCAGCATGTGCCCGCCATGATGGGTTACAGAAGTAACCTCTTGTGTCAGACCCAGTGATGACATCATCTGAAGGAGACTGGAGTCAATCCTGGAGGACTCATCATCAGCCCAAGCATTGAAGTCTCCTGGCACTAAACATCTGGGGGACTCCAACACCTCACCGATGACAAGATCCACCACCTCCTGGAGGAACTCTCCCCCACCCCAGGAGGGCGGTAAATAGGAAGGGTTTTTCAACCTGCACCCAGATCCCCACAGACTGCCACACATTTGAAGGACCTGGTAGTTCCCACCAGGTGCACAGTGAAGCCCAGTTCAGATTTAAAAATAGAGGGTCACTCCCTTGCCCCTGTATTCCACCCTAGAACAGTGCACTATGGAGTACTGGGGGGGAGATAGCGGACTCCAAAAGTGGCCCAGCATCATCCACCACCCAGGTCTCAGTAATGCAATCCAGATCTACCATAGAAATTAAGTCCACCATAACTGTGGTCTTATTTCTGATTGATCTGGTGTTGTAAAACACTGTCCTAAGGAGACTGGTAGTACTAAGGGCAATCATAAAATGACTATCTTGAAAACCTGCAGACAAAATTAAATAAAAAAATAATTTGCAAAAGAGTGTGTGTGTCTGTGTTTGCATGTGTGCATGTGTGTGTTTGTGTGTGTGTGTGTATGTGTCTATAGAGGGAATGTGTAAAGACTGAATGTGTGAATGTGTGAAGATTGAATGTGAAGAGTGAATGTACAAGGCCCTGCACTTCAGTAGGTGGACAGAGTCTTCCCATGGCACCCAGACCAAAGGGCCAAGCACATATGCACCTGTTCATGCAGGTACCAAAGGGACCTGTGTGAATGAGGTTACAATTCTACTATCTCAACAAGAAAGGAAATTCTTTGCAAAAAAGTTTGTTAATGTACCAGTGAGGGTGACTAAATGCCACAAAAGTAAGGAAATGTGGCATAAGGGTTTCCAACCCTAACTCCCCATACCACCCTCAAGCAGCAAAAGGAAAAACATTAGGTTTTGGGTCTCCAGAGTATTGACGAATCAGTGGTGGGGTCTTCATTAGGGTTGTCAACCCTACTGCCCACCCTGTTCCCTGAGCAAACAACATCACACATGATCTCCTTTCTTCATGCAGGGCCAACTACAACAAATTGTGTTGGCAACATGTGACAAGACATATTTCTCTACCTTTAAAGGATGTATCACTATGAGGCACTGGCTTGGAGCTGCACCTTGTACTTCTGAGTGGAGGCTACAAGCTGGGGGAGAGTAGTGAGCAATAGGGTTGACAAACCAAAGGAAGACCCCACCACTGAGTTGCCAAGACGCTGGAGACCTAAAACCCTAATTTTTTTTCATTTTGCTGCTTGGCGGTGGGGTGGGAAGGGTTGTACATAGCCAAAAATAAAGAACACGGATGTACACTCATAGCAACAACAGCAGCAGCGATGGCACTCTAATGTATGCAGGGGGTTGTGCAGCCCACACAACCCTAACTAAAGATTCTCAACTCCAGGGGGGTGCATGTCGGAGGGGGTGTAAAACTTAAAAGAATAAAAGCTGTGTGCTGCAAAAATTATTGCGCCACCCAGACCCAAACCCTGCACTCCCCTACCGCAGCTGGCCACCCTCACCACTATACCACACTGCTGACTCAGCAGCCTACTTCCGCACTGCCTCCCACATACCTTCCCTCCCTTGTGCAGTGTGGTTCCTGTCACCCTCCCTCGTCCTTCCCTCTAGTCCCTTGCTACCCTGTCCAGTAGCCCAAAACACAGGCACTGAGATTGAGTTGCAGTTATTGCAGTCACTCATCTTAGTCACCCTGTTCACTGGATACCGCTGGGGAGTTAGGGTTGGAAACCCTAATACCATATTTCCCTACTTTTGTGACGTTAAGTTACCCTAACTGATGCATGAACAAAGTGTTTTGTAAAGTATATATACAGTATATATATATATATATTTATTTTTATTTATTTGTACATCAGTTTACAACCTTTGAGCCAGAGGCTCATTTCCAAAGTTACCTCATCACATAGATGACAGACAGAACAAATTTAGGTTACAGCATAAAAGTCATTTCTTTAGAGATACACAGAGTGGTTTCATACATTTATACAATTTAGTTGCAATTACATTGATACAATTTAGTTGCAATTACATTGATACTGCTGAGCACATGCTGGTATTAGCAGAGGCAATATGCAATGGGGAGAGTTGTGGGGGGTGAGGTGGAGTGCCGCCCAATGGGCATTGTCAAGTGTGGAGAGATCAAGGCCATATTTGGAGACAGGAGCAGCTACGAGTGCTAAATAATTGGCTCCAAAGGGTGGTTTTGAAGTTGGAGATTGTGGGGGCATTGGAGATGGGAGCAAGGAGAGAGTTAAACCAGGATGGAGCTCTGTAGCAGAAGGACCTCTGACCATGGGTGGTCCTGGATTTGGGAACCAGTAGAGTGGTCTTGTCAGAGGTTCAGGTTGTGATAGTGGATTGGGTGTGGCGGATGGAGGCTGTCACCTCGGGAGCGGATAGTCCGAGTAGAGTTTTTTTTGTGATGAGGCAGGTTTGATAGTGTAGCCATTCATCTAGGTTAAGAAGTTTTGCCTCGTCATAGAGTTGACAAGTGTTTGTGAGCCTGGGGGCACCAGTAATCAGCCTGCAGGCCTTATTTAGGGTGAGCCTAATTTTGTTGAGGGCAGTAGTGTCAGCAGTACCATAGACCAGCAGGCCAGAGTCAACTAGGGACAGTACTGAAGCTGTAACTGCAAGTCGGAGAGTATCAGGGGGAGGCAGTTTTTGTAGTGGTAGAGGATGCCAAGGCTTGTGTTAGTGGTGGATGCAAGGGAATCAATGTGGGTGTGGTAGGTGAGGGCTGAGTCGAAAGAAACCTCAAGATGTTTGTAGGAGCAGACTTATTCAAGCAGTTGTTTGGTACTGGGGAGGATCTGGAGTGAGAAGTTGCAGGCTTTGCTTTGGGGGTGGGCAAAAAGCATTATTTTGTTTTTTTTGAGGTTAATGACAAGTCTGTGCTGTTTAATCCAGGCTTCGGCATCATTGTAGGATTGTTGTAGGGTGTTCTGGAGGGAGGTGGGATTGCGGTGGTGGCAAAAATGACAGCATCATCTGCATACAAAAGAATTTTGCCAGAGCATGCACCGGGCAGGGTGCTTAGATAGAGTGAGAAGAGCAGGGGGCCCAGGATGGAGCTCTGGGGTACCCCGAGTGGATGGGAAGAGTTTTGGAGAGTGTCCCATTGATTTTTACACATTGAGAGTGAGCAGATAGATAGCTTGGGCACCAGGTGAGAGGGCCAGCAGAGAAATCAGTGTGGCAGAGGGCATCCAGCAGAAGAGGGTGGGAGACAGTGTCAAAGGCCTTTGATAGGTCAACGAACACTGCACCAGCTAGGGAGCTGGCATCCAGGGAGGAGTGTAGGAAATTGGAGAACTCAACTAGTGCAGTGCCAGTACTGTGACCAGCATAGAAGCCATGCTGCTCTGGGCATAAGATGTTATGCTTGGTCAGATATTCAGTGATTTGAGTGGCCACCATTTTTTCCAGGGCTTTGGAGGGGGGATGGAGATTGGTTGGTAATTCCCGGCGGAGGACCTGTCGCCCCCTTTATGAATGGGTGTGACTATGGCCATTTTCCATGCAGTGGGAAATTGCCCCAGGCAGAGGGATCAGTTGAGTAGGCTGGTGAGAGGGGCAAGGACTTCATCCAGCACCAGCCGGAGAATACAAGGGTCCATGGAGTCACTGCCGGGACTATTGCTATTTAATGCTTTAATTAGGAGAGGTCTGGCTTCCTGGGCAGATACCCTACATAGGTGGAAGCCGGGGCGTTGGAGGACAGAGGGAGGTAGGGTGGGGGAGGGTCAAAGAACGTACTAGGGAAGACAGAGCTAAGGTCAGTAAAGGAGGTGTTAAGGTAGTTAGCTATGCAGGCAGGGTCAGTGGAGGTACAGCCATCAATAGTGAGTTGGGATGGGGAAGGGGATCGTGATTTCCCATTTAGTTGTTTAACATTGTCCCAGAACATCCGGGCACACCCCCAAGAGGAGGTGAGGGTGGCCTGGTAATGGTCGGCCTTGGCTTTATGGATGGTCCATGTGCACCTGTTCCGTGCAGCATTGTAGGCATGTCTCTCAGCCATCCGGCCCATTTCAGTGGCAAGGTGCCACAGATTATCCCTATTTCTGAGCATTTGTAGCAGGGCAGGGGTAACCCAGGGTGCATTACGTTTCTTGGATCAAGTTCTTGTGAGATGCGAAGAGGTCACAGGCCTTGTTAAAGGTTTGGGAGAAAAAGGCGAGGGCAGTATCTAAGTCTGGTGCATGATGAATGGGGGACCAGTTAGTCTGGGTGAGAAATTGTTTGAGTTTTATCAGTCCACCAGGTTGAAGGTGCCTGTGGAGTGTGGTCAGAGCTGTGTGTTTGGGAGTGGGGGCCACCCAAAGGACTAGGATAGGGGAGTGGTCACTTAGTGAGTCTGGGAGGATCTGGATGTTATGGATTTTGTTGGGGCGGTTGGTGATTATTATGTCCAGAAGGGTACTGATACCTCTCTTTGGGTTTAGTCTAGTGGGCTGGGAGATGAGTTGTGACAGGTCTAGGGCAGCGAAAGAATCTCGGGTAGTGGAAGAGAAGGCACTAAGCCAGTTCACATTGAGGTCCCCCACTAGGATTTGTTCTGCCTTGTGGTGGAGGGTGGCAAGATATTCTGTTAAAGATATCAGCACTGGGTTCAGGTTCTTTGGGAGAACATAGGCAGTGGAGAGATAAAGAGGTCCCCTGGAGGGGTCAGGAGCAAGTTTGAGGGTAAGGGCCTGGGCCCCATTTACAAGAGCAGGGGCAGGGAGTGCTTGATTGATGATTGTGTCCCTGGTATAGATTGCACAGCCACCCCCACATTTGCCTACTCGATCCTCCCGGTATATGGTATAGCCTGGGAGGGAGACAAAGGAGTCTGAGGTGGATTTGGACAGCCAGGTTTCCACCATGGCAATGATATCTGGTTGATGTAGCATGACCCAGCACTGGAGGGCATCACATTTTTTCAGTAGGCTGCATATATTCATGGAGGCTATGCGGAGACCAGTGGACCCAGCTGGTGGGCTGGAGGGGTGCAGGGCCTGGGTTTGGATGTATATTACCCGATAGGAGTAGTAGGAAGACCAAGGCTCTGATCAGGGGGTGGTAATATGCAAGCTTCCGGGGGGTATGCTGTGATGGGGAGGAGGCCATATGGGAACAAGGAATGGGCAGTGTTTGAGGGGTCAGGAGGGTGAGGATGAGTAGCAACCATGGGGTGCCAGGGTAGGCTGTGGGGGGCCTCCAGGGGGTGGGTGCCACCGGCCAGGGTATATGGTCAGTGTAGGGTGGGATCGGACCAGGTCAGGGAGAGTTATGGGTGCTGGTACAAGTGGGCCAGGGGGAGATGTCTGACTGATGGGATGTGGGTACTAGCATGTAAATGAAGGGAAGGCAATGAGGAAGAGGTGTACCAACATAGTGCCTAAGGTAGCAGCTGGGCAGAAAGGTTCAAGTATCTTGGCTGCCCTTCAGAAAGCATAGATACCACTTTGGAGTAGTGGTAGTGTCACGGACTCTGGAAGACAGGGTACAAGGTTCGAGACTCTGGCAGGGCAGTTGAGTTAGGACCTGGGTGAGAGCAGGGATCCAGGTTCTGGAGGGCTCAAAGCAGGCTGGGTTTGGGCCAAAATCAGGGTGGAAATAGCAATCCTAGTGGTCATTGGGTTAGTGGAAGGCTGGGTGTGGGTCTGGTGGTAGGGCAGGGGTCAGTATATAGGGCTAGCTAGGAGGCTAGGTGTGAGGGTGAGGTGTGGGCAGAGGCAGAGATGAGAGTAGGGAAGAGAAGTAGCGTAAGTAGGTAGAGGGGTTCCAGGAAGTAGGAGGAGGAGGAAGTTGAGGTGGTGAGTTAGAGGTGAAAAGTCAGAGGGTCCCTCTAGTGGCTAGCAGGTATAACCTGCAAGTGGAAAAGTGGGGACTTATTAAAACGATACACAGGCAAACTCTTTGGCAGTGCACAGCTGAATTCTGGGACATTGGAGGACTCTGTCCCACCATTACTTCCTGGTCCTGTGTTATTTGCAGCCTCACACGCTATTTTGTAATCACTCAGCCACTCTGCAGGCTAAAACCTTGTAAAATATAAACCAAAAGCCTTCTTAAAGGCTGATTTAAGGCATTTGAGATATAAAATATTACATGTGAGCGAAGTAGCTGCAACGTACTTCGGTTTGGACTCAAAAGCAGCTCGCACTAGTGAGCATAGGTGAGCATCTTGGCCAGACCCAGCGGAGATGCTGCAGAGACACGCGTAGTCGATGCGTGTCTTCCGTGTCTCCCGGGGCAAAGGACTGATACATAATACTGGGACTGACTCAGGTAAGTTTACTTAACTCATTACTGAACTGCATGATTTTCCCATTCAGGTGCTAATCTAGGACTAACTTTAATTTAAACCATCACAATGAAGAAAGCTAATAAAATGTGTTCATCCTGTCTCATGTATACCTCAGGGAAACAGACACCTAGTTTTGTCTGTGACAGATGTCTACTGGTAGAAAAACTTCAGGATGAAATTAAACACTTGCTACCTAAAGATAAACTGCAACCTGAAATAAAAGCACTTGAGGAATACATAGACCAAATGGCTCTGTTAGTTGAAAATAATGCACCTGTCGCTCAAATTCCTGAAGATCCACCACACCCTGACAAATCATTAAATAAATACACCTTTACTAACCTAGCAGAATCACCAGTCATTTCCTCTACCCCCTTAAATTGCAAACCTGACGAAAGCTGGTTTAAAGTTCCCCATAAAAAGCATACAACAAAAAATAAACACCTATGTACAGAAAACCAGGAATTGGCCTTGCATAACTCATCTGAAGTTTTAAACTCCGAAACAACTGATGGATATAAGTTAGAGAAGGTAAAAACTCACTTAGATATATCAATCTCATTTTCATCTCAACATGACAAACAAAACTTTCATTCAAATCCACAATCAAAAAATAAACTACCTGCAAAAACCAATGTAACAACAAAAGAAACATCCCCCACAGGCAATATAGAAACTAAACAAAAGCAAGTCATTGTACTCGGAGATTCTATCATCAAATATCTTGATTGACCAATATGTAACCCAGACAAACAACAGAGAATGTGTTCAAGTTTCAAAGGGGCCAAAGTAGCAGATATAACAAGAATGGTAAAACCAATATTAACCAAGGCAGGCAAAAATCCTTTAGTGATAATCCACGCAGGCACTAACGACATCAAAGATTCAAACCTTATACAAATCAAACAGGATATTGTAGCACTAAACAATATTCTAAGCAAACATGGTTGTTCAGTATGCATCTCAGAGGTGCTACCCATTCCTAGAGCCACGGAATATACCACCACAAAAATTAAAGCTTTAAACGAATGGCTGCGAAAATGGTGCTATAAACAAGACATCAAATGCCTAACACACTGGGAAGAATTTGAGAACAGGCCATCTCTATATTGTTGGGACGAGCTACACCTCAGCAGAAGAGGGAGTACTATACTAGGACAAAAAATGAACGCCTGCATAAATACTCATTTAAACTAACAAATAGGGGGGAGTCTGGGATTTCATCCCACCCTCTAGCTAATAACGTCAATTCACCACTAAACCTTAACTTCAATATTCTCACTTTTAATGCTAGATCAATGACTATTCCCAAATATGCTGAACTAGAAATACTAATGCATACTCTAGAATTAGCAATAATTGCTATAACTGAAACTTGGGGAAACACAGAAAAAATCTGGACAACAGAATTACCTGGCTACAAACACTTTTATAAACATAGAGACAACACAAAAAGAGGAGGAGGGGTTAGTCTATATATAAGACATGACTTAAAATCTTACCAAAAAGACTCTGACCCCTGTTTAGAAAATGTTTGGGCATACATCCAAGTTACTTGTTCACACAAAATACTGATTGGAACCTGTTATAGACCACCAGCCTCAGATTTAGACACCACCAGGTTGTTAACTGAGGAAATACAGCAATTTGCTGATAAAAATGACATATTAATATTAGGAGATTTCAACCTACCAACTATTAACTGGAATTTACTATCTGGAATAAACCAGCACGACAAACAATTTTTATCTGTTGTAACTGATCAAGGCTTAAAACAGATGGTGAGGGAGCCAACTAGGGAAAATAATTTATTGGACCTTGTTATTACCAACTTAGAAACCCCAACATCTGATATAACAATTTTACCACCAGTTGGAAACAGCGACCATATATCTACATATTTTTCAATCCAGCTACCCTCACAACCCAAAATAAACAATATTAAAATAAAACAATATCACAAAGCAAATTTTGATCTTATTAAACAAGATTTGGGGAAGACTAGCTGGGAACAGATTCTCCCCCTTAAAAACAAATGAAGCATGGAAAACAACAAAACAAAAAAAATTACAACTTGACAAACAATCTATCCCTGAGAGACTTAAATACAACAACAAAGAAAAAATCCCACAATGGTTCAATAAACATATAAAAACCCTAATAACTAGCAAAAAAAAACTTTTCTCTAAACTTAAAAAAACACTTGCATCTCAAATAAATAAAATATTAACATCCTATAGACAAACAGTTAAAGAACTAAAAAGCATATAACAATATCAAGCATAACCTTGAATTTAAGATAGCGCACACAAAGGACTCCCACTGCTACTCCTATTTAAACGAAAAAAAGAACTGTAATAACCAAATTGGACCTCTAATTATAAATACACATACCATCACTTCAGATATAGAAACAGCCACTGAATTTAATAACTATTTTTCAACTGTTTACACACACAAAGCAGACTTTACTCCTATTACTATATCCTCTATTACTGATATAAAAACAGACAGAATTTCAGAAGAAGATATTAAAAATGCACTAAATACCCTAAAAAAACATACAAGACCAGGACCGGACGGAATTAGTTCTATATTCTTAATAGAAACAAAAGATGTCATTATCCAACCATTAAAAATATTATTTAACAAATCCCTGAATGAATCATCTGTGCCAAATGAATGGCATACTGCAATAGTCACACCTATTTTCAAAAAAGGCTCTCATTCAAAGACTGAAAATTATAGACCCATAAGTCTTACATCCATTCAATGTAAACTTACGGAAAAGATTATTAAGATCAAAATAGAAAACGAATTAGCAACATTAAAAATAATTGACACATACCAGCATGGCTTTAAACAGGGTTTCTCATGTGTAACAAACCTCATCTCCTTCTATGAATACATCAGCTATCACCTAGACAATAACATACCTATGGATGTCATACTACTCGATTACAGCAAGGCGTTTGATAAAGTTTCTCATTCTTTATTGATCAAAAAACTTATTAAAATAGGGCTGTCACCCACATTAACTTCCTGGATTAACCAGTGGCTAAACAACAGAACCCAGAGAGTCAGGGTCAATAATGTAATGTCCAGGGAAAGGGGAGTTAACAGTGGGGTCCCCCAGGGTTCTGTGCTTGGGCCGGTTCTCTTTAACTTGTTTATTGGAGATATGTACATATCAACAAACAATAAAATGGTAAAATTTGCTGACGACACTAAAATCAGGGGAAAAGCTATCAATCAAACCAAAGACTCTGGTCTACAAACAGAACTATTGCTAATTGAGCAATGGGCATGTATGAATGAGATGCACTTTAATGTCACCAAATGCGCAACTCTTCATCTGGGTAAAAATAATCCACTACAAACATATTATTTAAACAATACGGCTATTAAAACTTCTACCATAGAAAAAGATCTAGGCATTCTGGTCAATAATAAACTGTCTCCCACTTCACATTGTACCAAAATAGCCAACCAAGCAAATGTCACTCTCAGGAGGATTAGCAAAACATTTATAAACAAAACTGAACAATGTCTACTGCCACTCTACAGATCTCATGTTAGACCATTTTTGGACTACTGTTCTCCCTTCTGGAGCCCCTATTTAAGTTCTGATATTAATAAGATTGAAAGTATCCAACACAAAGCAACAAAACTCATACCTCTTCTTTCTAAATTTAACTACACTGCCAGATTAGAACACACAGGTTTATTTACACTATCTCAAAGAAGACTTAGGGGTGTGATTTGCTACTATTATTCAAAATCACAGCAAATATAGAACAGATGCAAAACTGCGGTCTCAAATATTCTACTAGAAAATCAGCTGCAAGACTGCATAACAGACAACTGAGGAGCTTGAGAGCAAAAACAAACAAAATAATTAACTTTTTTACTATAAGAGCGCCCAGAATCTGGAACAAATTACCACAGGAAATAGTTGACTCCCCTAACATATTGTCTTTCAAAAACAAACTGGACAAATGGTTGACTAACTAGGGACCCATTAAATGATCCACAAATGTGGAGGACAATCATGATGGGCTAACCGCCTTCTTTTGTCCCATACCACCAAAGTACCAAAGTACCAAAGTGATGTCAAATTACAGCGACTATATAGGTAGTGCTGAGCCAGGGTGGGTGGGGCAGTTGATGTGCGCAGTGTGTCGATGGGCTAAACCCCCTTGCATGGGTGCTGCTGCTTGAGGTAGTTTAATTACCTCTTTCGGCACCCACGAGGTCTGCTCCTGGAGGGAGCTCTGTGAGTGTATGCAAGGCTGGTCACTTGGTGTCTGTATATATATATATATATATATATATATACTGTACATAATGGGGTTTAAAAAGTGACAAATTCATTGATTAAAACACAGGACCACTGATTTTTTACCTAGGAACTGTACATTTCATGACTAGTTGAGACAAAGATGTGCGTTCTCTGCGGTGCACAGTTTGGATGCTCAGGTCATGTGTATCACTTTCCCAGAACTCAAACTCACTGCCAAAATACTGAGCACTCTATTCCAAGGGAGCTCACAGAAGCACAAAACTCAGGTTAAATTATTCGATTGCTTCACTCTCATTGCAAGCATGCCCTGGTCAAACAGCAGTCTGTGGACATACAGTACAATACCTTCAATGCCAGAGCATCCCAACTCTTTGCTCTTTAGAGCTTCCTCAGTGGTCGGGGTTCTGAGGATACACTCTCAGTTTTAAAACTTGTAAGAGCCAACCATAATGCAGTCATGTTTTTTAATTAATGTATAATTGCTATGCACATGCATTAAGTTGCTGTTGATGAAGGTCCATATGACTAACAGTGGCACAGGAAAATTGCACCCTCAATCTTATTGCACAATCCACAGTTTTCACCATGCTCCATAAAAACTGACATATTCTGCAATTTTTCACAATTTTTTTGAGTTTTCGCCTTAAATTGTGTAAACTTTATTAACATTTTCAGTACAAGGCTAAGAGATATTGACAATTTGGCATGCAGACTTGAGTTTAGCCAAAGCAGTGCAGTACAAGGTAAGGTTATGTGACACTACTTCCATTTGAATCCATATCTGATTTGATTTCAAAATCCACTGGCCAAGCATAAGTACACTTAAGCACTTAAAATCTGATTTGTGTTGAAGAAGTCTGTGACAGGGTTATATAAGACTCTGCCCAATTTGTTATGCAGAGACATAGAAGATGACGGCGGCAGAAGGGGACCACAAGGTCATTTTAGTCTGCCCAAGGTACATACTTTCTACCCCCCCCATTTTCCCCCCAGGTGAATAATACCTTTGTATCTGTCCCAACCTCTCTTGAAACCCTCAACTGTTTTTGTGCCCATGGCCTCTGGAGGCAGTCTATTGCAGGTGTCCACCACCCTCTCCATGAAGAAAAATGTCCTAGTTTTGGTCCTGAACTTCCCCCCTTTTCAGTCTTAGATCATGCCCCCTTGTTCTACTGCCTTCTTTGACCTATAAAAGCTCCTGCATCTTCACCTTATTTAAACCATTGATGTACTTGAATGTCTCGATTGTGTCTCCCCTCTACCTCCTCTGCTCCAGGGAGTACATGTTTAATTCTCTCAATCTATTTTCATGCCATCTGGTGTAACCCCTGGATCATTTTTGTTGCCCTTCACAGCACTGTCTCTATCCTCTCAATGTCCTTTGTGAGGTGTGATCTCCGGTATTAGATGCAGTATTCTATGTGGGGGTGGACTAGTGCCTTGTACAGTGGCAAAATCATGTCCCCCTACTGCTTGAGATTCCTGTCCCTATGCATCCCAGCAAGCCACTAACTTTTTGTGCTGCCTTTTTGCACTGCTTACTCACTTTCAAGTCATCTGATATGATGATCACCATGTCTCATTGTTGGTTGGCTGCAGCTAGCCTTTTGCCCCTAAGTAGTACTCCTTCTTTGGATTGTTTCTTCCTACATGCATGATTTTGCACTTTTTGGTGTTGAATTTCAGCTGCCATACTGTGGACCACTGCTGCAGTTTCTTGAGGTCCAATTCCATTTTACTAACTCCCTCTGGGGAATCCACCCTGTTGTAAATCTTAGTGTCATCTGTGAACAGGCACATCTTCCCCTCAAGCCCATTTGCAATGTCGGCTATGAATACATTGAATAACAGAGGCCCTAACACTGGGGCACCCCGCTGGTTACTTCTCCTACCCCTGATAATGTGCCATTTACCTGCACTCTTTGGGTTCTACCATGTAGCCAGATGTTCATCCAGTTTACCACCTTCTGTCCCACTCCTGTACAGCCCAGTTTCTTTACCAGCTTTCTGTGTGGAACAGTCGAAGACCTTGTTAAAGTCCAAGCAGGCCACATCGACTGCTCCCCCATTGTCAACTGCCTTTGTTACCCAGTTGAAAAACTCAACAAAGTTTTTTGGCAGGACCTCTCTATGTTGAACCCATGTTGCTTGTGATCTTGCTGATCACTGGATTTCAGGAATGCTAATATTCTCTGCTAGAGTAAGGATTCCATCAATGTTCCTATGACTGAATTGAAGCTCACTGGATGGTAGTTATTCGCTTCTTTCCCCCTCCCCAATTTATGAAGAGGGACCACTGATGCCCTCTTCCAGTCTTTGGGAACTTCTCCACTCATAAGTGATTTAGTAAATAGGGCTGCCAGGGGTGCCGCCAGTTTCTTTCCCAGTTCTTTCAGGATTCTTGGGTATATATCATCTGATCCCATGGCGTTGTCCACTTTTAGTTTGTTTAATGCCTCGAAGACTTTGTCTGCTGTGAAGTGGCTTGTACTGACCTCTAATTTGTTGGTGTATTTACAAACTAGTTCTGATACATTGCCTTCTTCCTCCTCTGTAAACACTGAGCAGAAGTACTTGTTCAGGACCTCTGCCTTTTCCCTATCCTCCTCCACTAGTTTCCCTTCCTCTGCTATTAGTCTAACTATACCCCCTTTAGTTTTAATTTTTTCTCTTATGTACCTAAAAAAAGTTTTGTTTCCTTGCTGTGTTCACTCTGCAATCTTCACCTCAGTCTGCGCCTTAGCTTTCTTTATCACCTTACTCACCTTCCTCAGATGCTCTGTATTTCCTGTAGGCTTTTTTCTTTCACTATATTTGACACTTCTTCTGAGAACCAGAGAGGTTTTCTTTTTTTTTTTTTTTGCTTTGCTTACCCTTCTGGCACATTAGTCTGTGACTGTTACAATACCTCCCTTAAAGGGACACTGTCAACCCCCCTTAGGTCTCAAAGTGTCCCTAATTAAAAAAAAACATATTTTGTGACTGCCAACATTCAGTAAAGATTGCTGATATGGTTGGTAGTTTGATTCTGAGACTTATTTTCTTTAAAAAGTGAAAAACAGACTGCCCTACATACAGGTGTTATCACACCAAAACAGGTTTGTTTACATCCCTTGAGTAACTCCAAACACATCTTTCCTGGACTTGAGAACACCCACAAAACAGTCTAGCCCCTCATGATGCAGTGAGTGCTTAGGAGGCTTCTTTCTTATGAGTGACTGCATTGTTTGAGTGTGTGTCTAATGCTCAGGAAATGTGCAGTAAGAACAGAACCAGGATTGTAAACAAAACAAGGTTGTTTATAAATATACATCACCATGCATTTCAGTTCTATTAAACAAGGAGACA